>JAUMJL010000044.1:5517500-6751015 GCA_033558185.1 Dromococcyx pavoninus
GAGAATCTTCCCTATGTCCTGACATTCATGATAGACTTTTGCCCTTTTACCTTTAGTTTTTCAAAGCCCATCGTAATATCCTCGGAACTAAGCAGGAACATTTTAGAAGCAATAATTATCTCTTTGAATCAAAAATAAAAATAATGTATTGCACACAATATTATATATGTGTGAATTTTCCTAGAAATCTGGAACGTATTAATTCTCTGTTAATTTGGTTAAGAGTCTTTCTCCCAAAAATGTAAACGGTAGAATTTCAAGTATATTTTTTCAAATCTTCCTTTTCATGTCTTGATCCTTGCAGTATTTTACTCATTATAAAAGATGGAGGAAGAAGAGTGCCTAAGGAAGTTTGCAGATATATCATACATAACAGTAAATGACTTGGTTCATGCATATCATGCTTTAGGTGGAGTCCAGTATATGCAGGATTTTTTTAGATTTAAAATAGAATATGAGTTGAATTTCGTAACCAATTTAGCTATATTTATTTTTCCCTTCTATGAGCACCAGTAAAGATGCCTTCATTTCTGCTTCTTCGTGATTCTATTCAAATGCATTAAAACCAGTCAGTTTTATTTTCCTATTCAATATGTATACAAATCTCCCAGTGCAAGCACCAAGGGCTGTAAATATCCAGGAGATTCACGCCTAAGAATGTCATGGAAAACATTATGTTCTAGTTATTATTTTAATAACATATTAGAGTCTAAAGTTTTGAAATACTATCCAAGTGCAAATGCAGGCTTCTTTTTTTATTGGCAGACTGATATCATTAAAAGCTGTAGTCCATATTTAGGATTTTTTTTATTCATGTGCTTTCAGACTTGTTTAAAATTAAACAATGCTTTAGCAGATTGTGACTTGACCACATTCAAACCTATTCCACGTATTATAATTACCTCCACTTAAAATACCAAGGTTTTTTACACTCAAATAAAATGGTAAACATACCAGTTAAGTTATAGGGTTTTTTTAAGGAAAAAACTGTTAATAGCAAGTGGAAAAGATGCATACTGATTAGAAGAAATGGCCTTTTAATTTGTTTCACTTGTGTGACCTTCAACACTATGGTAATGGAGAAAGCTTCACAATCACAAATGGATTCTTTTTTGATGGCATCCTGGCAGTGGTTTGTAGAGCTATGCTTTCATAAATATTAAGCAAAAGGAGGGTAATGACTGTAGAAAACTAAACCAACTGAAGTGAATCCTTCTTCCTGTTACCAGTTAAATTCTGTCTCCATTAAGCCAGTCTTCATAGCTCTGAGAAGACCTCTTTTATTGGATTAATAGTATCTGAAGAACAGTTGCGATCCCATGCAAATAAATAATGAGAAACAGACCTACCAGCTTGCACTAGTGGAAGGAACTTTTCAGGCATGCACAGAAGAACTGCCATGTTATCAATGCAACTGTGACCTCACTAATATGTCGCACCTCTGGACATGTGTACTGTGAACTCTGCCTTTCTAGGACACTGAGCAGTCAGTTTGAATCACTCGGTGCTTATGTAGATGAGAGGAAAAATACTGTACTACCTCTTGAGAAAATACAACCTATGACCAAATGATTTGTTGTGAATATTACATAAAATTAAATCGTGTTTTTAAACCCAGGCAGTGTATTCGTGTAAGTGCACTTTAATTCGTACTATTTAATAAAATGTAGAAAGAATCAATAGTATTTGAACAATGTTTTGCGCTACCTTTTGTGCAATAAACTCACCATTTTACAAAAATTAAGCTAGCAGTGTTTCTTGGTAACTGCTAAAGTGGGAAACTAAGGAATGGCATTTCTTATGAAGCACTCCTTGGAAAAACGTAGAAATTTCCACAGTACTGTTAAATTAGGTTGTTAGCCCTTTTCAGAGATAAGGAGTTTATACTCCTGGAATGGTAGATTTGTTATTGGGCAGAGTCAGTTGCACACCAACATCATTAACCCATTTGTCTAGGAACTGTTTTTACACTATGCTCCTGATGTACAGCATTCCCTAGATCATGCTTCCTAAGGTTTAAACAACAAAGAAATCCCAGACAAACTGTAATAACCTGTATTGCACAGTCACAGGCAGTGACCCACTCTAGTTTCAGGCCCCTGTACAAGTAACCAACTAGGAGAGACAAAATGTTAAATACTGGAAACATCAATCACTATCTCCTGGTTGAAAAGAGTGCATTATAAAAATCTTCAAGGATAGGACCTTGTCTTGCTCAGAAGTAGCTAGGTGCTGACTCTTGATTAATAATGGTGATAGTATAGAGTTAAAAGATGAAGATGAGAGAGAAATATTTGATATCTGTGGGTCATGTTTAACAAGGAAAGACCACATTATCTAAATTTCTACATTTCAGGACAAGATTCATACATACATCTGTAAATTGCCTACCACGCACTGGGAGCAATATAAATCATAATTATAAAGTAATATGACACAGTTGATTAATTGCTTAATTAAGCCTTAATTAATATTTGTAAAGCAGTTTAACATCCTTGGTTGAAAAGTCTTGTAGATGTGTGAGATATTAAATATTACTATTTACAGTCAGAAACTCTTGTCTGCCTCTGTTAAAATCCCAGCAAGATGTTTTGATAAATCAGTATTAAACTGTGGTTATTATTAAGAAGGCAAGAATCCCTCTCTACTTCTACCATGGACTGAAATAGTATCCCAGACTCTTTGGATACACTGTATATCGTTCAATGTCTTCTTATTTTCATAGCCTGTTCTAATGCAATTTCTACAGACCTTCATCACACAGTGAAAAGAAGAAAATTTTTTTATTGGCTTATTTCAGTATTTTATCTTTTGTTTCACTATCTTCTACTTTGTTCTAGGCCTCACCTGTGACGAAAAAAACCCCAAAGAGCAAAAAAAATCGTGACTGCCTGTATCCTGAAGAGCATACAATATATAGCCCTTGTCCTGCAATCAGATCCACTTGGGCACACCCAATTATAGGATCAGGACCTAAATAGGATAATAGGTATTGTAGAAACTACCATAAATTTCTCTCTGGTGTCCTATTTTGCCACTACTTGAACTAAGTGGATAATTCCAGTCATCTTTCTTGTTATGATGTATCAATTCAACACTGTGACTTTACTGCTATTGGTCTAATTTGTCCATAGAAAATCTTTTAAAGCTAAATTTCTATATATTTTTTTCCCAAAAGCTAGCTAACAATATTAGAATAGAATAAGTAGGTTTTTTACAAAACAGCAAACATGGAGCTTGATAAATGCAAAAAGAACTCATTAAAGAAATATCTAGAGATGTGACAAAATGCCCTCAAATAATCTGGATATGCAGTGAACCACAGTTATCTGCTGGTTTGCAAGTAGCCAAGACATCTCATTGTCTGCTCTGTGTGAATCTACACACATACTTATAATTAGATACCTGTTCTCTGAAATGATGGTAGCTATCTTATTTGAGAATAAGTGTTATTCTTTGAATGTATCCTGTTAACTGTATTTTGTCATGTTTTGTTACATAGCATTCAGTTACTTTGCATCTCAGTATGACAAATAATATTTTGATACAAAAGGAAGTGAATTCTAAATTCTAAGAGAAAGAACGGTTTTTAGGTCAGATTATTGCTGTACTATTGAGGTTTTTAAAAGAACATGAATATTATTATTAAAGTTGTCCTGACTGCTTTTTCTGTAAGTTCTGATATGCATTCTCTTTTATCATTTTCAACTATTTTCTTTTATTAGCTTTTACTTTAAAGTTCTGTTAAAAAAATCTAAATTTTGCACCACCCTTAGTAGGTAAATTGCATAAACTGTGCTTGCCATAAACTGCATTTAAGTGTTATCAAAAGCCCATTAACATTACTCCTGCTGTTTTCACTTCACTGACATGAGTCAGTGGAAGCCCAAATAAGTTCTAAATCTTATTTAGATTCCAGGATGTGATTTAGATGCAGAAACACAGGTACCTGAGGCCATTTGAAGTGCCCTGAGATATTGCAAGGCATCTACAAGAGCTGACAGATATAGAAAAAGAGTTGCACCCTTCTGGAGCATGTAGGACAAGCAGGGCACCTAAGCATCTCTGGCTGGCCATAAGCATCTATGTTTAAGCATCTGAATGTCACTCACTGTAACACAGAACTGCCACCTTATTACTTTTCAGTTCTAATTAAGATACAATATCACCCTGTGATTCAGTATTCTGTTGTATTATTTCTGCATTCCAATTTTTCAGGGACAGTCTCTTTATTTGTGATGACTTTAATCATTTCATACATCGTTAACTTCACTTTTTGCCTATGCCTGTAGTTTGTTACTAATAAATTAAGAGCAATTTCACCTGAATCTTTAAAGGAAAATATTATGCTGAGCTTAATGTTTCTAAAAATGTTACACTTCGTCATGTTAAAGATGCTTGTTTCAGATGGAGTCCAGTGAAAATCTCCCTATATTTCAGTAAGGACAGGTTTTAGGGCACAGTGAGGAAGAGGTACATACCAGTATGTTGACTAACAGGCTAGCTGACTAACTGATTACAAATGAGTTTCTCTAAACCATGCAATGTATAATACAAATCAGTTTGCCTTGTGTTCTATAAAACATAGAAATCAAGCCTTATGTCAGTCAAACATGCCAAGAATTTCCTAATTTAATAGTCAGCATCACTTACGTGTAAATATTCTGCAAATGTTGAATCCTCTTTCTTCCTTAAAGTATTATTTTTCTGTGTGTTTGATACTATAAGAAACAAGACTCTAGTAGTATCCACAAGTATTTACATGTGAAATGTTGCTGTCATCTTCATGAAGGAAGGGAAATACTTCTGATTTGGGCTTCTTTAGAAAGGAACTAAAGCTGAATGGCTATGTATGTTTGGTATTTTACCAAAAAAAGGGACCAGTAATAGTAGTCTCCAAATAGTAAGAGTCTTGAACAGATTTATCCAATGTAAGACAGAAAATTCTTGGTGACTCATTCATGCTAAAAGAAGACTGAAGTGATTTTGAGCTGCAAAGATTCAGTGTTTTCCTTAAGCATACTTAGGTTAAAAAATTTATGCTATTTTATTAAGTGTTCTAAGCAGATCTGCAAAGTAGATAACACAGAATCAAAATCATGATGGTAGGACCTAACCTAAAATGTTCTTAAAAGCCAGGTAACACTGAATATAGACGATACACATTTCTAGCATATTTGCATGCACTTTCAGCATTTTACCAGGGTCTGGATTTTCTTGGAATAACTTCTGATTTGAAGAATTCTTTCAAATCCTGTAAAAAAATGATAGACAGGAGTTTTAAAGTAGTGACTGATTACACGCAAGGATTGGTTTACAAACAGGATCTGTTTCAAAGTCTAATAGCAAATAAAAGTGCCCAGTGGTTTCAGAAGGAGGATGACATAATACAAGCACATGGTGAGGATGTGCTTCTGAAGACAAGCCTGGGAAGAGGACATTACAATTTCAAGGCAATGACAAAAATTCAATTCAAGTCTCTACAGACTGTATTACAGTGTCAAGACGATGGCAAAATTATGCCAATGTAAGTCTATGGAGACCACTTTACTATGTCAAGACAATGGTAAAACAATGTTATAGAAAATGATTGAGACCACATTGCAATGTTAAATTATGATGCCAAAACCTTGTCATTTCCTGGAGTAATGACAGAGGATTCTGCATATGTTCCTCACAGCATCACTGCTGGACCTATGCTCCATCTCAGAACACTTTTGTAGTGCCAACCCTGGGTCTTTCTTGACTAGGCAACAACTTTTGTCAGACTTCAGACTGAAAGCTGGGGGCATTTGAGTTGTTGGAGCTAATTGTTTTTGCATTTGCAGATGCAGGGCTGATGAAGAGCGTTCTACCCTTATATCTGATATTTTTTTTCTTTTTTATCAGTAGGAGACAGCCTGACATTGTTGACTTCTGGGTGCATTACCAGCCTGTCTAGTTGCCTTTTTCATGTGGGGTTGGTTTGAAAGTATACTGATACCTGTGTTTAGAGAATGTATATTATATTATACTACATTATATTATATTATATATCGCATCGCATCGCATCGTATCGTATCGTATCGTATCGTATCGTATCGTATCGTATCGTATCGTATCATATCATAATCATATCATATCATATCATATCATATCATATCATACTTCTGCTGAAATTTTCCTTTTCAATGTGAAAGTGCATGTATTTGACGTTCTTGCAAAATGACAGTTTGAAAGCTTTATTTTTTCACAGGACAAGAAAAGTCTTGATAATCGTATAGCACATGTTAGCTACCTCTTTTCCCAGTATGTTTCAAGCCATATATATAGAGAACAAACTTTTAGCGGTTTCATTCTCATCTGTTCAGTTCTTGGTGTTGTCAACAGAGAGACCAGTATTGATGTTGCTTAACATTTTTCTCACTCTCTTGTTCTATCTATAATATGGTGGTCAAGAGCAGATACGTAGTAAAGAGTACAAGAGCAGGATAAGCATACAGTGATACATCCCTAGAATATTCGTCTTTCAGACTTTGCTGCCCAGGCACTTCATTTGAAAACTATGAGAAAGGGGTCATTCCATGCAAGATCATGAAATAATTTGCATGACACTATGATTACCTGATGGCTGTAATGATCTATATTGGACAGAGGGAAATACATCATTAGATAAACCACAAAATTATCTAAGCTGCTTAACGTTGCACAGTCACTAATATTGTGAAACTATCTGAAAGATAAGTTCTGCTCTAAGTTCTCTACAAGCTGATATATTTACTGATTAAATGATTTACATGCAAACTTTCATTAAAAAAACGTGAAATGGTATTTGCAATCGGAAATACGACTTTTGTGTTCAAAAAGCCACTCGGGAATAGCTACTAAGAAAAAACAAGCATATCTTTCAGGATCTCCTACTTTGAAAACAGCTCTAACTTCTTTATGATTTGCAATCTCAGCTCTAGTAATTTTTCTAGCCATGAATCTTATTGAAAAGATAATAAGAAGCCAACAACAAGAAATATTCTGTGGTGTTAAAAGTCTGTGTAATTGTGCAGATGTTTCCTATCTAAATCAGAGGAGAATTTATCTATTATGGTATGAAGTGAGTAAGTAGATATTATTTCTGCATAGAATTTGAAATCCAGAAGACCACAAGCCAGAATGTTTATCTGTTAGTTATTGCACAATGAAATGACTCCTTCTCATGTCTCTGTTTATGGTATTGTCAGTGACAGGTATGTTGCTATCTCCTGAACTTTTCAGGAAAGGAATATTGAAGTTCTTAAGAGGATGAAAATCTTTTTAAAATGAAATTTTATTTCTCTCCTGTTTGCAGAGGTGTTTTTAAAGCATTTCTCTGCATAATTTGGTTCTTGGAATTATTGTTGAAAAAGCTAATCACTGTGATTGTGTTATGAGTGTTTCTGTATTGCTACTGTGTAAATTATCCCTCTATGCTTTTTGTTGCCTCAGATGCCCTTCTCATTCAACACTATCAATGAGAAAGAACCCTACAAACTGTGGGAATCATCATGAGCTTTTGTTTCATGTGAAAAGTTTCAAGTTTTCACAGTAATAGCACATTCAGAGTATGGTGTCTTTTAAAGGTCTATGCTTCTGTAATATTATTTTCAGTAACTTGTGAATATGATATGTTGGATGAAGGGATTACACGGGGATTAAGACAGGGGCTACAAATAGTGAGTGGATGGACAATGATCAAATAGTGTTTTGCAAACACCCATAGTAGCAAAAAGTGTATTACAACCCACGGATTGCTTAGAAAAATTTTTAGAGGCAATGTTACTCAGGGAGAAGAATATGGGCATGAAACTTAACAGGCCCATATTCTTGTACTTCTGATTTGTTGCCATGTAGTATTAACACACCCTGTCCGTACTCCAGTTTCTCTATGTAACACAGGGATAACGATACTTACTTTTTTTTGTAAAGCACTTTGAGATCCTTGCATAATGTTGTAAGTATTGGATTTGCTATTACATATTATCAAAAAGCAAAGCAGTCTTTTAAAGAATTCATTTACAGGTTTTAAAAAGCTCATGTTACCTAATGTATTATAGGGGATATATAACAGCAAGTAGTTTCCCACACTATTTTATACATATTAAATTCTGTTTCCAACATTTCATTGTGCTTGCCACCAACAGTAGCAAGTATAATATGCTATACTTGGACAGCTGCCAAAATATCATTGTATTTATTAATTCCATTCTAACTATATTCACTACAGGACTTGCTTTGGTGGGACATACAAATTGTTGCCATTCAGATATTGTTATGGGCAGATATTTTGTAATAGAACATGAGAAGAGTACATCCCAATGATCTGGAGATTCATTTTATAGCTCAACTGAAATAAAACGTTTCAACTCAGTGAAAGTCTTACTGTGCTTAGATATTATCTGGAATGGCAGAAAGATGTGCATGAATTTGCAGACAAATAAAATTCATAGATCTCATATATTATACAGCTAACATGAAATGCAAGTCTCCATTTAGGAGGAAAAACTGAATATTTCTTCTCTAAACACCTGAGAATAGATCAGAGAAGACAATATCCACAAGTATGAGGTTTAAGTCTGACATACTGGAAGTTGTTTTCTTTACCCTTTACCCAAGAGTATAAACTGTCTAGAAGCCACAAGTCTAAAAAGAGAGGTACTTGACCAGAAGTGACATGAAATTTCTCTTCATTGTTCCCCCATAAGACTACTATCACTACTGCTAGTGTCAGCAGTATTCTTTCTTGGACAAAGGTCATATCAGCTTTGATAACTGAAAACCAGCTTTTCAGCTACGTTCATTACTTGATTTTGCTACATAGTGACCAAGGTACCTGTTTAAAGTGCTGCAGGTATTATAATGGGTTTATACAATGAACCTTTTCTTGAATCTTAGGCATTAGCAATGTTTCCAGAAGATACCTAAGAGTTTTAAAACACCATTCCATGAGATTTTATTCTCTTTTGGGGGGGAATTTTAGGCTCTTCTATGTCTATCTAATATTTTAAAAAATGAATGATGAGCAAACCATTAAGCATTTGGAGAAAAAGTTTTGCAGGAAGTGAGGTCAGTGGTCCAATTTGATATGCCACTGAACTTCTGAGATGGTTTCAACTTTTAGTGTCAGCACCACCATAAGAAGAGGAAATCTCACCCCTGCTGTTTTTCCTCTCTGCACCACAACTACGTGCAGTTATCCAGTCCCAATAAGTGCATGCATTGCAGCTTGCTGACAACTATTGCTGTAAAAAAAAGCAACAGGCATGTCATCGTTTTGATGGTATAGTCCTTCTTCAGAATCTCCTCTGTGTTTTCTGGGAAAGCTAGACATGATTACAAGCGCAGCTCAGGAAATAAGCCTAGCAGAGTCTGAAGTTGTGAATTCACAACACATCTTACAGGAGTAAATGAGGCATTACAATATAAATAGAAAGTACAGAGTCAGTTCTAAACAAATGCTTCCAAGGTCTTTGTGAACTTTGATAGTTTCAGATATTTGACATAAATGAATTTTACTCTAGATACCATGAATCCCATGGCTAGCGGTGGCAGTGCTGCTTCTTGGAACTAGTTTTACCTCAATATTTGAGAAGAGTGAATAACAGAGATTATGTACTTTTCCTCTCCACCACTGTAAATACTCATGAGTTGACTGCATCTGTTAGCAAATTATATTAAGTGTACAAAGTGTTGCAATTATGAGATGGTTTCAAAGATATAAATGGGAATCTATCTTTTCTCTTTAACAGTCCCATAAGCAAACAGGAAAGTAGCTCAACCTAGCACAGATATTTTGTGAAAACTATATAGCAGAAAGGTAAATAAAGAATTAATATGCATTGAGATCTTTTATTACTGGCCTTGATAATGTGATTAAGAAGTTTGCTTTGAATGAACCTTTGAGTATTCATTTATTCCAGAATCCAACCTCAACTTCTCTAGCTACAAATGAAGAGGTTTCTGTTAAACAAAAGGTGACTGGGACAGATTTCATTTTTGGAGCCTGAAATGGTAATTCCATTCTATCTATTTGCTGTTATATATCCATTTTCATGTATTTATACCTCTTAGATCATGCTGTAAAGCAAATAGAACAAATAGTAGCAAAAATGATATTTCCAGTTCAGCTAAAATGCATTGCAAGACATCATAAAAAAATTCTGAGCTTTCCAGTCTTAGGAAATGAGATGCAAATCAGAGAAATCTTTCAAACCTAGAGAGGTTTCTGTTACCTCTGTGTCAATGGGTTTCATAATTCTTCTTATTGTTTGATTCTCGTAAGGATATGAGGATATTGCTATATCTGAGTTGCACAATTTCTCTGTTCAGCTCAGTGAGGATAAAGAAATGTTTTTACCTCCAGAGCTAGTAATCATCTGCGTTGATATATGAGCAACTGTGGAAGGTAATATATATGCTTGTATCTTTTTGGTAGAAGAAACTCAGGAAACAAATTTTGTAGATAAAATGTATTAGTTAAAGCATTTAAATTTTAAATTTAGTTGCACTAAACTGAAACTAGATGACCATATGGGAGAAGATTGCAAACCTTACTGTTCTATGGAAATTTTACTTCTTAGAATTTCATAGTAAAAAATAATGTTTCAAGACAAATCAAATCTTTTTCAGTAGCTTTTTTCCTAAATTGCTACTTACATTCTTGAATCTCAGCACTTCCTCCATCTTTTCTGTCCCTGTATTTTGGTTAAATTAATATGTGAAACCTTGTCCTTCTCAGCGTACTTCTCCAGAAAAGCCGTTTTTTTCACAGATGACCCAAAATTAACTGTAATTTGCAATTGGAGTCTGGAGCTTATGATTTGAAAAAAAATCATCTCTCTAACAATATTTTGCTAGATATGAACTTTTAAATATGACATCTCTCATGTAAAAAGGTCTATTGTGAAAGGAAAGAATTTGTCAATTGAGTAGCTTCTGGCTTGATTCACTGTTTTTGAACTGGCTCAAGCATTTCTAATTATATTGTACAATCTAAAGCTGTTACTATTTGCCAGATATTTCAACCTTGATGAGCAAGACCCTTTAGGCTCACTTGGAAAAGCTTACAAAAAAGGAAATTCAGTACTGTTCACCCGCTGGGCTTGGGACAAAAAAGCAAGTATGAAAGCTGCCAATATTTCTATATTTGCTTGTTTCATCTAAGTGGGTCTAGTGCAATGACACAGAAAAAGACTCTCTGAGCCCAGAGTGAAAATAACACACTTGAAGTGGTTAATGGGTTTCATCTAAGAGATTTCTGCAGTAGCTCTAATAGAGCTGGGTGAACTGCTTGTATGAAATGAACTTTAGCTGATGAATTTCCATCTTTTTTTTTCAGTGTCTGGATTTTTTACCAAGGAATTTAATTTTGTTTTCCAGTTTGTAATTATTCACAAACAAGATCTTGAACGGTGCATGCTCTGTATATTTCTGATTCATTACTTCTGCTATGCCACATGGGAAATATTTTATACCTTACATGTTTTACAATATGTGAGTGAAAACTTGGAAAGCATAGTAACATTTTAGTAACATATCACATTTTAAATGAATGCTCCTTCATAATCAGTGCAAACTCACATATATAAATGACCTAATGCCAGACCTTTGTCTAACTTATTTTGCCTTTGTGCAAAAGCTATGAGAATAGTATTTCCCAGACTGCAGCCACAAAGAGTGTAGTTGCATTACCACGAATACATTGCACCATAATTAAGTGCATCTTACTGTAATACAGAGCCTAATGAAGGCAATGAAATAATGCTCATGTTTAGGATCAGGCGCTGAGTGTTGGTGTTTTGGCTCTAGATTTGAGGAACTGTCAGTTGAAGTAGCTTTCACAGAATCACAGAATGATTGAGGGTGCAAGGGATTCAGAATCAGCTTTCATGGAAAAAGACTTACTAGGACCTTGGTTTGGTACCGGTGACTGTAAGGGATGCATTAGATTGATTTTCTACTGGAGCAGAAAACATTAAGTAAAATATAGCTCTAGCTGCTCTTGTGCGGAGGGAGATGGGAGGGGAAGTGGGTTCAGGTTTGACTCCAACATGAGTTTTACCTGTCCTTTTGTGGTGGTTTGACCTTGGCTGGATGACAGATGCCTACCAAGCTGCCCTACCACTTGTATCCTCAAGTATGACAAGGTCAAAAGAAAATAAGATGGAAAAAACCCTCATGGCTCACGATAAAAGCAGTTTAGTAAAGCAAAAGCAAAGGCCACATGCAGAAGCAGAGGGAAAAAAAGATTATTTCACTGTTTCCCATCAGCAGGAGATGTCCAGCCACTTCCTGGGGTACAGGGCTTGAGTATAGGAATAAATCAGTGAAACGGTCTCTGTAAATTAGGCAAAATATATTGTTCATAGGTTGAATTGTTCTTCCTTACAAGAATATAAACCTCTCCGCCCCAAATGTATATTAGGTAGAAATTGTGGGAGGTTCTTTTATTCTGAAAACCTTACAACTGATATATATTTTCACCTGTCATGTAAATCAATACTATATACTGTTCTTAATACTTAAATGTTTCACTATTAGAATAATTTTCTGATCCCTCTGGATTAACACATTGTAAAATAGAACACTCAATTTTGTATGAATATATTAAGTGTTTTGCAACTTACTGTAATGAGATAGTTGGTTCACATAACTTTATAAACTGGTTCCATGGTATAGCAATGCAGATATCCTTAATGATATAAAGATCTTCTTTAAAGATCTTCTTTACTGCACTGACTGCTCTATCACAGAATCACTTGGTTGGAAAAGACGTTTGAGATCATCGAGTCCAACTGTACCTGTCTGCTAGTAAATCTTATCCTTAAGTGCTTCATCTACTCGTCTTTTTAATACCTCCAGGGATGGGGACTCAACCAGCTCCCTGGGCAGCCTGTTCCAGTGTTTCTTTTGGCAAATAAACTTCCTGATGTCTAATCTGGACCTCACATGGTGCAGCATGAGACCATTTCATCTCATCCTATCTCCTGTCACTTGGGAGAAGAGACCAACACCCACCTCATTACAACTTATCTTCAAATACCTGTAGACAGTGATGAGGTTTCCCCACAGCCTCCTCGTCTCCAGGCAAAAAGTCTCCTGTTCTTTCAGCTGCTCCTCATAAGACTTGTTCTCCAGTCCCTTCACCAGCTTTGTTGCCCTTCTCTGGACGCGCTCCAACACCTCAATGTCCTCCTTGTAGTGAGGGGCCCAAAACTGAACACAGTATCCGAGGTGTGGCCTCAGAAGTGCTGAGTACAGGGGCACAATCACTTCCCTGGTACTGCTGGCCACGTTGTTTCTGATACAGGCCAAGATGTTATTGGCTTTCTTAGACAGCTGGGCACACTGCTGGCTCATATTCAACCAACTGTCAACCAACACCCCCAGTTCCTTCTCTGCCAGGCAGCTCTCCAGCCACTTGGCCTTTTTGATCTTATTCCGTTGACCTCAGCCCACCAGTCCAGCCTGTTCAGATCTCTCTGCAGAGCCTCCCTACCCTGAAGCAGACTCGATCTTCCTCGAAGCTTAGCTTAGCAAACTTAGCTAAGGGTGCACTCAATCCCCTCACCCAGATCATCAATAAAGATATTGAACAGAACTGAACGCAACATCAACTAGATATCAACTGGAAATACCATACAGCTGGAACAAGCAGGTCAAGAAAATTCCTGAGCTCCCTGGATGATAACTACCCAGCACAGGCGCTGAGGGAACCAACCAGAAAAGGTGCCTTCCTTGACTTACTGCTAGTCAACAGAGAAGGTCTGCTGGGTAATGTGATGACTGCAGGCCATCTTAGTCACAGTGACCATGAAGCAGTCAAGTTTAACATCTACGGTGACAGGAGGAAAACTGTCAGCAAGACCTCAACCCTGGACATGAGGAAAGCAGACTTCAGGTTGCTCAGGGTACTGCTTAGCAAGGTCCACTGGGAAAAAGATTTTGATGGTGCTAGGGTACATCACTGCTGGGGTTTTTTTAAGTATCACTTCCAAAGAGCACAGGAACAGGCAATCCAGAAGTGTTGGAAGTCAAGCCAGTGAGGCAGAAGGCCAGCCAGGCTGAGTAGGGAACTTCTACTCAAACTGAGGTGTAAGGAGATGGTGTATGGCCAGTGGAAACATGGACAGGTGACTTGGGAGGACTACAGAGAAGCTGTTCATCACTGTAGGGTGGAAATTCATGAGGACAAAGCTCAATTAGAGTCGAAAGAGTTCAGTATTGTGAAGGATTTAAAAAAAAGGGCTTTTTCAAATACAGTAATGAAAAAAGGCAGGCCAGAAACAACATTGGACTGTTACTTGATGAGCATGGGCACCTCATTAACAGCAACTTAGACAAAGCAGAGATTTTTAATGCTTTTTTTGCATTGATATTCAATAATGACATTGGGCTTGGCACATTACCCGCCCCCCCCCCCCCCCCCCCCCCTGCCCCCCCTCCCCGAGCCTTGAGCTGGAGGATCATGACTGGGCAAAAATGAAGGATGAAGGACTTGAAGGTTTGTTGACAAAGTTTGCAATGATACAAAACTGGGGGGAGCTGTCGACACTCTTGGAGACAAAGAGGCCCTGCAGAGGGATCTTGACAGACTGGAAAGATGGACAATCTCCAACAGCATGAAATTTAACAAGGGCAAGTGCTGGGTTCTGCACCTGGGACACAGCAACCCCAGATACACGTACAGAGTGGGGTGTGATAGGCTGGAGAGAAGCCCAGTGGAGAGGCACCTGGGGGTTCTAGTTGATGGCAAGTTGAACATGAGCCAACAGTGTGCACTGGCAGCCAAGAAAGCCAACCATGTCTTGGGTACATCCAGCACGGCATCAACAGCCAGTCAACGGAGGTGATTGTCCCGCTCTGCTCTGCACTAGTGTGGCTCCACCTCGAATACTGGGTGCAGTTTTGGGCACTACAGTATAATAAGGATGTAAAACTACTGGAAAGTGTCCAGAGGAGACCACAAGGCTGGTGAAGGGGGGGATGTCATATGAGGAACAGCTGAAGTCACTTGGTCTGTTCAGCCTGGAGAAGAGGAGATTGAGAGGGGATCTCATAGCTGTTTGCTGCCTTCTCACAAGGGACGGAGGTGAAACAAGACTTGATCTCTTCCCTCTTGTGATCTATGATAGGACTAGAGGGAATGGCAGGAAGATATGCCAGAGGAGATTTAGGTTGGATATTAGGAAGAGATTATTCACCCAACAGGTGCTAGAGCACTGGAACAAGTTCCTCGGGGAAATTGTCATGGCACTGAGTCTGCCAGCATTCAAGAAGCATTTGGACAATGCTCTCAGTCACATGGTATGAATGTTGGGAGTGTCCTGTGTAGGAATAGGAGATGGACTCAATGATCCTTTTGGATCCCTACCAGCTCGGGCAATTCTATGATTCTATGATTCCATGATTCTATGATTCTATGATTCTGTGATTCTATAATTCTATGAACACTGAGCCTTGGGGGGGCGCCATTTCTTACCAAACTCCAACTGGATTTAACTCCATTTACCACCACTCCCTGGGCCTGGCCATCCAGAAAATTTTAAACCCGGTGTAGGTTGTGCCTGTCCAGGCCAACAGCAGCCAGTTTCTCAAGCAGAATACTGTGAGAAATGGTGTCAAAGGCCTTACTAAAGTCCAAACACAGCACATCCACAATCATTTCCTCATCCATTAAATGGGTAACCTTGTCATAGAAGGACATCAGGTTAGTTCGGTAGGACCTGCCTTTTGTAAACCCATGTTGACTGGGCCTGATCACTTGGTTGTCTTGTGTGTGCTGTGTGATAGCACTCAAGATGATCTGCTCCATGACTTTTCCCAGTTCCAAAGTCAGACTGACAGGCCTGTAGTTCTCTGGATCCTCCCTCCAATCCTTCTTGTAAATGAGTGTAACTTTTCTCAGCCTCTATCAAGTGCAACACATTCAGACAGCCAGGATTGTTGGTAGATGATGAAAAGGGGTTTGCTGAAGACCTCTGTCAGCTCTATATTAATACCCTCGGGTGGATCACATTTGGCCTCATAGACTTGTGAATATCTAATTGGCTAAGCAGGTTTCTAACCAATTCTACTTGGATTATTGGAGCATTGTTTTGCTCTCTGTCCCTGTCTTCTGGCTCAGGAGGTTAAGTAGCCAGAGAACATCTTATCTTACTGTTAAAGACAGAGGCAAAGAAGGCATTAAGTACCTCTGTCTTATCCACATCCTTTGTCACTGTTGTTCCCCCTGCACCCAGTAAAGGATGGAGATTTTCCTTGACTGTCCTGTTGTTGTTAATATAGTTGTAGAAACAATTTTTATTATCTTTCACAGAATTGGTCAATTGAAGTTCTAGCTGGGCTTTAGCCTTTCTAATTTTCTCTCTGCATGATCTCACTTCATCCGTGTAGTCCTCCTGAAATGCCTGCTTCTTCCAAAGCTCATATACTTTCCTCTTTTTTCCTGAGATCCACCCAAAACTCAGCCAAGTTGGTTTTCTAGCCTGCCAGCTCAATTTTTTGCCACATGGGGATGACCTGCTCTTGCATTGCTAGGATTTCCTTCTTGAAAGGCATCCACCTCTCTTGGGCTCCTTTAGGACTGCATCCCAAGGAACCTTATCAATCATCCTTCTAAACAGTCCAAAGTCTGCCCTCCAGAAGTCCAAGGTGGCAGTTCTGCTGAACCCCCTCCTTACTTCTCCTAGAACTGGGAATTCTATCATCTCGTGGTTGCTGTGCCCCAGGCATCCTCCAACCATTATATCTCCCACAGTGGGGCACCTTCCCTAGTCCTTTCACTCACCAGTTATGCCAGGAAGTTGTCTTCAAAACACTCCATGAACCTCCTAGACTGTTTCCTTTCTGCTGTAATCTGGAGACAGACATCTGGAAGGTTGAAGTCTCCCACAAGAAGAAGGATTAGCGATCGCAAGACTTCTCCCAGTTGCTTGTAGAAAATCTCATCAGTCTCTTCTTCCTGGTGGGCAGCCAATAGCAGATTTCCACCACCATATCTGCCTTATTGGGCATGCCACTGATTTTTACCCCTAGACACTAAACTCTTTCATCATCATCAATTAGTTCAAGATATCAAAAACTCTGTAACACAGAGGGCTACCACACTGCTTCTCCCTCGTTGCCTATCTCGCCTGAAGAGTTTATAGCCAATCATGGCAGCATTCCAGTTACGCAAGTTGCCCCACCACATTTCCGTGACTGCAATTATATCACAGTTGTCTTGCCTTACAATGACTTCTAGTTCTTCTGTTGGTTGTCCTTGCTGCATGCATTGGTGTAGATGCACTTCAGTTGGGCTATTGTTTCCACCTCGCTCCTGACAGGAATAATCTTAAATCCTCAGTAACTTATCGCTGTAGTTTCTAACCTATCACTAACCTTTGCATTTTTGCTGTCACTTGGAATGCCATCTGCCACTTCCACTGTGGTGGCAGACCAAGGGTCCTCTCTAGTACACCGTACCTCATACACTGAAGTGTCATTCCCATGCCTTTTTCTATCAAACTTGGTTTTGCCCCCCTCACCCTTCCTGTCTAGTTTAAACCTCTTCTGAAGAGACCTGCTATTTTCTTGGCAAGCATCCTTTAGCCCCAGATGTACCCCATCATTTGCCAGCAGGCTTGGAGTTGTATACACCAGCCCATTGTCAAAAACTGCAAAGTTTTGCTCCTCACACCGGGTTCAGAGTCATCTATTTATTTCCTGACTCTTCCGACTCCTTCCCTCATCATTCCCGGTAATAGGAATGACAGAAGAGAACACTATTTGTGCACCTGAACTCTTCACTATTCGTCCTACGGCCCTGAAGTCCCTTTTAGTTGCGTTCAGGTTTCTTCTTGTTTTTTCACTATTGCCTACTTGGAAATCAATAGTGAATAATAATCCATTGACCTAACCAGAGCTGGAATTTTTCTTTACACATCTTTAACCAATGCCCTAGGTAGGCAGCAGAATTCCATATGTGATGGGTCTGTTCTGCGTGTCAAACCTTCTGTTCCCTTCAGAATGGAGTCCCCTATGACGATGACCCGGTTTTAGCTCTTCACAGAAGCTGTTCTAATTAATGGCTTAGGTTGTCTGAACCTAAGGAATATATCTAACCGTAAGACCCATCATCCACTTTAACATTCAGTTCCACATTCACAGCTTTGTATCTACTGTGTAAGGAAACCTGGGAGACAGAGGATGAAAAACGGGAGACACACCTGCTGTGCTGGGCAGGAACCTGCTGCCATTCCCCTCCATATCTTAAATTTCTCTCTTCAGCTGAACGGAGAAAGGATGGGGAGTCTCCTGTCTCATGAGCCGTGCCTGTCTGCTGGGTCTGAGACAGGGAGTATAAGGTGTTGTTCCAGTAGTCTAACTCTGTCTCACATTCGCTGATGGTCCTTAGCCTGCTCACCCCCTCCCTGAGTTCTGTCACCAAGCGGAGGTGTCACCTCCACCCAAGCACACCCCCTACAGATGAATTCACCACTGGTGTCCAATCCCAGTGCGAGAGGGGGGCACTCCCTGCAGCCCAGCATCTGGGTGGCAGCAGGCACCTACTGGGGCTCTGTCGGGGAGGCTGCATCAGTCACAGCTGCTGCAGAGCTTGGAGAGGCCTTGATTTCTGCTGAGTGGACACCATGGTTCTCTGGTACTTCTGGCTGGGGTTCAGCACTCTGCCCACAAGGACTTCCTGCTCGCCCTACCTGCATGAACTGCTTTGCAAACTGACTGACCACGCCCTTCTGATGAGCCACACCCCTCTTTGCCTGCTCCTGTTTGCCCACTCCAGCTGCTGGCACTCCAGAGGGGCCACTTAACTCTCCCACCAATGTTCCCAGGAATGCCCCCTCCACGTCAGCCACCCACATGCGAGCTGCTGCTTCCAGGAGTCAGGAATCACCTGCCCCACACTCCCTCCTGGGTTATTTGAATAAGAACAATAAATCTGATTAGTGTTTCTACATTATTTTTTTTAACCTCTAATAATTTATACATTTTCTATTAGCCTTTCTTTTTATGATGAATTCTTCTATTTCCATCAACTTCATAGAGGAGATAGCACAGATTGTAGAACAGCCACACTGATTGCTTTGTTTCCTAAAACGTTGCACAGAAATGCTCCCTCTTTCCAGCACGTAGAGACAGATCATAAACGTATCCTTCACAGAGTAGCAGAGGAAAGGTTGTAGAACCTAGTGGCAAAGATTTGGCAAACTATTTATAAACAATTTATGGAAATGTTCCTTGAAACTAATTTGAAGCCTAGACTTAGGAGACTGTAGGGGCATGAGAAGGGAACATTTATCTAAGTTCCATGAGGCCAAATGTATTCGTAGATGCTCACTTTGTCAACTGGAGTTGTTATGACATCCTCACAAGCTGTCTCAGTGGAAGCAGTTGGATAAGTAACTGGCTGGACGGTCACACTCAAAGAGTGTTGGTCAATGGCCTAATGTTCAAGTGGAGACCAGTGATGGGTGGTGTTCCTTGGGGGCTGGTATTGGGACCGTTGTTGTTTAACATCTTTTTGAAGATATGGACAGTAGAATTGAGGGCACTCCCTTCAAGTCTGCTGATGACATCATGTGGAGTAGTGACACACTGCAGGGAAAGGATGCCTTCCAGAGGGACCCTGACAGGCTTGAGAGGTGGGCCTATTCAAATATCATGAAGTTCAACAAGGCCAAGTGCGAAGTTCCTGCACCTGGATTGTAGCTATCCCAGGCACAAATACAGGCTGGGTAGAGAACAGATTGAGAGTAGCCTTGAAGAGAAGGACTTGGGGATGTTGCTGGTTGAGAAACTCAATATGAGCTGGCAACGTGCGCTTGCAGCCCAGAAAGCCAACTGTATCTTGGGCTGCATCAAAAGAAGCATGACCAGCAGGTCAAGGGAGATGATTCTCCCCTTTTACTCTGCTCTTGTGAGTTCTCACCTGGACTACTGTGATCAGATCTGGAGTCCTCAGCACAGGAAGACTATGGACCGTTGGAGTGAGTCCAGAGGAGGGGTCATGAAGATGATCAGAGGGCTGGAGCACCTCTGCTATGAGGACAGGCTGAGAGAGTTGGGGTTGTTCAGCCTGGAAAAGAGAAGTCATAACAGCCTTCCAGTACTTAAAAGGGGCCTACAGGAAACCTGGGGAGGGACTCTATCAGAGAATGCAGTCATAGGACGAGGAGTTTCTCAATTTTAAACTGAGAAAGAGTAGATTTAGATTAGATATTAGGAAGAAATTTTTTACTGTGAGGGTGGTGAGACACTGGCACAGGTTCCCTAGAGAGGTAATGGATGCCCCGACCCTGGAGATCAGGCTGGATGATGCTTTGAGCAACCTGATCTAGTGGAAAGTGTCCCAGCTCATGTCAGAGGAGTTGGAACAAAATAATCTTCAGGGTGTCTTCCAACCCAAACCATTCTATGATCCTAGGATGACTTACGGTTGATCTCTCCTACTAACAAAGCAGCAGAGACTTGTAAATAGGGACTTCAGTATACACAAACAAGTTAACAACAGGCCACAATGAGAAAGAATATTTTATCTGTCTTTATATAAATAAATTAGGATCACTGTGAACTTTCTTGGGCAATCTACTCATGCAACTAATTAGAATGTAGGTGTAGCAGAAATTAGGTAACATAAAAATACTGTATGCAACCTTTCTATAGTACAACTGCCCAACTGTGTATTGGATAATTAATCTCTGCTTCTGTAACACAGTGCTTAAGATTGGGTTTAGAATTCACCACCTGAATGATAACAAATTTTAGAAATATATCTGTAAATAAAAAGATAAAATCATTGTTATATAGGGAAGTATTACTGTGAAGTTTCTCTCTTAAATATTTTTGAGGGAATTCCATGGTAACTGCATGGTAAGTTGGAGTGCGAAATTCACAGATGTAAAGTAAAAGGATTTGCATTTTTATTTTCACTCCTCATTTGTTTTTTAATCATTTAATAGGGGATTTCCAGCCTTCTTCCTCATCGTTTTACCCTTTTGAGCCAAGGAAGTCTATCAAGGCATACTATGTAAATTATAACTTTTTCTTAGTATGCATTCTATTAATCTTAAATCTTAGCTGTAAACTAGTCGTTGGCAAGTAGCAGTGATCTAGACCCATTAGACCTGTGATTTCGTCTCTTTTGATTTGTTTGCTTATGTCCAGCATAGACATTTTTTTAGCTATTTATAACCAACTTTCCATTTGTCACATTGACATACCATTATGTCTTATATTGGACATGATCTGATTTTTTTTCTTTTTTTTAAACATGCTACTGAAGAAGAGAAGAATGCTGGCTAACAGTTGTGTGGCTTGGAACTAGTTATATATGTAAATAACTTGTTGTATCTTCTTTCCACTCTCCTCTAGTGGCTGCCCAATGTCAAAACAGGAGGTTCTTTTTTCTTTTGCAGTAATCATCTCTGACATGTCGTTGGCAACATTACCCTCCAAGTTCTTTCTGTTGTCTTCCAGAAGACATTGTCCCCGTGGAGGAAGAAAAACACACATTCTGCCTTTAAACAAGGAATTAAAAATCAAGGCTAGAAGATACCTGGAATTCAGTGTCCTGACTCTTGTACACCTGTTTTATTGTTCCAGTACACAAAAGATTGTTTAAAAGGGTTATGTATACTTAACCTTTTATTTCCTTTAACACAGTGCAAGTAAAATTAAAATAAGGCTTCCTAATGGTAGCATAAAGAGGAAAAGTGGGGACACCATTGCTCAGAATGTTCGAAACAATATAACACATGGTCCTTGTGATGATATCTGAAGGAATCCAGCATCACACACTTTTTTTTTTTAAATAAATTTGGGAATAAGAACGCATGCCAGTACAAAGGAAGGCCCAATTGTCTAGGTATAACTGTCTTTTTACATAGTAATTCCAATGAATGAAAATAAATGCAAAGTACAGGTGTATCTTCTGTCACAGACCAGATTATTACCCTCCAACTTAGAAATCACGTCTTAATGATTCCCTAGCACTGCTCAGTCTAATAGATCCACACCTTTCAAAACCAATGTAATTCTGGTAGCAGAAAAATAATGAAACTGGTTTGCAATGGCTTCATTGTCTGTTTCTTTCATCTGTCAAGAGTAAGTATCTTAGGTTTCCCTCAGGCAAGGCGATTTACCTGGCTAAATATTTACACAGTATCCGTCAAGTTTGGTCAAACTAAGCTAGAAAACATGTATGGTTAAAAGAAATAGACTTGGATACAGAGGATAATCAGATTATCATTTTTTCTTAAGGAAACAAGATTAAAACTCTAAAATTACAAGCTGCTTCCATTTATGAGACAGAGAAAATGAGAAATGTGAGGTTGGAATATGTAAATGCTGGTTCCACAGAACCTAAGGAAAATCTTGGTTTATATCTTTAGTATTGCTATAACCTAGGTCTTATTCTCCAAGCACACTATCCCTACTAAAACCAGAAGTTGTTCCTGTGTCAAGATCATAGGTTCAGTCTCCAGAAGTCTAACACCTACATTATATTTGTGTTCAATAGAAAGAATTTCAGTTTCCCTATTGCATCATTTTGTGAACTTCTTGTAAAAAGTAGAGCTAAGGTGGTTGTGCATATTAATTTGCACTTAATTTGTGGGGTTTTTACTGTATTTGTATATGCTTATTCACAAAATACATTTACAATACAATGAAGAATGATGTATGCACAAAAAATCACTACGTAACATTAAATAATTTTCTGTACAAAATTCTATTTATAGAGGATAAATGACTAGGTTTTTAGCATTTCTGATTAAATAAATATACAGTATCCCAAATAAAAATATTTTAATATTCTTATGTGCACACATGTTTATGTTCAATAACAAATATTTTGAAAAAACTTCAAAAAACCACCCAACTTGAAAGAAATCAGATGGTCTTATTAAGCATAAAACTACAGTTATAGACAATATTCTCTTCAGAAGAAAATGAAAAAGAAAAAACCTTCAGCTATTAAAGTTGATATTAAGCCTACACTTTATCAATAACATACATGGATGCTAATTATTCATTGTACTGTTGACTAGTAGAAGATAAGTCCAATGTCATCCCTGAAAATTAAGTCTTTGTGGTGGAAAAGTCATTGTAGTGTAGAAAGATGATTTGGAGCGATGCCAACTTGATATAGGAAAATCATGCAGTGTCATTCAGAGTTGGTGTTACTTTCAATGCCTACAATATTCTAGTTTGCAAAGTCACAAAAGAACAACCATTCTGTACCAGTTTTTTTTGGAAAACGAGCCGTGGAATTTGAATGAAGAACAGGTAATGCAAATCTGCAGAGCACAGCTGAATGATGCCAAGACAAGTAATACTTTGAAATACTTGGGATCCTACGGCTTGCTTCTTAAATACATACATGCACCTCTATCAGAAATAGACAAAGTACCTGTTGGCTACTCCAATTTTCCTCTGAACCAACCCCATTAGCTGCCAGCAGATTCCAGAGAGGTTCTGTGAGAGAGGTTTGTGTTAGAAGATATTTGAGGAACAGGAAGATAGTGGACTTGCAGACCAGTTTAGAAAGAGTGCTCTGTGCCAAAGGGGGAGAAGGTGCAGAGATATTTCGATGAGAGGTACATGAGGTCAGCATCATTAGCAGAGGAGAGGGGATGAGGGATGATGCCGAAATAACCTGCTCAGGGGACATTTATGTCAATGACTGGCCATGTCCTCACTGTTTGTCAAAGTGCATCCATTAACTCCTCTGATCAGACAGCTCTTCCTGGCTAGTTACAAAGAACTGGGAATAAAGAAATGGTCACGTGACACCCCATTTGTAAACACTGTACTGCCCTTCTCACAGTAGTACACTGGTCAGACATTGTTGCTGTCGTGTCATAAGTATTCTCATTTTCTACTAAATAAAATGCAGATAAATGTGTTTCCCAAATTAAATTTTCCAACCTTAGTGCACTTCTATATATTCATATCAGAAACCTGATTACAGTGGTTTTGACTCTTTGCATTTCTTTCTGAAGGCTGCAGGATAGAGAAAGAAGTATAAGAAGTAATCAATACCATTGTCTGATGAAAAATCGGACATGGAATTCCAACATATTAGGGCAACTTCTCCTAGGTTTTATATTTCATTATGTAGGAAACTGTGGGTTTGTGTATTCCCTTAAATGTTTCACCAAAGAGAAATATATTTTTTTACTATTGCAGATTTCATTATGAAACATCTCAAGATTAAATTTATTCCGATAATCATTACAATGATGAAAAAATCCTTACTTCAATAATTGATTTATGCTTCATTTAAATGTACAAAGTAGTTTCACTATCATTTCTCATTAGCTTTAATGACAAATTTTAAAATAGCAGGGCTCTGAAATAAAGATGAAAATTTGCCATACAAGTTATTACATTTAAATGGACTTAATATTTAATATTTAAAAATCATTTGATGTAAATAGCCATCATGAATCACGCCAAATATGCTTAGATGTAGTTAAACTTTTTCTTTCCCCATATCTAGTTGTTTCATAATAAATTATTTTCTTTCCTCTTTTTATTTTTTTAGGATCTTCAAGAATTTGCGATGGAAAAGTCACAGTTTTCTTCTGACACATCAGCGTTGCTTATTCAGATACTCGTTATTGTATTGGTGTAGAAATTATTTGCCATGACATACATATTTGCTTGTCTTATGTATATGCAGTCCTTTTATATATAATGCTAGTATTATTTCCCTATTTGGAAGCTATATGCATGCTATAATATGGATTCCACAATAAAAGGAAGACAACGAGAACATACAGACATCATTTGACAGAAAGTTGTGTCACTTCTACAAAGTTTTAAAGTGTGATGGCAGAAATACATAGCAGAAATCTAAAAGAAAAAAATATCTCTTTGACTGTCCCCATTCCGTAATTTGTTTTTTTCCCTTCATATGAGACTTAAAGAGAAATATTATCCCAGAGAGGATCCTACAGGCACGGCTAGAAGGCAGCTCACTGAGACATGGCTGCTCTATACTGACCATGATACTCCCAGTCCAAATTACAGCTGCTATAATACACAGGATGTCTGTATGCTGAATTTACACAGCACGTTTTATGTGTTGAATAGTAAGTAGTCCCAACAATTACTCACCTGTAATTTTTACACAAAGTGTCTAGAAGTAGTGCAAGTAACAGGGGGATAACTGGGAGCAATACATGTGAAATCTTTGTACTAAACCAGAAACAGGCTCCAGAGATGGTTTTCAGGAAGAAAACCACTCCCATAAACTATTCAAAATCTAGTTCTTTTAGAAAGTAAGTCTACTTAATTCTAAATAGAAATGCCTTCATTAAATATTTTCTGTTAAAAAACATAACAAAGAGAGGAAAAAAGCAAATGGAAAGCTCTACTGGAGTTCTGCTGGAATCTGAAATGTTCTGCTCAATATAGATGATTTGGGAAAGGGATGAATAGCGTGGTGGTGATTTTCCTGATGATACTAGGTTACTAGTAGTTAATACTAGTGCTGACTGAAGAAGTGCAGAGAAATTCCTAAGAGTGGGTAACAAAATGGCAAATGAAATTCAGTATCAGTAAATGTAAAATGATGTACCTGGGGTAAAACCAATCCTAACTTCACAATTAGGATTGGTGGTCCCTGTCTGACCATTACCACTCACAAGCCACATCTCAAGGTTATAATAGATAGTTATAACCCAAAGATCACAATCTTCTCTGTGCTCAGGAGTGAATCAATGTTAGGAATTATTAGGAAGAAAATGTATAACAAACAAATGCAAAGCCATTTTTGCATCTGTAGGCAACCATTTACCCTTCTATTTCGTAGCAGTGTATAACACAACTTAAAAGGAGAAAAGGAAGAGCTGGGAGACTGATCAAGGTTTTAGAACGGCTACCCTGTGCGGGATATCTTAGTAGACTAGGGCTCTTTAGTACGGAAGAAAGAAAATCTGTAGCCAGATGTAAATATGCTGTAGGCTGAACAAAAGTATGATATAGAGCAAGATGGAAGGGAAGAATAGGAGTAACAGTACTGTCTTACTCTTGGTACAAGAAAGAGGGACACCAAGTGAATCTAGAAGGTGGCATAATCAGGTTAAGCACAAGGGAGCTGTTGCCCATGTGTACAGCTCCTCTTCTCCTTAATACAGCTTGCTGCAGATGCTAGAAATTTGTCTGGGGTCAGGACAAAATCTGACATGTAATTCTAGCTTAGGAAGTCTCTGAGACACAAATAGTTGATAGATGGGGTGGTTTTCTAGGGAAATGTGCTTGTTCTTTGACAGCTACGTTAGGCCACTGTCAGAAGCAGGATACTGACTAGATAGATGGACCTATGGTTTGACCCTGTGTGCCTGTTCTTAGCTACCAGTGCTCATTTACAAACAGTATTAGAAATGTTTTGATATGACCTGGGACTTTTGTTTTTTACAGTTTGGGAAGAATTTATTTCTATTACATGAGATAACCATTTTCTTCTAGTGAAAACAACAGGGGTTTTTTGTTTGATTTCTTGTGCAATGGATCTAACTTCATCAAAAATATCAGCAGAAATTTAAATTTGGCATGACTTACTTTACAGCGATGCAGTTCAAATAGAAGGATAAAGATTCTTTGAAAAGTGTGACTGATAGTAGAGACATAGACCAGTATTGCTGTAAAGAAGTTTTTTTAACATTATGTTTGACTACTTTTACTCAGATACTGCCTGTCATGCTGATATTTCGTTCAGTGACTTCCACTTGCCATAACAACAGAAGTTTAACAAACAGTATTTATGTGCTGCAGGCATAGAAGTGTACATAAACATAATAGAAAGTAACAGCATGTAGGTTGCCAATCACATCATTCAGTTCTCCCCAAAGCTTTCAGATAGTTTTACTTTGCTAAAAGTTTCTTTCTTTCTTTTATAACTTTCTGAATTTTGGAGAATCTATATTTTCTGTGAGGGAAGTTAGTTGTTTTCCACATGGAAAACCTGACTGAAGAAAATATTTCTTCTCTCGAAAGCACATATGTAGTTTATACCTATACTGTAAGTAACCCTGTGTGGTGTCTGTTAATACTCCACAGAGATGTTCTGCTTTAAGAAAAAAAAAGTTAAAAGCTAATTTTAACTGTTTAATGTTCCTGATTCCAGGACATTGAAATAAGTGGATTTGAGAATGGGATGGAGAATTACACCTGTGAATACATCTGTCAAGCTAGCTAGTTATAAAATATTTGCTCCTTTTTCATAAAGATTGCATCAGCACAAGCAGCTCACATATTCTGCCTTGAGCATTTGCTTCTCAGAAATAGAAATGAAAAGTTGGAGATGTGAGTGAGTTTAGCCATAAGAAATAAGCATTTTAAAATTCCCTTTATGTAGATGAGAAGTATTTCTGGCCTGGCAGCTCTCTGTAACAAAAACTAACAAATGGAAGATAATCATGGGTGAAACACAAGAAAAAAGTCAACCCAAGATAAAATGATATAAACTGACAAAATGCACAGAGGAACAGTGATGTGTTTTGGAGAAAGGTATATTAAAGCACATATGATAAGTTCTGGAAAAACTTGAAATGATATACTTATTGTAGAGGATTATTAAAAACAATTTACTTCAAAATATGGGCTTAAATTGTCCATTTTCTTAACTGGCTTACACTTGAGTCTTTAAAAAATACAGTATTGCACTTCTGTTGAATTTGCATATGTGTCCATGATTTTGTCTATAACTTTTCTAATAAAATAAACCTAACGATTTGTCACATTTAAGCATTAATTTGAAGTTAGCATTATTATTCCAAAGCAAGCACTCCAAATATACTTTCCTTTCAAAACCAACAGTCTTAAAAATATGTATATGATGCATATGTAACTGAACAAACCAAAACCTTTTGTCACTTTCTGAGTTTCTAGTTTCTGATTAAAATTATGCTGTTTTAATCTAATTGCCTTAATAAGTATATTTGACGATAACATGTTAAGTATTCAAAGCATAGTCATCCAAGCTTTATGTAGAAATTGTGGAATTTATAGTTTCTTGTATTTTTGGAGCAGAAACAGCTAAATCTCCATGATTTAACTCAACTTCACTTATTCTTTTTTTCTTTTAAAAAGAAAGTAAAATGAAATACAGTGGAATGTTTGTGTAGAACCTGAGCACCGATACAATGTTTAAACAATATAGCATATGAATTTCAAGATTATTTGTAAAAAGAATCATTTAAGGTTCACTATGCAGGAACATAAAGAAGTTTAGCAGTATATAATAGGGTAAACATTTCATGCTATATATTTTATTAAGATGGTGTAACAGAACATATTTCAAATGCAATATGTGTATTTGGCATGATAAAAAAATTGAAAGATGTCAACTTAAATCACACAATAATGATTACTTACTAATGTAAGATAGAGTCACTTTGATTCTAACAAGAAAATGCCTGGCCTGAAGTCACACCTTCATATGCATCTAACAGTGCTCTCATTTTATCATATTTTAAAAATCCACACCTCATATTTTCTGTTTCCTTATATGGATGGTGCTAATGACACACATAGTAAACCTTCTATTAGCTTTGTACTTCAATAGGATTTGTTTAATTTCAGCTGTCAAACAATACACAGAAAAAAAATCCACTTTTTTGATAACCCCAGGATTTAAAATGCATTATCAGTATGACAGCAGTAAATGTTTTCCAAACAATCTTATTTATGAGCCGTGTTCTTTCTTGGTGTATATACAAATCTGAGCAGCATGTGAAATTCCTCATTTGTTTGTCATAAATAGTGCATGTTACTGATGTAAGATTTATTATGTAAGAGTGGTTGAGTAACCCAGCAATGGTACTGTTGATATGCAATGGTACTGCTGATATGCAATGTTTTACCTCCAGCTCCCTTACTCAGGTCTGACTGGACCTGATGGTATCTGAGAGGCATCTGAGATGACTGTTCTTTGCAAAACTTATATAGTAGTCCACCTTCCATTTGAGAGGCACTTTAAACATATTGCATGAGAGTATGTAAAGCCAGCAGTGAGAACTACCTTGTCATCCCTAGAATGGATGACTTAAATTCTACTATAAGGGCTGGGCAATGCAGGAAGCTGCTGTTGGAGTTCATACTCTAACTCTGAGAATAGAAAAGCTGAGGTTTCCAATGAAGGAGTGGATGACACTGAATGTCCATCAGGCATTTCACTGAGACTGCCAACAATTTGTTCAGATTCATATAAATTTACTTAGCTTTTTGTACAAACAGGAAATTTCTGTCACTAAAATATCCCCATTCTCTCCCAGTATGTTTTGCACTTCTGCTCCCTATTTACAGAATGCATGGCCAGTTTACACTTTGATTGTCCTATTGAGCTCTACTGAAGAGAGAACTTTGAGCAGTCTCTGTCCGCAATATGAGTTCTGTACAAAATACTATCAAATTTTTAGCATAGGTATAATGTATATTGTATATCATGTATATTATTGAAAATAATAATTTAGTATTCTTGATTACATTTTATTAATGCATTATTATATTATCTATGGTATTTACAAAATCCTCCCTATGATGGTACCTCAGTGCCTGGTATTATATTAATATCACATAAGGAATGTAATCATAATTTTTTTAAATTTGGAAAAAATATTTCATATTAATCTATTACCAAAAATCAGACAATGAGGCATCTATGCTTCTTATGATTTTACCAAAGCACTTTATTAATATTGGAGGATTATGATTTTTTTCTAAATAGTAAAGTCTATCTGTCTTTATCCTACAAAGATATTCAATAGTGACAAAATGAGATTTTTTTCAGCTGCATGTGCCTGGTTCAGAGGAGGCTACAAAGGCATTTTGAATGCATTCTCAGTTCCATTAGAGTAACCAAGTACCTACAAAAACATTTTCTACACTTTCCTTTATGAACATGAAGAAATTGTAGATACGTGTCTGTAGTTCTGCAGCTTTGTAAAGGATCAATATAGTTTCTGATGCAGGACCTGACCCTAAGGGCAGCTCTCAAGTCCAAACCCTAAGCTGCACTATGGAACCTTTCTGCATAAAAGACTGTGCATCATTACTCATAGATAGACTACACTCACATCTGCTTTAAGCTATAGAAAAGCCCATCAGGAGTCAGGGTCCCAAAGCACCAATATGAGTTTTTACAAAGCACTTTTGCAGTTTGTATCAATTTCATAATACCGCTTGTACTTTTTGTACTGATTTCATATTTAACTTTAAATACACACATAAACCCCACTGAAACAAGTTTGTTTTGGATAGAAATGGATTTAAACATAAGTTCTCTATTTTCCTGAGGTGATAAATAGATGTTTCCACACACTTCCTGAGCCTTGTTACTTTTAGCTCTTTTAGCATTCAGTCTAACAGGGATGCTGACTCCTCAGGTCTAAGCAAATGTGTGTTGCACTAGATGCAACTATTCGAAATTCCAGGCTGGGAAAATTGGTGTCTGCATGAGTGTACTGATTGGAAATGCCAACGTTGCTGTGCTGGAACGACTGCACTGTCATACTAGGAAGAGCGTGTTCCTTCTGCAGTTGGTCTTTGTGCCCGCTCAGCTGTATTCAAAACTCATACCTCCATCCTTCACCATATTTGAAGAAACTGTCTATTTCTACTGTTACAGGCTTCTGACTGACTGCTGCTGAAGATCAACAACCAGGACAGCTGTTTCTCCGACTTGAATGCGAACTAATAATGCCTATTCTACAAAGGGATAGAAGACATTGTAATGTTATACCCCACAGAACTTTCCTGTTATTTTCATCTGTGTTTTCTCTTTCTGACTGAAACTCAAGCTGGCCTTTCGAAGCTCATACATCCTGCAAAAATGTGGAAAACCTGAATATAATATTTTCCCTTGCACTTGAAAAACATGTTTTAAAGGTTGGTTTCATCATGTAGATTTAATAATTCTGGATAGAAAAGCATGCTCGTGACAGGTCTGTATGCTCTTGGACATATTGCATTTGATTTTTAGAGTAGTTTTTAGCTTTTTAAAATGGAATTTTGTGGGCTTTGAACGTTTGTTTTTCATTATCTTAAACATAGAGCATCCATATGTTGCTTTCCTTTGGAATTTTTAAGAAAACATAACAGTCATTTAAATTGGGCTATTTTATCCCTGCAGCCATAAAATTCCTGTAGAAGAAGACTTCTGCTTTATATGATGTATTTTTCTCTCTCAATGTTGCAAATGTATGTTGTAATTCCTTTTCTTCATTATACTTTGCATGACAAAGCTGCTCCAGGTAAGTAAACGTGCACAGGATATGAAACAGACTCTTAATTCCTCTGATATGCTCTATAACTCAAAGTCTTGACCAAGGTACTCAAATCATGTACCTGGTTCATGACCTTTGGTCTGGTAGAGCACAGTAAGAAGTATAATGGCTGGCTTCCATGGTGCAATCTTTATTGTAAGAATAATACATGAGATCTTGCACGCTTCTATCAGTTGAAAATGTTCTTGTAGCTCATTGTACAATATGTCAGATGAAATGGATTTCATGATCTTTTGTATAATGTACATGTTCCGATAGTAATTTCAAATCTAATTTATTTCCATAGAAATTCATCCATCTTTTGTATGCCATTTTTAACCATCTCAATTTTCTATTACAAAAGCACGGGGGTAAATTTTTTACTCATATATTCATGTCCCACTCCCGTTGAATTTTGTACAAGATTTACAGCATCTGTGGGGAAAATTTAGCTTAGGAGTATTTTTATTTTATCGCTATCATACAAACTCTTTTTCTCTTCAAAACCTAGTAGGTATTTGGCAGTTGTGTTTCATTTTGGTCTTGCTGCTTTTAAAGATACCATTTTTTTCAGATAATATACCTCTGTAAACGCCAAAGTTGACTATGTGTCTTTCAAAATACATGTATAAGTTATTAGGAGTTTTAACATTAGCTGCAAGGGTGTTATTGAAAATAGCTATTGCATTCTTCCTTTTTTTTACTGTAGTTGTTGTTGGATGATGGGTATAGACAGTGAGCAAAAAAAGGAACCTGCCACATTTCATTGGCTGCAAATTCTAAAGAACTCCTAAAATCATGGGCACAGTTATTCTTACACTTTTTCTTTTAAGAGGAAGAATAAGAGAAGCGGGGTTTCAGATAGCCCCCCAAAAATTTGAAAAAGGGTATTTCATTGGAAAGAGTGCCATCCTGGCAAGAACAAACATATTAAGCTGCAGGTCATTGTTAAATACAATAATTTTTTGGCCAAGGGCAATTTAGAGAATAACAATTGTGGAAATTCCTTTTTTCACTTAGAGAGAGGGTTTGTCAGAGAGCAATGTAACCGGCAAGTTTAAATATCTCTTACTTACAGTAGGATCAGTTTATCTGTTTTTTTTCTGGAAACTATATGGTAATACTTCAGTCTCAGCCCTCTCTCTTAGAAAGGAAGTATGGGCTGAGTAAGTCTCTCTACGATTTGACTGTTATAGTGCAGTTGCCTATCTTTACACTATGAAGTATTGTCTGTATTTCATATCTACAATTTTATTCTTCTCATTCTCTTCTTCTACTTGTCAATATAATGTATAAAAATCTATATAAGACATGGCATAATTACCTCTAAAAATCTGTCTGGGTAGTAAAGTGAAAAGAAATAATTTTGCAAATAGGTTAAATAGTTAAGGAGATGGGGTATTTTTAATTCTAAGGTGTAACACAACCAGTACTTTAGATACTGAAGATACTTTTCTGTATCTTTCTGGAAACTCCAGTAGAGAATACAAAAAAGTTCTTCCATAACTTTCTTGCTAGAAAGGTCTTCTAAAATCATTCCGAATTCAGGATTTTAGAAGAGTATATGGGTTAAAAAAACCCCACAACAAACTAGGCATGAAAAACCAGTAAGAAATAATCTTTGCCCAAATCTGAATTAAGAAGAATTACATAACGTATGAAAATAAAAGTCCAAAACATATGTAAAAAGAAGTACAACCTGTAAAATAAGCATGAGTGATGCCTGTGAGCACCATCTTGTGAAAGCATTGGTTCCCCAGTCTATTGGTGTCTCTTTCTCACAAATACGCAAATCGTTGTTTTAAACTCAGACTTGAAATATTGTATGCTTTAAAACATTGATTTATACGAAGTCCATCCAAGAGGATGGTGACATCGCTCAGTGAGTGCCAGTACTGGTGTCTGAACCGTAGATATCTATCAGAAGGTTTTCTGGATTAATTTGGTAAGTAATAAATGACAGCTGAAAGAGTTTTCCTGTGGACACTGCTAGTCAGTCTGGACGAGGTATTGACTGGGACAGCCCTATAATTTTCTACATCTGCTAGAGACAAATGAGGGAAATCATTGTTGATCAACTCAATGACAAACATGTATAAGAAGGAGGTAAGGAATATGTCTGGAAAATTTAGTTTTACAGAAGCAGTTTTTTTCCCAGTGCAATGCTTAAGTGCTATGTAAATTTCAGTATTCTTATCTTGGTGGTATAGACAAAGGACTACAGTTCTTTAGGTAAAATGCATTAAACATTTGTTCACCTAGATTCCTGATAAAAAAATCAATGCAAATTAAGAAGGCCTAGAATTATTTTTCTCTTCCTTGCTTTGGCACTTGGGTATATATATGTTAGTAATATCCAGAATCCTAGAGAACTTAAGCAGTCTTACATACATCATCATCATTTTTTTCAGCTTGTGAGATGAATACTTTATCAGCTATCCCTGTCTTTTCAATGTCTGAATATATGAAGGAGTGTATGATAGTACAATTCATTTTTTCTTTGTTTTTTCACAATTTAGGTAAATTGAAACTATATCTTGAATCATAGCATAGTCAGTCAGAGAGCAAACTATGATTTTTTTCCCAAATGGACACTTCGTGCATCTCTGCAGTCTTCTAATTTGTATTAGCACAATGTGAACAGATTATGTGGATGTATAACCACAGCCAGCTGCTACTTCCTTGAGTCTCTACTCTGATTATTGTTCTGTGTGTTTGTGAGTATAGAATTCAGTTATATGTATTCTTAGATTTGCAAGTATGCAGATAATTCCACCTATTACAGACATGCTGCTGTTATCAATGTTTCTTGCATCATTGTAGCTTTGGACTCAAAGGATATAGGAAAATATGTTCAGTTTGTCTGCTCACAAATGCACATTCCTAAGGAGTGAAAAGGAAAGGACAATTTCTGTTACATATATATGGAGTATTTTGGTTTGCCAATGTTTTTGAATATTTCCCAAACTCGAAATCTCAGTGTTCACCATGATGCTTAAAAAAACATAAGGAATTATTTTGACTTCACTGCTTTTTATTGTGTTTCACTGCTACCTATTACAAGTGTTTGTCATTAGTGTTACTATTAGAGATCACAGATGAAGCTGTTTTCTGCATATACATAAATAAGAACAACAAACAGTGATAAATGAAAATTGTGATGTCCTTTTATAAAAATACACTATACCTAAGAAAAAAAAAACTTCAGCCACTCACTGCTCCCACCTGTCCCAGCACGGATCCACATATTTAAAACTCAGACTTTTATTTAGCCAGATAATTAAAAAAATAGCAAGACGTAATCTTTGACATTGCATAGAATCATAGAATCATAGAATGGTTTGGATGGGAAAGAACCATGTAGGTCATCTAGCCCAAACCCCTCAGCAGTGTGAAGGGACATCTTCAACTAGATCAGGTTGCTCAAAGTCCCATCCAACCTGACCTTGAATGTTTCCAGGGATGGGGCATCTGCCACCTCTCTGGGCAACCTGTGCCTGTGTGTCGCCACTCTCAGTGAAAAAAAGTCTTCCTAATATCTAGTCTAAACTTCTTCTCTTTTAGTTTAAAGCCATTACCCCTTGCCCTGTTGCTACAGGCCCTGTTAAAAGGTTTTCCCCCATCTTTTTCCCCCCATCAGCCCCCTCTAAATATTGAAAGGCTGCAATAAGGTCTCCGCAGAGTCTTCTCTTCTCCGGGTTAAACAACCCCAGCTGTCTCAGTCTCTTTTCATAGGGCAGGTATTCCAAGCCTTTGATCTTTTTTGTAGCCCTCCTCTGGACCTGCTCCAACAGGTTCATGTCTTTCCTGTGCTGAGGGGTCCAGAGCTGATGCAGTATTCCAGGTGCGGTCTCAAAAGAGCAGAGTAGAGGGTCAGAATCTCTTCCCTCAACTTTCTGTTAATGTTTCTTTTGTGCACCCCGGGATATGGTTGGCTACATGTCTGGAGCTATGTTTTTGAAAATGGCCAGTGTTATTCAGTGATTCATATACATGGTTACCTATATTGATAAAACTGTTAGAATGTCATCTTATAGACTATGGGGCTTTGTCAAATACACTTTTCCCAACAGTTCTGTTCTGCTGGCTTTGTCTGCCCATGCATAAAATACTGCTACTGTCAAAGCCATCTCATTGGGTTATATTCAATTTTTGTTTTATTTTTCAGTGCATCTGCATGGCATAAATGGGCAGTACTCTTTTGCTGTGCCTCACATTCCATTCCTCTTCCTGATGGCAACGGTTCATCACCAGCTGCAGCACAGAAACAATTGCCTTCCTCTCAGTGTTGTTTACTTTTAATTCTTCCTGGATGTGGTACATTCTGTTTTATGTCGTGTCACTGTCGTTGTATTTAGATAATGTACTTAAATATTGTTTAGATTGACACTGTGTTAGTACTAAAATTGAAAATATAATGTCATTATTGGCAAGAACAGATGTTTTCATGCATATCATTTTCTGAGCTTCAGTTTCTTAATCAGGCTAAGCGGGAGTAGAAAATGGTAGTATTTTTTCTTGAAGTACTCTATGGACTTTAGATTTCCATCATAACAAAATTGAATAGTATAATGTAGCAGAAATGTTTGATGTGATTAAAAACTGTTTATTCTGGGTTTGTAATTGATATAATTGTAACATCTAGAGGGCTGCAATTTTGAAAACTTTCAGCCCTGATTGCCTATTATTCACAGGACAATGCTGAAATAATTTGACACTATAATAAACGAAAATATAACAAATAACCCCAGTGGTTCAATAACATTTTGAAAGAAAATCAGTAGATGTTCTGCAGAGATTACCTACAGGAACAACAGAAAGAAAAGTGCATGTTTTAAATCAGCTTTTGCAAGAACCTGCTAAAAATTGAGTATTGCCATGCTACTCACAGAGTAAAGCTGGTTTGATTGTTTTCTATAGTATTAATTAATATGTGCTTGTGTAATGCAATCAAACATAAGGGAAAAAAAATTATTATCCATGCTGAAACAAAAAGTCCAGATACTCTTAACTCTCCCCCCAAATTTTACAACCCTCCATGTAAAAGTTAAACGTGAAATTCATCAAATTTCCTTGGAATCTAGAAGTACTTAGATTCTGAACCTAAAAAAAATTTATCTGGTCCTTCATCCTACACAAAGCCTGTGTGGTTTTAATTGGCTTTGCAACATATTAGGTAGTTCTTCTTACCATCTGAGTATATAGAATAAGAAAGCCCTGAACAAAAGATGTTTCACACTGCTTGATTATTTGCATCATGCATGGTATGACCTCGTTAATTCCCGTAAAGAGACAATTAAAAACAAGATTCAAATCTTTTTCTAATACAAACGATGATTATTTAACAGCCTTGCTTTTCTTCATTTTAAATTGCTATGAATATTGGTGTTGTGTTTTAAGTTACTGGACTGACATATCTTGCAAGTATTTTTCTTTTCGTTGGTGGGCATCAATATATACTCTACATTTTGTGATGAAACAACAGGAAAAAGTTATAACGGCTCATCTTTTAGTGTTACGTGTTATTGCATACATTTCTGCTTACACATGAACAATCTGATTTTAAATTCTGAAATTCAAAATTTTGAATTTAAGCCATTAGGCATTATCCATTCCTTCTTCTGTTGTTTCACTGATGTAATGGTAATAAGCTTTTTGTGTGGAATTGGGATTTATGTAATTGTGCTGTAATATGTCCTTTAACAAGGCCAAGTGCCAGGTCCTGCACCTGGGACACAACAACCCCATGCAATGTTACAGGCTTGGGGAAGAATGGCTGGAGAGCTGCCTAGCAGAGAAGGAACTGGGGGTGCTGGTTGACAGTTGGTTGAATATGAGCCAGCAGTGTGCCCAGCTGTCTAAGAAAGCCAATAGCATCTTGGCCTGTATCAGAAACAATGTGGCCAGCAGGACCAGGGAAGAGATTGTGCTCCTGTACTCAGCACTGGTGAGGCTGCACCTCAAGCACTTTCAGTTCTGGGCCTCTCACTACAAGAAAGACATTGAGATGCAGGAGTGTGCGTAGAGAAGAACAATGAAGCTGGTGAGGGGGCTGGAGAACAAATCTTATGAGGAGCAGCTGAGTGAAATGAGGCTGTTTAGCCTGGAGAAGAGGAGGCTGAGGGGCGACCTTAGCACTGTCTACAACTACCTAAAAGAACGTTGTAGTGAGATGTTGGTCTGTCTTCCCAATCAACAGGAGATAGGACGAGAGGAAGTGGCCTCAAGTTGCATTAAGGGAGGTTTTAGGTTAGACATTAGTTTCTTCACCAAAAGGGCTGTTAGGCACTGGCACAGCTGCCCAGGGAGGTGGTTCAGTCCCCATACCTTGCCGTATTTAAAAGATGAGTAGATGAAACACTTAAGGATATGATTTAGTAGTGGACAGGTACGGTTGGACTCAATGATCTCAAAGGTCTTTTCCAGCCAAATGATTCTATGATTCTATGTATAAAGTCCAGTAAATAATATTGTCACATTACACCAGGACAGGCCTTGAACATGCATAGTTATTGACTTTGCATAGTTCCTTGGTGCTTTATCTCTAGTTGTTAAGATCACATAAAAACTTCATATACTTATCTTATACTAATCTTTCCTTTCATTTTTTTTCCCGTAATTTTGTTCACTTGCAAGCAATTCTGATTTTCACCCACAGTTAGAATCTGGTTAATATTTTTCAGAGGTGATTACATGACCATGACTGGACCTATGAGAATGTGTGGGTTTCTCTAATATTACTATATGTAGTCAACCTAAACTTCAAAGACAAAAATACTTGCAAACTACTTCTAATTGATATTAGGAGACAGTGTGTTAGATTTTCTTTACTTGACTCATTCAGTTAAAAATTTAGTGGAAAAAAAATTAAGACTGCTTCACAGATGATGCTGGATTAAACATTTGCTGTTGTTTCATCAGTGTGAAACGGTTTGTGTAGCTGTTTCATTGAGCAGGTCTAATTCTTTCAGTCTTTGCAACAAGCACTTAAAAATTTAGAGCAAAACTGTTCTTTCATTGAGAGTTATTTCTTAATCTTTAATGGTGAAAATGAGCCATTAGATTTCCATATCACCCAAAAAAGGAAGCAAAATATATCTCTGAAAAGAATTCCTCTAAGCAATACAATTTTTAAAAATTCAGTATTTCTTTTTTAATATTTACTGATGTGATATAAAGTGTTCAGGAGCTAAAAGGAAAGACAGAGAACTGTCAAGGAAACTGAGACTAAAGCTTCTCTGATTTATTTCTGTACTGATTATTAAAGGGAATTGTTGCTGGTACACAAAAATGTGCAACATATTCTCTGCAATCTCAGATCACAAATGAGAGATTGCAATATATAGTACGAATTAGAACAGAACCTAAGATTTAACAAATTCCTTTGAAAACATGATCTTTAGTGCCATGCAACATGTGTGACTAGTTTTGAACTCATTTTGGTTTTGAGAGCCTCTGAATCGTTTAAAACATGATATCCTATTATGTCACCAGGCATTCAGCTATGCATTGCTAAGAACATAAATCATATATACTTTAGCATTCCTGAATAAATGTTATGTAGATCTTATGGAGCCTTTGAACACTTGAAAATATTCAGAAGTAGAGAGATCCATTGTTGTATAGTATCAGAGAACAAGAGACAGTCTAATCAAATATAACGCTGTCCTATTGATATAAACATGTCTTTGCACCATGTATGGAGAACTTACTACAAATGACCTGTTACAGGTTTCTGATTATCATCTTACCCTTTTAAATCTTTTTGTATCCTAGAATAAGATCACTTGCTCATTTGGACTGTTTATTAGTTTCTGTAACAAAGGGTTATTGTCATAAAGAAGTAAATATCTTCTCCTGTAGGAGGAATGATAGGCCACAAGAATGCCTTGTTTTACAAAAAGTACTTGTCACGTGATTCTGGTAACCAGACTTCAAGGTATCATTCTCAGCTGGTCACTGCCTTCAACAAAATCTGACGAAGTCAGTCTCTGGGCTAGTGTTCACAGCAGAGAAAGTACAAGGAACTGATATAGGAGATGCTTCTTCTGCAAGATCTGTAGCCTTTCATGGTAGTGCTATGGCTGGCTAAAACCTGCATAGGTAATTTTTACTGTCTAGACTGTTTCTCAAACACCTGAAACTTTAGTCTCTGTGTGTAAAATTTTCTGTGCCTTCTGATCATGACAGTTAATTTTGAATACTTCAGATGTTACTGAAATTTTTTTTTTTCTGGCTAGAAATAGAAGAGTTGTGACAGAAACAGAAGACCAACAAGATGTCCTAGAAGAATAAGTATCATTTTCCTTCACAAAGAATACCACACTGTTTACCACTGTACAAGAACGGAAAGTGAATTAATACACTGAGAATAACGGCAGTGACCTAATAATAGATGTGGTCTAGTGTAGCCTTTAGTGCCATTTACACTCTTCTAGGAAGTTCTACAATAATCTAAACAGGTGGTAACAGGTCTTCCTAAACTGCATTTAGAGTCTGGTGTAGGAATAACACATTGTTAAGACAGCCTTTTAGGTCTAAAATCCTACTTCCTTGCCCATCTGGAGGATCAGAAAGTGAACCAGTGCTCTTTAGAAAAGTAGATGGAGGGTAGTTGTTTTCTGGGAGATTATTTCAGGTGAGTGCAGTTGCTCTTACTTCCTTGCTCTTTCTCATTAGACAGGCTTTACAACATATCAAGAGTCACTGCCTCTTTAAGTGATACTAGGCACAAATCCTCTAGAGGTTATTTAAAAAAAAATCTTGAGACTTTAATGGATTATGGAGGAAAAGTGAAATGAGCTGAACATTTAAGTCTTTTTCAGTGTTTTTGTCTTCATATGAGTTGTAACAATACGGGATGACACTGGCACTGCAAATACTGAAACTCAGACTTGCAGAATTTCTTTAGCATGTTTTATCTCCACCTATACAATGAAGTTCAGACACTTACCATTAAGTTCATTGTTCTACCTAAAAGATTAATTTCATACACTGCTAATGAGATGGCCCTCAGGAAAGATGGTCAACCTGAGCCTTTTGACATACAATAAAATACATTTCTGCAAGATCTGCCAAAGCCTGAGAAACCAGCAAAAAGGAATAAATGCATCATTATTAAGCATTTTTTTAAATAGTTGCATTTTGGACACAAAATAGTTTATTCAACTTCCTAGAAGTTGTCCACTACCTACTGCACTAGACAGTAGGGAACATTTTCAAAGGTGTGCTTTTCCTCTCTTCCAAATAACAAGGATTTACAGTGACAGGATAGTTCAGTGATTCAGGCATAGAAGATGTGATTTACCGTCTCCTTTATAGAGCTGCTCTCTTCCTTCTCTGGAAATTTGACACATATTATTTCTTCCTTTCACATGAAATAAGCACTTTTTGTATTATGGAAAGTTAAGGCAATGGTTGCTATAAATGCATATGCACATTTATGTTAGTGATGCTGTACTCTGAGTAAATAACATTTCCTCATTTTTTAGAGTAAGATTCTCAAGCTAGAGACTGAGTGAACAGAGCATTTCAGTGTATAGACACCAAAGGGAACTGGGAGAAATTCTAGGGTCATTGATTAGGGACAAAATAGGAGAACCCTTGGACAGGTGCAAACTGGTCAAAGACAACCAAGACATTTATAAAGGGGAAGCTGTGCTTGTCAAATGCTATTAACTTGTTTGAGGAGGTGACAATGAGAGCTGACAGGGGTGAAGCAACAAACATAATCTGCTTGGACATCAAGATGGCTTTTGATACTGGTACACTGCAGACCAGATAGAGGGTTAGTAAGCATCTGATGATAAAGTGACTGATAGAATGTCTCTAAAATGTCTTAGATTCAATCCTACTGGTATACCACAAAAAAAACATGAAAGAAGATGTACAAAAGTGATGGATATAAATTAATTTGGTGGGGATTTTTTACATTAAAAAAGAGAATGAATGAATCAAAAGGTTTGTGAAGGAGTGAGACAGAAAAAGCAGAGGGGTGGGAGAGGAAAAGAACTGATCGGTTCATACGTTATGAAAGAAAAAAGGCTATGAAGATTAGTTTATGGAAGAGCATAGACACCTGACATATCCCTCTATATCTGTCTATACCTGCCCTTAACTTTGTTACACACAGGAAGTGGTTGCCGAGGTTGCTATATTTTAATCATACTTAAAACCAGATGATTTTAAGTATGATGTGCTCAACGTCTGCTGGGAGCAAGACTTGTAAGACCTTCTTGTTGAAAAGGGCAAAATTGAAGGTTTATTCTGACCTAAATCAGATTTCATTAGTAAATATTTAGGAGTCCTGTGCTCAATGCCTTCTTATTGTTCCTTTCAGTGGAGAATAGACATAGAAGTGTAAAGGATTCTTGACTTCAGCTTTCTGTACATACTTTTCTCTGGATGTGTTCACATTCTGTTCTGAACAGCAGTACTAGCTTTTTGTGACTTTGCATTTGCTGAGGGAAGTAGCTGGAATATTCAATAAACAGGTACTAACTATACGGGAGCTCAGCTGCAAAAAGTTAGTGAAGCTATTTTTGAGACAAAATTTGTAGTCAGAATGGATATCCATATGGAAAACATGTGATAATAATCAAACAGTATCTGTTCCAAGATCATTCATTCAATCACACATCCTTCATTTCCAGAATGCTACATGACTCTACAATATGTTTTAAATAGTTGGTGCATTACAGGCACAGACAAAAGTACTCTATTGTGAACAATGGAAACATAGATTACTGGTGTGAAAGAGCTATGGGCAAAACCAAAATATGTCTGGTGAGAAACCCTAAATCTTAACTGGCAAGTACTTAGGGTTTTTTTTTTTTTGCTAGGCATTTTGGAACGCTTTTCAAATTTTTTGAGAAAATACAATTCATGTTCTGTTTTAAAATTTAAAAACAATAAGAAAAGGTTTTGTAAGCTATCTTATAAATGATTTATTTTATTGATTTCACATTTAAAACACAATATTTTATCTCAGAATAGTCATCCAATTGTTATAATTTAATTCAGTAAATAGAGGCAGAAAATACTGATCAGAAAGCTGGTCCCTAAGAAGGTAAAAGGAACCGTCCTTTGTAAGTGAAGAAACAGTACAATGCGTACAGTTCCTATTTTGAATGGAAAATCAGTGGATCAAGAATGCAGAAACAATGGGAAGCTCAGATGCACGACGCTGGTGTATCAATTCTGTAAGAGAGAACTGGACTAATTTTTGATCGCTGAGATACATAATTTGGTCAATATCTAGTTCTAAGCAGCTTTTCAACTGCTCCCCATCTTGACTGAAAAGCTCTATTTGCATCATTTTTTGTGAGTAGAAATAAAAACAACTCTAAGTTTAGAAATAGATTTGGGTTTGTGTGTTTTCTGTTAGTTAAAAGGGAAAGTTGTAGCATGATGATGGCTTAAGTAGCCAAATGTGCCAGAAAAAGAACACAGCTGATAGACGGCTATGTTCATATTATTTATTCAATGCTTTTGATTTTCTCTGAATCGGCCTGGTTGTAGCAGTTCCATTAGCAAACTTGAATAAGGGAAGAGTCATAACGGGAAATAGCACAACAGTGCGGGACAACAGGAAAATTTAACTCCAAATGTATTTTTACATTTGTTTGTTTGTTTGTTTTGCCCTTTCACCATCACATCTTTCATGTGTTTTGGTTACTGCAGTTAAGTATAGCTACCACATTATATCAAATGCAGAATAGGTATATTTTTAATAAGGAAATTAATGCACACTGGAATGAAAGAGGAAAACAAAAAAAGTAAACTTGTGAAATAGGGAATATTGTTCATTTATACATTTCTACGCATTTCCTTAACAAACTGATTATCCTAAAACTACTTTGGATGCTTAAAAAAGACAAGCAAATTAGTATTTTTGTAATATAGATGTCATTTTATATTTCATGCCTGACTCATTTGAAAATGTAGATTAATCTGCAAACAGTTTAGCAAGGTGAACTATTGAATTCAGTCCTATAAGATTTAGGATTTGTATGTTTTAAGGTTAACACCCAGCGAGAGAGAACTTGTCAATTACAAAGTGAAATGAAGTGAACATAAGCCTTGTCTTCATCTTCTTGTTATATGCTTGGTTGGTTATAGAGAGACACCATTTCAAGCTGGGAATAATTACTTGCACAGTATTTTTCACTTTAAATCAAAATTATTTATAATTTTATCTTACTCCATTATGATACAGTTGCTGCTGTAATTTCCTAATCTCATAAACAAAATAGTCTTTCAGAACCAATGTGACCACCTGAAATGTAAGTTTGTTTGGGTTAAAAATGAAAAACACTATTTAGGGTAGGATTTATTTCTCAGACACTACTATCCTTTTGTGATGGGTTATACCAAATTTCTTCACTTTGTAAATCTACAGCTGCGTGTAATTTAGCAGATATACATATAATACAGAGAGAATGTCAAGAATAAAAACTATTTTATTTACGTGCAAACACATCAACACTCTCTTCCAGCTTAACTGTGTACTATGTCATCAGTCTCTCGCTTATAGATTTGATTTTTGCACAGCTCCTTTTTTTAAACCTTTTCATAGGCTGTAATACAGCCTTTCTGTTGTGGTTTTCTCAGATTGAAGTGAGTTAGCACTTTTTCTCTTATCAGCTTTATTCAGCCTAATGAATGTTTAGAGCAGTTCTGTAGCCTGTAAGATGGGTCATCTTGCCTTCTTTTCATCCAGCATTCCTACGCTTCATAAATTTCTGAACTAAATCTTGTTTTATCAAAACCTGTGAGGTGTTTCAGAAGAAAATACTCTTTAATTGAATTCTTTTCTTTTAGTAAAGATAAAAAGGATATATTCAGCAACTCTTTGCTGATTTGCTTTCTTGCTTTTCATAGTTTTCCATCGTGACCAACCGAAGGAGTCATCTCCAACCTTGGAGTCTTGTGCCCAGATCACTGAGCTCTCTAAGACGAAAAACTGTGGAAGATATGCTCGAAAAAATGTAGCAGCCCCTTCTTGAATAGGAACTAGTACTTGATACCAGCCATTTTATTCATAAATGTACACAAAACTTCCTTAACATACATGCAAAATACTATTTGTCAGTTATTACTTAATGTTTTTAGGTTATATTTAGCTTCTTTTTGCCATGTTGTCAATTTTCTTCATTAGTTGACAATTGCATTTGTATATCATGCTTGTACTAGCTGATGCACCTGGCAAAGCTTAGAACACTTCTTGTGTTATTTCAATTTTGTCTTACAGTATAGGAGAATAGTTCCTTTTTATTGCAGGAGAATGCTTTGATCTATCAAAAAATTTAATTCCATTTCGTGCAATAGTTTCTATTTGTAATTAGGTATATGTGTGGCAGTTCCAAGTTTTTCTTTTATGGCCTTCCATTCGTTTTTCAAACAAATCTTCTGTTAGACCATCACATATTGTATAGCAGGTGCTTTGCTCAGACCCTGGAACTGCACAGGTATATCTGGTTTCCCTAGTCGTCAATGAAGTGTTTTGGCAACTAGGCCTTTGCTAGTTGCTAGTCTTGTTTGTCATAGACCAATACATGGTTTTATTTAATATTGTTCTATCCCTGACTCTGAATAGAAAAAAAAAGACCAGCATAACTGATAACTGTATCATCCTTTTCACTTTTTGGTTTTTTTTCCTTCTTTTTTTTTTTCCTGTGGAGAAAAGATCAGTTAGTACAGAGTAATTATTAGAGAATGCAAGACAGGCAAATAATAGATAATTTGGAGACTAACACTTAGGCTGACATTGTAGCATCCCTACTCTACTCAGTATCATATCACTTTACTTGGGGTCCTATGGTAGTAGAATGGATTGGAGAAGAAGGAAGTAAAAAAACCGAAACCCGATATTTTGGCAGTCTATGCTTTAATGGTAAATAGTATATTACTAAGAATATAGAAATAGTCTCTGCAAAGCATAGCAGATTACTGAGCTTCAAATGGTCATTGAAAAGGTTTTTGATGAAATGAGACTTTACTCAGTAATATCACACTCTGAGCCATACTTATCATCCTTTCTTCCCTCTGGAGAATGCTATTGATCTCTCTTTTGCAGACTGCAAAGGGTGTGGAAAATTCAAGTATATTTGAATGCCTTGATAATTGGCATGTATTTAAATGCCATTTAAATAAAAATATCAAATTAAAACTACTGATTGATTACACTTAATCAATACTTCCTTTTTTATCTTTATTTTTTCTTCTGCTACCTGTAATATAACGTTGGTTTTTGCTAGCTTTTTACTCAGCTTTTCTTGCAATTCTTTCTTATTCTCACTTTTCTTGTTCATTTATGTTGATAATTTCCTTTCCCAGTATATTTTCTTATTCCTATGTTTCAACTACTATGTCCAAAATTTACTTGCTAAATCTAAGAAGCGCTTCCTCAATGTTCTCTTATTTGCAGCATTCATTCACACCTCTTTGTGACTGCTCAGCCATTATTTCAAACAAAACTCTTAGCTGAATAAAGTGTGAAAGAAAAGTGGAATAAAAAAAATACAAGCACACTCAAGCGAACCCATGAATCAAGAAGAGCACCTGACATAGCTGGCTCCCTGGGATGGGGAATCCCAGGGATTAACAATCAGTACCCTTTGGTACAGGGAAGTATTTTATAGGGTCTGGCCTGTCTGTGTGGTTTTTTTTATAATATAAACTCTTCAGGTATAAAGGATTATGTAAATCAGCAGTGCTACACTAACCTCTCTTATCAGCTATGCTGATGCTACTTCAAACAAAAGCAGTAAGTTGTTGAAGTGTAGCTGAACTGGTAAAAGGTAGTTTACCAATGCCATTCAAGTGTCCCTTCCATTGAAATATTTCAATTAAGCTTAGACCCACTATCTTCAGATGGTGTCTGGAGAAACTGGCTTCTCAACATGGCTCTTACGAGTTGGGATTAAGCTAAACTGTGGTGAAGTCAGTGTTTGGCCAAATAATGAGTCAACTGACTTATTCGCTAAAATGGTAACGTGCTCCAAATTGCCTCTTGACATTAGGACAGAGAGGTGGGATGGAATATCAATAGAAGTTACACAATATGTATGACAACAAAATAAATGGTCTATTATAAACATCATTGCTTTAGTTGCTTTTGTGTTGAACAACAACAAAAAAAGGAGTAGAAAATCTACGGGTTTATTTTTTTTCCTTAGAGTGTTTGTACTGAAAAAGAAGAAACTTTTGCAGGTTTCTGAGTAAAATTTATGAGAGAGCCAAGTACTCCAAGGAAAGTGATTAGAAATTTCTTAAAAAGGGCTAGTGAAAAAGTGGCACCACCTTTTTTGCCAAGGTAAACAAGAGAATTTTCACTCTAGATGTAGAGAGCATAAAGTTGTCTTCAGTATCGTTAAATATCTAATCGCTATTTTAATTAAGGAAAAAGTTTCAGGCCTTTTCTATATTTTTGGTTTTGTAATCCTTTCAATCATTTCTGAGCAGTCTAAAATTTTGCCACAGAAACTCAAATTAGTATCTTTGGCTGCAATATATTAAATGCTGTGGATGAACTAGAGGTGCTGAAGCTTCTCCCCCACACCCCAAACTGTGGTTCAAGATACAAAAAGCCAGCACAGTCAAGAGAAGCACGATCTCTCTGAGGAGAAATTACACAACCAGTAGGGGTTTTTTTATCTGACTGAAAATTTCTCATCTGCTTTTGTTGAAATAAGACATTTTAATGTAGACAGTTGATTCAAATAACATAAATGAAGCAGAATAGAAGTGGTAAAGGTCCTGCAGTGTGCTGTAAGTGTACAATGTAATTCCCATGTGTCCCATCTCATAAGGATAAAGAGGACTGAGGCTGTTTACTGCTTTGAGGTTTTTTAAATGAGTGAGCTAAATACTGTGTGAAATGGTTTATCCAGTCTCCAAGAATTTTGTGTTTCAACTTGTTAAAATGTGTTTCATATATGAGCACGTATTTATAATTTTTCAGCCTCCTTCAGTTTTCCTTTCCAAAATTACAGATTAGGCTGCTCAAATACCTATATATTCATGCAAGTATTATTTACTTCTTGATTGAAGAACACGAAGTCATTTCTGTTTATGAACTTTTTCTTGTAATGCGACCTGGCATTTCTCATCACTACCGTTTGCAGTCTAGTCTTATAAAATTTAATGGCTGTCAAAAATGAGCACAATATGAAAAATAAATAGACAAAAGAGAAATCCTTTACATGTTAATAAATGTCACAGAAAGATCTCTTAAAGTTAAAATCCCTGTGGTATAAAAAGTTTGGGTCTCAACCTAAAGAAGTACCTCTTTACGATATATGGGTGAGGGAAATTTGGAATTTTCTGTCTTTTGAAAAAAAGCAGATTTAATTTGTATGTCCTCTCAGACTGTGCTTCATCTTTATTAGAGAAATCCTTCCTTTCCAATGGTTTTATTCAGATTAACTGGCCTAATTGGAACTAAGCTTCTGTGAAGAGAGAGGAAAAAAAGGTGGAGGCACAGGCTCTCCAAGTCCTCAAGTCACATCCTCCTGGTTGACTGGTCTGCTTAGCCAAGCTGAAACTGGTCTTATTGTCATGTTGGGTGCATTAATTGGAGTGCAGACTAATTTGCAAGAATGCTTTAGTGCCCTTTAAAAGGTGATTTAAAATTCAAAGTGATGGAAATTGTATAAAAGCATGCTGATCTGATCATTACCCAGAATTCAGTTTGACGTTTCCTCTATTTATCTGTTTTTATTGTTTAGACTTTAAGTTTACTGTGAAAGACTTAAGATTTTAACAATTGATGATATTCTCTGAATTCGTTAATAACACCTTCTTTTTTAAAACCCAGGGAATGCAGTGAAAGTAAACTGGTTAAGCTCAAAAATTTCTTGTTTGCGGATGACAAACTAAAGAATACTTTTAGATCATACAATATAGTAATAATTACAGAAGTACTTTCCCTTGTTTCCATCAAATACAGGAAAATACATTCTGTGGAACCTTCTCACCAACTAGAGGCATTAATACCTCATTAACATAGACCTGAATACAATGTTAATGAGCATAGTGAATTTACATTTCCCAACCAAAAGGACAAAAAACCAAAAAAAGGCACTGTTTTTGCAAACTCTATAAGTATAGCTTCATCCATTGCTGAAGTCCAACTACATTCATGGACAAAGAATGGTTTCTGCCAGCACTACAAAACAGCTCCTCACAACATGTAATAGCAGAAAAAAAAAGGTGTATTAGTCACACGAAATTGCAGAAGAAATCTTAAGTGGATTCATAATATAAATATGCAGATCAGGCTTTTATGTAAGCAATGTAATAAACATGAAAACTTACCAGAGATATTTGAGAGATGGATTTTAGGAAGCTGCAATCAGGATCTTTGTTCTACATTTTATTCAAAGTCAGAAATTACATTTTAGTCCTGACACAAAGAACGTGATTCTTTCCTGAAGTGAACGCAATTAATGCTATCCCTGAAGTGTGCAGTACTTAACAGTACGAGAAGCTGCTAATACTGCCTAAAATTTATGCAATAAATAGCTGCTACTATTTCCTGAAACATTTAGATGCAATGCCCTGAAAACATACTTTTATTTGGAAGTCACCTCCTGTTATCTATCTGATCAAGAGAGATTGTCTTAGCAGGAATCATGCAGTACCTAGCATGTTTGGACTGCAAGCTACCTTCTGCACCAGGAATGTCTCCAAGGACATAGTGTTCCGTGAAATTATAAGGAACAGCCCCATTGTACATCTGCTGGGCAAGAGAGAAGAGTGCGCATGGAATGGTTTCTTTTTGCACATCTCTAAGCGCCTTGCTTTACTGGAAATAAATGAGGTAGGCAGCAATTATCTCTTAATAGTAACAGAAGAGAGAGAGGAACCAACGTACCAGTCAATCCTTTCAGACTTTGGGTTTAAAAACATATCTATGTCTGTGCGCACTGAAACAGAGTAATTCTTCTTTAAAGAAAAGGTTTAATGTTGCTTTCACCATTTTTCTGGAGCTGTAATTTGTTCAGACTGAACTGTGGGATTAACATCCTGTTCCCTGAGACCGTACTTGTGTGAATTTTGCAACACTACCTTCAGGTGCTGTAGCAAGGCAAGGGCTAGTTTACAGATTCATTCTGGCCAGTAGTAATACATCTGTAAGCAATAAAACAAGGATGTTCAGGTCCTGAGTTCCTAGCCTAACTGTTAATGTCAATGGTAAGAGTGCTAACTGTGAATATTGAAAGGAAAAACATGGAAACCTGTAACACTACTCAGCAGTTTTCATTTTAAAGTGTGAATGCTGAACTTGTGGCCTCTGTGTTAGCTGAATCAAGCTAATGCTTGTATGATGCATTATACATTCTCATCTTTCAACTATATTGCACTTGAGGATTTTGCATGTTTAAGGAATTCTATTGGATTTTTCTGTTTGTTTTTGGATTAACAGAATGAGGTATTGGGGGTTATTTACTGTAAAACTTTGAAGCATTGCCACATTTCATAGCTTAAGATAGAGTCACTTAAGTTAGTGTGGCTTTCCTTAAATACAAATTTTACATGTGTTCTTTTCATTATTTAATTTTATTCTCAGTCAAAGAAGAAAATATTTACCATGGTAACCTGAACTACATAAAATACATATATTTGTTCTAACAGTCATGGTGATGTGTAGTGAAGTCTGTCCCTGAAATGTTCTCATATGTTCTCATATCCTGCAATGTGGTCTCATCATTAGTTGCAAAAGATTACCCAAAAAGTACAGCATCAGAGAAAGCCTAAACACTTGATTAATTGTAATATCATACACTGAAGACGGACAGTCTGTATGACAGGTTGTCTTGTAGGAAAAAAATTGGCTCCTTAACACACTCTACTGCTATTATCACATTTGGTAGCAAAAAGGTATCACACAGAACACACCTCAATGAATGGCTCTGCTTCTTTTTTACACAGTTAATGTCTTTTCAGCACTATAAGGTTTTAGGAGAGGAGGGACCAAGGACAGACAAACAACAGTAATGCAACTTAAGAACAGATCATGTTCCACTAATAAGAGATTAAGGCAAGAGATATGTGATAAATACATACACTTAGAAATGCAGAATACAGTCGTCTGAAAAAAATTACTTAAGTCAGTCAGATATTCATTGAATTCTCTATGTGAAAGGCATATATTAGCTATCCATGTTATCTTGAACATGAATTCAGCTTTATATTCCAACGTAGGTAGGCACAGCTCAAGTGCCTAATGTATAAGTCAATGAACAATTCTGGTGCCTTGAAAGATCTGCTGTGGACATCTAAAGGTTCAGGAATTTGCCCAGTATGTCTTCCATGTAAGAAGGCTTAGCATTAACTCTTTTCACTCACACAATATTAAAATCTGCATTTTCTTACAGTTGTTTGATCTAGTGGTAAATAGCATTACCTCTGCATTTTCACCTGAACTGATTGAAAATCAGTTCGGTATTTATGCTTTATTGTACCCTTTGGGAATCTATCCCTAAGACAAATAGCTGGTGCAGCCAGGCTATACAAGGGATCATTATACAAGAATTAGAGATCAAGGAACCCTCTCCTCTGACGAGTGCAGCACAAAGTCAAGACCACCACACTGATGCTACAGTCACTTGTTCAGACTAGTGTACTGCATGGTGGTGTGAGGATGTGGCAGATGAGTTGATTTAGTCACAGACCAATGCAACATGTCAGCTCTGCTTCCAGAGCCCCAGTCCTATGTTGCAGAACTGACATCTCAGAGTTCCTGCTTAGGCTCCACATTTTGGACTTTCCCTTTACCTTGCCAGTCTCTTCCAGGACTTCATCTGACTTGTTAAAAAAATATGTCTGCTTATTGCTGCTATGGCATCAGAGTGCTAAGGATGGCACCTGAAGGTTCACACTGTTGAAGACAATCTAGAGAACAAAACCAATGATACCTATACTCCAAACATGATCAGGAAAAAAGCCACCTAGAAGCACCTACACCTCCAGGAGTAGAACTATCTATTCCCAATGCCCTTGGTAGAGAGGATAACAGGTAGAGGGCTTAAATTCTGGAGAAGAAATAGTCTGATTAGGCTTTGGGAAAAACCTTCTAATAGCAAAAATAGTGAAAGTCTGAAGAGGATTGCCTGGGGAGGTTCCAAGATTTTCCATCTCCAATATTTTTTAAGAATGGATTGATTAACTGATGTCATGAATAATGCAGGTATATATAATCTTGTTTTAGGCAGTGGATGAACTAGATGACTTCTTGAAGTCCCTTCCAGCCCCGCTCCTTTATCATTCTGTGATTTCTAAAGATGATCACTTGACAAAAAGAAATATAGTTTAATGCACAAACAGCATCTGTTTATTGAACGGAATGTAATGCGATATTTCAGAATATGTGAAGCAAAAAATGTTGCTGTGTGTTTAGTGGGAAAGACCAGTTGATGATGGAGTACAACTCATGATAAGTCATTTGGAAATTAAACAAAATATTCAGGATATCCATAGCTTGTTATGCTTGATATTTTACAAATAAAACATAGAAGAACAGAATATCTGATACTGAGGGACTCAAGGTTGCTGTCTACAAAACCTACTCAGTCTCTGTTTTCTGATAATAGCTTTTGCTATGAAATTCCATAGCAAATTCCAAAGTAAATTGTCTGTTATGAAGCTACTACGATATTCACCACTTACTAGAAAAAGAATTAATGTGGTTAAAAAAATACATTATGTCATACCCTGTAGTCTGCCATTTCTATACATGTTAACTGTATGTATTAAAATGCTTAAGAAAATAGCAACCAGCATTTAAAAAAGGCTGAAATGTGTTAAAATAACCTTACTGACAAAACCACATACATGGTAGGAGTTCACAACAACAGAAACAGTATTATAAAATTCATCCTCTGTTTCTCTTACTATAGAACTTACCTGCAAGCATGGGTAGGACTTCACCGTTCAGTATGAAAGATAGATGGGAAGCATAGCAGGTACAGCACTGTATAAATTGAAAAAAGTACAGATGAATACAGGTAGGATAAGAGAGGGTTAGGGTGTAATGTCTGTAGTCAATATAATATGACAATGCATGAAAAAAAGTGTTTATTATTTCTTTTCTTATAGAAATGGAAGTCTAATAACTAGTTCACTGAGAAAAAAACAACGAACAGAGAACAGCACTTTTTAACAATATCAATGTTGTCCCTTTATGAGGCTAAAATCAGTAGAAACTTTTAAAAGTAACATGATAGTTTAATGGAAGTCCATTAAAAAATTTACATACTATGACAGATTTCCAGTAGCTGCTACATTTTGGAGAACTTATTTGTGTATGATATTTTGAGTTATCTACTCTTACCACGTGAATGCTGCTACATCATTCATTCTAAAAGCACTTAGAAAATGAAGTTTTGTAAATATTTGACGGATTATGTAAGTTCTGACCATGGAAGATCTCATGGCTTAACAAGTGATATAATGCTAGGAGATGAATGTTGTGTGCAAAAAATTAGCAAGTGCTGCGTTAATCTTGAAGGAACATAATACTTCCCCCACTAGCACTTTTTTCATCCCCCAAAAGTCCTGAGTATATCTTTATGCATAGACATAAAGCATAGCAACCAAACTAACAGTACTGGCAAGTGGTCTTAAAATGTACCTGGATGCCCTTAGTAAAATCTATGAAACCCTGCACAAAAGGCTAGATTCAAAATTGATGTTTTAATGTCAATAGTATAAAGGTTAAAGTTAGCAGTCACTGCAAAGGTGTAATCTTAAATTGCTTTACCAGAACGTAATCCAAAACCCATGGAAAATATTGGAGGAGCAAAATGTAGCTTGTATAGTGTGCTTCTGTTATTATTAGTTGAATTGTTAATGCAATAGATATATTTAAAATACTATGGTACCTGAAGGGAATCTGGGAAGATATCTAAAGCATTAAAACAGTGTTTGCTAAAGTAAGAGGAAATAGGTTGCCATTGAAAATATTCCAACTTTTGTTTTAAGCTGGAAAATTAATTGAGAGCTCAAAAAAACCAGAGTACACAACTGAAAATTCCAAAAAATTATACAAAGTATACATTATTTGTTAAAATAATATGTTATTTGCATACAGTTTTGCTGTTAGGGCACCTACTGAAGTTTTGGGGGTTTTACAATTGAATTTAATGAAGATTGTGGTTAAAGAAAAACCTATAGAAAGAGAATAAAAATAAAATGCATTTGTTTTTCCCAGTATTTAGGTTTCTTTTGTGAATTCAGAAGATTTTAAATTTTATATACTAATATAGATAAGATAAAAAAGCAGAGTTAAAGATGGTGAAAAAGTAATTTTTCCATACAATAAAATATTTCAAGAGTTTTTAAACTGGTTCCAACTTTACACAAACTATTACTTTTAGAGCAAGAGGTTCTTCCCTTGCAGAGGAACTACTAGTTTAAGATCTGTCACAGAATAGCAGACATTCTGTTGGTTAGATTGTTCCCATCAGAATGAGTTCAATTTCAAAAAGTGGTAGAACCGAAACTTGTCTGTTTATGCACCATCATTAAATGTTCCAGGAATGGAGAATCTGACTGTACTACAGAGACAAGTAGAGATGAATGTAAAGGCAGTCAAGTGGATTGCTTACTACAGGACATCTTCCTGTAAGCAGGTTGGTAAATCTGGGCAAACCTGAAGTTGCATGTATCACGCAGAAGATTTCCAGAGTCCAAAACATCAGAAACAGGTTCCAACTCTGTATATGCAAAGTACAGTTAAATGGTTAATTTTCCACTAGTCATTTGTTTTGGGTAATAAAAAAGTCACCTTGAGCTACATTTCTCACCAAGTTGTTTGTCTTGTGAAAATTTCAAACAAGTAGAGGGCATTTGGTGGTGTTAATAAAGAAGGTTAATTTTCCTCAGCCCCTTTTAATCAGTGGTCTCTTTTGAAATCAGATTCTAACTCTAGTTTTGATCTGAACTTTTATCTTTCTTACAAAGCCTCCTACCAAAAGTCTCGGTTTTGACAAAACCTGATTGGAATCTGTCTCATCAGAAAATGATTAGCAATAATACTCATTTCTGAGGCTACATTGAAGGGAGGCTGCTAGTGCTGAATATTCGTATCATACTCCTCAGTATCAAACACAAAATTTCTCAAAATGTGATTTGAAATTTCTTATGCTCTATGGGCAAAAATGTATCAGAAGGATTTTTTTTTTGCCTAAAACATTCTGTATTTCCAAACAGATGGATTTTTTCATTAGCCTTTTTTAAAATCTGATTTTGTATGAAAAAAATTTATAGCTGATAAAACTAACGTTAATGTTTGAATTAATTTCAGTTTTCACAGCTCCACCTCTTAAATGATTCCATGAAGGTGATCATCTTTTTACTGTAAAGAACCTGAATGCTTACTAAATTCTTAGATGTGATTTGAAACCATAAGCACAGAAGGTTGAAAAGAGCTGCAAATGAGCCAGGCATCTTCATCCAAGCAAGAGTTATTCATTGGTCTTGGCATAGGCTCCAGCAGCCTACGCTCTGCTTTAATATATGCTAAATGGCTGTTGACCCACAGTGTCATTTGGCAACTGCTACATTTGCAGTGCTGTGTGTTCTGCCACAATCTTTTCTGTCTCAAATAACTCATCTTTCTAGGGTGAGTTGACTAGTACAGTGAGTTGACTTGTTTGTCCCCAGTGCACAAAAGAGAGACAGAAGGCCTTAGAATCCATTCTCAGGCGTTTAAAGGATTATTTTAAATAGTAATATTAAATATTAAAACATATATTTAATGCAAGAAATAAAGAAGTTTAATATGAATAATATTTAGGGTAGGAAATGATTAAGTGAAATAAATGATCCTTTTCAGCTCCATAAATTCAGTGCAGTAGCCTGCAGTAAAAATAAGCTCTGAGTTGATTTGTTATGTATGGAAGAAATTAAGTGGATTTCTTCATGTAGTAGGTATTGAGAGAAGTTTTTTCTTAGTTTGTGTAAATATGTGTATCAGAATTGGCAGATATTATAAAAAAATTGCACAAAATTCTAAGTTGCAATTGTGCTGCGAAAAAGTATAAGCAGAAGTAAGACATGCTACATAGTACAGTTACAGAAGCACCATGAAAGAAAATTCTCATAGTCCACATAGTGTTTTTTGTCTGCCTAATTGCAGGAGAATCAATCATTTTTTTAATCTTCCCAGACATAAAATACAGTCTAAAATTTTATGCATCTTGGTCACAGATCTGGTCCAGGTAATCTTCTTAAGACTGGGAATAAGGGACAAGAATATTTTACTTTCACTTGTTCTTCCACTTTCTTCCAATTCATCTGTTTTTCTCCCAAAGTTCAGCTTCAGCTCAGATTTTTAAATCCAAAACTCATAATAAATCAATCACCAAGTGCAGAAGTAGATCACTAACTTCTCCTGGTTAATATTGGCTAGGAAGATAATGGCAGCCTTCTACATTGGAAGAGACTATAAATGATTTATTAATATTTACCATCTGATTGCAAAGCATCTCTATGATGTACTTTAATAGCACTTCATAAAAGACATTATGAACTGTACTGTCAAAACATTTTCAAGAAATTCTATTTTAAGGCCTTCTCAAGAAAAGTGAGTTAAAACAAGCAAGATAAACTATACTTGTTTCTGAGACACTCCATGTGACTACTCAAATGAACAGTCAAGGGATAAAGGTATGGACATGCATAACCGTTTATAGGGAAAAGGAGCCAAGCATAACATAAGGTTCCATTAAGGTAATAAGATGGATTAAATTGTTTGGAAATTGCTTCATTGCATCTGTACAACTTTTTCGAAGAGAAACATCATAAATGCAATCTTGATATGAAATACAATTGTGAGACCATACTTGTAATTCTTTAGCACATAGGCATTTAGCCTGCTGTTTGCCCTTAAGAATAAAATGTAACAGTACATATAGCTACCAGCATGACATAAGGATGACCTAGAGGCACTTAGGTATAACCTTTAACCTTGAATCCCAATGGTAAATGAACTCATAATAACCATTCTGCCTGAAACTGCTTTGCTGCTCTTATAGCAATGTTACTCTATGGGGAAAATGTGTTTTCTAGTGGAAAGATGAACTTGGCAAACCGAAATGTTAAATTATTGGAGTTGTGTAGTTTGTGTTAATAATTGTGTTTACCAGTAAATCTGAATTTTGTCCCTAGTCTAAACAATTTAATTATTTTATTCTCTGCACTTAATTCTGCACTGATTTTAAAACTGTCTTCAAAGGATACTCTCTGATTTTTGTGCAATATAGTACTAGTAGAGTGGACTTATTTTTCCAAGTAAGAGCCACTCAGATTAAGTCAACAATAAGATGCAGAAAAACTAAGGGCATTAATAACCTGGAATTACCAAAAATAACAATGATAACAACCTAGTCATTAATGAGAATTACTAGTCTTGTTACTATAGAAACAGGACTGAAGCAAATAGAAATTATGTATAATTTCTCATTCCTAAAAGTGACACATATTATGTCATTACCATAGTAATGATATTATTACCCCAAATGTAATAAACTTAAAAGCTACTTACCATGAGAGGACACCTCCACACCTGTGAAGGCTGACAGGTACATTCTGCTGATGATCTTCACTAAAGCTCTGCAAATAAATAACTGAACTGACAAATTTATGAAACAGTGGAGATGGTGGAGTCATCTTAGGACATTTGCCAATAGTTTGCTTTTTTTACTTACAGCAAACCCAAATTAAGCTGTCAACCACTGTAGATGATAAGAGGACAAAGGTAAAAGTCAGCCTAATCTTCTGTCCTTTTTTGGTTTGATCAGTAGCAATTGGTGGCTCAGACTGGGAAACAAGACAAAATAGCACTTGCAGAAGAGTTGACCATCACCACTGCAAACAGGACTAGGTGAAAGGAATTTCTTCTTTCTTGTTTACTGAGTGATTATGTAGAAATGAAAATGTACGTTGGATGTGATGCATAGATAAACACACTGGAAAAGATTTCTGAGCGTGCTAATAAAAATATTGTCTTGACAAAAGAAACCCCTGGAAACTTTTCTAGCAACCACAAGTAGCCTTACCATTTCCCATCAGATTAAATATTTTCCTTGTTGGGATGAAGTACCTTTCAGGTCAAACATTTTGAGTATGGTATCTTTTAATTCTTTTTGCTATTACCTTTATTGTCTGCTCCGCAATCACTTTTTTAATGTCATGTGTAGGATAAAACCCCTTAGATCCGAAAGCGTCAGTAGGCTAAGGTTTGATAGAGATGTCTCCTCACACATTAAGAGCAGGAATGGAGAGTATTCGTGCATATGTTGTTATTGAGTCATTCATCAGGGACTTTTGACTTCAGGCAATATGTTTGCTGTTATTCCATTATTAATATTTGTTAAGACTTTTTTCGCTGCTCCAGGATTTGACATCCTTCTATTGCCATAAAAATGAAAGCTAAAATTTACAGTGTCTCACTATGGAAATTGTAAAGACAGGATCACAGAGAACCAGTGAGTTATCACTCCTAGCTTCCAGTTCTCCTAATCACCACTTTTTAATTGCTTGAAGGAGAAATTTTTTTTACTGTGAAGGTGACTTAGCACTGGCACAGGTGATGGGTAGTGTAGTCTCCATCCTTGGAGACATTGGAAGACTTCTGGACATTGCCCTGGGACATCTGCTCTAGGAGACCCTGCTTGAGCGGGAAGGGGTTGGACCAGATGACCTTCAAAGGTCCCTTCCAACCTCAAACACTGTCATTCTGTGATTTTTGAAATTTCCAGAAAACCTGGGATAATATCTGATCAACTACCTAGATTTGCCTTTTGGGGTGTCTCAAAACATTGTGATATTTCGTGTCTCTTATTGATTTTAGTATAAGTTATTATTACTTCGGTAAATCAGTTTGAGTTTATGAACTCATATTTTGGCATAGAGAGCTGAAGAGACCCTTGCCTGGAAACTGAGTTGCCTAAGCATAAGGACATGAAGGTAAGCAAGCCTTCAGAGCTGCTTAAAGGTAAAGGTACGTAAGCATGTCTTTTTAAAAACAACCAAAGTTGTGTGAAGGGACATTTGTAAGGGCCAATAAATAGATAAATAGAATAGATAAATAGAATATAAATAGAAAGTCATAATTAACGAATTTCTGAAGATATTTTAACAGTACCCAAATGATTTTATAGTGTCATTTCTTCTGTTGTCATATTAGAGCTGTCACAAGAAGGGAGAGAAACTCAGATCTAATTCTTGTTTTCCACTGTAAGTTTACATGTTGTACCCATACAACCCAAGAAAATCTGCATTAAAAAGTCCCAATACTTACAGAAGTGATATGCAACACAATTCCAAAAAAAGTTTCTGTTTATGATGATACAGAACAAATACACAAAGCATCCAGGTGTTTTCTCTAACAATTTTGTGTCTTAAAATGCTGTAAGATTTAAATGCAACTACAAATAGCTCTTTTTTATATGCTTCTATTTGAACTGAAAAATATGAATTTTCTACTTTTACTAAATGCAACAAGTGTTTATTTAACAAACGTATAGCCTTGTACCTTTGGCACAAAATGTTGCCCAATTTCTAAGGCCATGTAGATAATTACCTATAAACTTTATATAGACTGAAATATGGTTGCTTTCCTCAAGCTGTATACTTAAAATTCATGTAAGACAGCTTTTCTTGCAGAGCTGTGTTGATCTATCTTGTGGTTTGATGTGCTACCAAAACTACAAATCATCTTTAGTGATAGCTCTGCCCCTGAAAAGGAAAAGAGTATAATGAATGAGAAAAATGTTGACTTTACTCAGAGCACTGAAGGAACCAACAATCCAGGCCTCAAAAGCGCAATTGGTATTTAAAAGTCACTGTGCATTGTTGAGTTACAAAAAGAAGATGAGGCATGATGAGTATATAAGTATGAATGGAACTTGGAAAAAGGCCCTAATGACTGACAACAAGCATTATTTTAATGATTATGCTCTGGTGTAAGTTGCATGAAGATATGTGCATGCAACATTCTTCCGTTACCTTTCTTGGACAATAGTGGCTAGCTAATAATTAATGAAGAGGTAACTCACATCTAATGGCATAAACAAGTGGCTATTCTTTTGAATAAAAATATGAGTTTGATTGACTTACTTCCACTGTTTGCAACCTCATTAAACCATGAGCCACAATTGACTTACTCATCACTCCAGTTGACAATACTGTATTTTGAGAAATGCTAAAGTAGTTAACGAGCTCTGATGTACAGTTCACAAACTGAATTAAAGCAATTACCTCTATTTATGAATCATAGGATAATGTTACATTATTTAATAATTCCCTTTTTCAGTGAAAGAATTAATGAGGAGACATCAAGGAAATTTCAAGAATCACCCAGAATACTTGGGTTTTCTGTTAACCTGGATATTTCACTGACCAGCTACATCTTTTGCGACACATTTGAAACCTTTTGATTTTGCTGGTCATGTGGAAGAGGGTCTGGTTAAAACCGTGATCTAACATTTTACACTTGTAAGATCTTTTCCAAAAGACTGTCATTATATATGTAAGTAAATCAGCTGATTTCTTGTCTAATATTTCTGTTAATTTACTATATTTTGAAGCTTTTAAAAATGAATTTAACTAGCAAATTCTCTTTCATCAAATAAATGGATTTAAGCATAAATAACACTGCCATTTATACCAGTATCTTACTGATGTCAGGATACTGGACCAAATGAACCAGGAAGATTCACCTGTATGCAAGATACAGCTGAAGGCTTGCAAATACTTGGTTTTGACTGATAAATCAATCATCCACGATCTGATTCTATATCTCAAAGAGGGCCAGTACACTCTTATTTTATGGGCATGTGCATTTCTGCTCTACAAAGATATTTAGCGCAGAGTGTGAGCATATTTCCTCCTTGGGGCATAATGTACAGCAGATGAAATAAAGTAAGCAGTTGCAGGCCAGGAGAAATAAGAAGACTATGTTTTAAAAAGGTGTGGCTATATTAGTCTTATTCGTGTATGTTGGTCTTGCAAAACTATTGCAAAATTTAAAAACTACAAAGCACAAAATTGACTTGCTAAATACAGTTTTGGGTGAAGAGAAGAAACGCAATATCATTGTGCTTATCAAAGAAAAAACAAATGAACAACTCCTTCTGGGGAGAATGGCTTTTATATCTTCTGTATCTTCAAGATTTTCAAGTCAGTGCTACAATTACTCAGATTGCAGAGTCTGTTACTCTGATGTTAAGAAATACTGGTTGTACAGCTGCACACCTGAATGTGAATTATATTCCATGGTGTATTGCATTATTATGTAGGCTTTAATTATAAGATAATTGACTGGTTTTTTTCCTCAAAATATTGACCTCATTTACTTTGATTCTAAACATTTGCAAAACTGGTTTTGACATAGTCATGAAATATCTATGATACTTCTAATTGTATGTCCTGAAGAAAGACTTGCATGACTGAAAAGTTTTACATTTTCTGGTTGTTCTATTTGGGCTAATGCGTTGTTATAACTTTTTTTAAAAACTTGCTTCTGCCTATACACTTGGAAGATGCTGGTAACAAAGAAACCTCCTCTTGCTGGAAAAATAGTTTTATCTTTGCTTCGTGAAGCATATTCTGTGTTGGTTTAAGATTCATGCTAATCCTAATGCCCCAGTTTATGACTGAGGTACACAGGCACTGTCTCAAACAAGTAATACATATGAATTTCAGTTTTATATTTGCATTGTAGATAAATTCAGCCAATTCATTACACAGATTTTAAATTTAGGCTTTCCTTCAGGCTCCTAATAAAGTACCATTTAAAAATTTCGTTTTTATTTTTTTATTCTCCTTTTAAATTGCAGAACTGTTTCCTTTGGCCTTTCAATCACGTAAACCAGAATTATGAACTTCAGGAGTCCCAGACATGAGAAACATCATTGAAAGAAAATCATAGATTAATAGACTCATAGAATTGCTTGGTTGAAAAAGACCATTGAGATCATCGAGTCCAACCTACCTGTCCACTACTAAACCACATCCCTGAGCACCTCATCTAACCATCTTTTAAATACCTTTAGGAATGGTGACTCAATCATCGCCCTGGGCAGCCTGTTCCAGTGTTTCTTTTGGCAAAAACATTTTTCCTGGTGTCTAATCTGAACCTTACCTTGCACAACATGAGGCCCTTTCGTCTTGTCCTATCTCCTGTCACTTGGGAGAAGAGATCAACACACACCTCATTACAATCTCCTTTCAGCCTCCTTTTCTCCAGGCTGAACAACTCCTGTTCCATTAGCCGCTCCTCATAAGACTTGTTCTCCATCCTTTCACCACCTTTGTGGCCCTTCTCTGGACACTCTCTAGCACCTCAATGTCTTTCTTGTAGTGAGAGGCCCAAAACTGAACGCAGTACCCAAGGTGTGGTCTTAGCAATGCTGAGAATAGGGGCACAATCACTTCCCTGGTCCTGCTGGCTACAGTGTTTCTGATACAGGTCATGATGCCATTGGCTTTCATAGCCAGCTGGGCACATTGCTGGCCTATATCCAGCGAGCTGTCAACCAGCACCCCCAGGTCCTTCTCTGTCCGGGAGCTTTCCATTCACTCTTCCCCAGGCCTGTAATGCTGCATGGGATTGTTGTTTCCCAAATGCAGGACCTGGCACCTCATACTGTTGCTTGCAGCCCCTCAGTCCAGTCTGTTCAGATCCTTCAGCAAAGCCTCCCTGTCCAAAAGCAGATTGACATTTCCACCCAGTTAACTGTGATCCACAAACTTACTAAGGGTGCACTCAATCCCTTCATCCAGATCATTGATAGAGATATAGAGCAAAACTGGATCCAACACTGAGCCCTGGGGAGCAAGACTTGTGACATATTCCAACTGGATTTAACTCTGTTTACCACCACTCTTTGGGCCTGACCATCCAGGCATTTTTACACCCAGCAAAGGTTGTGCCTGTCCAGGCCAATGGCAGCCAGTTTCTCAAGCAGAAACATTCCCAATCTTTCCTTTGTCCATTAAGCAGGTAACCTTGTCATGGAAGGAAATCAAGTTAGTTTGGCAGGACCTTCCTTTCATAAACCCATGTTGACTGGGCCTGATCACCTGGTTGTCTTGTGTGTGTTGTGTGATAGTACTCAAGATGACCTGGTCCATGACCTTTCCTGGCACCAAGGTCAGACTGACAGGCCTGTAGTTCTCTGGATCCTCCCTCCAATCCTTCTTGTAAATGAGTGTAACTTTTGTCAGCCTCTATCAAGTGCAACACATTCAGACAGCTAGGACTGCTGGTAGATGATGGAAAGGGGTTTGGTGAAGACCTCTGCCAGCTCCCTTAATACACTCAGATGGATCCCATCTGGCCCCAGAGACTTGTGAATATCTAATTGGCTGAGCAGGTCTCTAAATAATTCTACTTGGATTGTTGGAGCTTTGTTCTGTTCTACGTCCCTGTCTTCCAGCTTAGGAGGCTAAGTAGCCAGAGAACATCTTACCTTACTGTTAAAGACTGAGGCAAAGAAAGCATTAAGTACCTCTGCCTTATCCACATCCTTTTAAAATATTGTTCCCCCTGCACCCAGTAAAGGATGGAGATTCTCCTTGGCTCTCCTGTTGTTGTAAATATATTTGTAGAAACAATTTTTATTATCTTTCACAGAATTGGCAAATTGAAGTTCTAGTTGGGCTTTTCTCTCTGCATGATCTCACTTCATCTGTGCAGTCCTCCTGAAATGCCTGCCCCTTCTTCCAAAGTTCACATACTTTGCTCTTTTTCTGAGATCCACCCAAAACTCAACCAAGTTGGTTTTCTTCCCTGCCAACTCATTTTAAGTGACCTGGGGAACATCTGCTCCTGCGCTGCCAGGATTTAATTCTTGAGCAGCATCCAGCCCTCTTAAGCTCCTTTGTCTTTTAGAACTGCCTCCCAAGGAACTTTATCAATCATCCTTCTAAACAGTCCAAAGTCTGCCCTCTGGAAGTCCAAGGTGGCAGTTCTGCTGAACCCCCTCCTTACCTCTCCTAGAACTGAGAATTCTATCATCTTGTGATCACTGTGCCCCAGGCATCCTCCAACTGTTACATCTCCCACAAGGCCTTCTCTGCTCACAAACAGAAGATCCAGTGGGGCACCTTCCCTAGTCCGTTCACTCACCAGTTGTGTCAGGAAGTTGTCTTCAGTACACTCCATGAACCTCCTAGACTGTTTCCCTTCTGCTGTCTTCTACTTCCAGCAGACATCTATCTGGCAAATTGAAGTCTCCCACAAGAACAAGGATTACTGATCAGGAGACTAAACTCTATCATCATCATCAATTAGTTCAAGATATCAAAAACTCTGTAACACAGTGGTCTACCACACTGCTTCTCCCTCGTTGCCTATCTCGCCTGAAGAGTTTATAGTCAATCATGGCAGCATTCCAGTTACGCAAGTTGCCCCACCACATTTCCGTGACTGCAATTATATCACAGTTGTCTTGCCTTACAATGACTTCTAGTTCTTCTGTTGGTTGTCCTTGCTGCATGCATTGGTGTAGATGCACTTCAGTTGGGCTATTGTTTCCACCTCGCTCCTGACAGGAATAATCTTAAATCCTCAGTAACTTATCGCTGTAGTTTCTAACCTATCACTAACCTTTGCATTTTTGCTGTCACTTGGAATGCCATCTGCCACTTCCACTGTGATGGCAGACCAAGGGTCCTCTCTAGTACACCGTACCTCATACACTGAAGTGTCATTCCCACGCCTTTCTATCTCATTTAAATGTCTATTGATTAACCTTACAAACTTCTTGGTAAGTATCCTTTTGACCCTCTTCAACAGGTGTACCCCATCATTTTCCAGCAGGCCTTGAGTTGTGTACACCAGCCAATTGTCAAAAACCCCAAAGTTTTGTTCCTCACACCCAGTTCAGAGCCATCTATTTATTTCCTGGCTCTTCCGACTCCTTCCCTCATCATTCCCAGTAGTAGGAATGACAGAAGAGAACCTTCAACATTCATCCTAAGGCCCTGATGTCCCTTTTAGTTGTCCTAAGGTTTCTTGTTGGTTTTTCATTATTACATGCTTGGAAGTTAATAGCGAATAATATCTGTTGGCCTAATCAGAGTTGGAATTTTTCTTTCCACATCCCTAACCGAGGCTCCAGGTAGACAGTAGACTTCCATATGCAATGAGTCTGGTCTGCATATGGGGTCTTCTGTTCCCTTCAGAAGGGAGTCCCCTATGACAATGACCTGTCTTTTCTTCTTTACAGAAGTTATTTTGTTGAATGGCTTGTGGTGTCTTAATCTAGGGAATGCTTCTAGACTGTGAGACTCATTGTCGACATAAAAGTTCAGTTCCACTTACAGAGCTTCACATCTGTTGTGCAAGGAAACCTGGGAAGCTGAGGATGAAAAAGTGGAGTTATTTCTGCAGTGCTGGGCAGGAACCTGCTGCCATTCCCCTCCATCTCTTAAATTTCTCTCTTCAACTGAACGGAGAAAGGATGGGGAGTCTCCTGTCTCATGAGCCGTGCCTGTCTGCTGGGTCTGAGACAGGGAGTATAAGGTGTTCCAGTAGTCTAACTCTGTCTCACGTTCCCTGATGGTCCTTAGCCTGCTCACCCCCTCCCTGAGTTCTGTCACCAAACGGAGGATTTCCTCCACCCAAGCACACCCCCTACAGGTGAATTCCCCACTGGTGTCCAATCTCAGTGCGAGAGGGGGGCACTCCCTGCAGCCCAGCATCTGGGTGGCAGCAGGCACCCACTGGGGCTCTGTCGGGGAGGCTGCATCAGTCACAGCTGCTGCAGAGCTTGGAGAGGCCTTGATTTCTGCTGAGTGGACACCATGGTTCTCTGGTACTTCTGGCTGGGGTTCAGCACTCTGCCCACAAGCACTTCCTGCTCACCCTGCCTGCATGAACTGCTTTGCAAACTGACTGACCACGTCCTTCTGATGAGTCACGCCCCTCTTTGCCTGACCTGTTTGCCCACTCCAGCTGCTGGCACTCCAGAGGGGCCACTTAAATCTCCCACTGATGTTCCCAGGAATGCTCCCTCCACGTCAGCCACCCACATGTGAGCTGCTGCTTCTGGGATCCAGGAGTCACCCTGTCTTGGGCTCCCTCCTGGGCTTCGCTCCCTTGGGGGAACCACCTGCCTACCCTGGTCTAGCGCTTGGCTGCAGAACTTACTGTGCCTGCTACAGATTCTGGCCAATTGAGCGTGACTAATAAGACTAAGAATCCAGTTCTCATCAGGACAATACTTACTTTATACTATTTACTAATTGGTTGTTGAACAAAATATTATTCTATCCTGTATCTGCACAGATTTTCACAGTGAAACTTTTTACTTGGATGCTGGATTGGGACTATAAGAGAAATGACTATAGACTTTAAATATTGTTGCTAGGTTTTTGAGTTCTTGAATTTTCTACCCTTCGCTGGATTTCATTGGGTTAAATATTTCTTTGCTGCAAATATGATATTTTCACATTGCTGAGTAGATAAAAAATATCTGTAATAACAGTCCTTAAGTCAGCAATATTAAAAGTTTTTTTTCATATTGGGAGTCAGCACTGAGTTGCTCTTAAAATATCTTCCTTTTATTAAAGAAACCCTAACCCCACCCTAACCTAGAAGAAGCTAAGTACTGTCAGACAACTAGCCAGATTAAGATTTTTTTTTAAGTTGGAATTGAGGATGACAAGCAGACTTGAAGAGAAAGGAGATTAAATAAATCCTATTCCTTAACATGTAGTCAGGAAAGCAAGTAATCACAATGACTTTAATAAAAAGTCATATTTGAAATATTGTTGAAGGAGCACATAACACAGACTGGCTGTTCATAAAAAGAAGAGAAAAGCAAAGCACTTATTTGAAAGTTAGGTAAAATTGCTACAGGTACACTCCACTTCAGACATATTGAATTTTCCTTCCAAGGTAGTTGGAAATAGAATGTTTATCTATGTAATATCTATTCACACTAAACTTCATATTGTAAGAGTGTCAAAATCATAGATGGATTTTTATGTCACAAGTAGAAAAAGACATACTCCAGAAACTTGTGTGTTGCTTTCCCATATTCCTCTGACCATCATGTTCATCTCATTGTCACATTCTTTGCTTCACAGTTTTCTCTTTCAGAAAAACTTTGAAAATTTTTACTTTTTCATAATTAGAGCTAGCTCAGGACTCCTTAGCAGAAAAGACAGTGGAGATATTCCTTTTTCTGAGGCTGAGTACAGAATGGTTTTCATTGTTCTCATTCCTGGCATTGGAAAATTCAAAATTGCTATAGCAAAAGAGACCTTCTCAGGCACTTAGGAGTGAGGACTGAGAATCACTGAAGGTGGTTTTGTGGAAAAAAAGGTAAGGATAGAATGGATAATAGGTCTTGGAAAGTCAGGAGGATTTTGCAGGGCTGTTGGAAATGATGGGGAGATGGAAAGACCACGTGCTTCATGCATCAGTCTGTGCCTACCTTGCTTCCTTTCATTGAATCATAGAATCATAGCATGGCTTGGGTTGGAAAGGACCTTAAAGATCATCTGGTTTCAACCCCTTGCCACAGGTAGGGACACCTCCCACTAGATTAGGATGCTCGGGGTCCCATCCAACCTCACCTTGAACACTTCCAGGAAGACGACATCCACAGCTTCCCTTGGCAACCTGCTCCAATAGTCCTTCTCTGTGCGAATTCCTGCATGCACAAATAGGAGGGAGGGTGTGACACAAAAGGAAGTCGGAAGAAGGAGACCTGGGCAAGGGAGAATGCCTGGACAAGCCTGGCACAAGGTGACGCTTAAGAGGAGGCAAGGCTCTAACATTGTGAGACATTTCCACCACAACCACTTCATTTAGCAAGACCTATCACCTTATCCACCCCTTTTGTTCTCTTGTGAGGCTGTGTCCAGTTGCTAGAAATAGTGTTTATAAACTTTGGCAGTTCACGCTCCTTGAGCACTATCAAAGTGGTCATCCGGGCTATGGGCACCTGTTAGCAGAATTGGTTTGCTGTCCCAGGAGGCCAGGAGACTGCTTATTTTGCATAGAACTAACATTAGCCCTAACCCTAGAGCAGAAAAGGGAAGTAAAAAGAAAAAAATAGTCTTAGATTCGGAAGAGAGTTTCCTGATTGATCTATTAAATTATGATGCTCTAACTCAGCAAATCCTAGATTTTAATCATTAAATAACAAAGTCTGTATCGCCTGATATCTAAACTGTTTAAATGTAGCAGATCTCTACAAATGTATTACTCAGCAGAAAGAAATCTACGTAGGAGCACTCTGTCTAATAATTTTCTTAGGAATTATTTTTTTAATATATTAAAGAGGACAGGCATGCACATTAATAGAACTCAGGGATAGAGTTGATAAATGAGCATTTTTCTGCAAAATAAAATGTATACAAATATGACCTTATTGCTCTGGTGGGGGATGAATTGCAGTTCAGTGTGAAAAATCTAAGTAAATACCTTTAAGCTTTAAATAAAATACTCTTGGTTCACTGAAACTATGCTATGATTTTCTTAATGCTATGATCTTCTCCCAGCCAGCTGTCTTCTCCTCCAACTTGTATCTGTTACAACCTACAGGAAGCTCAACAGTAGCATACATGAAAAGCATTCATCACTGACTCACAAGAAAAAACATACTCATTAATTTTCTTCCTTCCAAAAGAAAAATCACCACAAAAGACTATTTCATTTAGTGTTTCCTTTTCTAATTGCTGAGTCTTGTTAGAAATACCATTGCAACATCTCAGTGGGAAAACATTCTGTCCACAGTTTTCATGAGACATTATACTATTGACTTAGAAACTCTGTTGACTTTTCCCAACTGTTTTTATTTATTTGTTTAAAATATTGCGACTATGAATTTCATAATCATTTTTTCCTCCTGGCAATCAGTCATTAATTTCTAATCTGCACAAAACCCAGATCTAAGTAGAGAGCAAAAACAGGCACTATGTGAGGGAAATCATATAATCTTCCAGTTGGAAAAGGCCTTTTGAGATCATGGGTCCAACTTTACTCATCTTCTGCTAAACCATGTCCTTCAAAAACTCATCTATCTGTTTTTTAAACACCTTCAGGGACAATGATTCAACCACCTCCCTGGGCAGCTGTTCCAGTGCCTGACCACCCTCTCAGTAAAGAAATTCTTCCTAATATCCAGTCTGAACCTCCCCTGGTGCAACTTATGGCCATTTCCTCTTGTCCTATGACCTGTCACTTGTGAGAAGAGAACACTCACTCTGTTACAGCCTCCTTTCAGGCAGTCGTAGACAGCGAAGAGGTCTCCCCTCCTCTTCTCCAAGCTAAACAACCACAGTTCCCTCAGCTGTTCCTTGTAGGACTTGTTCTCCAGCCCCTTCACCAGCCTCATTACCCTTCTCTGGATGCGCTCCAACACCTCAATGTCCTTCTTGTAGTGAGAGGCCCAAAACTGAACACAGTACTCAAGGTGCAGCATCACCAGTGCTGAGTACAGGGGCACAACCACTTCCCTTGTCCTGCTGGCCACACTGTTTGTGATACAAGTCAAGATGCCACTGGTTTTCTTAGCCATCTGGGCACACTGCTGGCTCATATTCAGCCAGTTGTCAATCACCACCCCCATATCCTTCTCCTCCAGGCAGCTCTCCAGCCATTCTTCCCCAAGCCTGTAATGCTGCATGCAGTTGTTGTTTCCGAGGTGCAGGACTCAGCATTTGGTCTTGTTAAACCTCATCCCGTTGGTCTCAGCTCATCGATCCTGTCCAGATCCCATTTCAGTGCCTCCCTTCCTTCAAGCAGATCAACACTACCACCCCGCTTGGTGCCATATGCAAACTTTCTAAGGGTGCACTCAATCCCCTCGTCCAGATCATTAATAAAGATATTGAACAGGACTAGACCCAGGACTGAGCCCTGGGGAACACCACTTGTGACCGGCCTCCAACTGGATTTGACTCCATTAACCACCACCCTCTGGGTCCGGCCATCCCACAGATTTTTTACCCAGCAGAGGGTGTGCCTGTCCAGGCCAATGGCAGCCAGTTTCTCAATCAGAATACTGTGAGAAATGGTGTCAAAGGCTTTACAGAAGTCCAGGTACACCACATCCACAGCCTTCCCATTGTCATAGAAGGAAATCAGGTTGGTCTGGCAGGACCTGCCTTCCATAAACCCATTTTGACTGGGTCTGACAACCTGGCTGTCTTGCACGTGCTGTGTGATAGCATTCAATATGATCTGCTTGATGACCTTCCCCAGTACCGAGGTCAGATTGACAGGCCTGTAGTTCCCCAGATCCTCTCTCTGACCCTTCTTGTAAATGGAAGACACACTTGCCAATCTCCAGTCAAGTGGCACTTCCCTAGTCAGCCAGAACTGTCAGTAGATGAGGGAGGGGGGTTTGGTAAGGACCTCTGCCAGCTCCCTTAATACCCTTGGGTGTATCCCATCCATCCTCATAGACTTGTGGATGTCTAACGAAGTCTTCTTGGGACATTGAGGGTTCACTTTCACAGTCTTCTGGCTCAGGAGGCTTGGAGCCCAGAGAATATCTTACTTTACTATTAAAGACAGAGGCAAAGAAAGCATTAAGTACCTCTGCCTTGCCCTCACCCTTTGTTACTACCATTTCCCTTGCATCCAGTAAAGGAGGAAGATTCTCCTTGATCCTCCTGTTGTTGTTAATATACTTCAAGGAACATTTCTTATTGTCTTTCACCGAAGTGGCCAGTTGAAGATCCAATTGGGCTTTAGCCCTTCTAATTTTTTGCCTACATGATCTCACCTGCTATTTGTAGTCCTCCTGAGATGCCTGCCCCTCTTCCAAAGCTCGTGTATTTTCCTTTTTTTCCCGAGACCACTGCAGAGCTCTCTGTTAAGCCAAGCTGGCCTTCTTCCCCGCCGACTCATTTTACGGCACATGGGGATGGCCTGCTCTTGCGCCGCCAGAATTTCCTTCCTGAGGAACATCCATCCCTCTTGGACTCCCTTGTCATTTAGAACCATCTCCCACTGGACTTTATCAAGCAACCTTCTAAACAGTTTGAAGTCTGCCCTCCAGAAGTTCAGGGTGGCAGTTCTGCTGAACCCCCCTCCTTACTCCTCCAAGAACCAAGAATTCTATCATCTCATGATCACTGAGCCTCAGGCGTCCTCCAACAGTCACGTCTCCCATGAGACCTTCTCTGTTCACAAATAGCAGATCCAGTGGGGCACCTTCTCTTGTTGTTCAGTCACCAGTTGTGTCAGAAATTGTCTTCAGTACATTCCATGAACCTCCTAGACTGTTTCCTTTCTGCTGTGTTATTTTTCCATCAGACATCTGAAAGTCATTTAACCTATATCTTGGAGTTTTGTGAAAAACTTTGATAGATATTATGAAAAAAATTGCAATAAATTAAAATTCAGATAAACAAAAACATGGTGAAACTTCAACATTCTCAAGATCTTCTGAGACCCTGAGTTATAACTTAGATTAAATGAATATGGGAGCTTGGCTGCAGCTGTACACATTGCATAGGGTTTGGCACAGAGTCCTCATCAGAGAGACGGTTCAGTTCTGCCTTTCCATCCTAATCTATATTTAATTAAAAATTTCATTTTTTTTCTGCAGACCTTCAGATAGACATAATTGTGTTTCCGCTGGTGTTAGATTATTGCCCTTTCTAACCCTAGAGCAGGACCAAACCATAAAATTCTATGTGCCTGATTTATGCACTCACATTTTCCAATAGCAAAACCTGCCTTCAAAGTAAAAGAAAACTATTTAAATGTCTTATTTACTTCTGTGTTTGAGACTAAAGATACGTGACTTTGTCATCAAAGGAATGTGTGATGTTGAAGTGAAATTAAATTTGTGCCTAAAATACCTAGATAGTATACAAGATTTTCGAAAACAACCTGAAAAGTTTTCATTTCTTTCTTCTTTACTTTAGCTAAGGACAAGTGGCTTGCCTATCAATGATGCTTATTAGAATCCTGTAATATGATGAAAATTAAATGCATTGTGCCCAATATTCCTTGGTTTTCATAATAATGACAACACATATACTGTATTTCTTTCTTTGTTTCCTTTGTGTCAAGGATATAAACTGTCTTTTCTGGCATCTCAAACTCTGAATAATGTATGAAATAAATATAAAAAAAGTGAAATATGAATAGAAATAGGCTGTGCAAGAGACCCATATGTTCTGCTTGGGGATGGGCTTGATTCACAGCCTATCAAAGTCAATGCCAAGTTTCCTTTGGAAATTAATGGGCTTTGATCAGGCTCTATAGTCATATGTTTTGGGCCGTAGATTCTTAAATAATAAGAAAAGAAACAACTTGTCAATGAATAGTGTTCTTTTCCTTTGTGTTGCTCTTCAAGTCTCTTGGCATCTGAAGTTTGACTTTGTTGCAACTTCCTACGCTCGACTTTGTTGCCTGTGGAAGTTCTGGGTTTAAGGATACTGCATGTGATATTTAGCTATGAGGTAGGCTAGTTGAGCACCTGGTATCAAACTGACTGCTAAGTTCAGAGCATTCTTGGTAGTGAAATGAGATACTTTATCAACTAACTCCATGTTTATTAGACAGACGTGCCTCTGTTTTGAGTTTTGGTTTGTTGATCCCTTGAGTCATCACTTAATACATAGCTGACATTTAAAAATAATAATTCTTGTGCACTGGGCTCAGAGAGCAATAGGTCTGCTTTGAGCTCCCACCCACAGTTGTAACAAAGCTAATGAGTAACACATTGTAATGTCAGCTCCCATGAATTAGTGATGAGCAATGGGCTTTTGGCTGAGATTGCATGATGGCATGGGAACCTCCAGGACTCTGAAAATTTCTGGCTTCGTCTCAAGGAAAGCCTTTCATACTGCCTTTCTCCTGATCTTTCCTGCTTCCCGGGAAAGGGAGCCAGTGAAACCTGGTGTGGAAGGGCTTTCTCTTCTCTTAGCAACTTGATGCTTATCAGAGGAAAGAAGAGAGCTGAAAAAAGTATGTTGTGATAAGGTCTGTTTGCTTCTGTGTCACCTTCCAAAATGTGGGACGAGTCATTTGCTTGTTTGCTACGTCTCCTTCTCAGGGAGAAAAAAAAAAAAAGTTCAGCAGAGTAGAGGAAATGAGAGATCATGCTTAAAATCACATCTGTCATTTTCCATGTTTCTCCCTCACAAGGATACAATCCAGACAGCGGGAATTTGGAAAAAGAAACACAGGTCAAAGTCCCAAGTACCATTATTTTCCTGTTTTCTGAGGAGGAATATAAAACCGTAGGGGATATCTTCAATTTGTTATGAATGGAAGCTTATGCTTCCAGGACAAATGCAAAGATTGACTTTTTTTTTTATATTTCTGTTTCTGTATATTTATATTTCAGTATATTTATTAGTCTTCATGTAAAAACTGTTCTGACTCAGAAAAAGGATGGGTTGAGCCATTAGCTGTCCAGGAACTCTCACTCAATGTAAAAAAACATTCTGAGGGACATGATAACAGAAAAGTGCACCATAACAGGTGCTGGACAAGACTGACAGGAATCAACCCACCAGTCTGGAAGGGCTATTTAGATCATGAGAGAAATGATAGTAAAAGAAACCTACGTCTGAAGCCATCCATACTCTGGGACCACCATAAGTCTCAGAGGAGTCCTTTAAAAATTGCTGAAAAAATATCAAAAAGGAAGTCAGTATCTGTATCTTATAATCTCATAGTTGATCTTAACCCCACTTTCTGTTAAAGACAAGCATTCTTTCAGGAACTGGTATTTACGCCATCCCAGATAACAAATCAAAGCAGTACAAAATGTTTTATTTAGAATACTGAGTTTCATGAAGAAAAGACCTTACCTTCAAATGGTAATATACGTGAAGTCATCCCACATAGTCTCATTTATAGGTGAAATTTTTTTTTTATTTTGTTTGGAAAAGTGGAGGTGAAAAACAACAGTGTGGATTTGTGCTATATACAAAAGAAAAACTAAGATTTTTCGTCTTTTTAAATATTCAAAAATATCTGCTTATGTCCCACATTTGCAGAGTTTCTAACTAGCAGTGAGGAAAATTGAAGAAAATTTTGTCATGGAAATTCATGTATAAGAAAACTAAACAACATTTCAGATTTCTATCTGATTTATTGCTTTTTAAACATAAAGATGCCATAACTCATAAAATTGTAATTGTCAATTACAACAAAATATGCCTGAGTAGATAGTGGAAAAAAAATAGACTATAAAATGAAAAGAACAGTCCCCAAGTACCTAACAGGAGAGTGCCATTCTTATCGATTTAAAGACTGTGTCCAAGGGTATTGCTTAAATGTAAAGTAAATGAAACCCGTCAAAGTAAATAAACCATACTTAATAAAAATGTTACTTAAAATCTCTAGGAACTTAGACAGAAAAGCTTTTTAGACCATTCCTCCTTTCTCCAAATCAATCTCTAGTCAGACATATACCCACTTTTGCTTTAAAATCAGTGGTTTGCTGAAGCAACTTAATAGCAACTTTTGCACCAAATCTAGTATTTACTTGATGCTGTTGTAAAATGGATATAAAATAAAGCATTGCACAACACTATAAGTGAAACTACTGGCAAAATAATGGTACTTATACTACTGATTTGTCATTAGATATGTGAGTAAAAGGTTATAACAAAGGGATAGAGAAAGTGTGCAGTAGGAGGTACTACTATCAGGAAGACATTTGATAGAACACATTTTCAGTTTTGATCATCTCTAAGCCATAAACAGTCTAGGTAGAATAAAACTAAGAGTGCACTGTATTTTTCTTGGGTTTTTTTTCTTTTTTTTAATTGAGCAAAACCTTTGCCTGTATTTAACCATGCACAGATGATTGACTGTGTACTAATACACACTCACACATGCAAATACCATTGGCATGCAGGGCTGACAAATTTATGAAAAAGAAATATTGTACGAATATTTATTATGTAGTCAGTGCCATAGAAGAGGTATACATTAACAAATACAGACTATTTTAACCCTTTACAGTCAGAGTTAGACCTGCTAAGGTGTTAAAATTCATTAATGTTGATGGAAATTGGTAGTCATAAAATAGGGTTGAATTCAGCCTATATAAGTATTTTAATAACTGTCCTTAGTTTAAATAAACAACAACTAATTAAACTTTCATACAGGGCAGATATCACAATATTTAGGTCAGAAGCAGAGCACTGAGGCATGAGATGTAAAGTGGTAACTTTCCAGTATGAATCTTAAACAATGCCATATAGCAAATATTAGTTATGTCTGATGTTTTTAGATGTCTGTTGATTAATTCCACATTTGAAATGGAATATAGCTCAATTGCTTCTTATGCACAAGTGGCATGGATGTTGACATACAGTTGAATCCTAATTGAGTTTTGCACTTTTTCATACAGTGCATGTTTCTCATATGCGGTTATAAATGTGAGACTGAAATGCAAGCATTAGAAACCATGCTGCAAGATGTTTGGATTTCTTTATGGTCCTTTATTACAAGTGTGGTTAATACATATCTATTATAGATATTTTATACAAACACATAGAGAGATAAAATAAAGAGTCAGTAATTCATAAAAAATGAGACTAATATGCCAAAAATTCTTACTGTTTTATCAGGGATTGTAAGCACTAGACTTAAACTGCAAAGGCAGCTTCTAAGTCATAACACAGTGGTGCATTGTTAAAAATAATCAGTAACCCATTTATAACAGTATTTTTATTTGTATTTTAAAGTGAAAACTGTAAATTGTTTCTACTTAGCAAGCAAATACATACCCCATCTCCTGGTCCCCAGGTCACAAGAGAGGGTTATCCTGTCACCACCACTGATTTCTTAAAAGTGTGACATGTATTTAGTTGTCAGTTCGTATCAGCAGCATTCACGAATCAACATTACATCAGCAGCAAAGCACACCATTTTATGCTCTTTTTGAAGATAATTAGAGTTCCCTTTTGTTGCAAATAAGATGTAAAACAGCTATAACTGCTGGTGAACGTGATTAAAGAAAGCTCTATAGAACCCCATTATTCTAGACAGATTCCTTCAGATGCATAATTTCCCCATTTTAAGAAAACATAATGCATGCATATAAAATTCAAATTGTCGAGACACCTCTAGCAAAAATTAGTTCTCTATTAAGGCATTCTTAGTAGCTGGTTAACATGTAAAACTCTTTAAGTGTATTTTAAAATAATCATGAAATAATAGTACATGTCATTAAAGGTAAACATTTTACTGTGAGAGGTTTGTTCAGACAAGAGCTGTGTATTAAACTTTTTTTTACAAAACTCCCATTAGAAGTGTACGAAGAATATACCACATTCTCATCTCTCTAAGAGGTACATGCCGGAACATCTCCCTTCCCCCAACTTCATAATTATGCATCACTATACACAGACAAATTAGAGAATGTCCTCTTTTTTCAGCCCATAAATTATAGCTGAAATGTCCTCATTAGATCTCATCTAATATTGTAAAAATTTTGTTCATAGAAAAAGTACTCATCTGCTGGTGAACAACATACATAACTTATTTATTTGGCACATATGGTCTGATCACCTACAGAGATAGCTGAATAGTAAAAAGATTGTCCGCTAACATTTTTTTAGCAAGAAATAGAAAGAATTAATCAAGTACACTCGTGAATATTAGTCTGTAGGTTCTCGCTATAAATACCATTTACTGATTTTAGAAGGTAATTTAAAAAAACTAAGTATCTGACTTTCAAGTAATTAACGATGATTTTATAGCCTAGAAAATGAAACTCCAGGAAATTATTTTAAAACATGTGGATGATGTTGCTAGATCTCCAATATGTAATTTTTCTTTAGCAGAAAATGTCAAATTTACACATATTATTCATAATATGATCCCTGGTGTGGAGAACTAGGTATTGAGGCAGGGTCCTAAATGACATAGGACACCTCAGGGCAGCTGTTGAGCAATTTAATTTCAGAACTGGATTGATACAGTGTGACTCTAACCATACCAGGGCTATATATGGTGTAGTTCCCAGAATTAGATCCTTCATGATAATTTACCTTTGAATTATGTAACAGATAATTGTTTATTTGAATTTTTCAAAAGGTAATAAACTATGATGAACAAATTAGGCAAAGATTGCCAATAGAGTGACCATTATTTTTGCTGAATGGTTATAATTATAAAATCAAATTCTGCTTTGCTCTGTTGGGTACCTCAACATGTAAAGAAAACGTTATTAAAGCAGCTTACAAATGAATAATCATTCCCAACAACTCACAGCAGCACTCACAGCATGAAAGTGTAAAAAATAGGGAAAGTTTTCAAGGAGGGAACTGATTAGGATGAGGATGATTTTCTGTCAGAAAAAATGTATTGTGCAAGTGTCCTCTAGAGAAAAAATTTTCACCTGAAAAGAAACAGCATTATGAACACCATGGAACTGTAGATTGCAGGACACTGATCTTATTAAGAACCAATGCTAATTTGCACACTGTCTCCCGCTGAACTAGAAGCACGTTTACCACTGGGTTTGTTAATTTACGCAGGACACCATTATCTTTGGTTGGACTTAATGTATCAGAGTGGAGGTCATTAACTGCTGGGTTCATGATTATCTAGCATGAATTACAGACAGTATCACAAAAATACATTTGTTCTGAAGCTTCATTTCTCCTCATGTGATTTTTTTCCCTATTGGTGTTTATTTCCATTTTCAAAACCCTAGGCATTGTGTATTACACATATATGCACACACTGTCGGTCTTTTTATTTGTTGTTTTTTTCTTCATTAACCATTCAGAAAAGTAATGCAATTTTAAATAAAAATAAAGTGCAATAATATGTACTCTGCATTTAATAGAAGTAATACACGGCCAGCTTGATTCTTTCAATTTACAGTAGTAGGCATAATTACAATGTAAGCTCTGAACTCCTCATTATAAGTAAATCGATGATTTAGGTAATTCAATATTGGGGAAATAAATGGATAAAACTCTGTCCTAGATGCTATACCATGGATTTATCTAAACTATCCACTAGCCTTCTGAAGCTTTTCCTGTACCCTAAAATATTGCTGGAGAAAGAGACTACAGACTGACATTTAAATACTGCTTTTAGGTACGGCTCCATAAAATCATACATGCACAAGAAATCAGGAGTCTGGAGTTAAACCAGAAAACATATTTTATAGAAATATTTGTGTTTTCTTGTTAAGTAAACACAATTTCATAAAGATTTATGCTCAGCCTATTTTACTTAAATGGAACTAACCATCTACGAATTCATTTACAATTTTTAGATCTGTACAAGCACATTCCTAATAGCAGGGAAGACTTTTGTGTCTCGGCATGATATCTTTAGAAAGAGGTGAATTTTCATTTATTTAATGCAAATATTCATACAAGGTAAAATGCTTAGGCATATATGAAGAGTGTTTTCTTGGAAGCTTTGTGGCAACAGGAAAAAAATACAACATAATTGTACAATAAATGGAATGCTGCAGTTTCTAAATTACTCATGCTATGGTGTAGTGACTAAAAAAGGATATTGGAAGATTGAGATATTATTTGCTGGGTTTTGAGCTGCTTTGCTTACAAATTATTTCATTCTAGCTTTGTGTGTATTTTAGGACTGTCTCTTTTTTGGTACTAGATAAATATCAATGGGGAAGATATACCTGATCTTCTCTGAATACTGTTAAAGCTCTGGGTACTGAAAGTTGTTTGCATCATTACTAGAGCTCAGTTTCACCTATGTAAACTACTTGCAGCAGCTCTGTTTTTTTAATAAATTCACCCCCTTTTCAGTTCACAGATTTTATATAAATAGAAATTGTGGCTTTGAAGTGATTTTCAGTCCAAGTTGTTTCTCTTTTTTATGCAAACAATTTAAGTCTTACAATTTGTCATGAATTGCCTACTGTGGCTATAGTTTTGATCATTTCTGCCTATTGTTATCCACTTGATGTTACTGGTTACTTGAATAACATGGCATTTTTTCCTTCTGTCTGCATGGTTGAAATATTCATGAGGAAGAGAAGAACTTGAAAAGTTAAGTGTCATAAAGCACATGCACACAGGTGTTCATACACCCATAAACATTCTGAGAAACAAAGAATATCTTGTGACAGTAGTTGTGAAAAGTAAATAGTTTATGTACTTATGAAATTAAGTTTGTGGATCAACTTATTGCACCCACAGAATTCTGTGTTTAACTAGTGTAACTTTGATGTGCATAATACTTCAGTACCATTCTGTCTGGTCACAGGCAGTGTAAAAATTGCTCTTTTGTTAGGATATGACCACAGCAATCAATGGCATTTAGGAAGAGGTTATTCCTGCCACTATACACTTTCTATAGCATTGTGACTATGTATAGTAACTGTAGAGTTCTCTTAGAGCATATGTGTAAACTCCTACAGCCTTTGTTAGAAACTCTAGAGAGCTCAAGAAGAAATTCACTGATGTCCTAGTTAATTATCCAGATAATAGACATTACAGGTATCTCAAATACAGAGCAACGGCTACAAAGCTAGTTAACTGCTTACTGGGGATGATGTCTTGTCCTCTTATTAACATGAAAACTGTACTTTCTTTCTTGGAGGTATGTAATGGCAATGAGGGTGGAAAAAAAATAGAAAATAAAAGGAAGGATGATTTACTTTATTTCATAAAATTTAAAAATATCTTTTCAAACAATCTATGCCATTTTTACAGACCATTTTGAGACTAGTATCCTCCATGTAAGATAAACAAAGATAAAATCCAGTTAATTATGTTTATAACATTTTCAGTGTTATAAAATATCATACGCAGTTTTGAATAACTCTACTGTAAACTCGTTCTCCAAATAATGAATTAAATTAAAAAAATCCATCACCGCCCACTTTCAAAGTTTAATCTTACTGAAGATAAGACATTTTACTTGCACTGATGCTTAGATAGAGTTTAATTTGCCTTAATCTTTTTGATATATCATCCCCAAACCTTGGTTCTTCACCAGACTTTACAGGGACATTCCTCTTGCAGCTGCCTTCTGTCCAGCTAATCTCAATAGTCATCATCATATACTGCCTCTTTCCCCCATATAGATCCCTCCCTATCACGTTTAGCTTTTATACCAAAACATATTCATTCCTCTATGTACCTCTTGGTTCAAAGCTTCTGCACTGGTGCGGCCCCACCTTGAGTACTGGGTACAGTTTGGGCACCTCAGTATAAAAAGGACATAAAACTACTGGAGAGGAGACCACAAGGCTGGTGAAGGATCTAGAGGAGAAGTTGTATAAGGAATGGCTGAAGTCATCGGAGAAGAGAAGACTGAGAGGGGATCTCATAGCTGTTTGCTGCCTTCTCACAAGGGAGGGAGGTGAAACAAGTGCTGATCTCTTCCCTCTTGTGACCTATGATAGGACTAGAGGGAATGGCAGGAAGATGTGCCAGGGGAGCTTTGGACTGGATATTGGGAAGTGGTTCTTCACCCAGCAGGTGGTGGAGGACCAGAACAAGCTCCCCAGGGAAGTAGTCATGGCACTGAGTCTGCCAGCATTCCAGAAGCATTTGGACAATGACCTCAGTCACGTGGTATGAATGTTGGGAATGTCCTATGTAGGGATAGCTGTTGGACTCGATCCTTTTGGATCCCTTCAAGCTTGGGTAGTTCTGTTGTTCTATGATTCTATGACATTAAACATAATTATATGAGACACCACTGGAGTAAACAAGGCAGACTGCTGTATATGTCTAGCTGGCTTTTCAAGGATTGTAGAATACTAGATATTGACAAGGCTGCCAACAAAAGAAAAGTGAATGGAGGCAACTGCACCAGAGAAGATAGCACAAGGATGAAGATGAGACAAGTAAAATTTCAGCCTGAGCTTTTTTTTTTACATTGAAAATTTTTATTTGGACTTCTTTCCACTTTTGAAATAGATCAGGTGGGGAAAGAAGAAAGGGAGGAGAAAAAGAACAAGAGTCCTAGGGATTTCCAAACCCTCAGATCTCAGAGGCTTAATATTTAGACATACCCATTGGCTATGCAGTCTCTGTCTTTTTTATAACGGCAATAAATATTCTACTATTGAAAAAAAATTCAGAAGGCCCAGATATGTCCTTTTCTAGAGAGAAAGGGAATTTTTAGACTATATAACTTAAGTTGAAAGGGCACTAAATATACTAGTGACCACAAATACCAGGACACAGAAATGTGTCCTAAGAAACTCATTTACTCAAATCATCTATCTCAGGAGAAAAAAAACCCCTGAATTAAGGGAACTCCTTTGGCAAAACAACAGGAAACTCACAGATCAGACCTGTTAAGAGTATTGCATCATATACCACCTAAAACAGCTCTGCTACAACTAGCCTGGTAGAAACAGATCCCAATGTATCTGTGATTATTTGGTATCATAAAGAATGAGATATAACACTGTCTTCTTTTCCATTTATGGACACATTATATTTGTTTTCCTGCAAATATCTGACCGATAAAAATGCTTACTGTGTTGTAATAAAAAAAATGATTGCCAGGAATGATTTATCTCCCCTGTGTTTGCAGTTTTAAATAAGACTAGAAGGTTATCAAAAATCGTAGTGAATAAATGTGAGGAAGTGCATATAAACATCAGGGAAATCACAAACAAGTTTTGAGCTATTGTACAAGGACAAAAAAAGGAGGAGTTGTCTGGCATAAGAACTAACAGATTCTGTTACTGTCTACAATTGCAAAAATAAAAGGACTTAAGCCAAATGGTACAGCACGTGTAGATGATGTTGTTCTTCATATCCAGGAGGAGGTCACTCTACCTGTGAGGGAAGTGCTGACAGGATGTTTATGTGGGATTGAAGTCACATATAATTTGGGTTGATGAGGGCAGGAAGAGGGTGTGTAAATAGGAAGTCCCTTAGTTTGCTGAATTTCCTTCATTCTCCTGTTATTGTAACATCTTTCATACCTGAAAGAATTCTTTTCCATGGAAGGATAAAAACATAAACCAAATGAATTGTTTTCATACACTTCAAGCATTTGTATAAATAATCATTTTATTTTTACCTTCTTTATTACTATTTTTTAGAAAAATGTAAGCATAAACACCATTGTCCTTTGGCTGTATTTATTTATTCCAAGTGGTGGTGTAAGTTCACCAAATCTTTAATTGTGAGTTGATTTGTTTTTTAAAAAGTATAAAAGATGACACTCTATACAGTATTATTAGCACTGCTGTTAAAAGATTCAAAGGAAGATTTATTGAGAAAGATTTTAACTCTAGTCACTTAGAAACTGATGCTTCCTGACATATTGGTCCCACAAGTAGTTGCAGTATAAAACATGTGAATGCAATGATAGCTTTGTTAGAGATTATGAGTTAGAAGGAAAAAGAGTTTTGTGATAATTGCAATACCTATAATCAAACCATGTTGGTTTATTCCATATTTCTTCTTCTATTTCATTCATTTATTTATTTATCTGAGATATACCAAAGAAAAAAAATGAAAGCAAGGTGAGAATTTTAATGAATGTTTTCTGCTTCCAGATAAGTACATGGAATGGCAACTACACAACCTGTTGAGTAACTTTATGATAGAGTACAACACAAGGAATGAAAGAGTTATCGTGTGGCCCTAATAGGGGTCTTTGACATACCCCTGGAACTGACCAAATTATTACTTACAGATATATTATCTAGCATATTTCATCTTTTTTAATGTTTTTAACTTCTGTAAATGTCCATATCTGCAAGTATTCACAAAGAAATTGCAAAAAGAGATTTCAGATAGTCTTCATAGATTGTGCTCGTTAAAACACTGGCATTTTTTTCATTGTCTAAAACATTAGTAACAAATAAATAAAAATATTACTCATTTAGATGGTAAACAGTCAATAGCAAATACCTTTGCTATCGTGAAACTTTGGTACATTGTCACTCTGCATATCTTCATATAAAAAAACCCAATGCATACATAAAGTAAAGAGGAAATAGACAAGTAGTGCAAAAAGGGACTGTGAATGCAAGTATGTTCACAAAGAGGAATCTGGTCCAGTTTCTTCATTTCTCTTTTTTTTCCTCTCTATCCTTTCCTGACTTTCCCTCCTTTTTCATTTTTCCATTTTCCTTTGTTCCATTTTCTTTTCTTTATATTAGGCTGTAACTATCTTACATTGTATCCTAGCACAGGCTGTCGTTTTTTTCCCCTATAAATACACAAGATGGAACAATGTTGTACAGTTCCTGTAAGAGATAGTGCACTGCCTTTGTTTCATGACAGTTTTCAGTAGAGAGGGAGACTTACATAAATGTCCTTGAAGACTTACATAAATGCCCTTTGTGATAATAACTTAAAACTGGATCTTGGTCCTGCAGTCACACAGTATGTTTCTGGACCCTGACTGACTTCAGCAGGTAAAAATACTGGCTGCCTACAGAGCCTTGTTGCAGGAAAATAGCTTGCTACTTTAGAGAAGAGTAGAAGTTACTGTAGAGGGAAACTTGTCAGAGCTTTCATGACCTAAGTTTCATTTTCCCACTTTACTGAACCATATTATTTACAAGCTTTTGGTTAACCACTGCATCTTTTTAAAAAATATTATTTTACTTCTACTTAGTCCATTCTTGCAGTATCAATTTATTATTTTATAGTGTTCTATTCATAAAATAACTTATATTAACATGTTTGCATTGTCTGCTTGTTTAAAACTAAGACTCTAAAGAAGAGGACATGTTAAAAGATAGTAACCATTCCTCCTTTGAAAAAAACAAGGACTCTATAGTAGCACCAGTCTGTTCCCTAAGACAGACAGAAAAATTTAAAGCTTCTCTTAACATCTTCATGGTTGATAAGAGTCATCAAGCTACTGGAAAGGCATCATTAATAATTTCAAGTCATCATCTCCTATCTTCAGCTGTAGAAAACTGGTGACACCACCACAAGGAGGTGGTGTCATACCCTGACTAATCATGACAGGAGGCACAGTTAGTTTCAGCAGTTGAATGTTACTTAGTTGAGGAATGTAAACTGGTGACCAGCAGTCCCAGGGAACAGAGGAGAAATTTTGAAGACAGTTTTCAACTGTCATCTTTTCTTTCGTCAATTTTTTGAAGTTCTTGCCCGAAGAACCTACTGTCAGTATGCAGCAACATTGCACTGCTACTTATTAACAGAGTCCACAAGCCTGAAGCAGGCACTTGGGCTTTCTGACCTATTGTATGCCAATACATAATATTGGAGTATTTTGTACGAAAAGCAACCATTTTTCAGTCAATATTTTGGTGCCCTATAAGGAAGTACCTATTTTCTTCCAGTGAAGTGTCTTTAGCTTGGAATATGTACCTCATAGTAGATTTGTAACTCCTTTCTTCAAAATTGTAAAGGTGGGAGGTAAAAGGAAATAATTCCCTACAAACAAAACATGCCCACCTGAAGACATGTCAATGATGATATCTTCTTTCTACCCAAAACAATAGTTTGATTGTTTGTGCAACCATTCAGGGCAGACACTTGTTTTCAGTGCCCTATCACGTCAACAGGTGCCTTATGCCTCAAACCATATATTCTTCTGAAAGCAGGTGGGATTTTCAGTCCAGCTGTATATTCTCCACTTTTAATGCAATACTTCTAAATAAGAGGCTGAAAGCTATTCTTTAGCCTGGTGATTACAACACTCACCTAGCAGTGGGGAGACTAGAATTCAGTTATTTCCCTAGCTATTTTGACTGGTTTCCTCAGTGGAAGCTTCCAGTCTGTGAGTTAGTCTTGTTTGCTTTCACATATCTCTCTGGCCTAATGAATAGTTCTGAGAACTGCAATTCACCACTCTAAAAATGGTACTGAGAGTCATCTTCTTCAGCTGCCTGCATGTGTCACAGTGGATGCGGGTGGGCTATCATCATGTCAGATGCAAACCTGTGCAGTGCTATTGCATAGCTGCATGACAATGCCTTGAATCTGTTTTAGTGCTCAAGCGTAGCAAGGAGAACACACAGCAAGGAACAATAACTGTTTAACATGAAGCACCCAGGCTCTAACTCAAAAATTGCTTAAAAATAATTCAACAGTGTTTACACCAGTGATCTGAAATTCTTGGCAAGTAGTGGTTGGAATGCATATTACACAAACTAGGACAAACTATGAATTGTTTCTTTTCCAAATGTGTGTTCACCTTTATAAACGTGTTTGAAGGCTCTATTTGGCACAGCATACTAGGAAGAAAAAGAGTGCTGCTGGGTCCCTTGCTTGCTAGTATCAAGGCCTAATCAATGATCGCTGTACTATTGCAATAAAGCTTTTTAATAAAGACATTGAAACTGTTTGATGAATTTCAGATTACAAGAAAACAGTAGGTGTATTCGTTTTGTCATTATTTATGAAATCTGACCTGGAATTAAATATTGCCTTTTGTTAGTTTCTTCTGATGACTGGATTTTTTACTACTTACACAAGTAAAACTCCCCATAACTTCATTGCAGAATTAACTCTGAATCAAACCCAAAAATTTTAAAGAAGAGATTTTCCTTGAGCTGAATTATAGAAAAAAATATCCTGTATCTCCTGCTTCTTTCATTCATGCATAAAGTTTTTATTTAAAATAATGATGCTATACTTGAATGAACAGGACTTGCCCCTGCCAGGGAATCTGATTATTAAAAATGAGCTCAAAGGAACAAGATCTGCAACATCAGAAGTACACCATGAATAACTTAAATCAGTTAAACTAACAACATAAACAAAAGCTTGAAAAATTGGGTACTTGATTTTTGAGAAAAAATAAGAAAAACAGAAAAGAGAAATAAAATAATAGAATATTTACCACTCCTGTAGTGAGAATAAATATGCTTTGGAAAGAAAGCAGTTTCCCTGTATCTGATTCATCCAGCACGGCAGAAGGTTTTACACATCAAAAAACAAAACCATTTTACACAATGGGATGCAGTGCGTGTTTACAAAGTGGACATTTCCTCTTGTCCCCATGAATAACATAAAGATCTTGTATGCCATTTTAGTTCACCACACCTGTGATGAATTATTTCTAAATGCAATGAATAACATTACCCAGAACATGTCAAATTATACGTTGATAATGAAGTTTTGGATGCATCTGCTATGTAATTTGTTCCCAGTGGATGTGTATTCATCTTCACCTGGCATTATTGTCCTGATTTTGGGGTTTGTTTTTTATTATGCATTTTCATTTTTATCGTAGTTGTTACAGTGATCCCTGTTTCTTTGTTCTAATCAGGTCCCTTTAATGGTGTTGTACATTTTGAACAAAAGAGGAGGGGAAAACGCACCACGCTATTGGCAAAACAAAACACTGGTCTTTATTTGTGACTTTCTAAGTGCCTGCTTGGCCTCAGAATGTTGGGTGGTGTTGACAGGGACCAGTTGTTTTCCAGAATGTGTCTGCCAGCTGCTCCAGGCATGTGTTTAAGAAAAGGAGGTGAATAAATGCTAAAGGCTGCTCTGCTGACAGACAGGTACATGCTGCTTTTACTAAGTGCATCTGAGACTTTTTTTAAAAAGGTAAATAAAGGAAATTAGTATCATTAGATGGTATATTTTTTCACAACACTCTGATATACAGAACTGCTCACAAAGAAAATATCTGTCATCAGTTTATAATTTAAATAAACAATCCTGCATTAATTATATTTACACAAACTTTCTCTACAATGCAGTTTATCATAAAGAGGTCATTTTTGCTTTACAGGGTGCCCTCGTCTCTCAATATAAGAAATTTCAAAAAACTGCCAATATGAACTCATCAAATACTGGATATATGTGTGCAGAACTTAGGGTTTTATTAACATTTTACTGTTTTATAATCGAGTAAATGATTTACAGCATCTGCCTGAAACTGTTTTCCACTCTGAAGTATTTGCTCTACACAACACACTTTTGACTTTTATATTGATACACAAAGCAGCTGACATTTCTCTCTCTCACTGGGTGGTGAAGTGAACTACATGAATAATTTTAACTACAATGAAAAGAAACGGTCTGGTTCAGATTTTTTCCAGAGTTTCAGGGTTTCTGTTCCAAGACTGCTTTTGAGAGAGGGGAAATTACCGAACTTTGTATCTTTCTTTCTTTCTTTCTTTTTTTTTCTTTCTTTTTTCTTTCTTTCTTTCTTTCTTCTTTCTTTCTTTCTTTCTTTCTTTCTTTCTTTCTTTCTTTCTTTCTTTCTTTCTTTCTTTCTTTCTTTCTTTCTTTCTTTCTTTCTTTCTTTCTTTCTTTCTTTCTTTCTCTTTCTCTCTTTCTCCCTCTTTCTTTCTTTCTTTCTCTCTTTCTCTCTCTTCCTCTCTCTTCCTCTCTCTTCCTTCCTTCCTTCCTTCCTTCCTTCCTTCCTTCCTTCCTTCCTTCCTTCCTTCCTTCCTTCCTTCCTTCCTTCCTTCCTTCCTTCCTTCCTTCCTTCCTTCCTTCCTTCCTTCCTTCCTTCCTTCCTTCCTTCTTTTAGCTGAGCTGACTGATTTTGAAATACTCATTGACATTCTGCATTTTCTTATGTTCCTTTTAAATATTTGTAGATTGCTACATTCAGCCTGACAATTCCATGAGGACTCAAGGTAATATCTTATAGGAATCTATTCTTGAAAAAAAAATCAGAACATTTTACTTTCTGAGAAAGGACATAGTATTAAGGAAAAATATAACTCGTCTCCTTAATCAATTGGAAAATATTTTTACTCAGAATAATTTTAAACTATTCTTTGCCCAGTGTTTTAAAATCAGTCTCCCTGCATGCAGCACGACATGCAGCTACACATATGCACCTAGATTTTTTTCTTTACTTGTGAATGTGAAGTGTAAATGTGGTGTTACATCACAAACGTTAGTTTGCAGTAAATTTTATAGGGCTATAGAACATGCCTTCAATAAGAGCACTGCATGAATCGAAATTATATTGCATTTATTCACATTAAGTAATTAGAAAGTGAACATTAAATTGACAGTAATGTAGAAAGATGTTTATTTAGAAGGCTTAATAGCTACAACCACATACTAATACTTTGTAGATGGACAGCACCTCTTAACATGGAGTATTTTCAAAAACATTAATGAGCTAAATGTTAGGGTCACACGGAACTAAATTGTTCTCTTTATTATGCTGACCTGAGCTAAGGAAATAGGTATATTTAAACTCATGATTACTTCAGGAAAATTAGGAGCAGAATCCAGTCAAACACGAGCTGTTTAATATCAATGCTCTGTAGATACGCTGCAATAGAATTTGGTTTGTACTTGCAGGGTATATTTAGATTTCATGTGGAGATAGATTTTTCATCTCTTTTTTATCTCTGTGACAGCAGGTCTAATACAATCAACAACACAAATAGCAGCAGCAAACACAAGAAACATGGGGAATAAAGAGGAGTTAAGGACTTGCCTGCAGGGCTATGATCTCACTGGCATCATGGAGACATAGTTGGATGAATCCTATGACTGGAGTGTTGGAATTAAAGGAGACAAGCTCTTTAGGAAACACAGGCAAGAGAGACAAGGAGGGGGTGTTGTCCTCTATGTTAGTGACCAGTTGGAGCACATAGAGCTTCACCTGGGAATGGATGAGGAGCCAACAGAGAGTTTATTGGTCTGGATAAAAGGAAGGCAGGGACAGGTGACGTTATAGTAGAGGTCTCCTACAGGCCACTAGACCAGGAAGAGGGAGCAGATGAAACCCTCTATAGACAGATAGGCACAACCTCATATTCTCAAGCCCTGGTCTTCAAGAGAGACTTCAACCACCCTGATACCTATTGGAGGGACAACAGAGCAGGGTACAAGCAATACAGGAGGTTCCTGGAATGTTTTGATGATAACTTCCTTCTGCAGGTGATAGAAGGCTCAATGGAAAGAGGCGCTATGCTGGACCTTGTTCTCATCAGCAAGGAAGGGCTAGTGTGGAATGTGAAGCTCAAGTGAAGCCTTGGCTGCAGTGACCATAATATGGTGGAGTTAAATATCCTTAGGAGAGCGAGGAGGGCATGCAGCAAGCTCACTACCCTGGACTTCAGGAGAGCAGATTTTCACCTCTTCAGACATTTTCCTGATAGGATACCATGGGATAAAACCCTGGAGGGGAAAGGAGCCCAAGAAAACTGGCTAATATTCAAGGATCACCTCCTCCAAGTTCAGAAACGATGCATCCCAACAAAGAGGAACTCACGCAAAAACACCGGGAGGCCTGTATTGATGAATAAGGAACTCCTGCACAAACTTAAACACAAAAAGGAAGCCTACATAGGATGGAAGCAAGGACGGGAATCTTGGCAGGAATACTGAGAAATTGCCCAAGCAGCCACGACTCAGGTTAGCAAAGGTAAAGCCCTAGTAGAATTAAATCTGTCCAAGGATGTCAAAGAAGTCAAGAAAAATTTCTGCAGATATGTTAGTGGTAAAAGGAAGCCCAGGGAGAATGCGGATCCTCTCCAGAGAGGTCTGGTTACCTAGAATATAGAGAAGGCTGAGACACTCAATGACTTTTTGGCCTCAGTCTTTACCAGGAAGGGCTCAAACCACACTGTCCAAGTCTCAGAAGGCAAGGGCAGGTACTGGGACAATGAAGAATCACCCGCTGTAGGAGAGGATCAGGTTCAAGACTGTTTGAGGAAGTTGAAGGTGTACAAGTGGATGGGACCTGACGAGATGCCTCCGTAGGTTCTGAAAGAACTAGTGCATGAAATTGCTAAGCCACTATCCCTCATATTTGAGAAGTCATGGCTGTCCAGTGAAGTTCTCACTGAATGGAAAAGAGGAAACATAATCCCCATTTCTAAGAAAGGAAAAAAGGAAGACCCTGGGAATTACAGGCCAGTCACTCTCACCTCTGTACCCTGCAAGTTTATTGAGCAGATCCTCCTGGAAACTCTGCTGAGGCACATGGAAAATGAGGAGGTGATTGGTGACAGTCAACATGGTTACACTAAGGCCAAATCGTGCGTGATGAATTTGGCGGTCCTCCAGAATGGGACTACAGCGTTGTTGGATAAGGGAAGAGTAACTGACATAATATACCAGGACTCGTGCAAAGCATTCTTCACTGTCCCATCCAACATTCTTGTCTCTAAATTGGAGAGACACGGATTTGACAGGTGGACCACTTGAGGGATAATTAATTGGCTGGATGTCTGCACTCAGAGAGTTGGGGTCAATGGTTCAGTGTCCAAGTGAAGACCAGTGATGAGTGGCATTCTGCAGGGATCAATATCGGGACCAGTGTTGTTTATCACCTTTATTGCAGACATGGATAGTGGAATTAAGGTCACCTTCTCCAATTCTGCTGACCACACCAAGCTATGTGGTGTGCTCAACACGCTGGAGGGAAGGTATGCCATCCAGAGAGACCTTGACAGGCTTGAGAGGTGGGCCCATGCAAATATCATGATGTTCAACAAGGCCAGGTGCAAGGTCCTGCGCCTGGGTTGGGGCAGTCCCAAGCACAAAAGTGGGCTGGGCAGAGAATGAATTGAGAGTGGCCTTGAAGAGAAGGACTTGGGAGTGTTCGTTGATGAGAAGCTCAATGTGAGCCAGCAATGTGTGCTTACAGCCCAGACAGCCAACTGTTTCCTGGGTTGCATCAAAAGAAGTGTGACCAGCAGATCAAGGGAGGTGATTCTCCCTTTCTACTACTGTGTTCAGTTCTGGGCCCCTCAGTATAAGAAGGACATTGAGGTGTTGGAGCACATCCAGAGAAGGGCGACAAGGCTGGTGAAGGGGCTGGAGAACAAGTCCTGCAAGGAATGGCTGAGGGAACTGACATTGTTTAGCTTGGAGATGAGGAGGCTGAGGGGAGACCTCATCGCTGTCTACGGCTGCCTGAAAGGAGGCTGTGGCAGAGCGAGTGTTGATCTCTTCTCACAAGTGACAGGTGATAGGACAAGAGGAAATGGCCATAAGTTGTACCTGGGGGGTTCAGACTGGGTATTAGGAAGAATTTCTTTACTGAGAGGGTGGTCAGGCACTGGAACAGGCTGCCCAGGGAGGTGGTTGAGTCACCATCCCTGGAGGTGTTTAAAAAAAGGGTAGCTGAGTTTTTGAGGGACATGGTTTAGCAGAGGATGGGTGCTCTTGGACTTGATAATTTCAAAGGTCTTTTCCAACTGGAAAATTCTATGATTCTATGATACTTTGCTCTCATGAGTTCTCACCTGGAGTACTGTGTTCAGTCCTGGAGTCCTCAGCACTGGAAGATCATGGACCTGTTTGGAGTGAGACCAGAGGGGGGCCATGAAGATGATCAGAGGACTGGAGTACCTCCCATACAAAGACAGATTGAGAGCGCTCAGCTTGTTTACCTTAGAGAAGAGAAGGCTCCAGGGAGATGTAGCAGACTTCCAGTATTTAAAGGGACCTACAGGAAAGATGGGGAGGGGCTCTTTATCACGGAATTCACAGATAGGACAAAGAGTAATGCTTTTAAGCTGAAACAGGGTAGATTTAGATTAGATATGAGGAAGAAATTTTTGGCTGTGAGGGTGGTGAGGTATTGGAACAGTGCCTATAGAAGTCATGGATGCCCCATTCCTGGGGGTGTTCAAGGCCCGGTTGGATGAGGCTTTGAGCAACCTGATCTAGTGGAAGGTTTCCCTGCCCATGACAGGGGAGTTCGAACTGAATGATCTTTTAAGCCCCTTCCAACCCAAACCATTCTATGATTCTATGATTCTATTCACAGTGATTTAATAATTTTCATCATTTTTTCCCATTGAAATCTGGACTTTGAATTTCTTTAAAAAAATATATACAACTACTGTATAATATATATTTGGGAGTTAGCCCAGATTGCAGCAATGGTTATACAGAGCAAAACATTTAATTTAATCATTCGTTACTGTAATAGATCTGTTCCTCCTCTGATCCTGAAAATTTCTAACAAGGCAATTGAACATCCTCAGTTTTCGTTCCTCTGGGATTTTTTTATCTGTCAAGCAAATATTGCCCAACTATTTCAAAAAAATGATAAAAATTAATATCAAATGCTCAGTACACGAAAGTCATAATAAAATAAATGTCACTTCCTTCATGACATTAAACCAATTAAATCTAATTTCTGGTCTGTCTCCATACATATGCAACAACTGTACATGCCATCCATGGGTAATTAATTGCTTTCAACTGCCTGCCAATGGAAGTAGTATTTCTTTAAATTAGAGACACAGCACAACATGGACCTCTAAGTATGTCAGAGCACATTAGATCACGCAACATGTGTGTTGTACTACAAGGCACACATTTCTGCATATACAGCTGAAGAGCAGCTCACAATCCTGTGCGCTAGAGCAGAGGTCTCTGCTGAAGAATGGCCACTGACACCATAAAGGCTCAGCACACAGTCTGCTTATAGGGCATCCCAGAGAAATGGAGAGCAGATGTCATGGTTTGCAATACTGACCCAAGCATGAAAGATGTACAGGACCCTTCTCTGGTGTCCCTGCTGCCAAACCTAGCTGCCTTCAATGATGAGGGGGCTTTGCTTCAGGAAAGTGACTTGCCATCAGGGAAGGACCAACTTTACCAACTTTCAGCCGTAGTTGAACTGCATTTTGAAACAGAGACTGCAATTAGTGTCCCAAACGTGCCTTATAAACTCATTGTCCCTGCAATGAATAAGGTAAATTATTTTCTTTCTGAAGAAGACATGCAGCCTGAGAGCCTACTACTATAACTGGATTGTGTCTGGCCTGGCTTGTATGTCTTATATGAGAGAGTGACAGCAAGATAGCCATGTGGCTCATAATTAATAACAAACAACATGTTTTATCTTTTTAAAAAAATCATTATAAAGATTTCATATAACGAGATTTTTTCCAGCTCCATTAGGGAAAAAAATGAAAGATGTTTGTGCTGGAGGTGGGGAGACAGCACATGGAAACAGCTTTACTGTTGACTCTTGAAGTTCAAAAGAAGTAGTGCATGTGCCAAGCCTTTGCAAAAGCAAAGAATAAACAAACTGTTTTTTGCGAAAAATGAAAGAAATTGCAAGGGTTTTTTAAAAAGGTATATTGCTTTTTCAGGCTTAAGCCATTGAGTTAAATCTTTTAGTCTCTTTATTCTGACACGTTTTTCTTTATTGGGTTTTCAAGTTTGTACTCTGTATGTAAAGATATGAGTACAACTTTCTGAAAGAGAGCAGAACCGATCCACCTTTTATATACACCAATATGAAGTAGGAGAGAAAACACAGAAGTCTTTGAAACCACACGTATTAAAAACTGGAGAAAATGAGAAGAAAATTACACATATGGAACAAAATCAAGATATGTTAAGAACACTAGAAGAGTCCTAATGGTTCAGACCCATTGTCAACCTAGTCCAGTATTGTGTCTCTGACAGTAGCATGAGAGACACTATTAGGGACAACGTACAGGCCCAAAGTTTTCTAGTCAGTTCCTAATTCCCCTTATACTCCCTCAGTGACCAAAACTGCTGCACTGGGGATATCAAAAGGAACGTGCCTGTCTAGTCTTTGCAAGAGATACTCATGGACTTGTTGCTTTTCTAATTCCCTCCTGAACCTGTTTATCTAGGTTGTTCTCCACAGCCTTCTGTGGAACAAAGTTTCTGAAGTTATCTGTATATTTGTTTTTATAATAGATGGCTCCTTACAATTTTTAGTGGGTGGTCCTTGCTCTCATATTGTGTAGGACTTGTTAAACAGTTCCACATTCAGGTTATCCACTTCTTATGAAACCTTGACCACAATTGTCCTCAGTCATTTTTTTCAATCCCAGAGTTCTTAAACTCTCCATATGCAGTTGATGCATTATCTTAATTATTTTACTTGCTTCCTCTGTTCCTCCTCTAGTTTCTTGGTATTTCTCTTGAGACATGGAGACCAGAAATGCACACAATACTAAAAACGTGGATGCCAAGATGCCTTTCCTGAATTCTGAATGATCATTCTGAGTTCATCATCACAGGAGGGCACAGCTCAGATTATTATTCCCTAATGCATTGCCTTAAATTTATCAACACTGAAGATCATTTGCCATCTTGCTTCTCTGCTCAGTTTTGCCACCTTTCTTCTCAGCTCTGAAGTTCCTTCAGACAGTTGGCAATGACATTTGACCACACAGAATAGCTTGATATCATTCTCAAGCCTGGAGATTTAACTGCATACTCTCTTCTCTGATTCATGAATGGAAATATCTAAAAAAAACAGTGTCAGTGTCTATCCCTCAGGGACATTGCTGCTAAAAATAAATTATCCATCCTGTAAAACAGTCAAAAAGCCTTACTCTTGGCTTCCTATTCTTTAACCAGTTTTCAATCCATAAAAGACATTTTCTCAACCCTTGGGGTACCTTGAGTTCTTTACTAACTCTGTCAAAAGCTTTTTGAAAAACCAAACAAACTACATCCTCTGTATCAATCCATGTGCTTACTGAAACATTTACAGGACTCCAGCAGGTTGGAGAGGCAGAGGTTCCAGTTGTAGAAGTCATACTGATTCTAGACAGTGTCTGTCTGTGTGCTTGGTGATCTTATTCTTTATTACAGAGTCTACCCTCTTAACAGGAAGAGAAGAATATGAGAACAGCTTGTGATTCCTGAAAGACTTAATGAAAGCTCTGTACATTTTTTTTATAAATCATGTCATGTACATACTCTTTGTAATATGTTTGTGGAATGCAGCTTTTTAATATATTATTTAATATATTTATTTTTACAAATTCATTAAGAACAGAAGTTTTTTTCTTGCAAATTTTCATATCCTGCCACAGAAGTATCAATTATTCAATAAACTTTGAACAGAGAAGTTGGAATGAAAAGGTGTGGCATGGAAAGAGTGTGATTGTGGATTTTGCTTCCTCTGTGTACTCAAGATCTTCTCCAGAATGCAACCCTGCACTCTCTCCAGCAATGGGAAATTCGTCTTGTGTGAGAAGACCAAACACAGGCACCCTTCCCTTGTTTCATAGAAAGGCACAGTAGCGTATTTGCTTTAGCCTGTGTAATTTATTTCATCTTATTTTTCCTATAATAATACCCTGTCTGAAGAGTTTCTATAAAAATTATATTTGCAAACTACTATTCCTGGTTAAGCTCATCATTAGAACCTGCAGAGTTTTTGCCTTAACACTTGAAACGCATAGCTCAGTGTTTGTCCTTTAGTACAAGCAATAAAACAAAGGTCTGACCTTCCCTACTTGAGGCTCTGAAATACTAGTCTTCTCAAAATTTCATTTAAATCAAAAAACGTGATCGATATTTTGGTATTTTGCATGTGTCTATTGTGAATATGTTAAATACACTGCACGTGCACAATAAAAATATACTGACTCTCGATAAATTCCGTTCTGTGTACACATATAAACCACTGCAATTTAGTTATTTACTGGGTAGTACAAGAGCTATAAAATGCCACTTTCTAAGAATACAACTGAGGCTTAAGTCAGCATTTTTATGATATCATCTGTACTGGGAAAACATTAAAGGCTCAATATTTAATAAACATAATAAACATCCCCATGAAACAAATTGTTCATAAACTACCTGTTTAATTTTTCAGGGTTTCTGAACCACATATTTTCTTATTAGTTGTGAGCCTGCTGGGTTGCAGGATAGATAGGGCCTGTCAGAGATAGAATATAATGTAGCGGTTTTATGAATTATTTCTGTGAGGAAAAGCCTATTACAGCTGACAAGAGGATGATGATATTAGCCCATCATCATTCAGATGGCACCACCCTTCCCCCTTTCATCCATCAGACCTCTTGTGTGGAGGCTGAAAGCCATACAGTCTTTGCATAGCCAACACAAAGACAAATACTGCTCTTTTTCTGCATCCATGAAACATTTAGTATTTCATTTTGAATCATGGCAGATGACAGTTACAAATGGCCTAATGAATCTCCCTTATTGTCCCTTGTGAATCTGAAGATGAGCTAAAAGTAAAATCTCTGTTTCTTTTTTTGGACATGCTCTTTTGGGATTGAAAGGGTTTTCCTACATTCTAAATTAGATTCCTCTATTACTGATGATTAGACCAGAAAACAAACAAGCAACTTGTTAATGACACAGCTATACCACGTTAGACCATTCTTCACCAACTGGATTTTGGGGAAAGTTCTTTGATTACCTTTGGCACAATTATTTAAAGGAAATAATGAAAATAAAATAAAATATATATCCAATAAAACTTAATAATTAAGTTCTGTATTAGAAAATAGTAGTAATACTTCAGTTGGTATCATGAATTATAGACCTATTTTTAATACCTTTTTTGTTTTATTTAAAATAAAATACAATAATGATATCCACACTTTAAGCAAGATTATGGCATTGTCTGTATTAATTTATAAGACCTGATCATCTCTTCTAGATCCAGTTATACTAGCTTCTCTTTCAGTTGTGCAGGTGATTTCTGCACTTGTATCTCACCCACTTCTTTAACTGTTCTGGGTACAAGCTAGGGGCCAGCTCAGACCACACCGGGACACATGGTGCCTCCTACGTGCTCTTGGGATTCAATTTGGCATCATTGGATCCCAAATCTCATGTTGGACATCTGCCCTACTGGGCAGGTATGCTTGATGTGGACCGTATTGTTTAGTTCTATGTCTCGATCCTGATTCCAGGTCAGAAATAGAAATGTGAGCACAATCCCTCAGTGTGCTTCTGTCTCCTTTTGGTGGACATCTAGATAGACAAGTACAGAGTGAGCTGCAGTGCTTTGCAGTAAGGTTCACCAATTTGGATGATGAGGAAACTGACTATGGGCTAGGACACAGAAAATCTTGTTCTTATTGACCCTATTTATACTTCGATCTGGCTCCAAGATACTCTGCTGTTCTGTATATGCATTTATAGCATGACTAAAGCTGTTGACGTGTAACATATTTGCTCATTCTTACCAAAAGGCTATCATATCACTTTCATGAATGAATATCATAGTAAGCTCACATTTGCTCCCTTTTACTTGAAAAAGTCTTCCCTTCCGTCTTTTTTCCTTTTAACTGGTTTCAGCTGAGTTTTGCTCTTTGGTAACATCTCCCCTGATTCCCTGTCTTGCAACACACAGACTTTCCTTTAGTAAAGCACAAGGCAGAGGAATGGCAGGAACTCCTTTTCATTTATTATGAAAAGTTGTGAAAGTACTTCAGTAGGAAATGCTTGTTTTGTTTTGTCAGGGAAGCTAACAAAAATTGCTTGCTTTATGTATGAAACTTCTTGCACAGCTCTGTTTCTATCTCCTGTAGGCACATGTGCATTTTTGACATGACAGATCATAATGGCTCTTTCAGAGCCATTACAGTTACCAAGTAAATCCTTCTTAGTTCAAGTACATATAATTGATTCCTATAGACTGTAATAGCTCCAAAACCAAGGCAATACCCTTACCAAATATAAAAGCAGTGGCAGGACTAATACATAATAGCAGTCAGGTTTTACCACTATGTTACTAGAAAATGATGCAGTGCTAACAACATGGCTTTTTTTATTTGCTGATTTTTTGGCACAATAGAAGGGCAATAATTCCATTATATTACTGTGGGATCATTCCTGCATAGTCCTGGTAAAGCTGTAAATCCTCACGTATCACAGTAGTCATCTCAGTCTCCATATGGAACATAAATTAACGATTTGTCCATTCAACTTCTATGCATACAAATATTCTGGTACAGTTTACTGAGGCAAGTACATAAACAAGGGGGTTTTTTTCCTTGTAAATTAGGGGTAGAGAATAAAAACAAAACCAAAAAATCCCAGGCAACTAAAAATGGTACCATCAATTATAATGCAACAGCACTTGAGCAACATTCAATACGCTTTATAGGATAAAGGAGAAGGACCTCAGTTATGTCTACAGTCCTCTCCTGCATTCAGTATGCTGTAGATTTATATTGCTCATGGAAGACTTGTGCAAAACCCTTTCACAAGCCACTTGGTGAGCAGAGGCAATACAGAGCAGGCATTACACTTTTTAATATAAGAGCCTACTCCTCCTGAGCATATCTGATAGATTTGATAAACAGCTTGGCAACATATATCCCTACCTTCCTACTGCATAAGCGTATGTGAAAGGATAATCTCTGTAGTCATGAACATAGATGACCAATGACCTTAAAAGGAAGGAAAGAACCAAATGATATATTGATAAGAAGGGCCATTTTCTCTCACACACAGAAAATAGGTAGAGTGCAATAAGAACATCCCCCTTCCATTTTTTTTAAATGGCTTCTGAAGAAAAGACGAGTTTTTAATTTTTTTTATTCTGCAAGAGTATGTAATAGAAAAAGGCACTGTAAAATTCAAGGAACTAATGTACCTTCTGTAAAGAAGTCTCAGTGGAGATCACAGAAATTCCACAATTCCTATATGTTAATAATGTCTTTGAATATAAAATCCAAATTAAAAACTGGAGCTCAATAAAATACTTTTGTTAAAAGTAACATTTTGAAATGCTGTCAGTAACTATCATAAATATTTGAGAAGTTAATATTTTAATCTTCAACTATAGCTCTGAAAACATTTTTAGTGACAGATAGAGCTTCATTAATAGAGTTCTGTATGTCTAATTGCTTTAGGCAAAGTGGGTTGCATTATTTTGACACATGACATGCAATTAGTACATGGTCACACGGCTAAAGGAAGATTTTACACCTTTTTTCCTTCTATGTTCAGAGCAGATAATTAGCATATTTCTTCTGCTTAGAATAATCATCAGAGCCTTAGATCAGAAATTGCCTAATGAGGTAAAATTCCAGTTGTTGACATTAATACATGTGACATTTTTTTCAGTTGTAAAAGTAAATTCCTTTTCAATTCCTTCTTCCAGCATAATCTTAAGATTCAGGTATGGGTCCTTTTAGCATCAAGCCATTGAATAATCATATCTTTTCAACAGAGAGATGAATGATATTTTTATATTTTAGCGTATTTTCTTGATAGTGATATTTTAAGAAGATTAAATTTGGCTATAACCTGCAGCCATCCTAGGCAGATTGCAATATTTTCAACACAAAAGGTAAACCGTGATTATAATATACATGTTGATTGCTTATAAACTTTTTTGATATACTATACAAGAAATGGGAATTCGTTTTGCTCAGTTATAAAACCCACTCTATAGATTGCGTGTAACACTCCTACAATGGAAGTGTGTCTTTTTGCATAAAAACATAATTTGATTACCTTGTGCTGAAGCAATAATGAAGATTTATTATAAATAAAGTGAAGTAACAAAATACACTTTGTCTATAGAATGAAGTGTTTTTATAGAGAAGAGGTTTTGAAAAATTTTGAAAGGAATATGTAAGATCTTTTTAAGTAAAAATTCTTTTCCTTGCATTTAGCACAATTCCATATAATCACATTTTATGTAAAGGAAGTGGATTCAATTCTCATTCCTTCATTCCTTCATTCAGGCAATCTTTCCTCTGAAAAATTTGCGTGAGGCGTAGGATCTGCAAATGAGGCAAGTCTTCTGCATATGAGTTCTGCGAATAGTTCTGAGCATAAAACATACAGAGAGATTCTTGAGAACTACATCAGACACTTAGTGCTACCTGTATCAAGCGGCTGACTTAAGCATGAGGTGGGCAGAAGTTTTTTTTATTTTAATATCATGTTATTTATTTAAATACATAAGAGAGAGGAATCATAAAACACACTCCTGCCTTATTTCAGATATTTGATTTTTACTAGGATTAAAACAGCCACAGGGTTAGCACAGAAAACAAAAAAAAGGCACATTTACCTTTTTTCAATAAACTGGGAGGTAAATGTATTAAAAACAAGATTGCTAATTCCATAGGAAGGATGAGTTTATAGAGTTAGCTAACTACTTCACAGGCACCGCAAGGAGACCAGAATGCCTATCCTGCTTCAAGTATGGTCAAAATTTATATTTTCCTTTTGGGTTTTATTATTAAATTAATTCTAAATAAGCAATATTAAGATAATCAAAATGTTTTTCTTTAGCACGTGTCCCCGGCATTCTTTTCTTATTACTATTTACTTTGAGAGCAATGATTTCTTTAACATTACTTCCTTTATTACAATTTTCAACTTTTCTCTACATATGTAACAGTCAGATTGAATTTACATCTTCCTAGACCATAAACAGCTGCTGTATTAAAGAATCCTGATGACATTAGCCACTTTGTAAGACCTCTGAAAAATAATCAAACTGGATCTCTCCAAGGGGCCTGATGGGATTCATCCAAGGTTATTTAAAGAGCTGGCTGAAGACACAGCAATACCTCTCACAATGATTTTTCAATGCTCTCGGGAACCTGGAGAGGTACCAGTTGACTGGAGACTGGCAAATGTTTTCCCTATCTTCAAGAAGGGCAGCAGGGATGAACTCAGTATCTACAGGCCTGTCAATCTCACTTCAGTGCCTGAGAAGATTATTCTGTGAGCTACCGAAAAACACCTGAAACACAACACAGTCATTGGTTCCAGCCAGCACAGGCTCATGAAGGGAAGGTCCTGCCTGGACAAATTTAATATCCTTCCATGACAGAGTTACTCACGTCGTTTACCAAGGAAAATCAGTTGATGTAATCTTTCTGGGTTTCAGCAAGGCCTTTGATACTGTCTCTCAGAGTATCCTCCTAAACAAAATGTCCAGATAAACACAATAATGGAGTGGGTGAACAATTAGCAGATGGGTCAGGCTCAAAGAGTCGTATGTAATGGAGTTAGATCAGGCTGGTGACCAGTCACTAGTGGGGTTCCACAGGATCCATCCTGGGGCCAGTGCTCTTCAATACCTTCATGAATGACCTGGATGCAGGATTTCAAGGTTTACCAACCAAGTTCACTGATGACATGAAATTGGAGGCATCTCTTGACACTCTTGAGGACAAACAAGCACTGCAGAAGAATCTGGACAAATTGGAGATCTGAGCAATCACCAAGCACATGAATTTAAACAAGGGCAAGTGCCAGGTTTTGCACCTGGGACATGGCAACCCTGGATGTCCTTAAAGACTGAAGAGCAAGACGCTGGAGAGGAGCCCTGCAGAAAGGGATCTGGGGGTTCTGGTTGATAAGTTGAATGTGAGCCAACAGTGTGCTCTGGCAGCCAAGAGGGCCAACTGTGTCCTGGGGTGCATCAAGCACGGTGTTGTGAGGAGGTCAAGGGAAGTAATTGTCCCATTCTACTTCACACTGGTGCAGTCCCACCTGTGGTGGGTGCAGTTTTGGGTGCCAGAGTATGAAAAGGATATCAAGCTACTGGAAAGTGTCCAGAAGAGACCACAAAGCTGGTGAAGGTTCTACAGGGGAAGTCATATGAGGAGCGGCTGAAGTCTTCAGCATGGAGAAGAGGAAACTGAGGTGAGATCTCATAGCAGCTTACTTCTTCCTCACAAGGGAAGCAGGAGCGGGCTTTGATCTCTTCTCTCTGGTGACCAATAATAGGACCTGAGGGAATGTAAGGAAGATGTGCCAAAGGAGGTTTCAGTGGATACTAGGAAAAAGTTCTTCACCCTGAGGGTGGTGGAGCACTGGAACAGCTCCCCAGGGGAGTAGTCATGGCACCAAGCCTGACAATATTCAAGAAGCATTTAGACAATGCCCTCAGACAGATGGTGTAAATTTTGGAATTGTCTTATGCAGGGACAGGAGTTGGGCTCAATGATTCTTTTGGCTCCCTTGCAACTCAGGTCATTCTGTGAAACCCATTCTATTGTGTCCATGAAATGGTGCACTGAAATTGTTTAGAGATAAATTTTGATGAGTTATTACATATGGCCATTTTTATTCTAAGCATGACTCATGTAGATTATTTTATTTATACTTTTTTGGCCATGCCATATAGTGGCCATGCATCCCTGGTGCCACAGGTAGGACGGTATGGAGCTCAGAGAGCTCCTGTCACTAGTGGGTATGTGTAGCACTGGTTACTCCATTTATCTTCCACTGCATTTTGGAATTACATTGTGCAGCTGTCTAAAAACATACGGTTTCTAATAAGAAAGAAAAGCTTTTCTAGTCTACATTCACAGTTGCAATGAGACTGTGACAGTGGATTTTAGTGGTAACATGCAGTTGTTCAGCAGGAAGACAACGAAAACCCAAATGTCCACAGATGATATTACATTGCCACAATCTACCACATCACAGTAAATCAATGAAGATGAAATAGGCAACTGGCAGTGTGCAGGAAATCAGAAACACCAAAGAGGGTGTCTCAGTTCCTAGAATTGCCTGAAAGCAAACTGAACACATACCAACAAGATTTGTTTCAACTAGACCTATAAGTAAAAAAAAAAAAACCTCAAAAATTCTTCTCAACAGGTTTAAAATGGTATTCAGTCAGTACCATGACATAAATAGGTAGGGTTTTTTGTAGTGTTGATCCTGATCCATTATTTCATCATTCTCCTATTACTATCACTGGAACCAGTTGGTAGGCTTTCAAAATTAGAGCTGAGCAAATAATTGGATGTTTTGGTTCACCGACATGACCATTTTAGATTCACTAGGAAGGATTGCAGATGAGAAGGGTCACAAATGTGTTTCTGCGATAGACAACAACCTATTAAGAGCCATTATTGAAGTGGACACATGTAAAATTGCTCAAAAAGTTGCAGAAGAACTAAACATTTCCAAGAGTTCATTATTTGTACCAAACTGGAAAATCAAAAAACTTTGCAAAAGAATGCCTCATAAGCTGAACAAAAATTTAAAAAATTGTCATTATTAAGTCTACTCCGTGCTTCTTTTGTACAACTATTCATTTCTTGATCACATTGCGACATGTGACAACAAATGAATTCTATACAACAACTGACAGCATTTTTTGTAGTGGCTGGGCTGAGATGAAGCACCAAAACCTTTCCCCAAACCAAAGCTGCATCAAAAGAAGGTCATGGTCACTGTTTGGTGGTACGCAGGTAGAATTATCCACTACAACATCCTGAATCCTGGTGAAACCATCACAGCATATTGAGAATTGACAAATGCACCAAGAACCGCAGTGTTTACATCCAACATTGGACAGTCAAAAAGGACCAATTATCCATGACAAAGCCCAATCTCTACCTTACCTTTACAATGTAACTCTACCTCACCCAGCTTCCGCACCAGACCTCTCTCCCACCAATTACCACATTATCAAGCATCTCGACAACTTCCTGCAGAGATGGTTCCCTGAGCAGCAGCTCAATACGCCTTCAATGAATTCATCAGTTCCAGGACTCCGGAATTCTATGCCTTCTTTCTTCTGGGCAAAAATGTGTAGGTTCTAGTTGTTCTTATTTTAATTAATAAATTTTATCCTAAGCTGAGACATACGGTTCGAAGTTGATGGTTTAAAATGGCAATTATTTTTGCAACAGCCTAATATTTATTGAATAAAATATACAACAATCACATCTGCTTGCCTGGCTCTACTTGAACATTACTGGATTAATGGTTTTCAGATTGTTAAGCAGCAATCACATAGGGATAACTTTGTGTCTCTCTTACACTCCTTAGAAGAGTAAAGTCCCTAGGATGCATTGGGGCAGATATGGGAATGGCCATAATATCTACTTCCTATTCTCTGCCACATTTTCAGAAGATAGGCAACAGTGAAGATTCATTGGAACACATGGACGGTGTTATACCTACGCTATGACTCTTCTTGCTAGCGATATCTGGCACAAAGAACAGCAGTGCAACGCTGAATCTTTGTTTTTGTAATCACATAAAAATGCTTCTCAGAAATATGATCAGTTGCACTAGGCAATGTTTAATGTATCTCCACAATTTAGGCTTTTGAGTAGGAAATTAGGCGTGGGGGCGGAATATTGCAGATGCTTTTCTGATTTTCTAGCTTTGATGAGTTTTTTTCTTTGACATCATCCATTCTAGGATCACTACATGAATATCTGTGCTCCCAAATTTATGTACAGGCAGTCACTCCATTACTGGCTTGAATAAGCTTCTTTCAGTGTCAGCTACAGAGTTTCATTTCAGGAAAATTTTTCAGAGGATTCTGAGATTAAAAGTGACTAGATTGCCTCAATGTACACTGCTTTCTGTATACCTAGTCTTTTAAAATGTGCAAGCATAATTAAAGTGACATCACCTTTATGACAGAAATACAAAAAAAAGTGTCTCTTGCAATATTTGTTTGGGTTGTTGCTCTGAAAACTTTCTACATTTGCTTGGTAGAGAAAAAATTAAGCACCTTTCAGAATACAATGAATTGTACTGCTTATTTTACTCTCAGTTGTCTTGCTGATTAATCTATTCAGCAGAACTATTCCTGTAATACCTAACATAACATGCATACGTATCTATTACTTTCAAGCTGTGTAATAGTTTCCCCAGATTGCGATCTTGGTTTCCCTGTCTCTATAGCTGTGGTTATTTTTGAACAAATCTTTCCCTTCTCTTTCCTGATGAGAATGTAATTTCCTTTGCTGCCTCTTCTATGCAACACAGGCAACCCTATTTTACCATGCCAGATTGTAAATTTTGACTGAACATTATTCTTATGAAACAAGACCAGCTTCTCTGTATTCATTCATTAGGCATTATGTTCCTTGGAATATTGTTCAATCCCTATATTCTGTTACATAGAAACACAACAGAACAGGATTAAAGGATACTAACTAGGCAAAGTTACTAACTGGAGAAGGGTTCAGAAAAACAGAAAGTTGTATAGAAAATTTGTCAAAAATTGTAGTCTTATAGATTAGTCAAAACTAAAGGGGTTTTCTTCAGTTGAAAACTTGTCAATAAAAGCCGTTTCCAAACCTGCTTTTGGTTTGATAACTCTGACTGGGAAGCTGATACTCAGAAAAGAAAATCTTTTTATTTGTAATTTCAGACTATCTTTTTCACTTCTTTTATTCTGCAATATTGTCAGAAATTTCTATGAAACAAATTCCAAGTACACGTGCACATGCACAAAAAAGCTCCTGCTCTTTAAAGGAAATTAATCTTGTTAAAAAAAAAAGCAAATACCTAAATTCAAAATTTACACTATAAGAAGAACTATCTTGGAGGTTTTTTAAATTTCATAGGTCAAGCCTCTAATAAGAACTGGAAGATGGGAACTGGAATGCTCTCATAAAATTTCATAAGAGCCACAACATCTAAATTATTGTACTACATAAATAAATACACTAAATGTAAATAGGTACATATGACTGGCCTCCATTTACATTCAATAGTGATCAGTGATAACCTGAGAAACATTACAAATATATGTACACCAGGAAAGAAAGTGTCCTTTGACAGGGTACACTAGCATATTCCAAAAGGTAAGTTCTTAACATGAGGGACAAGGAGACAGAAAAAAACCCTATGCCAGCATAATATATTAGTTCAATCTTGAGTTATAGTGTTAAAAAATCAACAAACGATATGTTCATAATGTCAAAGTTTCTCATTCCATGCTTTGATTATGATCCGCCACAACTGTTAAATGAAATTCGGTTGCAGTTACCTCAACCAGAAACACAAAAACGTTCTGACTTTTTTGTTTCAAAAAGTCAGAAATTATATATATAGCTAAAAGGCCTCTTCTTCTCTCAAAGATCATCTATAACGTTAATTAAGAGCAATGGAAATGACATGCATCTACTAAGAGGAAAATGTAGTATTTCATTAAAATATTTGTTAGTAATGCCTATTGTCAACGATCATAGCCTTAATAGATCATTTTGAGAACATCTTGAAACACATTTTTAACATAAATTAAAAAAAAAATCTGTGAACCTTTTAATAGTAGTCAGAAGGTAGGATGAGAAAAGTTACACCTAGCCCAAAAATAAGTGTTAGAAAAGACCTTTACAACTTTTTCCCCTTAGAAAAATTACTTTTATAAAGTAAAAGATATCTCAGTATGCTGCTCATTGATATAGATGTATTGTTATAGCATATTCAGTGCCAGTATCTTGAATGTCACAATTTATTATTTTTCGTCTTTGTGTGATCCAATATTCATTAATATATTTAATTAGGAAGATTAAAATCATACAAATATTTTTAATAATTCAATTTGTATTAAATGCTTGACTTGTGGTTCAATGTCTCAGTTATGAAATTTTCTGCATTAGGTTTTAAATTTTACTTTACATGTCACTTGCAGAAATACAAATTATTGAAGCAACAAAATTTCAGTTAGTTCAGTTTTATTGTTTATTTTGAAATGCATAGCTTGTTTAAAGGATGGGCTTTAAATATTTTGTAATTAGGCACTTGGAAAGTTTTTGAAACACAGTGTTTCTGTAAGTAAAAACTTTTCTTATAAGCCATATATAAGTTATTTACTTCAATCATTTGGGAAACTAGCCATAATTATGATGGTATTTAATTAAGGTTTCTGCAGAACTTGACAACATTGCTAATAAAGCAATAGAGATACAAGTAGTTGATCTTAATTGGAAGAGATGACACTATTTACAAGAATAAATGACGGTAGCTAATCTCACATTCATAATTATCAGTGATGGGTCTACTTCAAAAGATGTTGTGGTTCTTGTCTGCTTTAGTCGAGTCCCCCAAATATATGTTTACTCAGAGTTTATTTGTCTATCTGAATTGTAAATGTAGCAATTTTTCTTACACGAGGCACCTGAGTTGCTTCCTGGACCTGAACACTTTGGTTACAGAACAAGAAAAAGCTTTTATATTTGCCACCCAAACAATTTCTCTTCCCCTTTTCATCTTTTGCAGTTGCAAGCTCTGGCCTTGTGGTTTCCCAATGAAAAATGTGTTTTATTATCTGCAGTAAATGATGCCTGGCTGCTCTATTGGAATATACTGAGCATCCATATCCTGTGATACCATATGTCTACGCCTTGCCAGGTGGAGCTCCGTGTGTCCTCTGGAATACTGATCTCTCTCTCTCCCTTTCACAGACCTCGCTGACAAGCCTAGTACATCAAGAACAGTGCCTTACAGCTCCTGGCATCCAGTCATTCTCTCTATAGCAAATCCAAACCTGAATGGAAGTCCAGGAGATGATGCCATTGGGTCAGCATGTTTTAAATGAGCTACTTTATTTATACTATCAGATTCAGTGGAAAAGAATCTTATTCGGCTATTTTTAATACACATTTGTACGAACTTTATGCTGTGTGTTAAACAAGGCCCTGAAAATACACATAATGAAGCAAACAGCATTCATATCAAAGCCCTGGCTGAAACAACGATGTACAGTGAGCTGCATGCATCTCAGTGCTTATCATGTTTAATTCCCTTTTCCAGCAAAGAGTTTATGAGATTCTGTGGATGTTGACTGCACAATGCCGGGCATTTTGGGGTAATTAACGTATTCGAATTGCTTAATTTGCTGGCACATTCTGGCAGAGATAGGCAGACTTTATTTTGAGATAGGGTTTGCGGCAGCAGAGTAAAAGCTACTTGAGAATTGATAGCGTCAACTATCGCTGTTTGTGGAACACCTCATGGTATTTCAGGAAAAACAAATTTGAATTGCCACAGTTCAGAGTGCTTCCCACACCCTCTGAGAGCAGGATTTACACTGATCAACAGGAATTGTAAATGAAATCCCAAAAGAACACTGGGAACATATTTTCTGCTTGGAAAGGATATGACTCTTCTCCTTTGGTTGACTATATACTCTGCAATGAAACATGACAGCAGATCAAGAATAAATGCTTATCTTCTTCTCTACTCTCTCTGATAATTTTGGTAATATTTAAGTTCTTTCTGGAAAACTCTGGTGATTTTCTCATCGAAATATCTTATATTAGGATAACCTACCCACTTTGTCTTTATTCAATCCCAAATGTTTGCTTCTTACTTGGTGCCATTTAAAGATCTGGAGGTGTAACAGTGCTGTTGCTTGATAACTAGTGACACAGTAGCAGTGAATTGTGACAGGTCTATTACAAATCAAGAAGCGCCACTCCCCTCCCTGCACTGATTTTTCTGGTTGACGTATCTTTACAAGCCCTTCTTGTTATTCTTTGCTTCCCTTGCCAAGTTCAGCTCCAACTGTGCCTTGGCCTTTCTAACCCCATGCCTACATAACCAGGCAGCACCCCTATACTCTTCCCAGGACACCTATCCCTGCTTGCACTGCCTATGTAGTTCCCTCTTGCTCTTATGTTTGACCAGCAGGTCTTGACTCAACCATGCTGGTCTCTTCCCTTCCCTGCCTGATTTCCTGCATCTGGGGACGGAGTGCTCTTGTGTTCCATGGAAAGCATCCTTAAATATTTGCCAGCTCTGTTCTGCTCCCTCATCCCTGAGGACCGCTTCCCAGGGCGTCCTACTGACTAACTCCTTGAAGAGCTGGAACTTCAGTTTCCTTAAATTTAGGGTCCTGACTATACTCCTTGCCTGTCCCACATCCCTCGGGACCTTGAACTCCACCAATGTGTGATCACTGCAACTCAGGCTGCCTCCGATCTTGATGACACTGATGAGCTCACTTGCATTGATGACCATCAGGCCCAGTATTGCATCCCCTTGAGTAGAGTTGTCTATTACCCAGGTTAAGAAGTTCTCTACTATATGCTCTAGGAGTATACTTGCAGGACTGCCTACTGCTTGCAGTGCTATATTTCCAGCAGATGTGTGGGTGCTTGAAGTCCCTCAGCAGGATGTGAGCTTGCAAGCTTGTAGCCTCCTGTAGCTGAAGGAAGAAAATAGGCCACCTAGAATCTTTATGTCTCTGCTAGGAGAAGCTGTTGTAGCTGAAATTAAGGTGCATTTCCTACCTTGTTTGAACTAAAATTAGTTTACAAGCTCATTAAAAGAAATCATAAGAAAAATTCTCCACAAAAGGAAATATCAAAAGAAAAGAAAAAAGGACACATTGCAGTATAAATCACCCTAAAAACATTTTCTTAGACTCAGATTCCCAGTAAATACATGTAAACATGAAATACTTTGTGAACAATGGCCCAACAATTAAGTTTAAATCTTAACAAATATATTTATCAAGCAAGATCATTTTTAAAAGAGTGAATGATACAAGGACATTTTTGGAGTCACCTGTCTTGTCTGTCCCTCCCTGCAGGTGTGGCCTTTTTTCACTAGTTCGATGATGGCCTTGGTTACCAGAGGAATAAATATAAACATTGTCCCATGTTATCACTTCTATAGAGAAACTGTCTGATAAACATGCAGTTAGCTTTCATAAAATGGAGTTACTTAGATGAAATTGAGTTAGAATCAAGAAACTGACTCAAATTTAACTCAAACCACAAAAAGGAGTCAATTACTTTCCATCCAAGGAATTTGTATGCCTCCCTTCTATACATTTTTCTGTGGCTTGTATTACTGTTTTCTAAATAGCTTATCACACGCCATTTATCATGGGAATGACTGTGTTACCTTTGTGTGGGCTCCACACATTTATCTTCTGATGATTAAATCATGGTGCCTATTCCATTACATCATATTCATAATGAATTACTTCATCCATCAATTATTACAGGACTATTCTCGTATCATGTGATAATGATACAGATTTTCCACACCATTCAAAACTGAATGTATAGCAAACAACCCTGACATCAACTAAATACGAAAATGAAATTGAAACAGCAGAGTAGCCAGCAGCTGTGACATCTGTGAATGCATTGCCAATAGTTACATCATTGTGAGAAATTACATACTTTCTTCCACCAACACAAATACTGCGCTGCATTTAATATAGGAACATGACAAATCAAGAAAGTACAGTATGAAATAGCTCTAAACTCTACAAGTATTTGCATCTTTTGAATAAAATCATTCTAAATCTTGTATTGCTAGTAGTTATTTCATTACTTTAGATACAGTGAATAGTCATATAATAGAAGCTAAATTAGCAAAACTACTTTTACAGAGCTCTGATTATTTTTGTCGTACAAGTGTTTTTGTTTAACAGTTCTTAGTTAGAAGCAGTTTAGGAATGTTTTCATAGAATCATAGAAATGCTGCGTTGACACAGACCTCTAGCAATCTCTAAGCCTTTCCTCTGCTGTTAGTAAGTATATATATACGAATGTTTGCCTATGTTATTTTGGAAAGTTCCTAGTTGACCCATCCAAATTAATTATCCTTTATGCCAAAAAGGTTTTCCTTACATATTTACCCTAAAACTCTGCAGTTGCAGATTAGCTCCTTTTTAACTCATGCAATCTGTCTCTATAGTTCTTATATTCCACAAGGTGTCCCATGATTTTTCTCGCTGTTTTCTAGCATTTTATTCCCTATCCTTAACCTTGTGCTACTTGAAACTGGACACAGAATTCCAGTTGCAAACTCTCTGGTATTTAACAGAGAGTAATAATTACTTCTGGTCTTACATGCAACAATATTACTGGTACATTACAGGACAATATTTGTTTTGTTTTGTTTTTTTTTTCAATAGCACTATCTGTTTTTTTTCAGCTTAGATTCCATTTCGGTATTGCTTCTATTTCTCCCCACTTTTATTTAGGTGGCCAGGTGGAGGTAAGGGGAAGATTTCCCCTTAGTACTTTGCAGTTGTTCTTGTTCAATTATATCTTATTGATTTCAGATCCTTCTTTCAATTTATCAAGATCTCTTGGAATTCTAAACATGTTCTAATTAATACTCAGCATCCTCCTTGGCTTGATGACATTTTTAAATTTTAGAAGCAAACTTTTCAATTCCTTCCAGTTGTCAATGAAAAACCAAACAACTGCATAATGGATTGGAAAGTCCCCTTTTTCTATGGATTAACCTTATCAAGTTGAATGCTATGGAGAATCATGCCATGGTGTAGACTGGAATTCTATTTTGCTGTAATATCCTTTTAAAAGGGATTTAACACTTACATATTCTGTAATCAGTTATACTGTCCCGATTACTGTTACACCCTGCAATGAGTAGTCCTTGTCCAGGAGCTTTGTAAGCATTCTTCATGCCTAAGGTGTTAAGCTTAATAGCACGACAATGTTGAGTCTAGCATCATTGCATCCATTGAAAATAGTATCTATATTTTAGTAGGTGATAGCAACAGACATAATACTTGTCATTGATTTTATAGGTTGGGTTTGTATCATAATATATTGACATTGTACTTTTATACAAGACTTGCTTCAGGGTGTAGCTGCATTCAGCACTGAATAACAGACTAATAAAAACTGTAGCAGAAACAGCTTTACGACCCTCCATTGACTTGTGTTTTACATTGTATTATCTTATTGCAGACATATGAATTAAAGGTTAACAAACACTATTTAATAGGTTGTCGGAATGAATGCACTGTACGTAAATACATGCCTAGCAATGTCTATCAGTTATCATACTGTACACGCATTGTGATATGGGTGAAGATAAGATTGTAAATGGGTGATGGCTCCTGACTGACTCTTTTTAGTAGTATGAAATTGTACATTTTGTTATACTTCCTCCAATTAAGTGCATATCTACCGTTAAAGCAATCTGTCATCATTTTAACAATGTCATTAATTTCTACAGTGTCTCACAGATGCTTTGTTCTTCCTTTGAAATTAGTAGCACATGCATCTATATAGAAACTTCGAAATGCAAAACAGGGAAAACAAGCTTAAGAAGACATCATCTGTAAATTATATAAATAAGAAAAAAGTGGTTACTGGGGAAATGTGACTGCTTTAAAAAGTACAAAGTACTTAATCTGCAGAAATTGTACAGTAATAAAAATGTACTAACCTATAAAAATATAAATTATTTTTCTCTCTCTGGTAATTATAAGGAAATATGGTTTACCATACTATAAAAATGTACTAACCCTATAAAAATATACTAAATTATTTGTCTATCTATAGCAATTATCAGGAAATATGGTTTACAATAGAACAAAATGCTCTAAGCCTGTAAAAATACACTAAATTATGTTTCTATCTATAATAATGATTAGGAAATACAGTTTATAATGCATAAAAGTAGCGTTTTAAATATACTAATTCTGGCTATGGAATCAAAAGTGAGACTGATTCTTTCCTATTTTATGCTCAGGCAAGCTAAACTTACTTCAGATGACTCTAGTAAACACAGGAAGAACTATTAAATGCCCCACTCAGTAATAGATATTTAAAACAACTGATGGACAAAACATGAACACAGTAAAAAAAATAAAATGAACACGTTGTTATTTCCTGAAAATTTCCATTCAAATTAATAGTGATATGTCAGGCTGATGAAGTATCAGCTCTAGAGGCTAGCTTTGTTAACACTGCACTGTGTTTTCTAAATACAGTTACGCTGTTATCCTTTTAAACTTGGTTTCAAACAACATAAATCAAGCAGCCTATTTGGTTAAAAACTAAACCACAATAAATTCATCGGTATTGCAATTTTTAATTCATTTCAACTGAAATAGGGCAAAGATACCAAGGACTACTTAAAAATACATTGGACTGTGCAGACAATGTGTATAACCTACAGGGAATATGAAAGGAAATTTGTTCATAAGCCTCCATATCACTTAGGAACCTAAGGTCTAATTTCAGAAGTGACTTAGGATTGGATACTTAAAAATACAAAGCCCAAAAGTCTTTCCTCATAGGTGTTAAAATGCTTTTAAAAATCTGTAATAGAGTTAAATGCCTAAATTTACTTGCTTTCAGTGAGGCTTCTGTCACTTATTGTTGTCACTACAGACAATGGCATATAGAGTGTCAGGTCACTTTTGGTAACTTTTGAAATATTATTCCTAGTTCCAATAGTAGCCAGTCTTTTGACTCAAACACCACTTTGTGCTTTTATCAGCTTCTTTAAGTAGTCTCGTCAAAGGGACTATGATTCTTTTATTCCTCAATAAAATTTAATATTGGACTCGTTCCTACCAGGAAACCGGCAATGTTGCATCACTTCAAATTACTTTTTTGTAATATAGATATTTGTCATTCTCTATATTATGAGTCTTTCATAAGCTAAAATAATATCCTTCTTGAAAATTCAGAAGAACTCAAAATATTCTTGTTACATAAAGAGCTTTTAATAGCCTTCTCTTTCTGTGTAATGATGATCTGATGCGACAAGAACATTGAGTTTTCTTAATTACAACATACAGATTTCACAGGACATAGAGAGGAATTTATATTAAAAGAAATTTTCATAGGACACTTTAGACATGGATTACAGCTCATTATAAATCTGAGAAGAGCAATTATCTCAATTTTACTTTAATACCTTGGGTGGGGCATTGTTTCCTTATTCAGGAATGTAACTGTACTTATTTCCTACCATTTAATTTCAAGCAGTGAAAATAAAAAAATCATCAGGTAGAAGGAACAATTAGAGAAGGTCTCAGATACTGGAGATCCTGATATCCCTCTCAGTCCATGTTAACAGAAGTAACAGATCAGTCCTGAATACAAGGAGAGTTACCCAGGTCAATATGGAGAATCTAGTGCCTGTTCCATTTCTGTCTTGTGTGAGATCCTCTGGAGAGGAGAAAAAGAGTAAGAATCTTTTGCTTGCAGTGTTTCAATTTCTGCATGAAAAAAAATAAACGCTCTAATATATACTCTCCTCCACTGAAGCTAAGGGAAACATAATGACTTTGTCAGTATCTTGACATAAGCCCAGAAAATTCAATGGGATGTGCCAGTAATTCTACAAGAGTCTATTCCTTGGCTTTCATCCAGCTTGATCCTACAGAAGTTTTGACACCAGTCCAGCAAGACAGAAGGCCTGAGTCAGTTCTCCAGAGAGGTCTGTGCTTTGACATCACTGTGCTGTTCTATATACTGATGCGCTGGTGACTTCAAGGGTACATGACAAAGTCTACCACTTTTAGAGGTACCAGGATGGAGACCTTGGAGAAACTCGTGCTCTCAAATCAGTACAGCAAGCTAATGTTTCTGACCAATTCACTTCATTATTACTCATCACTTGGCAGCAAACCAGAAAGCCGCAGATGATAATCCAGAGACTTCACAGTGTTTTATCCTCATTTCAGACTTTTCCTGGTTCTTGCACCTCAATACCAGTTCAGGAAAGTTGCTAAAAATGCTTTGCCTTATATAACCCCTAAAGTTGTGTGTTCTAACACAGTGGCCTCTCAAACACTTATTCATTCCCATGTGGTCAGCAAAGTAGGGCTGCTGAACGAGACAGTGCATGAGAATCTATGTTTCCACATAAAGCTAGTAAAACGGATCTGAAAACTACAGTTTAGCAGAGAAAAGTAACTCTCATATAGGAATTCAATATCTAGCATCGATGGGATATTATCCCAGATACCCCCGAGTGCTGAGCTAATGGTTCTGTACTAAGCAAGACAGAGATCCTCAGAATGGTCTTCACAGGAAGGCAGGAATCCCCTATGATGCAATGACTTGGTACAAACATGGCATAAAACTGCTCAATATTTCTGTCTATATTCTTGCAAAAATTGCACACCCTTGTGTTTAGATACTTTTTTTCTTCCTGCTTTTCCTCCTTTGAGGCAAATTAAATTAGCAAACATTGAGAGACTATGCCTTCCCTGATGAGGAAGATTGCCTCTAGAGGAAAAGGACATGGGGGAAGAAGGAAACAGCTAAGCACTGAGGCTGCTGAGAACGATTCAATGCATGTAGGTAGTAAGGGGTGGCCAGGAGGATGAAGTAGCAATAAAAAGATGTCAGCCTGTTAGGCAGACAGGAGGATTTAAGTGAGTCAGAAAATATCCTAAAAAGTCTCTCAGCATGGTGACTGTATTTCATCCTGATGCCTATCCAAAAAGAAGACAATATGGCTTCCATTTTACAAGGCGGCCCTCTTACCTTGTTTTCTCTTCTAAAAAGTTGAAGCCTTCTCAGAGCTGTTGCTTTCCTTAATTGCCTCTTTTAACCAAGTTACCTCCATCTAACTATATTACATTTCACAGGTAGTATGCCCCCAGCTTGAGAACATTTGCATTCATAGTTCTGGGAAGTTATAGGAAGTAAGTACAAAGTGAACTCTATTGTGCCCAAGCAGTGGGGAACAACCTGCCCTCACTCCCTTCCCCACCCCAACCTGCTAATTTAGAAAAAAGAGTATCCTGTTTGGTTCTTGAGCTAACACATTCCAGCACTGGAAACAACAGGTCTCCTACAATGATTGTTAATTTAGGAAAGAGTATGAGACAAGTGCAAAATTATTGTGGTATTTCCTCTACCTAAGCTTCTAACTTCCAGACATTTCACTCTAACATAGTGTCACCTATCAATAGGTACCAGAAACCCAATTTAAAATAATAGATCCACATCCTTACTTGGCTACTGTTCCTCCTGTATTTGCCTGTAAAGGATCCATGGCAATATTTTAGTAGGTTTATTGCGGTAACTTTTGAAAAGTTAGATCAAGGAACAAAAGATTTATCTGTTAATACTAGAAATACAATTTATTTGGTTTATTGGCAGTAACTCACTTGCGACAACTGAAAAAAATGAGCTATTTTCTAAAAGAGCGAAGAAAATTATATAATTACAGAAAAATGTATGGAATGCTGTATATTTTTATTCTAGTTATTTATTATGCTATGGCAGCACAATGAAGCAATAGGTATCTATCCATTTTCCTAACTATGTGACTGAATTCACCTATAATACATGAACCTGTTGAGGATATGGTGTGACAGCCAGTACTAAATTATATATGATGAACTTCAAATAACCAGACATCACGTCCCATTGACTGACATGCCAAAAGCATTGCAGCTTAAGAAATTATAGATAATGCAAATTGCTGTCTTCTTGCAACTTCACCTAAGTATCTTTCTCTTGATTAAACTCAAGTGGCGTCTGAAATTTATCAAACAAATCATGGACTTAAAAGAAATGTCCTATAAAGATTATAAAAGATTTTTGAAGCTGCATTTTGTAGCTATTTTCCTCCAAACGTTGGTGAGTTCAGTGAATCAGATGCCTTTCCAATTTTGTTAATTTTTATTGTTCTGTATTGCTAAATATTTTTAATATTTAGATATTTAGATATTATTTAGATATTTAGATATTATATTAATATTTAGATATTAAGTGATAAGACGGGAGTTTCCCCTGGATTACTAAATTCTTTTCTGGTATATGAATTAAATATTTGTCTGGTCTTATAAAATCCTTTCACAGATAATGGATATGACTGATTACATGCAGAGGGCAAGAAGGCATAAAGGGAGTATAAAGCCTTCTTACTCTTCTTTTGCTGAAGGTATTAAAGGAGATAGCTGCAGACTATCTTATTAGGAGCTTCTGGGGTAGGGGCTGCCATGGCCAAGGCCCAGGACACGAGGTCTGTAACAAGCTAGGAATGTGCAAAGATTTACTATAGGATTCTGCACACTGTTACTTTCCCAGGAAGCTGGTGACAAGCTCTAATAGCTAAACTATTCAGCCTCTAAAGATTACAAAAAAACCCCAGACAACACAGAAGTATTTTACCACAACTTTTATCCTGGTTCCCTAGTGTGTAAGTTCAGTGCTGCACCTCTTCCTACACAGTAACTTACTCAAGTTTCTAATTGCTATCCACATTCAGATCTAAAACCCACAATATTGCTGTTGGAAGGAGTAAGAGAACAACTTTTTTTTTTAAATTGAAACAATGAATGTCATATAGACAATACTTTAAGACTTAATGAAAAGACCTGATAAGTGAGAAGCTTACCTGCTTTCTTTTATATGCGACAGCAAATATTTGTCCGTGTAGTTTAGAGTTATCAGATAAGCAGTCTTCCAAGTACTATCTGCTTAATGTAGGTTTTTTACTCATGAAACAATGTGAAAGGAGTTATCAGGAACATGATTTCATCCATTGTGTGGAAGATTACAAAAAAGAAATTGAATTTCACTCACTTTTACTTTTGCGTTGTAGACAATGGCACATCTTCACATGCTAAGACCAGCTAACCAGAGCAGCAAAGGCAGATATGGAAACTGTTGAAGTTGAGGAAAGAATTCATTTCAAAATTTGATATACTTGAATCCTGCTACTCCAAAACATCAGCTGTGGTCAAGGGTATCGTTTGCAATCCAGATGAGAAAAAGAAAAATAAAGCAGTGAGTGAATGAAGTGGGTTAGAAACACCCGTAGTTAGATGAAGGACTCTGTACCATCTACCACTGAAAGCTCATGTATAAGGCCAGGTAAGTTTCTTAGCTGGCAAATATTATGTTAATGAGACAGGGCATACAGGAGAAACACTTTGCTGGGATAAGATGTCATATTCTGGGTAATATTATATGACAAAAGAAAAAAAATCTTTGTGACTATCCAATTATTATTATTAAAGAAGGAGAAAAGAAGAAAACAATAAAAAGAGAATAAATTCTTCCAAGTTTAAGTGAACTATCTCAATTTAGCAAATATATAAAAAATGTTTTGTATGTTAATTCTTTTTGTATTCCATAATACACAAATCATGTTTTAATTTCAGTCCATTTAACTGCTTTACCAACCATGGAGTTTAACTGACCACAGTAATACATCACAGTATTATCTGGAACAGTGAAACCTTTTTTTTGCTATTGTCTTCCTTCCACAAGACCACACATATATTAATTTATTGTTTATATTGTGGACTTCAAAGTCACTAGGGTATCTTTCAACTCATTTTGGGGCTTTTCTTATGCTTTTTAGAGTTTCCAGTAGATGTAAGACAAATACGTTGTTTGCTTTACCTTGAAATCAGGTTTAAGGCTTCTTCATTCATCCAAATTTGTCTTAATATTAATCATATTATTACTGAACTGTTCTTCCTCTGTCAATGAGAAGGATGACTATGATAAGTAGCAACATCTCTTCCAAGAAAGAGTTAACTTTAATTAATCAAAAGATCCATCTGACTTTTGGTAGGAAAAATGAGGATTGTCACAGGGATGACTTGTTTCAAAACTCCTTGCTCATAGTCATGATATGAGTCCAAGGCTAGCATAGTAGCAGGAAAGTTTAAAAGGAAACTGTGAGCAGAAATGGAACAGAATGGATCAACAATGAGGTCTGATGATGGGGTCATATCTTAAGTGCCTAATTTTTCTACAATATGGTGCTAAACAGAAGAAGATACTATTCAAAATGCTATGGAGTTAATGAAAAATCTACTCCCTTGAACCCTTAGGTAAAGCTGTGAGCACGTAGCTGACAGAAGAGCTGAGGACCTCATTTATGTTCATATATGCTGTACGTCTGCAGTTTTTGTCCAAGTGTGTTTAAGAACACAAATTTGAATGCCAGTGTGTAAGTGTTCTTTTTATAAATTAAGAAAAGCATGATAAAAATAAACTTGAAGTTATAAATTTAAAGCTTCTCTTTTGAGAGTCTCCCTGTTTTGCAGTAGTGATCTTTGTACGACAATAAATTCGTGTTTCATTCTTGTGTAGGAATGACTCTTTTGGATCACAGCATAGTTAGCAGAGGATTTAAAGCAGCAGTTTTTAAAGTAAAGGAAGTAGCTGAAATTATGCTGAGGTAATTCTCCAAGACTATGCCATTAAGCCAACCACTTTCTCCATTTCCTGTAAAGTGATGCCAACTGCTCCTTGCTGAATGTAGCAACAGGTATTCAGTTACTTAAGATATGCTATTCTGTTACATGGTAGAGAGAAGTTAAAAGGGAAACTATATCAATCTCTGTTTAAGAATACCTCCTTAAGCATGTGGTCAGTGGAAACCTACCCAGATGCTAGTTAATACACAAGAATTTTGAATGCTCTTTCAGATTAATGGCATTTAGTCAGCACACCTGCCCCATGGGGAAAATACACTTGCATAATTCAGTCAATTAAGGAAAAAGTACGTAAACGGTGTCAAAGAGGAAAAAAGGCAAAATATCTAGACTAGGGCAGTCTGACACTGAAAGGTATTCTAAAGATTAATAAACAAAGAGATCATCAAGTTGCTATATAAATATACCACTTTTCTTCATTTTATCTACTATTCTGCTCATCAGTTGGAATATCTCTTCAGCCCCAAGAAACAGGCATTTCTGGCACTGAATAGTTAAATCTGGCATGCAAGCCTAAGAAAACAGTATTTTCATAATAGTAATAGCACCCCTTGTATCTCCCAAGTAGACAAAGTGTAGTCTTGATTTTAAAATGGCTACCCTACTCTCCAGCAAAGTTGAAAGCAGTTTAACTGATGGATGATTTACTTACAAGGAAACACAATTTCACAGCACATTTAGCCTGTATGCACAGAATGGGTTTGCATAAGAAAACCATGTTCTGGGATATATTCAAAGGGAAGGTAGCAGAGTCCTATCACTCTATTCGCGACCAGGGTGGTACAAGTACCCTCCTTAGATGCAGGAGCATATGAGTCCATTGCCTTTATTTTTCTAATCTCCCCATTTTCTCAGGCAGAGGTCAAGTCCCCAGCCACAATGTTGTGCAAGTCACATAATATTGTGTTCTGAACACACAAAATTTAATCAGGCTCACAGTTTTCAAGACCTTTTTCCCACCTCGGGGACAGCAGGTAAATGGGGGAAGGCTGGTGAAATCCCTCCGTGGTGTGACCACAGTTTAGCAGAGGATCTGCTTCAGCTGTCTGAGAGCTCCTCAGGTGTGACCAGGTGACTTTCGAGCTCAGATCTGCCTTGTCAGGACATCAACAACAGACCTTCATCTTTTAAAATGGAGTGGGACGCCCTGGGAGAGAGGTGTAGGGAGCTGTCCCGCCTCAGGTTCAGATGAAGATGGAGTCTGAGACGCGTCTGAAGGGCTGGGTGCAGCTTAACTTTCCTTTGACTTCGGTGCAGTCATACCCATTTCGCTGTGGGGTTTCTCCATGAATCTTGTGGGTGGTTTTAATCAACAGCAGCAAACTTCAGTCGGGGAGGAGGGAGAACCACGTGGAGCTCACGGGCTTTGTCATGCCTCTCTCCAGGCGGGAGGAGGAGGTGAAGTGCCTTCTCCTGTGCGTGGGACTCATGCGGTCACAGGGAGGCAGGAGGCCACCTACTCTGTCTCTGGCAGGATTTGTGTATTTTGCCTTTTGTTTCTTGATTTCAAGTTGAACAGAAACTTTATTCTTTACTCAACATTTAATTTTGGTGCGAAAACATAATTATTGTTGTTTACTTCTTCCTTTCATTTCAGTCCACTCTCTCCAAACTTCTCTATAGAGTGGCTAAATACTGGCAGATTACACATGATGAGGCAGATGCATTATTAATATCAGGTGTCATAGGTATACTGAATTCAATCAGGCTATTATAATTTACAGTCTTACAGGATATGATCGAGTATCACTAGTCCTAGAAAAATGAATAATTTTCTAACCTCAAACAATAACAATGAGAAATTAGTTTAATATTAACCTTCATTTCATGTGTTGCTGCACTTTGCTGAGGACCAGATTCAGAAAACGAACTGGGAAATGAAAAAAATTGCAATTCTTTTTTTATAATGCATCAGATCAAACCTCTTAATTAAAGTATTGCTCATGGTTTGTTTGCAAGGTGAGAAAAAAATGTTGCAGCTGGCAGTTATCTCTCTTTTTAAAACAAAGTAAATTTAATAAAAAACAAGTTGTTAGTGAGATTACTGAAGTGTGTGCCAGCCTAAAAATAACTGATAAAACTGGCCTGTGGATATTTTAGAGAGTAACATAAATTAAAGTTTGTTTGCAAAATGTAGCATTTGGTAAACCATTCTCAGTTTAATTTTAGAATATATTTATTTGGTCTAACTAGCTGTTACTAGTTGCCAACTCTCTTTTAGCTGTAAGACATTCCACCTCACCCCAACAGGTATGATGTCGTACTGTCAGAGCTGCCATGGAAATTGCTGGCACCTGGGGGGACAGGTAAATAAATGCTGGGTTTTAGTATGTAGCAGTTTTCCCAAGTGGTATATCCCAGCAAAGTGGGAGACAGTAAGTCACAATACTAAAGGAATCTGAAATGTATACTCAAAAAAAACAAAGTTATCTTCATTTTATGTTTTGAAGATCTTTTTCAATATGGAAGAAGAGAAGAATGTAGTCTAATATATCTTTTCCAATTAATAATTCCTCTCTGATACTATGTTATTAAATATCATATTTCTTATGTGTAACAACCACTAACACCCCAAAAATTGAAAAAATAATCATGTGCATATAGTATCAGAAAAATCTGGAATGTAGTTTCCAAGTACTGCATTTCTACTGTACCAATGCAGTTACCTTACCTAGAATCAGTAGTATTGGTGTAGCTATGATGTTACAAAGAGGCGAGTAAAGATTATAGGGAAAACTAAAATATTTAATAAACATAGCTATAAAAAAATCTTTAAGGTGGAGAAGAGTCTGAAGAACGGCTTGTGTAGCTGAAGGTTCATTTGCTTTCAATGGCCACATTCAATGAGTCTGGTAGAAGAAATTACCTCTCCTTATAAATTGCGCCTCATTAGATTTTAAGCTCTTCAGCAGCTTTTGGCTGTCTTTAAATACACATAGTTATATTGTCCTAAAAATATTGTGTCCTAACAATTCTGTGTTTTGGATTGTGCCATCAAAGCGATATCATTATAGCAAATATGTATTCAAGAGGGAATGATGAGTTTAGGTAAATGAGTAGAGACTACAAGGGAAAAAAAAACCAAAGGAATTCTTCAAATTTAAGGTCAGTGGGGAAGTAGTGCTAATGTTTTAATCTCCATTATTAAGGGATCTTTACTTTCTTTAAAATATTTCCTGTTTAAGAAAAATTGTATTCTTATGCTAACAAAAATTTTGTCTGGCTTTGCTGGTATGTTGAACCTGACCAATACTAAGAAGGCAAGATCGCTCTTGGTTTTATGTGTTAGTGGAAATAGTCTGGAAGATAAAGAAAATAAAAGTGATCCAACTATGCCAGTTATCAAAAAAATGAAAAAGAACAGGTATGAATTGCAGCCAAAGGCTGGAGGAGAGAAAGTCAAGGGGTGCCAAAAAATTGTCCCTGGGGCAGCCCATTGTGTGGCAGGGGAAGGGCTCTGCCTGTTTCCACAGGGCACCCAGTGCCTCATCTCCCTCTGCTAAAATCCCCTCCAGATCACCCGCCTTTGCAGGAAGTAAAGCCATCCTAAGAGAGTGCATTGCTATTTTGACTTTAACAGCAACATTCACTCTCTTTGAGTTGTCTTTTCTGTACCAGCAGTCTGCAGAGAGTTGGGACAGCAGGCATGTGGCTCCTCTGTGCATAAAGCAGTAGTGCTGGGGAGCCACTATCAGAGTTACCACCCTGCTTGCAGCAGCACTCTGCCTGAATCCCTGTCACAACTGCAAAACCAAGAAAACACATGTAGAACTAGGCTAAATTTTTTTGTAGCATATTTGAACTGCTTGGAAGTGCAGATTTAAGCTGACTACCACTATTCATAAATCAGTGTAAATTCATAAAATTCTAAAATTCTGAAAATTAAAAAAAAATATAATGTGTCTGGTAAAAAGTGGAAAAACAAACTAATTTTTTTTCTTGAAAAAATTACTTGATTATACTTCAAAGGATAAAGCTAATCTATATGATGGAAAAGCCAACGAGTCTCATTTTCAAGTTTTCTGACTTTTTTTGCGGTATCATTGCTTACAAAAGGCTTGTGATATAATTTTAATAGACTGTTAGGTAATCCACATACTTTGGAAAATAACAGTTTTCTCATCTCTGCAAATATATCTGAACTTTATGAAAAGACTATCAAGAACCAGCTCCTAAAAAGAACAAGAGAAATGCCACAATTCAGTTAGCACACACTGCATTAATACATAAATGAGTTTCTCAAAAAGCCTCTGAAATTTTATTTTTGTTTAGAGAATCTGTACTACAAATTTGGACATGATAAACTGTATTTTCAGGCAAAAAGTAGAGGATGATTTCTCTCTGAAAGTCTTATGTCTCCATGTTTAAGCCCTGGATTTAGAGTTCCTGTGAAAATTTGGCATCAGTTGTGATTATTTATGAATCAAGTGACCTTGCTGTTGGGATATCTTTCTAACTGTTGGGCCTTTGGCATGCTTAAATTTAGATATATGACATTCAACTTAATAGCAGCTTATTGAGGGAACTGTAAGGCATCACAATGCTAACTATAGCAGGAATTAGTAAAAATCTGTGCCCTAGCTTTTAGCTACTATGGTGCTATTTTGAGTATCTCATCAGTGTTACACAACTTCTTTCGTCAGTGCTGGATACCACAAGATCAAAATGAGAACATAAATGTTAAAAAAGTCATGGGACTTTTGGGACTGGGAGGCTGTTGTCATGCAAAACAGATGACTACAAGTAGGTGCTGCTATAGGGACAGAAGAAATAACTGGTTTTCAAGCCACTTATTAAACCCTGCTAGTTTTACCTTGGTATTTGTTTTCTGTGCTAATATCACGTAATATTTTGGGTTAAAAATCTATCTTGTTAGCTTTATTAGCTTGTGGACATGAGGTCCCCAAAGAAAGTTTGGAAATGCAAATCTTGAAAGTCACATCCATTGTCTTAGCTCAATCATAAAATAATTTGGTTGGAAAAGACCCTTGAGATCGAGCCCAAGCATACCTGTCCACTACTAAACCCGCTCCCTGGGTACCTCATCCACCTGTCTTTTAAATTCTTCCAGGGATGGTGACTCAACCACTCCCCTGGAAAGCCTGTTCCAATGCTTGATAACCCTTTCAGCGAAGAAGTTTTTCCTGATGACTAATCTGAACCTCACCTGGGGCAACTTGAGGCCATGTCCTTCCATGCTATGACTAGTTATTTAGGAGAAGAGACTAACACCCACCTTGCTACAACCTCCTTTCAAGTAGTTGTATACAGTGATAAGGTCTCCCCTTAGCCTTTTCTCAAGGCTAAACAACCCCAGTTTCCTCAGCTGCCTCTCATAAGACTTGCTCTCCAGCCCCTTTATCAGCTTTGTTGCCCTACTCTGGACACGCTCCAGCACCTCAATGTCCTTCTTGTGGTGAGGGGCCCAGAAGTGAACACAGTGTTCAAGGTATAGACTCACCAGTGCTGAGTACAGGGGCACAATCACCTCCCTGATCCTGCTGGCCACACTGTTTCTGATACAGGCCAGGATGCCATTGGCTTTCCTAGCCACCTGGGCACACTGTTGGCTCATATTTAGCTGGCTGTTCAGCAACATGCCCAGGTCCTTCTCTGCCAGAGAGCTTTCCACTCTTCCCCAAGCCTGTAATGCTGCATAGAGTTGTTGTGTCCCAAGTGCAGGACCCGGTACCGGGCCTTGTTAAACCTCATACTGTTGCTCGCAGCCTCTCTGTCCAGCCTGTTCAGATCCCTCTGCAGAGCCTCCCTGTCCAAAGGCAGATAGACATTTCCACCCAGTTAACTGTCATTAACAGACTTACTAAGGGCGCACTCAATCCCTTCATCCAAATCATTGATAAAGATATTGAACAAAACTGGACCCAACATTGAGCCCTGGGGAACACTACTTGTGATTGGGCTCCAACTCGATTTGACTCCATTTACCACCACTCTTTGGGTCTGACCATCCAGGCATTTTTTTACCCAGCAGAGGTTGTGCCTGTCCAGGCCAATGGCAGCCAGTTTCTCAAGCAGAAACATTCCCAGTCTTTCGTTTGTCCATTAAGCAGGTAACCTTGCATTGAAGGAGATCAGGTTAGTTTGGCAGGACCTTCCTTTCATAAATCCACGTTGACTGGGCCTGATCACCTGATTGTCTTGTGTGTACTGTGTGATAGTACTCAAGAAAATTTGCTCCATGATCTTTCCTGGCACCAAGGTCAGGCTGACAGGTCTACAGTTCCCTGGATCCTCCCTCTGACCCTTCTTGTTAGTAGGAGTAACATTTCCCAAGCTCCAGTCAAGTGGAACTTCTTCAGTCAGCCAGAAATGCCGGTAGGCACAGACCAGAGAGTTGCTGGCTCCTTGGTAGTGGCAAAGGAGATGTGCTGGTCCTTGTCCACTCCCTTGAGCAACATGGAGCAGATCCCTAGATGCATTGCTGTGCTCCTGTAGCTGTGCTTCGTATTTTCATCTACTGCCCTTGACTCGTAGGCGCTGGCGGTGCTTGGGATGTCTTCACAAACTGTGAGGGAGCGAGGTACACAAACAGAATATCTGAGCTTCTTGTGTGTCCCTTATTTTCCCACTCCTTGCAAAGTTGTCTCAGTGGGAACATGTATTTGTTAAGGGTTCTGCTCTAATAATTTGTTAAGGGCTCTAATAATTGTTAAGGGCGTTGTTCTGATAGATATTCTGGTAGCAGTACTGTGTCATGTTCAACATGCCAGCTCAATGGTCTAAATTTTCAGTCCTCCGCATTGCACAATTTTGTTTTACTCTGAGTAAGATATACACTTCAAAAGGTATTGACTGAGTCCACCACCTAAGGTGACAGGGTAAGGAAAGCTGCCACCACTAGCAGATGTAGATTTGATAGCAAACCCCTGTTTCTCAAATGCCATGTTGTTGTTTAAACCATGGTGACAGTGACTGAAACTGGTGGATTGCCTTCCGGTAATATTTCTATTGGACAACATGACAAGTTGAATTACTGCTGTATGACAAATTCTACATACTACCACAGCTTTCAGAAAATTGTTTTTGTCAGCTAAGAAATTATTGATTGAGTAAAAAATATATTTAAAATCAGGCAGTGAGGCAACTGGTAAAAACATAGGTATAGTGTACTTTCTCAGAAATTGCCCCTTAAATTCTTCAGTGATCAACACTAAAACCATGATAACACCTGAACTTTCATCTCTATCTTCAGAATATATGCTTTAAGAGACTCAATTTTGGTTACACAGAAGAGAAACCAATAAATAAATATTATTTCTGAATTAAAATGACATATCTGAAACTTGTTTATGTCCTAAGTGAAAGAAAAAATAAAAAACCCACAGTAATTAATTTACAGGTAAAATGTAAGACCTATTTTAAGTACCAGCAAAGTTGAAGGGGAAAAGTACTTAGTAAAGGCAGCATATACTAGGCTTACAGAGGCATAATTTTAACTTCATAAACACTCCAAATTATACTCCTAACAAAAGGTTTTGGTTAAATTGTACAGCTTAATGGAAACTTGTATGACTAGGAAGAGACATAAAAGGAATATTGGTGATATAGGGCAAGAGAAGCTGGTTTGCAAGGCATTGCACAAGTGAGAGGAATAGAAAGTCTCTTTATTCAGACTCTGTATTGAGTGCAACAGTTCTTTTCCAGCTTAATATAAGGATGGGAGCCTTGAAGAAACCAGCAGCGTAGTTTCAGTTAGGATGCCTCATTAGCCCACGTGTGTTATATGACACTAATTTTTATTTGTCCCACGAATATGATTCCTTGAGACCTTGCAACTTAGGACCTGCAGACTCTCTCCTAGTTCCTAGTTATTGTTTTGAAGAAAACTTTGTAGATAATTCCAGCTGTCAAAACCACTTCCTTTTTAGATGAATCCTTCATTGCTGAATTTGCTTGATCTGTGTGGCCTGATAGTGTGTTTATGAAAAGTTTAAACTTTTATTAACTTCCATGGGAGCAGCGGGAATGCAAGTACTGCTGGGCTGATGCTTTAGTGCTTTTTAAAGCTTTCTTTGTGTCATCACCCCTCCTCTATGATTCTCAGAGTTTTCTGAAATGGCGTGTTTACAGAATGTGTTAGTTATGTGAGCAGCATGAGCGTAATGTCTCTTCCAGTTTCACTTGCTTTCACCAACTATAAATTTATTTTGTTGCATATTCTAGTCCCATATTTTTTCTTTCTTTAACAATATGATAATATCAGGCTATCAGTGTAAATACACATGCAATTGTCAGTTAACCTTATGCTATTATTTTCAGAGTGCCTGCGGCACAATATCAGTACTGTCAGACGAAACGTACCACAGAACAAGGCATTTCCACATTCTTTTCCATGAGCCAAGGCACAAAATGGGCTCATTACCAACATGTGGTTGTCTGCAGTTCAATATTAATATGTCTGCAGCTATCCAAAAAACATAGTGTATTTGTGTAATTCAGCAAAATGTAAACATATGTTCCTGAAGAGACCAGGTGCTGCCAAAAAAAAAAAATCATTTCTTTTTAATCAGACATAAAAAGTTTTTGTGTGAAATTGTTCAGAAAGTAGTTGGACTAAAGTCAGTGTTGCTGTAAGCAGTTAACTGTGCCAAATTCAGAAAAATTGCAGCTGCTGTTGGCAGCTGAAGGTGTGGCCTAGAATTGCTTAAAATCATCAGGTTACAGGTTGGCGTATATTGGGTCCGAGGACTGAAGAGAGGAAACTCCAGGTTTCAGTTCTAGCTCTGCAGTGAACACATAGAAAGGATTTGTTTGAAATTCTTTATGACGCTTAACTAATCTGGCTAAATGTTTCCCTACTGTAACTCATGTACAAAGTTGGCCTTCTGTGTCAGCTTCACCACCTGTAAACGGTGATGGCTATAGACTGTAACCTCACAGGGATGTTGTCAGGATTCATTACTTAATGTCTATGTGGTGCAGTGAAAATGTTAAATGCCACATGCCTGCAAAGCAAGGTATCATTAGAACAGTTTAAAAAGACTGTTTTAGAGATCTTCTCTTCTCAATTTGTATACATACCTGTGTTGATTATAGGGACTTATCATGTACACTAAAGAGGCATAGGGGCTTAAAGACTGTGAAACCAATCCTCTTTTTGTGGAAAAACAATATAAAATTTAGTCACAGGATATCTGGAATCTTTCTTTTTAAAGATCTCATGACAAGTTTTGAAGTTTAAGTGGACGAGACTGGATACAGATAACTATTACCGATTACCACACCTAATGCCTGTTTAAAATGTCATTTTGAATCAGTAGTAACTTTTTTTCATTGCTGTACGTCCTCACACTATGGATGGAGTTTTTGTACCCTTCAATGTCATATATGGTTAAATCACCTCTAATGAAAGGTTCTCCTTTTGTAGACATTGGCAGAATCTCATTGTTACAAGGTGCATATATTTTCATAAGGAGTAATGGTAGTCAGGCTAATTCTTAGCAATTACACAGTACAGCAAGCTTCATAATATCTTCTGGAGACAAATCTCCACTATATTTGTGAGGTGGATGAGATAACAGAGGTCAGAAGTTCTACCTAAAGAGGAGTATCTTCTGAATGTTGTCTAGTACTCTAGTCACTGAGCACTCTTCAGCAGAGTCAGTAAAGTTATGCCAACATAGCAACTGTAGCTCTTTGTACTAAAGTTTGTGTGGTGTTTTTTTTACAATTTTATCATATAAAAGTCTGAATATCTTATGTTTGGTGGAAGTCTCTCTCTATTTTTCACAGACAGAAGTAACCAGTAAATGCACTTTGAGCTGGACTGTGAAGGGGGGGGGAAAAGGAAGGAAAAAAAACAAATAACCACTCACACACAGAAATCCCACATTTTACTGCAATTAGTAAGCCTGTTAGGAGTGAACAGTTCAGATTTGAGGATTCAGAAGAACAACCTGAAAACCTTTCACATGTCTGGGAATGTCAGAACACCACATAATTTTCTAGTTGTTTTCTCTTAGTCCTTTCTACTGAACTGTTTGACTTCAATTAATTAATGTTGTTTGAAATACAGTCGTTAATCTGAGGTTTCTGTAGGCACTAGAGTCAATATTTCTCTTCTCTCTTTTTGGGCAATATACAATTTAGCTATCTTTGTGATACTATTTCTCACCTAAGTTTTTAGTGCTAAAGATCTGGCTGTCAAAAGCACACAACAAAAGTTTGATAGGTGTAATACTGCTATTCTTACACCTCGGTGTTGGACTTGGATGCCTAATATGGCAGTAAAGTACTTGTAATTTACCTATAGCTGTTGACTTCTGGCTGGCAAAGTAAGTGTAGCTCTGAGACCACATTCTTAAAGGAAAGTGTGTACCCTTTATGCTTACAAATAGAGAACTCCTGTTCTAATGGTCAGACTGCAATTTGTTCTCTGCTGTTTAAAAAAAAAAATTTTCTCATGATCAAGATGTGAAAACTCTCACGCCTCTGAGACAACATAGCTCTGACTCTGTGAGCTCACCCAACTATGAATAGAAATACCCACCTGTCAGTCAGTCAAGGTAGTTTAAAATACCTATGCTGAAAAAGCCTGTGTGTCATTATAGATTTAGCAGTACGAGCAATGTTCTCTTTGTCAAACAATGAAGAAATATGACTAATTAACACTCACTAGGGAACCTGAAATAACGATATCTCTCTTTTCCTAGAGCCAATTACCCCAAATATTCAGATTAGCTACCTACTTTTTCTCTGAAAGAAATGTCTTGCTTTCTTTCTCTTTTTAATTTAAGGCATTATGTACCATGTAGCATCACGTTATAGGATGTTATGTCACATCCTGACAGCTTACAACTAAGGATATGCTGAATTTATTGGATAGTTAATACCTTCCTGAATTAACAAGATAACCAACTTTTCAGGAAAAGGAAATCTGGGAAATTTTTGCATTACCTCTTTCTATATCTGTAAGGAGAATTTACCTGGTGGATTTAATCAGCTGTAGTAGTTCTTCATGGCTTCCCACTAAGATAATGTTTAAGTACATATGTTTATCTATGCAGACATTTAATTCACCTAAGTGTATTATCTGATTTTACAAATGCCTATAGTACCTATAAAAATACATGATGGTCCAGCTCTGTAACATAAAATGACGATATTTGAAAAATCCTTGATCAAGAAGATACGTCTAAGAATATTATTTTGGCCAAAATTACCAACTTAATAAATGATAATACCACTTAAGGAAGTCAATCATCTCTCCTTTACACGGTAATTGTAAAACATTACATCAGAAACTTTCTTATTCTGCATGGAGAAGAGAAAGGTTTTTGGTTTGTATCCTCTTCCAGCTGAAGTGAGAAACCATAAAAGTAGTTAGACATGGCAGTTCTGAGATTGCAACAGCCAATTGGGCACCTGGATCTCATATAAAAAGCAGAGCAGAATTAGAATTGAGTGCTAACAGAGTTAATTAATACAATTATTACAGAGAAAATAATACAATTAACAGGAAAAGTTAGATTTCACAAAGTAGGATATGAAATATATGGAATAAAGCCCTAAAAACTGAAAAGATTATAAATCTTACAACTTTCCAGGACTTTATCAGGCATGAGGAAAGATACCTTTGAGGACCAACAGCTGAAGATCCTTTCCTGAAAGTAGAATTGTATGCTCTAGCTTATAAATATGGAGCACAGTTTCCCTGCTCCAGGATGAGAGATTGAATATGTGTCCTGGCTGTGAAGCATGGTAATACTACTTTGGGTTTACCAGCTGGGTTCAAAACAAATGTATCAAAGTATTTCTTTCTCAGATATATTGAGGTTGCTCTGACTACAAGGCAATTTTGAGACGTTTGTGTTGTCACTCCTTTTCTATTGAAGGTTTTCTAATGGGCTGAAAAAAACCCATGAATCACTGATCTGAAAGGAGCAATGAGGATGATGAAATTACTTGGAACTTATGATGAAAAGTAGGCCCAGACTCTGTCCTTGTTGTATTCTTCCCTGTTCTTTTATCTGATAAATGTTTTATGTGACTTGCACAGACTCTTTTGGGCCAAGAATGAGGTGGGTGCTCTTACCACCAAATTACAGTCATGCTCATTTAATAAACTCTATATTTAAAAATGAATTTCTATATTCCTATGTTGTAGATTTTGCATAATTCCTTTAGAAAGTGACAGATATTCAGTAATAGTGTGCCATTTTCTTTTCTGACCAACAGCGTGAAGAACCAGCAGTTTACCTTTGCAAACACTTGTCACAGTTTAGCCCCAACCTGGCTAAATACGGCAGCTAAGAACCATGCAGTTGGGTTCCCAAATTGCACCCCCCCCACCACAAGGGAAAAGGGAGAGGTAAATGTGAGAGGAAAAAGGCTTGCGGATTGGAAACCTAAGCTACAGCCTTAATGAAATGATGATAATAATAGTAAAAATGATTAAAACAATTAGACAGTAGTGAAATATGTACAAATATCTGAGATCGCACACCCACCCCATGCCTCGATGATGACATGTCACCACAACTCTTGTAGAGCAGACTCAAGGGAATGGGTTCACCGTTAAGGGGGAATTTAACTCAGGGACTAGATTCAGGGATGCATGAATCCAGGGTCAGGAGCAATCGGACAAACAAGGCCTTCACTGGATGTCAGCTGTCACAGAAGAGAGTGAGACCCTCGTGATCTCTCAATTTGGTACTGAATATGACGTCTATGGGATGAAACACTCCTGTTAGTCAGTTTAGGGACACCTGCCCTGCCTGCCCTTCCCTGCAAGTGTGGCCTTTTTTGCCAGCTTGAAGATGCCCTGAAGAGGAATAAGTATAAACATTGGCCTTTCTGCCAACCAGTGTTCCATGATAAAAGTTCTATAGAGAAACTGTCTGAAAAACACGCAGTTAGCTTTTAGAAAAATTAAGCTACTTTAGACTAAAGCCGAGTCAGAGTCACCCCAATTAACTCAAACCATAACACCACTAAAAAATAAACTAAGTTCCCAAAGTGATTGCCAACCAGTTTGTACTGAATATTACTCTGAACCTACTGATCAGATCTAACTTTTAAATAATTTATTTCTGTCTTTTATACATCTTGAGGAAATATCAAACTTGATTCCCAAATCAGACTTTCTTAAGATTGTATGAATAAGGTGACAAGAAATTATATTTATTTTGCCATATTTTGATAACTTAGAGGCCTGCTATACGAACTTGAAACTATGTTGTAAAGGTTTTGAAAAATTTTAAGGAAAAGATTTCTTTTTCAGTGGAAAAAAAAGGGAAAATCTGTGTGATTTGACACACCAATATTTCTTGTGCAAACATTTTTTTCCGATGTAAAAATACTTGGACTCATAAATATTCTTATTTCTGCTACTTTTCTTTAAGTACTGTATCGTTCGTGTTCTCTATAGGTACTTAAACTTTACGCTCACTAGATAGATTGTAAAAACCTCTTATAGGCCAGAATTTTGCATAAGCAGTCTTAGCAGTGTGTAACACTGAAACAGAGATATAGATACAAAAAAAACCCTTGTTTTTTTCTCACTTGTACATATTGTAACATGTAGTAAGCATAATCAAGGCTCATCGATCTTATGAGATCGATGGATTAGTAGAAGTTATCTAAATAAGGCTTGAACACCTCTGCGCACTAACTTTAATACAAAAATAGGCTCTGTATCAAGCTTTGAAAGAATACATATGGACATTTTTTCTTTTATTTCTACTTATGGCTGACAAAAAAAGGCTAGGATTGACGGAGGTAATGACGCTGATGTGACATGAGGCTGTCAAGTGGGAAGTCAGTTTGAGATCAAAAAAGGGCAGCTTCTGTTGACTTGACTGGATTGCATACTGTCACTTTAAGGGGGAAAAGTGTGCTATGTCCTCAGAGTTTACAAATTAATTCAGAGGTAGAAAGTACTTTTAGATTGCTCTGGATGTAAAATTTGTAACAGTTTTAGAAGAAAACAGCAGAGAGTGTTTCGTCCTTTTAATATGACTCAGATTGGTCTTTGTCAGACCTATGCTCACCCTGCCTCTGATTTACTTTTTATCATCCTACAGCTGATGGCACTTAGGGCAGATCTCTGAAAAGACAAGTTTAGGCTTCTTTACTTGTGCAATTCTGCTCTAATTTCCTTATTTAGACAGACTTTTTCTTATTAAAGTGTTGAGTCCATTAACACCATTTCAAGTGGCAATATATATCTGTTATGCAGAACCTAAACTGAGGCACTGCCGATGGCTTTTATGGTTGACTTTCCACAATTTGGATATTTCAGATTTTTACATAAAGTAACTCGCAGCTCATCCCTTTTAGGGATTTTTGCTTATCACAGTACCAGAAATTGCAAGACATTGTAATATATATTTTGTTATAGATATTTAGTGATCATTTTCTTTGTCTCTCCTCTCTTCAAAAGGAAAAACAAGGTTGCCTAATTGTTTCTTTGCATACTGTGCTTTACAGAAAGCTGTTTGCTGGCTGGCATTGTAAACAGAATACTGATTTGTTGCAGCTTCCATCCCCTACTAGTGCTCCTGCTGCTTTTGTCTTCTATCTTTAGAATCTTTGTTTTTAGACAATGAAAATGGGATAAAAAGACAGAAATATACTTAGTTTATTCATTCCCTTTCTTCAGACTGCATCATATGCCGCATATTACAATGACTAATGTGATAAATTATATGGCATTGAGGCTGAAACAAGGGTACTTATAGGAATCGGAAATACAGTTCTACAAATAATTTTCCATTACCTTTTAAGATAAGAGTTCTATAAAACTTCTTGAAAGTTCTTAGGATTCAGCATACTCCAGTTAATGCATCTTTGTTCATATCTTAGTAGCGTTTGGCTGGCTTATTGGCCACATGATTACAAACCAAATTAAGAGAAACCCCTTTGGCCTGTCTACTATGTATGTATGGGAACCTGCTGAAGCACCATGACTGTTTCTATGATTGCTTTAAACCACATAGAAATTCTCAGAAATCCATATAACTACAGAACAGCTTTTTTAAGTGACTCCAGTCAGTTAAGACATAAAAATGGCGTAAGATCACCTGAGAGCCTTCTGTGCGTAATGCTGCTCACTGCTCCCAATAGTATTTGCTGCCTTTACCTTTCTGCATGACAAAGGCAAGAGGACTGTCATTACTGACTAAGCACACAAATGTTTTCTAAAATTATTTTGGAGCTTATTTTAGTGAGCCTCAGAAATGTAAAGGCCAAAGAGCAAATCCATCTCATAAACACAAAATATGTGTGAGAATAATATTTCTGAATTTCTTATATGCTCCCTCAGTTCTTTTTTAACTCATTGCCATGGTCTTTTTAAAAGCACAAGCTTTTAGAACCATGACTCATTCAGATGGAGGTTAATTACTTGTGACTTTTGTGAGCAAGTAAGAACAAAAGAGAGTGAAACAGGCAGTCTTATGCAACTTTGAAAGAACATTTCTACATTTTTGTTTGAAAAGCTGTGTTACTAAAAATGTTACTGCCAATGAAGCTTTCTAGTGTGATAGCACTGAGACTGCAACATTTTCTCTTTATAGCATTCTAATCACTGCTGGATAGGAAATTATTTTTGAAAGAGGTGTTTGCTGTCCCTTTTCTTGCTACTGTGCTTGCTACCAGGGAATAACAGAGTGCAGGTGAAGTTAATTGTTGACCTTCTATTCCAAATGAGAAATAGTTGCTTCTAGCAATGACGATTACAGAAATTACCAATATGGTAACAAAAAATTGGTCAGTATTCTGCAGTTCGTGAATACATTTCAAATGGCTGAACCTTGTTAAGAGGACATAACTTTTGGTGTGTGTTTTTAAGTGTTGCATCAAGTTTCATATTGGTGCTTCTTCCGGCATCACCTTTGGTACTGTGTTTAGCTTTCTAGCCATACTTATTCAGTTCTGGAGAGTTGCAGTATCCTGCTAGGTATGTGCTGACACCAAAGTTGATGCCTGTCTTATAAGTCAATCGCTAAATGAAAATGATAGTTTTTCTTCTCTGCCATCCTGCCATGCTGGCAGACAGGCTGTATACATGTGGACTTCAGGATATGGAGACCTGTTGAGTTAGGAGGATCAGGTGCTCCGACTGCTGGCTCTAGTTAGCACAAAGCAGAGAGAAGAAAACCAAGAAAATTCCATGCTGATTGTAGCTGTTGTTGAACTCTAAGTCCTTGTCTCTGCTATCGCTGCTGCTGTGATTACAGTGTTTGCCCCTGCAACGTTTCTGGCTCAGCACAATTACCTCTGTGGTAGCCCAGGACAAACTTCTTCTGTTGGCTTGCACTTCCTGAGATGTCACTCCTCCTGGACTTGTATGATGTTCTCAAACAGAACTCTCCCGTTTTATTTTTTTGTGTGCAACAATATAAGCTCTCTGAGAGAGTTTATGCTGCATGCTGTCACCCTTTGAAGTTTGCTTGCTCTGGGGATAATTGTATCAAATAACTTAGCTGTATTTTGGTTTAGGGGATGAATAATTTCATTTGGATTACGAATACCTGTATTTTTCAAGACTGAATAAGTGTAATCAGGTGAGATATTTCAAGGTATAAGTTTGTCACTGCCTAGAGTGATAAGTAAAGAGCACATTCCTCCAGTGGAAAACGTCAAAAATTTGAGCGTTAGAAGCTAAGATGAGCCACTCGATTAAATACACAATGGTCATTGCAGGATACAGGAGATCAGTGATAGAAAAGATACATGCTGGAGCACTGATTTGTTCATTCAGTTTCTGCTTATGTTCAGAATGATAAAAATTAGCTGTGTAGGGTTTTAATTTTCATTATTTCATTGCAATCCCATGCTCATTAGTACTGTTTCAATAAAAATATTTTAAAGAAAACTGTGTACACAGGAGAGGTGACAGATGGAGCAGCAAATAAAGTCCTGCATGATTTCAAGTTTTAAGTGATTTATCTTGCTGAAGGCTGCATACTTAGTGCAGGTAACCACTTTGGTTAGATTGATACAGTTGTTGTTTCAGAGCTTGTCCAAATAGCCTTTTATGTTGCAATCATGTAATAGATGCGAGATTGACAAGTTACAAAGGAAAGGAGCTTTCAGTCAACAAACAGGCTAAAATCCATTATTGTGGTGTGTACACTGTGTCTTGGACCTGTAAACACATCTTCATTGATCCCATAGAAAGATAGAAATATCTCCTCTTGTATGGTTCAATCAAGACCCTTTTCAGAAAGGCAAAGTGCAAACAATATCGAAAAACCAGAAAAAGACTGACATTACAGTCAAACAGTAAATAATGTTTGTGCTCAAGAAGCCTATCTGTAACATTTCAAACTGCTGTCAGCTCAGGTGAAAAGTATAACCTCTCTATTAGAACCTTAAGAAAGACCAAAACACAGGTACTATACATACTTTCTGCCATAGCCTTTTTACCAACTGACCAAATCAATACGAAAAAAATCTCTTTTTTTTCAGTTTTGCATGTTTGTGGGTGTCTTAGATCTGTAAAAATCACTGAGATAAAGCTTTTCTCTTTGTATTTTTTTTTCATTCTCATGATTGTAGTGTCTGGCAAAAAATGTTGAAGTATTTTTAGCTGAGGTTAATGTGTTTCAGCAAAGACATGTAAGACCTAATAATGGCCTAATAAGACATTGTCCTTTTAATTCATTTTTAATGTATTTTATCATCCACATTAAAGTTATATTTAAAATTATATGTACAGTTAGAATTTATTTATATAATTAATAAAAGGCATATTCTATTACTTTGCATATTTAGGTCTGGATACCAGCACACACAATGAGTTCATAGCAATGCACCACCCTGGCAAATGAGTAGTTTAGCCACCCCTTTCACTCCACACCCCCAAATCCCATTTAAATCCTTATTTCAAACCTTAAGTGGAAATGAAATCTAGCATAAGCTTTAGTCTGTCTTAACAGTGGCAACGAATTTTATGCGTATTGCACCAAGTGGTGCTTATAACTGTAAGGTTCTGCCCAAGGATTAAGCATGGTCTATAGAAAGATTAATTTGCTATTTAAAGTTAATATTGCTCATCTTGAACTGTCATCTAGACAGTTTGAAGCTGCTCCTCACTTTCTTGAGCACTGAAAAGGGGCCTTTATGTAATGAAAATTACAGCCTCTGGCTAAGGTCACTGGAAATCTGTCCTACAAGAAACTTGTGCAAGTGCATGGAATTACGGCATCTTTTGGAAATATTCTTTTATGAATTGGATTGGAGGGAAATAGCCATTGCTGGCTGACATCTTAGGAGGTACTACAAGGGTCTGTGATTACTGTGCTTTTTTACTCTACTTCTGTAAAGCTATTGCAGGAACCTTTTCTTTACAAGGTCAAAGAAAAAATTTGATAAATAGTATTTGGTGATAAAGAAATAATAGCATTAACTTGGGCCAATTAATCTAAATCCAGTATACAACTGTTACAGAATCACAGGTCGGTTAAGGTTGGAAAGCACCTCTGGAAGTCACTTGGTCTAACCCCCTTGCTCAAGCTGGGTCACGTGGAGCTGGATGCTCAGAAACATGTCAAGATGGCTTTTGAATTTCTCCAAGGATGGATATACATCCACAAACTCTCTGTACCAGTATTTAGTCATCCTCATGGCAAAAATATGTTTCCTGATATTCAAAGAGAACCTACTGTGTGCAGTTCACGTCTATTGCCTCTAGTCCTGTCATTGGTCACCACTCAGTTATTATTTTTTGATTTTTATCCTTTATCTCATTGATGCTTTCTTTCTGTCTAGAAACATTTAGTATGGGAAATCTTAACACACAATTCACTTTATTATGAATTTATTTTTGTTTTACAATCAAAGTGACTCAGTTGTTCAAGGAAATTTCAGATTAACATCAGGGGTGAATTCCTGGATGCATGGACATTGAGGGTAATGAGACTGTTGCCGAGGCTTCAGTAGGGCTGAAAAGCTTAACATCACCAGATCGGTCCTGCTTATCATTTAATCAATGATATCTGACTTCCTCACAGGAATGAGGATATTCTGACCCTAGATTAAACTTTGAATGCTTCTAAATATATAAAGTCCCTCCAGCAGAGCAAAAGATAATCTTTGTTTTGTATGATTATTGTAAATAGAAGATAAAAAAAAGATAACAATATTTTAATTCTTAGAATTTGCAGGACAAATTTTATAGGAATATGGTAGTGTATGTTACTTACTGCAGCTGTTTAGCATAAGGTAGGGGAAGAGAGTGGGAAAGTTAGTCACCATTAAATAAGCAGAAAGATGAATTAATAGATGGATGGATGGTTAAATAACCGTGTTGAGCACCTTGAGCAAAATTAACAAAGGATTCCTTCCTAGGTGTTGTACGAATTACTGGATGTGGTTGCGTGGCCTGTGTTAGGTAGAAGTCAGAGCAGGCTGGGCTTACTGACTGTGTATCTATTAAACTCTGAACTTTGCACTGAAGGTTCCTGTTTACTCATGGGTGGGTCATAACAGCTAAATCTTCTGTTCATTTGTAAGTCCAATTGTTAAATGAAATATTTTTCTCCAGCATCTCTGTACTGAAGGCAGCTCAGACTGAGGGAAATTTCTGTGAAGTATAGTAATTTCTGTAGCTGCTTGCACAGTAAAGCTCTGGTTATTAAATTAAGGGATTTAATAAATGATGGCAACTTTTACTAAAAAATTACATTGAAAAAGTGGGGCTGCTAGATAGAAGCTGACTGGAGCCTTACAATAGAATTTTTTTTTAAAAAAAGTCTCCATGCATGGTTAGAATAACTCACAAGGTACCAAACACACGTCTGCTTCTTATGTGAGATCTCTGGTAGACGTAGGCCTAAATTAAAGACTACCTTCATAATTAGTCTGACTAGGTCACTTACATTCTATGTAGGTGCAACAGTATAATGGATCTTTAATTTTTTTACAAAATTAAGCTAATTGGAAAAGCTTCACCCTATTCAGGTATACAGCTGGGTAGTTAAAGAACTCATCTGGAAAACGGGAGCCTAAGGTTAATTGAGAGCTTGAACCTGCAGCTCTCACACCCTACATGGATACCGTCTTAGTGCTACTTGGAAGTTGGTGGACTTTTCCTCCTTGTTTATCTTTCTTTCTTTTCCCCTTTCTTTCTGCCTTTCTTTCCATGCGAGTCCTTAGAAAATATTAAATTATTCCTATAGTGTACTAGTGGGGATAACTATTAATATGGGAAAAAAATATCCAGCTCTCCAGATGTAGAGCCAGTTAAGAACCATGTGGGTTAGAACTGGTATGTAATTTTGAGATCTGTGCTCTGTTTGCTTATTTGTTGCCTTACTGTTCCGTAAAAATAAAACCAGAGAGAAGGTCTTTCATTTCAGCTTTGGCTGAATGCTAGATTAAAGTGTCTAGAACAGCAGTACTGATAATCCTAACTGGATGTTCAAGATGAAAATAGCTTTGGCTAGCAAGCATTGAGCTCCAAAGTGTTAGAAGTGAAATATATGCCCTAAAATATTTCATGGCAGATTTTGAAATCCAAATTTTGAAACAATATCCAATTGTTTTGCAATCGCACTCTTCTATGTTCATGGTAAGCCCACTATTGTAGGACACGGCAGGGTTAAATGGGACAAAATTCCTGTTTTAGGCCCAATATCTGTTCAGCAGCATTATGAATTCGTTAAGATATTCTCATTAAAAATTGCTCATTTTTCAAAATTTTGTTGCTTGGTCATTAAAATTCAGTGTGCTGGAATGAATTTGGTTTTGAAGCACTGATTGGATGATAATACAGATCAACCATTTTGGATTCCAAAGTGAAAAATAGTGGTATTAGTTTCTTGTTTTTCTTTTATTGCTAAATATATACATACTGTGTTTAAAACATATTACACTCTGTTTTCATTTTATATTCACTGTCTGGGAACAACCTACTTCCTCCTTTTAGGCCATTCCTCAGAGAAAACTCTATAAGCAATCTTTCTGGAAAAACAAGAGAGTACCAAATAATCCCTCTGTGTCATTAGGATATAGCAATACATATATTTTTTGAAATGGAGAGAGGGCTGTTTATGAACTATAGGTTCATAAATTTACTGCATAAAGCAGTAAAGAGAACAGTTTTAAAAAACCAAACCTCTCACAAGATGCTCTGCATTTTTGTTCTTCTCTAGAAGTATTAAAAAAATAATGTCCTGAATATTGTCAGACCTTTTAGACTTTGCATTTCCTCTATGAATACTACATCAGCTGGTAATCTTCTAGTACAACAGTAATTCCAATATCGCAAGTAGAATGGCAAAGTTATCTGTAAGTTGTGGGACACTAGCCTCTCAAAACCAAAAGTAGTTACACTGGCTCTGTCTATATTAGTATTTTGTTTTGAATAGAGTACGTGAATATCCCAGTACACTCCACTTATCATGCTTTGTTTCAAATCTTCTTGTGATCTCTGAGCAGTGGGTCCAAAGGAGCAAACTGGTGGTGTAAACTCACCTGATGCATGTTTAGTTTATATAGTGGGCCCTTGGTATAGACCATTGTGCTCCAAAGATCATTCCTACTTGACCACTCTACCTGCTAATGCAGGAACAGACAAAGGATTGACCACCTTTTCTCTGTCAGAAACCAGTGGCAGATGTGTCCAGAGTAGATGCTAAGAGAAAGGTCAGCATGACAGTACTTCTGTAATGTGCTCTCTCAGCCACCAGCAATCAATATCCTTACAATTTTTTGATCCCAGTAGGCTCATTGATACTCAGTACAAAAAAAAAAAGGAATTTAGGAGCTGTAATACCAAATTCAAGCTCTTTGTTCGAAAGCTTTACCTAGAAGACCGTGGAAATGAAGTGTCTAAGAGGTGCTGCAAGAGGCCTCAGATGACAGAATAAAAAAAAAAATGAACAAAAACCTTAAACAAACTCACTCAGTCCAGCAGTGACTGGGCTGAAGTCGTAATCCTCACACTGCCTTTTCAAGGCTGAGTGGCGCTTCGTTTGAGACCCACATCACTGTACCCTTTTGTGTATCTAGGTGCCTAAGCCTCCACTTTCAAAGAAGTAAATGGGGATGGTTTTTCCTTTAAAAATGGCATGAATGGAAGAGATGACACTTCTTAATGCAGTAATGCAGTGATTAAAATAGGTACATGGGTAGGTGAATACCTTCTTTCACTTTCTTTGCCTGAGACAGTTCAACCAATAATCGATCGGTTATTCATGGAGGGAGAGTGATACAGTGTGTCAGGGGAGACACTTTAGTTGATATTAGTAGGATTTATACCTAGACTCTAAAGAAACAAATGTACACCCTAACTGCACTGAAGGGAGAACACCTGAGTACTCAATATTTATCAGTCCTGCTCATGCCTCCAGGTATATCCCCAAAATAAGATGCTTAATAACCTGTTTGTAAAATATGATAGGAAAAGGTAAACTTCTCAAATGAGCTATTTTTCCATCTGTTATGAGGGTATCTGGGACTGTTAAGACAATACCTTTAGACTACTTTAAAAATAAATAAATAAAAATAAAGCTAAGGAATGTTTGGGTGTGGAAAGGCTGTGGAAATTAGCTGATGTTTCTTGAGAAACAGCCGTTTTTCAAGCACTTATAGACTGTATTGTAATTAAACACTGAGAAAATTTGGTGCACATCTGCGTTTTGGACAGTAGGCTTTTGGGGGTTGAGGTTTTTTTGTCCAATAATTGTTGGCTTTGTGGTCAGGAAATATTAGTTTTCTAACATCATATTATAATATTAAATACTAATTCAAAGATAAATATTTCCACATAATGTATGTATAGTATACACCCCAAGATAACTGTTAAACATTTGGTTGAAGAAATGGATGTAGAAACACATTTACAATAGGCTCCCTCTTGGAAAAGGGAGGTGGTAGGCACCCCAAAGGGTAATTCCGTTTATCTGAGACCTGAATTGCCTTTGGGCACTGCCTCTCATTCTTCATTGACAGTATAGAGATTCTAGGGACAAATGTACATCTAAATCCATCCACCTAACTTAGGTGCTCCAGTTAAACACTGAATGTTAAGTGGCATAAAACTGAGCACAGTGAATTGTGTAAATTCTCACCAATATTTAATTCAGTCCTGTCATGGACTGAGGTCATTATAATAATAAAAGAGAATTATAGTCATTTTTCCATAGACACCCATATCAGGTATCCTCAAGCAATATTACATACAATAATTAAACAGATACTAACCAAAATAGCATATTCAGTTGGGCAAACAAATAATGCAGTGTATGAATATTGTTGTTGGCATCAGAAGATTTTATAAGCATATTTATTTTTAATTAAAGGAATAAGAAATACATAAGAATTTTAAAATGAAAAGGTTTTTTTATTGCTAGCCTTTCCACAAAAGATTTTTTTTTAAATAAAATAATAGAAATTGCTGCTAGCTACCCTTCCTATTTTCCGTTGTGATTTGGTTTTAATCAACCAACAATAAACCTTCCAATATCTCAGCTTTCATTCAGTTTCCTTCAGTAGCCTGTTCTCTATTGTTGTGTGACATAAGCCTAGATAATGGATTTAGGATTCTAGCACTGGACAGTGTTAAAAAATGCACAGTACAGCACGTTCAGCCTGTTGGAGACAGACACTGACTTAAAATAATTGATAATCTATCCCTGCTGGGTGATCCTCGTCTGAAGTACACTCATTGTTATTTTCTCACAGAGAGGGTGGATGACTGAAACAAAGTACTTGAAAAATAGCTTGGATTTCCATATGACACCCAAGAACAATATGACTTCTTAATGCAGTAAGAATTCTGTAGCTTGCTTTCAGTAAAAAATATCAATCACTTGTGATTGAAAAATGAATCTGTAAAGTTAACCTACACTGTCAAATTTGATTTATTCAGAGGTAAACAACATTCCAAGAGGATTTAGTGAGCTTGTGTTTGGCAAAAGGGTATGTTCAGGTTGTGGCACTACATAGATTGAATGTCCAAACATTTAAAAACTCTTTTATCATTGGCCTGAATACAAAAATGACAGCCTTCATTTGGTGACCTTAGAATGTTCCTGCTATTTGTTATGGGCTTTCTGCATTTAGTTTAACCTTCCATCATGTTGGGGTTAAATAAATGACAAGTTGTTATTTTTCTGATTTTTAGATTAATATTGAGCCATTAAGCAATAAACATATTGAGCAAAATCTCAAGCCAGTGTAAATCAGCGTAGCTTCATTGTTTCCAATGGAGCTTTGCTGAATTGCATCGGCTGAAGAGCTATCCTGTTATTTGGAACAATGCTTTATCTTGCTTTCCGACACAGCTTCTAGCTGCAATGTTTGATCTGTAAATCACAATACTGTCACTATATTTCTTATCCTAAGCTCTGCCTGCTCCTTCAAACATGTCTTTATTCTTACTTACTGCTGTTCTCCCCTTCTCCTTTCCTTCACTTCTGAATATTTGGAAACCAAATAACAACCATGATATATACTGATGTATACCAGAATTTTGGAGTAATAAATCTAACTGTGCTCTTATGCATGTGGACAACATTTAGAAACAAAAATAAAAAATCAAGGCCTGAGGTCAGTTTCCCCACTATATTTACACTTGCAATTACCATAAGTATGCATGCAAATGGAGTAACTGAATGCAAAACCAGTGAGATAGGTGTCTGTCTAAAATAGACAGATGGTAATTACATGCAGAAATGTCAGGGAGCAATTGCACGCAGACCTTTAGCCTCCCTTTCAGTTGAATTTAGCCTTTGAACTACTTCCCTTCTTTTGCAAGCCATAGTGCTCCCTTATGTTATAACTTATTGCCTTGAGGAAAGCAAGTGGACACACAGATTCTGTATTCTTTCATTGTTTATTTTTATTTGCAACAGACATTTTGTTGCTGTTATCATCGGGATAAAAGTAGCAAAAAAAATACATACAGATATACTTTTCTGAATCTCTAGCACAATTTATCTTTGTGTTCAGTATCTCAGAGCTTTTCGGTGCTGTTTCCAACTAACCTGGCATTGTCTCAGATAACACAGAACCCATTACACTCTGATTGGATAAAAGCATATGCCTGGCCTGCTACTCTGAAATTATAGCACTCACGTGGCTTTGGTCTTATGGTTCAGAGAGTTGTGAAAGTGGAGTGTTTCCATCAGATGAGTGGCAGTAGTCTGCAGTTGTGCTGCTGTAAAAGCCATTTAAAATAATTACATCTAAAAATGAAATTGCCTTTGAAAAAACAGATAAGGACACATGGTGATTATTGAATAAATTTCATATTTGTGTGCTTTAAGTCATTAATATAAACCTATAAAGAAAGAGAGCAAGTTAAAGTTATATATTTCCATTTTTTTCCCTATATTGATATAAATATGTTACAGTATTTTGGATAAACGACTTGTGTTTATGCTAAATTTAATTTTATCATATTTATAAGCCTGTCAACACATAAACCCAATTTGCCTCTCAGAGAAACCTGTTACAAGCTTCTGGTTTATTGTGTTTCTTCTTTCCCTTCTTAGTTTCACTACAAAATCCAGGTTTAGCTCCTTATTAAATAGTGTGTATGTTGAATGTCCAATAGAAATCTCTAAATATAAAAATAAATACTTATACAATATCACAGTATAACAGTATAACAGTATCATAAGGTTGGAAAGGACCTCTGAGATCATCAAGTCCAACCTATAACCCAACACTAACACCAACACCAACACTAACACCAACCATCATCTAAATCATGGCACTCAGTGCCTCATCCAGTCTCCCCTTAAACACCTCCAGGGTCAGCGACTCCACCACCTCCCTGGGCAGCGCATTCCAATGGCCAATCACCCTTTCAGTGAAGAACTTTTTCCTAACATCAAGCCTAAACTTTCCCTGACGAAGCTTGAGTCCATGCCCTCTAGTTCTGTCACTGGTCACCTGAGAGAAGAGACCAACACCTGCCTGACTACAACCTCCTTTTAGGTAGTTGTAGAGAGCAGTTAGGTCTCCCCTGAGCCTCCTCTTCTTTAGACTAAACAGCCCCAACTCCCTCAGTAGCTCCTCATAGGGCTTGTGCTCCAGCCCTTTCACCGTCTTCGTTGCCCTCCTCTGAACACATTCCAGTATCCTAACATCTTTCCCAAACTGGGGGACCCAGAAATGTACACAATATTCAAGATGAGGCCTGACCAGTGCCGAGTACACAGGGATGATAACTTCTCTGGTCCTGCTCGTCACACTATTCCTGATGCAGACCAGAATGCCATTGGCCTTCTTGGCCACCTGGGCACACTGCTGGCTCATGTTGAGCTTCCTGTCAACCAGCACTCCCAGGTCCTTTTCTGCCTGACTACTCTCCAGCCACTCTGTCCCCAGTCTGTAGCTCTGCATGGGATTGTTGTGTCCAAAATGAAGTACCCGACATTTGGACTTATGAAACATCATCCCATTAGAATCAGCCCATCTCTCCAGTCTGTCCAGGTCCCTCTGTAGGGCCATCCTACCCTCTAGCAGATCAACGCTTCCTTCCAGCTTGGTATCATCTGCAAAATTGCTGATGATGGACTCAATCCCCTCATCCAGATCATCAATAAAGATATTAAACAGGACGGGACCCAATACCAATCCCTGGGGGACACCACTGGTGACCGGCCGCCAACTGGATGAGACACCATTCACCACCACTCTTTGGGCTCGGCCATCCAGCCAATTCCTAACCCAGCACAGAGTGCTCCCATCTAAGCCACGGGCTGTCAGCTTCCCTAGGAGTCTAATGTGGGAGACAGTGTCAAAGGCCTTGCTAAAGTCCAGGTATACCACATCCACAGCCTTCCTCTCATCCACCAGGCAGTCACATGGTCATAAAAGGAGATTAGGTTGGTCAGGCAGGACCTGCCCCTCCTAAACCCATGCTGGCTGGGCCTGATCTCTTGACCGTTCTGCAGGTGCCGCATGATTGCACCCGGGATTATCTGCTCCATGATTTTACCTGGGACCGAGGTCAGGTTGACAGGTCTGTAATTACCTGGATCATCCTTACGGCCCTTCTTGTGGATGGGCATCACATTGGCCAACTTCCAGTCTTCCGGGACCTCTCCAGTGAGCCAGGAATGCTGAAAGATGATGGAGAGCATCTTAGCAAGCTCATCCGCCAGCTCTCTCATCACCCTAGGATGGATCCCATCTGGCCCCATAGACTTATGAGGGTCCAAGTGGCTCAGCAGGTCTCTAACTTCCTCCTCATGGATTGCAGGAGGGCCATATTGCACCCTGCCCCATCAACCACTTCGGAGGACCAACTGTCAAGCAAACAGACATCCTTACTGTTGAAAACTGAGGCAAAGAAGGCATTAAGTACCTCAGCCTTCTCTGCATCTTTGTTTACTATATTTCCCCCCACATCCAACAAGGAGTGGAGGTCGCTGCCGCCCTTCTTTCTACCATTGATATATTTATAAAAACTCTTCTTATTATCCTTAACAGAAGTGGCCAATTTAAGCTTCAGCTGGGCTTTTGCTTCCCTGATTTTCCTCCTACACGATTTAACAACATCTTTGAACACGACGTGGCTTACGTCCCCTTCTTTCCAACAGCAATACATCCTCTTTTTCTTACTTAGCTCCTTCAGAAGCTCCCTACTCATCCAGGCCAGCCGTCCGCCCCTACGACTCTTCTTACAACACATGGGGACAGCCCTCTCCTGCGCCTTCAAGATTTCATTCTTGAAGTGCATCCAGCCTTCCTGGACCCCCTTGCCACTAAGAACTATTTCCCAAGGTACTTTCCTGACCAGTTCCTTAAATAATCCAAAATCTGTCCGTCGAAAGTCCAGCATCGATGTTCTGTTCCTGGCTTTTCTTGTTACATTGTTTAGAGAGAACTCAATTATCTCATGATCACTACACCCCAGACAGCCTCCGACAACAACATCACCCACCAGCCCTTCTTTATTTGTAAACAACAGGTCAAGAAGAGCCTCACCCCTGGTGGGCTCACTCACCAGCTGTGACAGAAAGCAGACCTCAATGCACTCTAAGAACCTCCTGGACTGCCTCCTCTCAGCAGTGTTAAATTCCCAGCAGATATCCGGAAGGTTAAAGTCTCCTAAAAGAACAAGGGCAGCCGATCTAAAGGCAGCCTCCAGCTGTTTAAACAATAGAAGATCCAAATCCTCCTCCTGGTCGGGCGGTCTGTAACATACTCCAACCACGAGGTCAGACCTGACTGCCCCTCTGACCCTTACCCATAGGCACTCAACCTGGTCATCACCGATCTCGACTTCAACAGCATCCAGGGTTTTCCTAGTATAGAGAGCCACCCCTCTACCCCTCCTCTCATGCCTATCTCTCCTGAAGAGCCTGTAGCCTTCCATGGCAGCACTCCAGTTGTGAGAGTAGTTCCACCACGTTTCCGTGATAGCAACTGTATCATAGCTCTCCCGCTGGACCAGGACTTCCAGCTCCTCCTGTTTGTTCCCCCTACTGCGTGCGTTTGTGTACATGCACTTCAGTTGGGTTACTGATGACACCCTTTGAGATGGCTCATCCTCCACAGCAACATCTTTGGTGAGCCTAGTTACTCCCCCCTCCCCCTTCATACCTAGTTTAAAGCCCTCTCTACAAGCCCTGCCAGCTCCTGGGCTAGAATCCTCTTACCCTTTGTAGTTTGACGAGACCCATCTGGGTCAAGCAGGCCAGGTGCTGTAAAGGTTTCCCCATGATCATAGAACCCCAAATTCCTCTGCTGGCCCAGCCTCTAAGCCGTTTATTAACTGCATATATTCTCTTGTTCCTATCTGTATACATCCCTGCCACCAGAGGAACCGAGCAGAACACCACCTGTGCTCCTGCCCTATCTATTGACCGTCCCAGCTCCTGGAATTCCTTTTTACCTACCCTTGACCCTCTTTTCGCTAGCTCATCACCACCAGCCTGGACCACCAGAAGCCAGTAATAATCTGAGGGTTTAATTAGGTCCAGGAGTCTTTTGGTGATGTCACCTACCCGGGCTTGGGGAAGGCAGCAGACTTCCCTGTGAGTTGGATCCATCCTACAAATAGGGCCCTCCGTCCCTTTCAGAAGGGAGTCTCCCACTACAATGACTCTCCTTTTCTTTTTCTTACTTGAGGTCCTGACCTGTCTGATGGGCAATGTGAGGTTAACAGCCTCCTCGGGTGAGTTCTCTGTAATGCTATCCTCCACCTGAGCATCCTCCACGTGAGCATCAAATTCCAGTACCCCTAACCTGTTTTGTAGGGGCAGCTGGAAAGGTGGCGTTTGAAAGGGAGGTCTAGAACCCCCGCGAGAGCAGACCTGCTCCCAGTCCTCCTCACCAACCAGGTCACTCCCCTTATCCTGTTGATGAGAAATATGGCATTCCTCAGCCTCCTGGGGAGGATTACTGGGAGGAGAGAGGGTTCTACTCCACCAGTCTATCTCCCTTTCACTTTCACGAATACTCCTCAACCTCTCTATCTGGTCCTTAAGATCTGCAACCATAAGGAGCAGATCTTGAATCTGTTCACATCTCAGACAGGCATTTTTTGTATGGTCCTCAGGAACCACAAGCAAGCTGAGACACTCCCTGCAGTCCCGAGTCTGGGCAGCTGCATCCCGTAACAGTGGCTCAGTTTGGATGCCTACACTCCTGGTGGCAGAGGTTTTACCACGCCTGATCACCATTGCTGTAGGGGAGTGGGAAGTCAACCACCTGCCAGAGAGTGCCTGCTTGCCCTGCCTGCGCGAACTGCCTATTCCGTGACCCTGTGTACTGTGACCCTGTTTGCCCGCTCCTGTTCGCCGCGCTCTGGTCGCTGGCGCTCCCAGGGAGATGTTTAAATGCCCCGTGGCTTCTTCCGGGTCCGCCCCCTACCACGCGGTCGGCCCACGTGACAGTTGCCCACATTTTATTAATGTAAAAGTCTTTCAGAGTTAAAATACACTAATATAGGTACTGCAAACATAAGTTCCTTCAAGGAAACTATTAAGCATGGCTATCACAGGTATACAGCTGATAAAAATACTATATGATTTTGCGTATGTTTCTGACAGCTTTAAAGAGTACATGAAATATGTGGGTGCTTATGCTTGTATATAAACCACAAAATTTAAATAATCACATATTTATTCATTTTCTTACTGCTGCGTTTTTTTATTTGAGTGGATCTGGGCAACAGATATACTTACCTTTCTGTTTCACCAGTCAATGCACTTATTTTATTTATTTTTCATCCAGTCTAATATTCACACTCCTGAACTGTCTACTCAGCACCATGGTGGACAGCAGTACTGGTTAGTGTGCTCATAACACACACAGACTTCTAAAAGACTTCAAAGACAGCAAACCACTTTTTTAGAAGTTTCCATATACTGGAGTTGACCAATGGTAATGGTTTTCTATTCATGTAGGTCCTCAGAATGTCTTTAGTCATGCAGCCTGATGTCCTGTTCTTCCAACTATAAGTTGCCAGATGCGGACAGAAGGTCCCACGGGGCAGTGTGCAGCCTGGCTCTAGGAGCTGACCCTAGTTTCCTAAGAATATGCTTCTTTTGCATATTTGTACAGTGCCATGTTATAGTTTTTATATTATCTGGGGAAGAAAATTCATTTGAAGAAGTCACTACTTTTTTTTGGAAAATTTTTGTTCAATGAAGTGACAAAAAATATGCTTGCAATTAACATGGCATATTTCCCTCAGGTTTAAGTGTCCAGAGTCTTCTTCATTGTTCTTTAAAGAATACTAAATATCAATATTCTGTTTATGAAAATAGTAAGATTGGTTAGAGACAGGCATTGCAAGAAGATGGGTCCCTGGAAATTATGTAGCTTGTGTCCTGTGATACCATTGCTGTTGGTATCCTGTGCCTTTCATATGCAAAAACAAGAACTAAAAAGAGACATCAAAACTCAATTTCAACGGGACTGGAGCAAAGATTTGTATTGCAGTATTTCTTAAACAATGATTGGATACTGTACTAATTTATTCTGCCGCTAAGTCCCGTTGCTCGTTCTCTCATGTAAAATTATGCACAGAAATTCAATTATGGTTCTGTTTCCTTTATCAGCTTCAGTGTAGGTGGCTGAGTTGAGCTGAGAGCTTGAACCATTCCAGGTACAAAAAACATGCTCCACCTTCACATGTAGCAATATGACCTGTTGAAGCTGTATCCTTAGGAACCTACTAGCCACCCACCTTGGAAACCCTTCCACATACCCAGGAAGCTCATATTAAGATACTTCTCTGCTGTAATCTCCAGTCCTTTTCAGCCACTGTTTTCCAGTATGCAGGCAATTGCTTGTTCTGAATATTCTTTTCTTGTTCTTCAGCGTTTTGCTTTGCATTTAGTTATGTTGATATTTTGCATGGAGGGACCCAGCATACTTGACTGCTAACTGTGGCTGTCCTGATCTCTGTGTTACCTGCCAATTTTATCAGCCCATATGGCAGATGTAAATTTTAAACAAGCTCAAGCCCGATGCCAGTTTCACACAATAGAAACACTCTCATTCGGTAGTAATTCTTCACTGTAAACCACCTGAGTGACCTGTGAGCTGATCAGTTCTTAGCCCACATAACTGCATAGCTCACCCAATCCTAAACCAAGTTTACCGGAAAAAGCTTATTTGGATTGCTATGCATTAGTCAGTGGTCCAATATCTGTTCTTCATTTTTGTAGCAATTATGAAAACTTGTTATGGCTGGTTTCTTTTTGAAAACAGGTGTACTTATCTCCGTTTTCCTATCTGTCTGTGTTCTCTGCTAATCACTTCTGAAACCAGTTGCTGATTTCCACAGAATTTCATTAACAGTAGCTATTAAATAGGATACCAAATACAGTAAAAAAATGTATTTGATGTCTCAAGTGAAGGAAAAGGCTGGTCTAATTATTCACACCTTAAAGACACCACAAAACCCACCTGGGAGAGATGCTCATATGCAGCTGAGGTCTGCACTTTCTTTGATAACAGACTCAACACTAGAGAAATCCATGGAAAAGTGAGTTTCATTGGTTCAGATGATGAAAACATTATAAGAATTTTTACCACTATTCACAAATAAAGAAAAAATCCATTCCATAAATTATTCTTTGGAATGCCCCAGAGAGAGTGTGAAACAAATGTTGATATGGGAATGTAGGGTTCTGCAGAAAAATCTTTTCACATCAGTCTGGGAAGCACAGACAGTTTGCCTACACTTGGCCCACACTTGACAGACTTGACAGATTTTTTGGCAAAGATGCTGGAGGATCCATAGACAAGGGGAAAATCATATCTATAGCAAACAGCCTCATTCTGTTAATACAGTTTGGATCTTCCATGGTTGAGGTTGCAAGTGAGAGGTTTCTGAAGTGCAGAATAAGCCTGACAGCTATAAAGGCAGAAATATTAAGAAGAAACTGCAGATTTCAGAATAGACAGCAAAATTTGTTGCCCATAAACCAGGCTGGGTAGACTACAGGAAGAACTGCCCTGTTTATATGTGTTGTCATATCTACCTGGTTCTTTTTATGGCATCATAAGATGCTTAGGAGAGTGTGTTTAGTAGTTTAGATGTTTTAATTCTTTAATTTGCTGTTTGTTTCTACAAGAACTTTTTAAAATAAATCTGAAATTACAAAGCAGGCTGTTGTTTACCTTAGCTTGGAATATGTATAGAGTGTACAAAGATCTATTGTTGCCATTTCTCTAACTTTCCAAATTCTCATCTAGCAAATGAACTTTGCATTAGGTAGTGTTGATGCAGAGGAGCCTTCTCAGCTGTTCCCTGAAGAAGGGCAAGTACTGAGAAATCCCACAAAGCATTTCAATATGCAGCCTGTTGCAGGAGACAAAAAGGAAGGAGAACAGAATTTTCAAAATACCTGTACTAACCTGTGTGAATTTCTATGTTGTCTATGGAACTAACTGTTTTAGCTGTCATCCTGTGGTCCTCCTATTTGAACTGGACATCAGCAGCTTACTGTAGAGTATTTTAAACTAACTTTTAAAAATTCTCCTGAAATTGCCAGAGAGTGGTTAAGCAAAAAAACCAATTAGAGTGATAGTACAAGTTATTGGAGTCTCATTTCATTGTAACAGTACAAGTTATTGGAGTCTCATTTCATTGTAACTTTTCCAAAGCACATTTTTTATTGTTGGGTTTGTTTGAACACATGTTCATAAATTTTGAAGGGATTATTTTCAACATTATTTCTGCATTTTTCAGCATTATATTACTTTTATGATAATAAACTATCACATAACATTTAAATAGAATTAGGTGCCAGAAATTGGTATAAGTCTAGTTACACCAAAAAGAAAAAATTGAAAAAGTTATTTTCACCCAAAACAGAACCTAGAAATAATTAATGGTGTTCAAAGTCACTTAAAGTCATCATAACTAAGCATCTCTCCAGATTCCTGCTCCTAGGTTTTGGATTTTTTTCCTGACATTTGAGGGAAAAAATGGATTAAGAATTGATGAATAATCTTGGCTAAAGAGATCTAGCTAGCAAAAAAGGAGAAACTCTTTTTCCTTTTAGTGTAGAGCTCTATTTCTTAGCTTCTGACAGTACCCACAAAACACTGTAAGAGTAAGAAATCAAGTTTGGTGTTTCAATGTAAGAAATAACTACAAACTCAGACACAGAGTCCAGTATTCTAAAATGCAGCTACTATACCATTTTAATGGTCTTATAGAGACAGTTTTTATGATATTATAGATCTCAATTTATAGTTAACTTTATCACATAATCTATATGTGCATACACAATGAGTTCAGTGTTTTCAACCCAGTCCCTCATGGACAGTAATCTTCATCACATAGCCAGCACACAAAATTCACCTAAATTGACAGTCTTTCCTCAAAAGAGTTTTTCTCAGACTCAACCTGTAGGAACAGAGGAGCTGGACTGCTTTCACTTCACTCCCTTCACTCCTTGTTTAGTGGTGTGCCATGACGGAAGATGAGGTCAGTGACAGGCCAGAGGCAGAATAAGTGACGTTACTCTGAACTTGTTCCTTTTCTCTCTCTGATTCTGGGTGTGCAACCCTCCATGTTGACAGACCCTTTCAATGCATAGACATCACATGTGTTAAGAAACATAAAATATTTTTCTGGTTATTATATGTAAGTATGAATTCTCATTCTGTGCATTGCAGTTGTGAAGCAGGATGGGAACAGCAAGCATTACATAGCAGTTGTGCTTTAGGTATTTTGTAGTTAATGGAATCAATCAATAAACAAAATCCTCATCCTTCACTGCTCAGACTGCATTTTATTACTCTTTATATAAGAATCTGTGAAGTGCGACAACTTGCCAAATGTTGGCACACCAGCATGTCTTACGCTCTACTAGATGACTACTAGTGGATATGCAGATTTTAAGCTCTCTCCTTCAGACTTTCTTCTTCATCTCGTATGGCATAGACTCTAAACATGACTCCAGAGTCTCTTTGCCAGCTACATGTACCCATGTACCTGGTGCAGGACATGCCACTGAATAGGAGGGAGCAAAAGGCCAGTGTTTCACCCAGGGTCTGTGTTTTTCAGTCATGCCCTGGGCTGAAGAAGCATTAGGAGCCACTGTCTCCTATTCAGTCATATGTAGTACCTGAATGAATGGGGTGCATACCTTATGTTCTTCCCCATATGACTGGGGTATATACTTACCCCTACTCATGTGACACGGGGTTTCATGCCTTGGCATGTTAAAAACCTACCTCTGGACTGTGGAAAACAATAGCTATACAACTTCCAAAACATGACTAGAGAGTAACTAACCACACTGGAGTGAGAGAAAGCCTCAGGTTTAAAGAGGAGACAGGACTGAACGGGAAGCGCAAAGTAGTTGGTCTGCTGCTGAGGAACAGGCTGCAGAGCCACAGCACAGATTACAGGCTCCTGAGGATGTCTAATAAAGATCTGGTTAACACAACACTGCTTGCTTGTCATGTCACCTAGGACAGCAATGAAACTCATGTGAAGTCTCCAAACCTGCAGACAGATCTGGAATTATAACAGTAGCTGGCAGAGTGCTCACCCCACCACGCTGTTTTGGGCACCTCTTCCAAACATTAACATGTCTGTCAGGGAAGTCATGCTCTATTGTAACTGTTCTTCACTTCAGGGCTGCTTGATAAGGGACTAGAAGAGACATGAAGAAGTTGACTGTTTTTAGCTAATGTAGCCTCAGTACAGATTATTTGTGGGGAATATCAAGGCAATTGTACAGAATAAATCATGTCTGTCACAGATAGCCTACAGAGTATTAAACGCATAGAGCATACACCATGTTTGCTAGGTACTGATTTTCACTCCTTTTTGCTGTTTTTTTATGAATTAATACAGTAGAAGAGAACTTGGTCTTTAAAGGAATATACTTTGTTCAACCTCTATTTCAACAAAAATTTATTTCATACTGTTTGGGAACTCTGTACATTATAACCTTAATCTCCCATTGGTTTCAATAGAGCCACAACTCCAGTTTCATTAAGCTTGCGGTGTTTGTCACATTGTAGACTTTGTTGATTTTTTTTGCAGAATATGCAAAATGATTCAAAAGTATGAGCTCATCAAATTAAAATTTTGTGTAGATCTTTTTGTGTGTAAAATAAATGTGGACTGACATAATCTGACTTTTTCCACACTATAGAATACCACCACTCTATAGAATATTTACAAAACACTGCTTGATCAATATTGTAACAATTACAGAAAATGCATGGTAAACACAGTAGGGAAAGAGGCAACCAGATCATAAATTGAATGACTTTGTTTACTTGAATAGTCCCTGAGCAAATTGTCGTCCATGAGGAAAAAATCCATAATTTCAAGCCATTTTGCACAATTGACAGCCCCAGGAGAGGAGAAGATTATGGAACAGAAAGATTCCCTACCTTGATAGTAGCAAAGACTTGCTTTCCCTTTGTTAACTGTCATTAACTTCGAGCTGCAAACTGTATTATTCAATTAACGTACATCTCTGGTAAATTACCTTCAAGTGTCTCGATGTTTCAAGACTCTGTACAAACTGTATTTCATGTTGCACAAGATCTTTGCTTGTTATTATACTTACCAAGTTTATGTGTGGCAATACCCCATATGGAGTACTTAGAAAAAAATTATAGACTTAGCCTGACAATCACTTGAGTGGGTGGTGTAGGGTGTGTGGTATAGATGCACTCCATATCATCTTGTGCATGGCATGATCAGCTGAGGCATTCTGGTTTTCTATTAATAGTGTTTTTTAAAACAAGTATTCTGTAATATTATTTATTCTAATATTCTCAAGCAGACCTATAGTTTTTCATCAAACCAGGGAATCTCTTTTCACTAAAAGAAACAAGTTCTTTCCTTTCAGATGCAGTATATTCTCAAACACTTTGTATTTCCAAGTTCATATAAACAAATCTGCTTATATCCTATTAGAAAGAGGAAACCTCTACTTTTATAACAGAAAACTACTTTTGAACCTTCCAGATTTTGTTGTTGTTGGAACGTATATACATCTTCATTTTTAATATTTTTATTAGAAATGGCTGAATATTTAATGCATCTGAAGAGGCAATTAAAGTCTAAAACTTCTGAAATTGTTACATTCACTTGTACTAGGGCCTCTTATTTGCAATTTTTATGAAATGGAAACCCTTTATTGCTGAAAAATCTATGATCTTCCTCACTTCCCTTGTAAGCAGAACAAAACAAAAATGGAACAAATACTAGTCGTGTTTTAATACAAAGTAGAACAGACAACTTAATACAAATTCAGGGACTACTGTGGTGAACACAGTATAATAGGAAATACAGAATGGGAGAAAATGTCGTTAATAACTGCATTTGTATTGGGAAAATCAAGGCATGAACAAACATACCTGTTGTTGGGTGTTCACTATTCAAAACTTGTTAGCCTTTTGCCCAAAACATTTGAATCATCAAAATGAGCTGCAGGGAAAAAAGTTGACTTGGATGACAAGGCACGCTGAAGAAGAGTCAAAATTAATGTAATGCAAATAATGTGTAATCAGTATTCCTTTAAATTAAAAAAATAGCTACACCTGAGAAAGTGGGTAGCAGAAATTACCTGCTTCTTTAGGACTAGTATAAAAGTCTGTGTTGTACTGATTATACCCATTGAATAGTTCAACCCAACTCTCATTTTTAAATCCCTTTTAGTACTTTCTAGTTCAGGCAATTTCATAAGGTAGCTATGTCACATAATGATGTGTTATTTCTGTATTTCTGTAGTAATGAACAGACAAAGGTACCGTTCTCACAAGCTAGTTGGGATTTTTTAATACCATACCCTCTTGGAGAATCTTGGTGGCTACAATGCTATGACCTCAACTCAGAAAAACAAACAGAAAAAGTGTAAATTTATTCCCAGTATTGGGCAATTCATAGAGGTTACCTCCAGGCTGGAAGCATCATTGCTTTCAGTTGAGAAACAGAGAGAGTCCCCACAGAGTGATGGCTGGCTGCTAGAGAAAACATGTGCATCCAGATTAGATGCCAAAACTGAGGTCAGACGAATCTGGGACAAAATGCCCGCAAAATTTAGACGTTGTGGAAGAATTCTTTGCCCCCTGTAAGCTTAAAGTCAAACTTGAGTTGCATGAATTGAATGTACTGCCATCAGAGGGTATACACAAGTTTACAGCAGCTGAGAATCTGGAAAATTCCATGATAAAAATCAAATCAGATTAAGTTAATTATTCTCACTGTCACTTTTACAATTAAAAAAAAAAGAACTTGTGAGCAACTACATGACAAAAACTGCTATGAAAGGGTAATGAGGGGTAAAAGACAAAGAAAATCTAAATAAGTTAATTTACCAGAGAAGAGCAAACAGAAATGATAATGTAAATAAAAAAGAGAGAAAATTCTGTATTGGACAGTTCTGCTTGGGAGATGTTTGCTTAATTAACAGGGATTAAACCCAGTAAGCTTCTATGTAATCTGTTTAGGATTCTTTAAAATTATTATATGGGGAAAAACATCTTAACACAAAGTGTATAAGGTGACAGCTGCCACTCATCAGTGCAGTAGTTTTGTTTTGTTTATATGTTGCTTCTTTTCCTCCACTCTTAAAAGTGTAAGCACAGAACTGGTAGAACTTATTTCAGTACAGATAGGTTTCTTCAGCTATCTGTAATCTCCCCGGTGTGGCTGATGTTAGCTAAGAAACAATGACTTCATTTCACAGAATAGTTGCCTAAATATGCTATATTTTTGGTATGCCAGAATGTTCCCCATGACTCCTACACCCCTTGATTGTAACTTTTTTCTTTTTAACGAAGTGTCCTGTCTCCTAGCTGCTATTCTACACATCTACCAGTTGTGCTATGTTATTATTACACTGTCTCACATCGTCTAAAGGTACATGTGAATAGTGACAGAATAAAATAACTATAATGATATTTTCCACTATAATTTCTCTCACTTTTCCCTTTGTTAAAAAAATTATTAATGACTCCTAAAATAAAATTCCATGCTATTGTGGCAAACTGAGAAAATTTTCATGTTAGATTACTGGGTAGTAGTGAAGGATGATTTGTAACTGGATGTTTATTACAATATGCCCCAAACAATAGCTTAACAATATTTGCACAGTATTAAGAATTAAAGAGGAAAGCTAGGTAAGAGGACTATTACTTTCTGTTATTTGTATTTATTAGTGCCATATATTTTCCATCATTCTGTTGAAAAGTGATTGATTAAGATTAGTGGACTATTAAGCATCAGTGTACAAAAAGGGTGATACAGATTCCCCTTTAAGAAACAATAAGTGCTATGATGAGTTCTTTATTTTAAACCAGATGCTTAGATTATGGGCAATACATTGCTCATTGTAATGCCTATGGCATGGTTTGCATATAATGCTGATAAAAAATCTACCATATCTCTTTGATGAAACCAACCTAGAAATCAGTTTCCCAGAAATGAGAATTAATAGAACAAGAAATAACATCCTAATTTCTACACGACAGCTAGAGTAACACTTAAAAACCTTCTGCTTTACCAGATAAATACACCATTCATTTTCCCAAATGGAGTCTGTTTCAATTCTCAGCTGTTGGAGGGTGATTTGACTTGGAGCAAAGGCAGCATAATTGGGTAACAGCTGAAACATGCTTCATTGAAAAGGTTTGAAAGATCCATTGCTGTATTTCCAGTAGTGTGAATTACAATTCCAATAATATCAGAAGCAACTAATTCTATTCTTTAGAAGTGAGGACATAAAAGAATTTTTAGGTTTTCTTATTTCAGGCATTAATTGAGGCCTAGGTTGTAACTCATTTTCATCCCTGAATGGGTGGTAAAAACATGCACAGTAGGTAATTCACACTATCTCAAAAACTGTTAGTGCCATAAGAAGACTAATCAGGGTAAGCTTCCAGTAGCAAATTATCAGCTACAAATTAAAAACTTGCCACATGTCTGCTAAAAGCAACCTTCCCCCCCCCCCCCCCACTGACATACATTTGTCTAGATTAGTAACTGTTGGATTACCACAGGATATGAAGAACAGGGAGTGGTTTCAGCAAGTCTTGAAAACATTACATTTCAGAAGTCAACAGAGCACAATTCTAAGTTCTTACTTTTGTTTGACTACCACATTTACTACAGTTTAAAAAATCTACTGCGTTTTCGAAACTATGTCAAGGAAGATCTTTGGTAATTAATGTATTTGTTTTCTTTAAGTTTTGATGCATCATTCCAGTCTATGAACTAAGGGAAATTATACATACATTTGGCAAAGATCCACAGCTGTGGATATCTACTCAGGAAGGGACTTAAGCCATTTAAGCCCTTTGCACTTTCCGAGGCCACATTAACCAACAGACTGTGTCTATCATTAGGATCTCCAAATTCCCCAAAATTTCCAGGTAGTCTCCATACCCAGCACACGGCTTCATTCGCTTGGCTACTGAATCTGCATTTCCTGTTTTCTGCTGTGTTTGTCATAGAATTCTGGGTTTACATCAGGTTTGAAGTCTAAAGAAGATATAACTCTTCAGTCCCATCAATAAGGAAATGAAATGTAGAAGAGGAGGAAGCGATCAAGTTAAGGACTATGTGTCATGTGTGATATCAAACGTTGCCATTTTGATCTTTTACCTCTGAATACCTTTTCTGAAAACATCCTGTTTAATAAGAAAAAGTGTGGGAACGCATGATATTAGATTATTCTTTTCTGGGTTAATCTTACTGTTCTTCTTCATAGCCCATGAGTTTCTTAAGAGCAAAAGAAATATTTGCACACTCTGTTTGTGTTGGAAGAAGAGTTTTTTGATAATAAGGGCAGGGATTTTTACAAATCACAGGAGACTTGGTCTCTGTCTTAATCTCTCCAAGTAGAGTCAATTCGTATGTGTGTTTGTTTGGTATTGGTGTTTAGGTTAAAAGAACAGTGGTCCCTGAAAGAGAGGATTATCTTGTACTCTTTGCAAGCACCTTATTTATGGATTGCTGTATACATAATGTGAACAAACAAGTTACAATCAGAAGGTGTCCTGAACATCTTTCCCAAATGCTCATTTCATCCTCTGAATTCTGTTTCATAGGCCCTAAATTACACAAAGCGCTTCAGCCTAAGACTAACTGCAAATGATCTGTTCACTCTAGCTTTAACAGGTAGTCATGACAAATCTTTTTGGACTATTGTGATGAAAGAAATTTAGCTTGTTGGTGCCAGGTGAGTTCTTATCAGTTCCCAGCATGACAGCAATGCGAGTAGATACAGCACCATTGTTATGGAGGGTGTTTTTCAACTGAAGGTAACCTGCGTGCAACAACTGTAACATTTGCATTTTGTTCATAGCCTGATCAGAAAAAATATATCATGGTTTAACCCCAGCTGGCAACTGAGCACGACTTGTTCACCCTCCCCCAGTGAGACTGGGGAGAGAATCAGAAGAGTGAAAGTAAGAAAACACATAGGTTGAGATAAGGACAGTTTAAATGGTGAAGAAAAGCCAAGCACACAAGCAAAGCAAAACAGGGAATTCATTCTCTACTTCCCATCAGCGGGCATATGTTCATCCATCTCCAGGAAAGCAAGGCTTCATCACACGCAACAGTTACTTGGGAAGACAAAACACCCTAACTTCAAACGTCCTCCCCCCTTCCTTCTTCTTCCCTTAGCTTTATATGCTGAGATTGACATCATATGATATGGAATATATCTTTGGTCAGCTGGTGTCAACTGTCCCAGCTATGTCCCCTCACAGATTCTTTTGTGCCCCCAACCCACTCACTGATGCAGTGATGCAAGAAGCAAAAAAGGCCTTTACCGTGTGTAAGCACTGCTCAGCAGTAACTAAAGCATCACAGTGTTATCAACGTTATTTTCAGCACAAATCCGAAACATCACCCCATACTAGCTACTATGAACAAAATTAACTCTATGCCAATGAAAACCAACACAGTATCACACATGGAAGCCTTCTGTTGTGTATTTTATATTTTCATGTGCTTTATGTTGCTCTTGATAGCAAAAAAAAAAAAATAAATCCTGTATAAGGCTTGTTGTCCCACTGGTTCCTCTTTGTCTGGGACCAGGTAGCACCATGAAATTTCATGACAAAGAATGGTATGCTATATTTAATCAGGTCAAAGACAAACTGAGCCAAATTAAATTAATTTGTTATGTCTGTACACCTCCAAATTTGTCTCTTAATTAAATTTCATAAGTGTTAGGACTTTTCATCAAACTAGTCATGTTCTTGCATCAGGATCTGGGTGAGTCCCAGACAATCAAGGTCGTACACAATACTTTTATTTTTGAGGTTCCTAAGTTTTCCTCATATGTGTTAAGTTATACGTGAATGCTCATTAAATCTACTAGGATAACTGTTTGATGTGTTACTGAATAGATGAAACATAAAACTATTCTTTAAAAAATCAGGAAAATTGCTTGGAGGAGCAACAAATTCATACATCAGCCCATTCTTTATGTTCTAAAGTGCAATTTACAGGACTGAACTAAAGCAAATGTCATACCTTTAATTTCGTAAAAAGTTATGTACAAGTCTATTATTCAAAATAATCGCATAACTGGGAAATTCACTGAACAGCTACCTTTCTGCTCAGCAGGGTGCCATTTTATAGACTTTAAAATTCACTAAGTTCAAGCAGCTTTCGTTCTCAATAATACATGTGCTAAATATGTCACATTAAAAGTGCTTTTGGCATGTAAATGATCCGTTTTCACATAGAAATGCTTTTAAAAGAATCTGAGCTCACTTTTTTGGAAATTATAAGTGCATTGAATTTCATTGTCCTACAGAACCATGTAGAGTTGATCGAAGTGAACTACAATGACAAACCAACCCTTGTCAGCCCTTATATTTATGTATCATTTGAGCTGTCAGATGTATATATAGTTGCATTTTCTTCTACGTATTTTCTATTCAGTTCAAAAAAATAATAAAATAAAAATTGGTGTGTGGAGGGGGAGGTGAGCTTGCTTTTCTAGGCCTAAGTGCTCACAAGAACTTCTGTGTATAAAAAGTTAACATTTCGCTGGAAGACTTGCAGCACATTAAACTGATTTCCTAAGCTTGTTAATTTTCTCTTAGAACTCTGCGGTACTTCTACTGCTGCTTTAATGTTGAAAGATAAGGCAAATGTTTTACAGGTGATTTAGGTTGCTTATCCTCCAAAGAACGAATTCTGAATTCTTATGCATAATATGAATAAAACTGAAAGCATAATCTCTCTCTCTCATTGCTTCATTATACTGCTGCATGCTGAACAAATTCTCCACACTTTGTGTACTGCAGAGTGAGATTCTTTCATGATAAATTGATTGTACCTATTCCCATTCTCTGTAACTCCATATAAAGGACCTTAATAATGTTAGACGTATCCTGCTTTTAAAAATATTTGTTCTTTCTTATTAGAATTAGTAAAGAAACTTGAATGTTTGCAGGTTATTGTTTTATTATTTTGATTGCCTCTAATACAGTTCGTGGCTTGAGTGTTCCCACAGACAGTGGCTTAAGAAAACATTGTGAAAAATATTAAATTCTTATTTTAAATACAGAAATAAAATTTGTGAGTGTAGTAAAAAAAAATTGCACTGGCAAGACTTGGTTTCAGGGAAGGAGAACAAAAACAACAAAGAAAGAAAACATATATAATACATATGAAAGGTCAAACCATAACAAAGGTCCAAAAAGAAATTAAGCACAATTCTTTAACTCAGTGGAGTGGTCATATGTTGACCTTATACAGGCCCGTAGTAGAGATCACTGTGGGTAGGCATTAATCCTGAGTGCCAGAACCTATGTGGAAAGAAAGTGGAAGAAGTCCATTACTGCTTTATTTTGCTTATCCATAGGTGCAACTCTAAAGTCATAATCTGTAGCTCTGAGCTGGTTTTAGGATTCTACTTAATTCTCTTTCCCTAAGTGAGATGTGTCTTGATTAGACATTATATATACATAGATGAGCACTTTGCATTTCTTTTCTGTGTAATTCACAGTGTAAATAGGCGAAACAGGTGAAAAAATGGGGAACAATAAGTAAAGGCAAAGGCTGAGTATCTGGGTTTGGTACAAGTTCAACACTTTAAATGAATTTTGTGTGTTTATAATATAATGTAATCTCGGTCTTTTTAACATTTTGCTTTTTGGATAATAGAAGAGCTGAAATATTTTTCTGTCCTTAGTGCTCTGAGGCAATGCAAGGTGCAGACTTGAGGTATTTAGACTCACATTTCTCCTCTCTCTTGGAGATATTTCTTGTTTATTAAAATTAATCTGAACTGAGAATACAGGTTGATCCTTTGAAAATGAAACATCTGACAGAAAGACCTCCAAAAGCACTCAAGCACAAGTTCTCCATCCTAGTAATGGCTGGTTATCAGCTGGTTATGAGCAGACATCTACCTCTGGAGAAACAATTGGTCAAAGTGTCCAGAAAGCTGTCCATTTTATTATGGCAATGTGTTTGCTAGATGTCAGTAGATATTTTAAACATCCAGGGTCTCAGATTAGCTATTGTAGATTTTTTTCTTACTGATGCCCTCCACATACTCCTATCTTCTAAAAATAGATAAAATTCTACTTAAAGAAATGTTTTCCCATCTGTTTTCAAGAAAAAAAAGCTCTTGAATAACGACCTCTAAACGTGTCTAAAGATATTCATAGGACAAAAACCCACTAAGATGTCCGGAAATGTGAAGTAATTTCTTAAAAAATGCTATTTTTCTATGTCAGGTATTTATAAATAGTAGTTCTCAACAGCTGTAACTCAGTACAGGATATTTCTTATAGCTCATACATATGATCTTATACACCCTATGGAAATGCCATACAGAATAAATAACAGAGATGCAGCCAGTAGGAGTCTGCAGAAGTCAAACTGGCTTCCTTAGAAATTAATCTAAAAACTATTAGTCTTTAGTAAAGAACTGGACCTTTTTGTCTGTTTCTTTTTCCACAAATCCTGTTTCATTTTTTATTTCATGTGGGTAAGCAGGTTCTATAAAGATATAATAAGTTTTAAATATGTTCTGTAGAACTTTTCAGAAGAGTTTGATAATCCAGCTCAGACTTGGTGCCAATAAGAAGCACTTTGTTTAATATATTTCTGACTTCATACACATTTTATCTAACTTTGTATCTGACATTCAAAGCCATTTATGGGAATTTTTGAATTACTGACATTTTTAGGCTTTCAGATGTTGTGGATACAACACTGAAAGTACTGATTTACTTTTTAAGTTTCTGAGGTATGCTTTAAAAAAAAAAGAAAGTGAAAAAAAAAGATTGCCTAACTTTGAACATAAAAGAAATCTCGGTCTCATTAAGTCAACAGTAATGCTCTCCTTAACTTCAAAGGAGACCATGATTTCATCCAACATGTCTAACAGTTCCATAAAACACACAATGAAAATGACTTTTCAATATTGGCAGGCAGAGTATGCATTTTGTATTCATCTCAGTGAAGAAAAGACACAAGTATTCTGACTTATTTACTACTGCATGCTAGCCAAAAATTAAGAGAGGGAAAAACTTTTGAGAGACATTTTGTTGCAACTTTTCAAGAATATTAAGTGTACATTGACTCCATTTCAAAGGAGACTTAAAATCTGGCCATACTGACTATGAGGTGTGGTTTGTGACTTTTGTCAGTGGGGAATGTTCAAGATGCACGGGTAAAATACACACATCAGCAGCAAGCATCCTGATGAGCTTAAAGCTGAATATAGTTCAATATATATTCTGTACGAGTACAACAAATTCAGTCACCCAAGGTTAAGTGAGTTAATGCATATTCTGTTAGACATTTTTCTGTGCTAATAATAAAGCAAGTCTAAAACCATTCCTTGAAAGCACGCTGCAAGAACAGGAAAAAGAATAGACTTACGCATTTTAAACAAATTTGATATTTATAAGAATACTTTAAAATATATACCTTAGTTTAAACTGGAAATGAAAGAAAGGACTTGAGAGCAGTAATTTCAAGAGTGCAAAAAAAAAATCTGTAGAAATTTTTTATGTTATATAGAAACAAAGAATCAAAACTCACCAAAAAGCTAATGTTTTCCATCACTGGCTCTGGTGATATCACACTTGCCTCATTGTCAAGAACAGCCTTCTGATAATACAGGAATACTTTGAGAGGATTAATTGAATTCATGGTGTTGTTGACCTCCTGGAACTAAATTTTACAGCTCTGCTCATGTGTCTGAAGCTTTTAATTGCATGGAAACAATTTCCTTTTCATAAGAAAAAGTTTCCAAACCCCTTGTGAATGACGGTAATATTTATCTGATATTTTCTGTTCTGAAAACTGGTAGGGGTTTGCATATAAGTTGATTTCATTTGAGTCCTTATATTAGTGTTTCCAACTTTCCTTTCTGACAAAGAAATCTAAAGCTTCCACTTTTTTACCTTAACACGAGAAGAGTCATCTACTTATGAAAAGTTTTTTTATTCACTGCTTACGGAGTATGTCTGATAACAGGTATTTAGCAAAAAGGGCTGTAGAATGATGATACAATACATCATCCTTCTGAATCTTTCAAAAACTAAAAAAAAGTGTTGTAAATAGTAACCGGAGATTTTATGACCATGTCTTTGTCAGCCAAGATCTGTTATTCAGTACAAATAATGTGTCGGCCACGTTGTTACTGCGTTCTCATCAGAGATGTTAGAACGTGCTCATTCTCTTCCCCTTCATTCTGACCACCTATTTGTGTATAGCTTGTATTTCCATGTTTAATCTCTCTATCTAGATCTAGTTCATTTATAACTAGGAGGAGTTTTCAGGAATTTGCTTTCTCTTCCTCAGCTGTGAGGTATCACAGTCAATCTGAGTCATGCTGTCTGCTTACAAGGGTGCTGCTAGGCTGTTTCAGCAGAAGTCAAGCAGTTTCTTTAAACCACCGATGAATCATAAAGTGTGGTTTAAGCTAACATGTTTGTCTTCACATGGGAAAGGACAAAAAGCGCTGAGATTCAGATATCACGTCACAGATGGTGAAAGTCAAGAGCAGAGTCCATATTCTTCCTTCTGTTGTGTTGCTTATCTCTCAGTCAGCTCAACCCCTGATACACATTAGTGTTTGATGTTCAGGTGATTCCCAGGAGCACTTCTAGGACAGATGGAACATCACTGCAATTAAGTGTGTAGATACAGCTTTTTTAAAGCTTTTTGATATTTTACAATAAGAGTATAAAAAAATGCTGACACATATATATATATCCTGTTGGCAGTAAAAGCCAACAATTTTCCAAAATAGATCATAAAGAAACAAAAAGGCCATTATTAGACAAAGGCGCATAATTTGAGAAAAGGATCAAAGAATGGCTTATATTCTTAAAATTGCAGAACCTACCTTTTGAGGATAAAAAGAATTTTCAAATCATTGCAATTATGTCTTCAATAATACTGCAGAAAATGGTGTTGGTTCTTGCATAAGTTGTGCTATCATACGCAAAGAGTGTTGTGTGTTCCTGTGGTATGGGGAATTTCTTTTTAATTTTCTAAGTCACTGTTACAAACCTCTTTATTTGGGGGACTGGAAAGTCAAGAATTGCCATGGAGGAAGACTGCAACATTCTGCAAAATTAGTATTTGATGCAGCAGCTACTCACTTGGACCACAGCTTCCCACATGTTCTATATTTGTATGTTTGGCCATGTGGATCCTAATCTTTGACTAGTACCCAAGAGTGCTCCTACAATATTAACAACTGTTAGTAATGGTTAGACAGTTCCTGGCCGTATATTCACAGAGGTAATGGCTTAATTTAGGATGACTGTGGTGTTTCCCATTGCCTCATATTAAGGTTGCTCCTCTTCTAGATTTTCCTGTTCCTGCCTCCATTGTGAAAGACAACTTCTCTGCTCACACCACAATTGTACAACTGTACTTCAAATGTGTCAAATTGCATTAGACCTGATCTGGGATACTTTAATATTCTGGGATTTGTTTGGCAATTGTGGATGCTCAGTGGGTGGTTGAGTATCATACAAAGCATATAGTCATCTCTGAGGTGCAGCAGTCACCTCTGAGAGCTACTAACAGAGGAACAGAAAAATTTACACATGTCCCCAGAAAAACAATTTCAGAAAAACAAAGGGCATGTCTGTGGATTAGAACTGCCTCACACAATGAGCACATGTGAACTTCGACCATTGTTTCTCAGGTGCTAAAGTGAGTGGTGATATGGCCCACACTACTTGCATTTGATGAGTATCTTAACATACTCAACAATAATATAATTTGTCAAGTTCGCTGTTCTGTCTGAATATGAGTAACTCCATAATATTGCAACTTGGGATATACCCTCTTTCTTTTGAAAAAATTTAAACAGACTTTTGTTTTTTTGGGGAAGAATAGCCTGTGCTCCATTTCAGCAGTGACAAATTTTGGTAATTCTGAAGAGAATCCCATACAGACAACATAAGGAAATAATGAGGCACCTAATGGGAGCTCAAATGCACTCTTTTAATGTAGACATAGTTTTGCATTTTAAGACTCTTCATTTTGTTCTTACAAGGTTTGAAAATGTGGTTTGAATATATTTTGAGAAAGGGTGTGAAAAATACAATATTTTTGTTTACTATGCAACTCCCTCCGCACAGACACATTCAATTAGTAAGTGCACTAAACATTTTCTGGTGTGCCTGTTTTGCGATACAGGTTTTGCCTGCTTTCTGTTTGTTACTTACAACATAATGACATCTGCTGGAAGAGGTCACTAGTAAAAAGGTGTTAGCAACTGAGAGAGAACTTGAAATGCAATCTGGATAAACGTATGTTTGAATCTTTACCAGTTACCACCTAAACGTGTATTTACAACAGATAGATAAGCAGGTGAAAATAGTACAAAATAGTACTAACTGAAATGTATTTTACCAGTGGTATTTAAAATCATAAGACATTAAAAAAAATGTCTGCTGAATGTAATGTAAAATTAAGTTATATTGGTTTCACACATTTAGGAGTAGAGTTGATCAGCAAAACCTGATTTATTCCATGTGAAATATCTTATGTTCAACACTGCCACTTAACCCAAGGAAGGGCTTCAGTGGAATTTGCACAGATTCCTAGGAATTTCTCTCAGATCTGGAGTGGACTGTTTCTACATTAGCAAGAAATTTGGCATAATATCAGTTAATCAACAGTTTAATACTGTTGATGCTGAGGACTTCCCCATCTCTGTTACCTGTATTTCAAGGAATTTACATCAGATGACATTTGGTCTGGTTGCTGGACTGAACACCTTTGGTATACAGATGGTCTGAGACTCTCTGAAAGGGAAAACCACTGTGTACACCAGGGAAAGCTTGTGATGCTGCAGCCCATGCCCTTAACATGAAGCCTGCCTGCCATTGGAGCAGAGATGTTGATTTAGTTTCCCAAAAAAACATCTTAGGTCAAAATCATTCTGTGAAGAAAATCAGTATGTGATGAATGGAAATGATCGAGGGATTTACATAATGAGAAGTTTAACTTCAAAACTCACTGTTATTCTGAACCATGTAGCTAATATAGACTCAGATTTAGAAACTTGGAGTCTCAACAAAATACAGTTCACTTGAAGTGACTGTGAAATATCAGTGACTTACAGGCTTGTAGGACATTTAATAACTGGTTTTAGATAGGTTCAGCAGAAAAACAAATATGAAATATCCTAAAAATCTGAAGGCCCGCTTTCCATGTTTTATTGTTTGGGTTTATTTCTGGATACTTCTTGCAATAACCTGACTTTCTGAATTATTTGAAAGGAGATGAAATAATGTAACTCACAGACACCTACAACATGGATCTAATTCTTGACTTGCAGACAAAATGATGTTTGCTTCTATTTCTTTTTTCTTTTCTGATACTATTTTTTCTTCTAATTTTATCATTCATGTGGAGGAATTGTCATTTAACCTTAAGTGTTATAGATGTTTTAATTCCATGCCTGAAATCTCTAAGAGGTTAAAGTGAAGAATGAAGTGTTAGGTTGTTATTTAGGTGCCATCTGAATTTAGAAAGTTTAGTTTCTCCGTTTACCACTAATATAGTAGCATACCAGTTCTGCACGTGAATTATTCTTCTCTCTACCTTTGAAAATATTTCACATTCCCTGTTTCTTTTTTCATGTCTGTCTGCATCAGTGATCTGCTCTACTCACAAGTGCTAGCGTGGGTCTCTAAAATAGTTTCAGTCTCCATTTTGAGGTATCCTGTACTCTTTAATCTAGTTAGGTCTAAACAATTGACTTCTTTTTGGTGGTCCTCAAATGACTCATCAGTTTTTTGCACCCTATTGGTGTGACATATTTACATTCAGTTTTACATACATTCATACATTAATTAGGGGACTTTCCCTTTTTTGGGACACTCAGCAGAGACATAGAAGCCACAGAACAACTCCAGAAGAATCAGCAGGGTGTATTTCAGCCCAATAGCTATTTTCATCTTCACAACGCATTTATGGAGCTTCTTCATCAGAGGAAATGAGAGCAATTTCCAAATAGCATATCGCCTTAACAAATTCCAAGTCACTGTAAGGATTACACAGAGCCATAATCAGCCCATATCTGGGTCTTCCTAGAGGCAGCATCCTTTTTAACTGAGGGAAAAAAGTATATATACTCGAAGAAAGAAACAAGAAAAGATTCATTTTGCCAGCAAGAGCTGAATCATACTGCTGCTCTGAGACAGCAGAATAGCTTGGAAGATTTGGAAGAAGAAACAATTTATCCAAATTGTCCCTGTAGCTAGAAAGCAAAGGCTGTTTCCAAGGCTGCTTAACTCTTCTGACCTCCTGCTGTCAATAAACACTAGGATAGTTTTATGCTAAAACTTTGAAAAATTCAGCAATGTACAAGCAGGATAGAACCTATATTTAACAAAAGAGTGAATTTAATAGCAGAGCTGCAGATAAAACATTTGAGGTCAAAAATACACAGAAGAACAATAAACACTACAGTGATACAGGAAACAGTATAATGAACAGAATAAACACTGCACTAGCAGTTGAAGAGTAGTAAACACTACTGAGATATTAATCAAGAGGGAATGTGGTTTATGGCTGGATTTGCCTTGAGACAGAGCAAAATATAAACCATTTTATGTAATATATTTTTGTTTCTAATATTTTCAAAGCCACCAAAATGAATATTTAATAAAACAATTAAAGACTTACCCTTTTTGATGTAATAAGAAAGTAAGAAACAAAGACCCGTCGCTAATAGTTCATCTTTGTGGGAATACTTATCATTATTTTGACATGAAGCCTGAATTATTATTGAAAGCAAATAGAGAAACAAGGTCTCAAAGCTCTAGGATTTTTCTTTTATTGCTGTCATTGTCACTGCGTGTTCTGTGGCAATGAAACAGCTGATACATTAAGGCTCACAGAATCAGATAATCTCTAATGTTCCTTATAAGAACATCTTTTTCTTTATGCAACTATGCAAAAGATACATTTAATTTCCCTTTGTTCTTATATCCGGACTTCAAATTCTTTGATGCCCTGGACTCGGAGGAGTTTAACTGGCTGAAAAAACTGGGTGCTTTTAGTCTGTACTTCGTTTTCTACTCCTTATCAGTATTTTACAGAAGCCTTTTCCCTAAGGACTTGTTTTCACTCCAGAGAAATGTACACCCCCAAGGAAAAAAAAAAAAAAATAACATACATACCAACAAACAAACAAACAAAAAAACCAGACACCAACAAAACAGAATTTTTTCCCTTTTACAGAATTCAGGGACAGGAAATCTCTGAAACAATGTTTAAATGATAACAACCCTCAGCAGCATACAGTTGGGTGTGTTTAAAGAGCTTCAGGAAATGAATCAGGGTCTAAGTAAAGCTAGGCATTTCCAAAGGCCAGAGAATATAAAGCCTTTCCATAGTGGAAGACATCACTAAGAGGGTCGGGTGGCACAGTGATTTTGTAAAACAGCCTTTGTCCTTTTGCTGTAGGAACCACCTAAAATATTTTTAAACCAGTTAGAGATGCCACAAAAGCTTTTATGAGAAACTGGTCTAAATTTGTTGCAGAAAGAAAGCCAGCTCATCTAAAGAAGTTCCTGGTGTGAGATGAAGGTTGTGCTAATTTTACATACCATACATTGCTGTCTAAAATAAGCAATCCAAATTTTACACATATACTTTGTAAATGACACAATAGCCTCTTAATTTGTAGTCTAGATGTTTAGCCTTCAAAATACAGGACATAACTTCCATCAAACTTTATTCTCCCTTTCCTAACTGGATAGTAAATACACAAAAAACATAATTCTGTGTGATTTTGTTCGTGAAAAAAATAGAAGTGTTAGAGACAAAAATAAGAATTTTCTATTTTTAATATTGGAGAAAATAATATTAAATACATGGTTGGTTGTACTATAAAAATAAGCATGCCAACACACATTTGGAACCAATCATGACTATTTTCTACCCAAAAACACTGTACGTTCAGAGGAGTGTAATATTTGACAGTCATTAGCAAGAGAAGTCCATTTTTCTTTACTAGTAATATCTTTTCACCTCATTATAAAACAAGAGTTGTCGCACCAAAAATTAAGGCCTGTCAATAGATCGGGGAAAATATTTTTTTAATTATGGTATGGATAAACCTTTAGTGTTATAAGAAATGGGAAAGAGGTATGTGATAATCTAAAGAATTACAGGCAATTCTGGAATTAAATATTCTATTTTTAGTTGTTAACTTTCTGTGTGTTTCTTCATTAAGAACAATCAAAAGATCTGTTGGTAAGTGGATGTGCAGGATAGATTATTTTTATGTATTTCCATTGTTATTACCATGTATGCTGCAGCCCTGGAGAAAGCTCTGGAATAAGAATGGTTGATTTCAGACTTCAGCAAAGATTTAAGGATCAGTCACTATCTAAAGTCATTCATCAGGAAAGTACTCAAATTAGAATAAAAATCAGATGTACATACTATTACCTTTTATCGTATAGTTTTGAATATTGGAACTGTAAACTCTGTGCTTCAGTAGGTCCTTAGATGCTTTGATGAGATTAAAAATATACAATAGAAAGAGAATATTAAGTAAAGTTATAAAAAGGAAAAAGCTGTTGAAAGATAATTAATTTTAAAATGTTTGTTACTGCTAAGGGTGTGTTTACTAAGTGGAATGTCATTTTACCTCCTCTGTTTCAGGCATGATTAATTCAGCATTACTAAAAAACTTACTATAATGAATAAATAAAAATTAATGATAATTAATAATAGAGTGCTTACAACAGCAGAAGTACAAAATTGCTATCAGTTTCTCAGTATCAACATCCTCATTTTATTGTTTTCCAACACTGTTTTATCTTAGGCAAATCACCATTCCTCCTTCAGAGACATCATTAGCATAAAGTAATGGGCCACATTAATACACCATTTCCTCCCGAGCCAGTACAACTGCTCTATAGGTCCCCATGGCTGGGTGAAATTTCACTAGTAGCTACTAGCCATAATTTAATCCTTTTTAATAATTTTATAGTAACATTTTACTCAACTGTTCACTCTTTTACTTTAATTATTGGAAAGTGAAAATATAATTTAGCATAAGTCAAATAATCTGTGATATTTTTGCTACATTTCTCTCTTAAGGAGCCCTACCTAATAACAATAATATAATATTTCGACAATATTTAGGTGTATGCCTTATCAAAACTATTACAATGTGAATGAAGGACAAATACTAACCAGGATACATAGAGTAAAATAAAATTAGTTTTCCAAATACTGCAATTATCATGAGACCATATGCATACATTTAGACAATGTGCTAAGAAGAAACATTGCATCAAAGTCCTCAAAACTTTAACAATAGATTATTTCAACATTAGAATTAACGTGTTTCTAAAACCAGGTTTTGCAGTTCTGAGGTATCCTGGCTGCATGCAGCGTACAGAAAGAGCCTTCCTTCAGATCGGGAAGGTTTTTATCTTACTGAAGACTGTGTTTGTCCTTCCCCTGTAACCATTTTCTTTTGCCTGGACCTTTAAATTCCAAAAAACAAGGAACTGATTGCCCTATGGTGGTTATTCTTAGTCTTTGGGCTGCTTGTTTCATTGCCCTTTCTACTAGCCTGTAAGATGCTGCTAGCTTTTGACTTTTATGTTTATTAGTTATATTTTCATTTCTTATTGCAGTCTTTCTTATGATTCCAAGATAATTTACTTCATTTCTCAGAGCACAGAAGAACTCAGGAAAAATTGAGGATGATATTTTCAAAAATAGCCTGTCAATTTGGATATTGAATTGAGAAAATGTCTAAACAGAGGTAATCTATAACTGATTTTTTCATAGGCATGTAACTAATTCAGATCAAGGTTGTTAGGAACTGGTAGGTAGTTGGCATGACTGAACACAAATCCCATTTTTTAAACAGGACAAGAAAAATTAGAGAGAACTTCTGAAAACTTTCTACCATTTTGTTTGAAGGAGTACTAAGCACTTGTAGTTACCATGATTCTACCAATTTCAAATCAGTAAATGTATTCCACCTAATTAGTATTTCATGTCAAAAACATGAGTCCTTTGAGAGCAATCAGAACCCAAGTCTCTTCCCAGGGAAAAGTATTCATCCCATTCTCCACAAGAAGAGGGGATGAAATCTAGGTCTCCTACTTCCCAGCCTCCAGCTACCAAGATCTTAAAAATGAGACATTACTGCCTTCGTTATTGCGCATATATTAAGAGAATTAGATGTGTAAAAGCAAGTCAGGCTAAGTCAAGCTGTAAGAAATAAAATCCTTTGGGGAGCTTGGTCAGAGAAGCAGTACTTTCTGAATCCAAGCTGGGCTTGCATGAATTAAAACATTATAACTCAAACCTGCCTAAATATGTAGACATGAATTTGGGATCCAGGTTTTGGGTTTAGGCGAACCACAATGTCTGTGTTACTGTGGACTTTTCCATTAGCTGAATGGGATTTTGGTGGATTGTGACTTTGTCATATACACATTAGTCACGTTCGCATCCTTATTTTGTTGAAGTTCTTAAGCTTAGGTGCTGCTAAAATGTAGCACACTCACTAAACAGTCACTTTAAAAACTGAGAAAGCTTGTTATAAAGATCGGATAATACAGCTGGTTATTTAAAGGGATCAGTAGGGAAGTTCAGCTATTCTGCAGATACAGAGAAGTTTATAGACAATATAACGATCGGAGTCTTCTTTGATGGGTGAATATCTTCCTTGTGCCTTTTCTGGACATAGAAAGAGGAAAACAGCTGCACACTTGCTAGGGCTACTCGCACCTCAGCTGTGCTTACAGAACAGTTAGGAGCTCGGAGGATTTGTCTCTGTGAATTACAAGCACCAGTTTGAGGTCATGCATATACTTAATTTGTGACTACATCCATTACATAAATCTGTTGAATTAAAATCTTAACTCTTTTGTTATTATCTCTATTATTATTTCTTTTATCCATTTGTTTTCTCTTTAAGGTAAAGCTTATGGTTCTAATAGGTGACAATATTTTCATCCCAAGTTAGTCGCTATTCCCATGTCTCATTCACTAGATTGTTTTCTTTCAATGTTTACGTTGGTAAGGTACTTTATAAATTGTAATTACTCTTCATCACACTCCTTTGAGGGATCTAAAAATACAAACAAATGGATGCATTTGCAGTAAGTGTTTCAATGCCAAGAAGAGAACTCAGGCATTTCTGGCTTCAGGGGTCAGACTGCACCACCTATTAATCAAGTGAATGAACTTTGACTGCAAAAGAAACGGTAAAATAAACAAATATGTGCTCCATGCCCAGCTGAAGAACATGATCATAGGACAGGATGCTAAGAGACTTCTACTGTTGGCAAGTTGCAAGGCAAAATGAGTCGTATCTTCAACAATACAAATATTAACTGTTCTGCCTTTAGTGAAAGCATTGTACAGTGATGAGCTAACTGCAGTGCTTCCTAATTTGAACAAATGTTTGCATCATTTAGTCCTGTGGTATAAACATGCAGCTCTTTTTTGTTGATGACAGGGAAGGTGCTCAAGTGATCTGCTGGATAAGTCCTAGCTGATAAAACAATGGAAGTGTCTTCTGACCATCACTACCTACCGATAGGCTGAAAAAGAGGGCCATTTGAGTATCATTGTGCAGCTCGTATTTCACTGAGTTCTGATCTCAAGACTATGGTCAGGGTGTAAATAATGTAGTTTCAGGCATGGAGAGGATGTAATGTATTGAGTGTTGTTCTAAGATCCCTGGTAAAATTACACTGTTCTCCACTGGCAGCTTGTTAATATCTAAACCTCTTCTTCAAATCATCCAAGTTTTGAGCCAGCTTTAGGTTATATAGAGCAAGAAGCTGGGCTCTGATCTGTAAGGCACCAGCCTGGTCTGTATGCAGTACTTCAAATTTAGGGGTAAAGCAATCCTACGTTATGAATAAAAAGATACACTCCTGATCGGAAGTGAGTAAAGGTGAAAGTTTCCCAGCTGAGCAGTCGCAAGAAGATTTCAGTGTAAGTATCTTACATCCTTTGGGGATATAATGCATCTTGAGCTTAGCCAGTAAATGCGTGTCTGGACTACACTATGTTGAACAGTGGGTTTGCAGATCTATTATTTCACATCAAATCTGTCCCATTTCTTAAGCACTGTACAGACCATGACAAGTGTTATTCAGGAAGCAACTGACTCTGACAGTTCTGAATCTTGGCTGCATTTTAATTAAAAAAAATATGAATAAATTCTTTTTTTTTCTGATATATTTGTTTATGTGGCACTTCCAGACATTCCTATTGTAACCTCACTGGACCTGAATGATAGTATTATTTGTATAAGCTTGAGAATTTTACCTGGCAAAGTGGGGTTTATGTAATTTGGTATGGTTTTTCACTGTATTTTAGTTAAGGTTACAAGTGATATGCATCTCAACGTTATGTACAAAACCTTTGAACCTCTATAAGCAGCGATTCCTCAGGGAGACATTAGTGACTGCTAGGCTTGAAAGATGAAATTTTGGTTTTTTCTGTGGAGTCTTTTTATCCTAAGTCTATAAACCACGAGATCTCAGTGCTAGGAGAAATTAAAATAAAACTTGTGTTCACTGTAGTCTGACATTATCTTCTGCCGACAGAGCTTAAGAGATACCACTTCACCATATGACCCTTAATTGCACTGAAATCCAATGCTCTGTTTTAAATAGACCAGTTTAGTAAAACAAGTAGCTACTAAGTACCTCTCATCATTTTTCTATTTTAACTGCACCTCAAGGTTGAATGACAGCTCATATTGATAGGTGCCTTAATACTCTAGAAAAAAGTCAAATGCAGTCTGTGTAAAGGACAGCCTTTCATGACCTTTATTACCCTTGATAAAGGCCATCAAAGGATGCTCTTTATTGGATGGTCCTTGAGCTTTGCATATATATCAAGAAAAAAAAGAAGGGCAGTGTTTGAAAGGAGGTGTTTGTCTGTATCTTTGGACACTAAAAAAAGAAATATAAGAAATTAGAAATACAGCCTCTCTGCAAATCAGTAAATAAATCAGAACCAATAATGCATTATGACCTTTTTTTCAATTAGAGTGTTTATTCTGAATAGTTTAGCAATTTTTTGAATTGTCACTGTTCACAGAGGCACGTACCATGTTTCTTGGACTGAATAAGCATTCAGCAACATTTATGTAATATTTTCATTCCAAGTTAAAGAAATGTATGCTTTAGTATTCAGTAGCATTTACAGTGTGTGATCTGTCATTTCTTTTCTGCATAAACCTACGGTGCTGCACTATGGATCCCTAAAACCTCCAAAAATACTGGTAAAATGTTAAATTAGTTTTTAGCTCCTTTGACTTCAGTAAGATTATTTACAGAAAGACCTGGTCACATTATGAGGAAAGGGTCAAAGTAAGCTCCTCTAAAAGGTGTTTCAGTGATTTAAAGAATACTGTTCTACATTCTTACAGTACCTACTTTGGAATTAAGGCATATAAACATCGTCTAAGTTTTATTTCATTATAGATTTCCATTTTTTTTCCAGGAAAGTTAAACTTTCATCTCTCTTCTGTCCAAGAAGAGGAGTACTTCAATGTGTTATTCATCTTTATCTCATGTTTAGCATATTTTTGAATTGAGTAATGGTCATATACTTTTAATGTGAAAAATCAGAAAACGTACTTATGAAAAGGTGTGGTTTTGATGGCAGTCTACATCTATCTCAAAGCAAATGATCCTACCAGAACTTCAAAAGAAAGGCAAAAATTTGACTGTTTTTTCTCCCACGTCTTTGTGCTTTTTCATTCACTTATAAGGTTAAAAAAGGATCAGATCATAACTGCTTATCAACATCTCTTCATTAAAGTCATAAAGACCATCCTTCCTTTCTGTCAGGCACAAGAAAAAACATCTTTCATTGTAGTGATGTTTTAAACTAAGCCGGTTGTGGTGCTCTTCCTTACTCTAGTCTTCAAATGATCTTGCTTATATACCTTCTGACTTACCATTTCTACATCTCCACTATGTAACTTCCACACATCTTCCATCCTTCTTCACAATTTCTGACTTTTCTCACCTCTTCTGTTTCACCTCTTCAGTCCCCTATTACTAATCTGTGGGATGTTGTCACAAAATAGTTAAATACAACAATACAAAAAGTTCTTCACTGAAAGGGTGATCGGCCATTGGAATGCGCTGCCCAGGGAGGTGGTGGAGTCGCCAACCCTGGAGGTGTTTAAGGGGAGACTGGATGAGGCACTGAGTGCCATGGTTTAGATGATGGTGTTAGTGTTGGGTTATAGGTTGGACTCGATGATCTCGGAGGTCCTTTCCAACCTTATGATACTGTGATACTGTGATACCGTGATTTTTTTGGCACTAAAATAGCACTTGCAGGTCTAAAATGGGAATCAGAAACCCCTTTTTGCAAGCTACTGAACCTGCAACTAACAAAAGCAAAAAAGAAACACGAACAATTTCTAGCATGCTTACTTATGACCTAAGACAGACAAACATGTAAACAAATGTAAAAGATGTAAACAAATAGTTTATGAGAAGACTAGGACAAGATAACGGTGAAACTGCAATTTTTTTTCTATGAAGTAAAAGATCTCACACCCTAACAATATTTAGCTCCAGGATGACTTTACTGTCACTTCTCAGATCAGAATCTGCTCTATGGATTTTATATGAAGATTCTTTATTGTAAATGTTACACATGTAAAACTAGGATGTGGATTTTTGTTTTTTTAAAGAGCAGTCATTGCTCTTCTATAACAGGAAGACCTGTATATTAGGCAAACTTTTTCTTTTGTGCCTGTGCTTTCTTAGCTTACTTACTCAGCTTACTTACTCAGCTATGTATATATTTCTGTTGCTCCCTCCGCCGTTGTAGTTGGATCTTGGGTTTACAACCAGTTATTAGGTTGCTGCAAAAATAATTTCTGGTTTTAACCATAAAATTTAAAGCAGTATATGTCAGTTTAGAATAAAAATTATTAATCTAAATAAAAAAAACATTAAAATATATGCATTTTTCCCCCAAAAAATAAGTCTAATTATTCCAGTAACATAGAATTCTGGAGTCCTGGAACTGATGAATTCTTCAAAAGCATTTTGAGTTGCTGGTTGTTTATGGAAAACCGTCTCTTGCAGGGAGCTGCTGAGATGCTTTAAAGTGTAGTAATTGGTGGGAGAGAAGTCTGGTCAGAGTTTCATAACCCAGTTCATATAGCTTCTGCGGAGTCATTTGTCAAACGTGCAATTGGATGCTTTCATGGAAAGGAATTAGTGCTTTTTATTGACCAGTGTTGAACATAAACATTGCAGGTCTTGGTGTATTTTGTTCATTTCCTGGCAATGTTTCTGTGCTGTGAGGTTTTAAGAAGTTGTACCGGATGATTCCACGTGCCAATCACCAAACAGTGACCATGACCTTTTGATGTATTTTTAGTTTGGGAAAGTGTTTTAGTGCTTGACATCTGTCCAGCCACTGCGTGGAATGCCATCAGCTGTCATATAGAATCTAGTTTTTGTTATATGTCTCAATATGATCAAGAAATAGATCTTCATCCTTGCACAAAAGAAGCACAGAGTAGACTTCGTAATGGCATTTTTGTTTTATTATCGTTCAGCTTGATAAGCAACCTTTTGTTGAGCTTTTTGTATTTTCCAATGTGATGCAAATGTTGAACAACCATTGAATGGTCGATGCACAGTTCTTCTGCAACCTCTTGAGCTGTATTGCATGGGTCTGCTACAAGTATGTCCCTCAATTGATTGTTATCTACCGCAGAACAATGTCTGATTTCTGTTATGAAATTTTTGGAACCAATTTCAATCTGTGTGTTAATTAACGGTCCCTTGGCCAAATGCTTGGTTGATATGGCAAGCAGTTTCCATTGCTTTACATCCCCTTATAAACTCATAAAACAGAATTACTCAAAATTGCTTTTTTCCACCTTTAATTCAACAGTGTAATACAAAGAATAAACAGAGAAAACAAAACCGTTAAGATTAATAAGTAGAGTGAATTTCATGCTTTAAAGTAATATACTACATGAACAAAATTAAATAAATGTGCCTCAAATTTCAAAATTACAAAAACAGTAATTATTTTTCACCAACATAATATTTATTTATTTATTTATTTAAAAGCTTACAGAAGAATTATTCCTAAACCACAAAAGAGGTTTTATTTACATGAATATTTTCTTGTAAATCTGAACATTTTATTTATAAATGAAGATCCTTATGGAGCCAAAGTGTTATTTCTCAAAACTTTAACATGGAAGATATTCTCACATGGGTAGTACCATTGCATAAATTGTTATTGATAATAATACAGTATCTAATATAATATTTACAATAGATACACTGACACAGTCTGAACTGTAGCTATACGAGTATTGCTTCTATAACCGTAGGGTTTATTAATTAAGTATAAGCAACTTTCAGAAGAATTTAGTACATATTGATATTTAATGTTCATCAAGTTACTGAAAGAAATTTTGTTTAATTTTTGTGAACTTTGAATAGCATTTTCTTGATCAGATGTTATCAGCAAGAACAGTTAGGGGGCAATTTGTCTCTTTTTGTCTCCCAGTAAGGAGACAAAGTATAATTGCTTAAACTAATATGAGAAAAATATGTATCATATTTTCATGCTTTTAAAATCAGTAAGATTAGATTTGGTTCAATTCTCTGAATGCTTCAGATGATTAAATTAAAAGCGATGTCTTGAAGAGATACAAAGCACATGCTTAGCTTTTCGTTAATAAATACATTTATTGTAAAAAAATTAAAAGTTTTGGAGAATTGATAATACTCAAGTACGAACTAAAAAAGCTTGACATTTCTCAAACTGGGTCCATTTTTCAGACCTGGAGGCAAGGGACAAAACATAGTGTACTAATTTTTATTACCCATGGGGAACAGTTTGGTCTTTCACATCACTTGAGTTATGTCTAGGCGTTAGTGGAAGAATGTAAATTGACATGGGCCGAAACCATGAAAAGGAGTATGACTATCTACTCAGCTTATGCCCGTCTCTGGTGGGACTACTAGTATGAGTGCAGCCTCAGGGATTTAAAACTATATTCTGAAATTCAGCCTTAAGTGTTGGGGCCTAAATCAATTTCTGTTGTTACATCTTTAAAATTCAAATTGACTTTGTGATGATAATGCTTGAATGCATTTACTGATGATATAAAAATAATCATAGGCATTTTCAAATTATCTTCAAATTTCATATCCAGTTTCCATTAATATAAATCACATTTCCCCATAAAATATTGTGGGTTTTTTTTGTTTTTTGAAAGCAAGTGAAGTATTATCCTAGAGATTGGAGAAAGACAACAACACTTGCATTTGCAATACCATTTTCATGTAGTGACTCTTCAAGTTATTGCTATGTAGGCAGTTATAGAACTATCTGAAAAACATTGTTACAATTTCTGGTGAATGGTAATTAACCTTCAGGTTATGAACTCATATAAAATATATTAAGGTTACTGTTATCCAAATAAAATACCAAACTAATATAAAGTTTCAGGGAAAAGGGTCTGAGCTGTTCACTGTGGAGAAGAAATATTCTACTTTCAAAGCTGCTGTGTTATGATCTGGTTTAGACTCCAACATTTTATTTGTTCATATATAGGGACAGAGTGTATTAATATGTGACAGGAATGTAAGGGTGGGGGGGTTGCATATATGCTCTACTGAATTCATCTGTGTGCTGTTAAACTGATTCATTCTTTCACAAGAGGAAATTATAATGACTGTCTCATCATGTATACATAGACAAATAAAAGCACCAACAGCATTTATGCATTTGAGGTAGGCCCAACTCTGTGCACAGAAATCCGTGCAGTTTTTTCCCTGCAACGTGACTGCTGACACTAGTTACCATACACTAACCTTTCAAAGTAAGAGTTTATGACCAGAAATAAATGGACCAAAACCATAGCCTATATCTAGCACCTTATGTATTGTACTGTATAGGTTTTAAGAGGTCCTACCAAGCTTCTATAAATCTGTGCTACACTAACAAACACCAGAACATCTTTAGGGATAAACAGGTTGTCTCTAAATAAAAGCAGAGGAACAAATACAGATCAATAGTAATCTGGGTCATTATGGTAACAAACCCAGTAATTGACCAATACTGGGCTAAAATTAGCATCTGGGTATGCAAAGACTTTCTTAACTCTGGTTACCAAGGAAGCTGGAGAGGAAGCAGGGCATGGTTTTTCTCCTGACAACAAGCAACTTGGGACTAGCCAATGGGTTTGGGGAATGTCAAAAGCCCTGATCAGACTGTGCTTTTTTGTTGTTGGGTGGCAAAAGCACTGTGTGGACTTGTTAATCACTCCTCACACCCCACCTCTGCTTCTCTTTTTTCTTGCTCTGTCCTTGCTGTGCACGGGGCCGGAAAGAATACATGGGGTAATGCTACTCCCACATGTACTATGTGAGACGTTTTAAGGATTTTTACACACTCTCAGGTATTCCTTCAATAAATCTTTATGAAAGTAAGCAGCACAGAAATTCTTTGTAATTGTGATACATGCAGGAAGCTTAGAGTCTATTGGCATTTAAAATTCTACTTAAATTGATCAATATGATCTTCTAACATTAAATATATCCTGGTGATGAGAGCTCTATTCACTCACGTCACAAGGTATTTGAAAATTGAAAGAAACACATTACTTAACTAAATTTTTTGGGTCAACCAATCATTTGTTAGATACAATAAAATCTCACGTATAGTTGTTTTAGAACAATTTTATCCAAAGATAAGCATTGAAATTTTTTATTTCATTTGTTTATTTTAGATCTCATCTCATCTAGATGTATTACAGTGCAGTTCCAAGCATTCTGCAAGTCACTTTTAATATCCAGATCCTCACCTAAAAAAATTTCCAATTAAAAAAGAGGAGGAAGAGAAGGGAAGAGAGAGGAAGAGAAACCACGGTATTTGAAGAGTTCTTCGTTGTGGGTTCCTCAGTTAGACAGGCCCAGAAACAGGGACTATCATGCCCTGTGTGGTAAAATTTTCCCTGTTGAAACAAAATCAACACATCCGAGTACTACTGAGGTCATCTTCATCTCTTCCTTCTCTCTTCTCTTCTTAGGTTCTCATTTCCCTTTTTTCTCTTTTTCTGTTTTTCAGCTTTGAGGACTTTCATTCCCATTTTTTCTTTTATCCATTTTCCCTGCTCTCTTGTATGCTTCGAAGTCTAATTTGTTTGCAGTTGTTTGGAGACCAACTGCTCAACTCAGTGAGGTATTATTCATAGACCGCTAAGCTACCACAGACCATGTCAGCTCCAGAACATAAAAAAAAATATGGGCATTTGAGCATAGTTTTGCACCGGAACTTGCACCAGAACTAATACAGTAACAGTCAAGTTAGATTAACCTGAGAGCAGTGCAACATTAAAACTGCTGTTTTGTTTCTGGGAGCTGGACTATTGGTACTGAGTAGTGGTGCACTGTGACATTAAATGTACTAGGTTGATCAAAGCAATCTCATGATTCTTGTTCACACGCAGTGTAAAGTCATGAATATGTATACCAAGATATTTAAATATTTACCAGCCTCTGGCCACAGGAAATGTTGTGTAAATGCTTTGAGTGTAATCAGATTTTTTTTAAGGAATTAGAGTACAAAACAAATATCACCGGTTTTATATTCCCACACTTAGAAATCCATTAAGTCACTTTTATCGTACTTGATATATTTCACGAATAAGAGGAGTCATACAGCATCTGCTCTATTGGAGAAGGCTAGAAGTGAACATAGATCATCAAAGGGACTCTGAAGGACAGACAAAGGACAGAGGAACTCTGTGATCCTCTGAAGAGAGTAACAAGGAGAATCCTAAAGAGCACATAGAAAAATAATAGTCCATTTTGCAGTTGTTTGAGCTCTTATTCCTGAGTGTTTCAGTGGATTACAAATCAGCCTCCCTCCTTTGCCCTCCTTTTGCGTGCAACCTTAACAATAAAATGGAATAAGTAGGCCTTGTTGCTGGCCTATAAAGGGAATTAGGTCTTGTCTCTTCGGGAGTCTTGCAACTGATTTGGACTAATTGCAAAATCAATGAAATTGGAAAGTAACAGTCACTCTTTCCTAGGCTTTTCCTTTCCCCTTTCCCTTTTTCAGACTAATGTTGCCAAAGATTTATTTCAAAGACACCGAACTGGTGAAAGCATAGGTTAGGTTGGAAAGATTGAAGCCCAGGAAGAGAGGTATCTTAATTCCTGCTGATTCAAGAAGAAACTCATTCTTTAGAGGATTTGTCATACTAAAAAAGGATTGAAAGAGAGGTTTGCTTGGATGCTTTGTTTTGTGGCCTTCCTTTAGAGTTTGGAAAATAGGTTTAAAATCAGGCAGAAAACACAGTGTTGCAAACACTGTGTAAGTATGTATTGATCTTTGCTAAATCATACCATGCTTCAGTGGAACTATCACATTTCTTAGGCTCAGTTAAATCATAAAATCTCATAAAATCAAGCAGCTAGATTAGAGTTTTGGCTTGCAAGATACAAAGAGAAAAAACATGCTAAAAAGTGAAAATGAAGACTTTCAGAACGTTTTTGCACCCATAAAATTCAGAGATCGGACAGCAGGAAAGCAGCTAGAGAGTCAAGTAACCATTAAGTATCTGCTAGGCAAGAAGCTTATTTCTCTGTTTCCTGTGAAATTATCCTAAAGGGTTTTGTCCCCACTGTTAGGTCCCAGATTTAGGGTTGAGGATGGCGTTTCTATTTATGGTATTTTTTTTTAACTTTTGTGCTTATTTTCTTTGCCTTGTAATAAATATTGTTGCGAATAGGCCTTTTTCCTACTTAATTGTAGCCAGTGAATGTGTAGTTGCTTTGAAGATACCAAACTTTAGTGCTAGCTTGAAGATTTATCTTTGGGCACGTTAAATTAAGAAAAGTACTATACCCATGTCATGAGGAAGAGTGTTTTCCTCTCCACAGTTAAAATGCATAGACTTTGTTGGCAGCAGAATGTGAACGTAGCAAAAACCTTGTCTGTCACAACCCAATCAGTACTTATGGGTGACATCCCTGACAATGCACCCTACACCTTGAACAGGGCAATCCACAGTTTCAATACAGGCTAGGGGATAATGTGATTGAGAGCAGCCTATAGAGAAGCACTTGAGGGTGCTGACTGGTGAAAAACTTGATGTGTCAGCAGTGTGCACTTGTAGTCCAGAAGGCTAACTGTATCCTGGGCTGCAACAAAAGAAACGCGGCCAGCAGGTTCAGGGAGGTGATTCTCCCCCTCTACTCTGCTCTTGTGAGACACCACCTGGAGTACCGTGTCCAGTTCTGGAATTCCCAATATAAGAAGGATATTGAACTGTTTGAACTGGTCCAAAGGAGTGCCACAGAGATGATCAGAAGGTTGGAGCACCTTTGCTGTGAGGACAGGCTTAGAGAGTTGGGGTTGTTCAACCTGGAGAGGAGAAGGCTTATAGTGGCCTTAGAGGGGCCTTGGAGTGCCTGAAAGGCCTACAAGAAAGCTGGGGAGGGACTTTTTAGAAAGACCTGTAGTGATAGGATGAGGGGGAAGGGCTTTATATTGGTGAGACACTGGAATAGGTTGTCCATGGAAGTCATGGATGCCCCATACCTGGAAGTGTTCAAGGTCAGGTTGGATGGGGCTTTGAGCAGCCTGATCTAGTGGAAAGTGTCCCTGCCAATGGCAGGGGGGGTTGGAATTGGATGATAAGGAAATGACAGCACCAGGAAATGAAGCATGGCATATCATTACCCACCACCATGGCAAGTAAACCCACTCTGAACAGCACAGTGTTCTGAGGATGCGCTATTTCAGTTCTAGGCAGAGCCTGGCTGCATTGGTCTGGCACTGTATTCAGGCTGGGGAGCTCACTAGAGCGGGGTTCAGTCCTGCTTAGTTTTGGGTGGATATGTTACTAGTATGAATGCAAACCCACCAGTCCCCATCTCTCTGAAGTGTGCTTAAGACAGAATGAGTTGCATCTGTTTGAAGAGATTTAATCTAAGGACAAGACTGCATGGGAACACTATGACTAAACTTGGAATTGAAATGTATGTATAATGTTCAAAGTCAGAATGTAAGTACAGCCATAACTGCAATCCTGAATCGCAAAAATTGTTCCATCAGAATGGGTAAAAAAAGCTTTGTCATTCATCTTCAGGTAGAGATATTTACACCTGTCCCCATGTCTCTATCTTATACCCATGTTAGCACCAAATAAAGGTATTTTTTAACATGAACATGGTCCTGTTATATTAACAGTTTAAAATATGACTCTTTGGAATAAATATGCTGAATAGAATAGGCTTGTAAAGGGCTAGGTCTTTGATGATCAATGTCATCGACTGTCTTTTAATTGCCACTTAATGGCAGTTCAATGAGGCCAAGTACATAAAGATAGAAAATCAGTTAGAAAAAGCTGATCATACTTTTTTCACCTTTGTCTTTTTCTTTTTGTTTTCCAAGTTTTATGATGTCTAACTTTAACATAAGAAATACGTATTTAGTGTCCTACTCCTCTTTCAAAGTTCTTATCTCTCTCTTTGAGCTCATTGAGCAGTCCCTTAACATACAGATGCTGCCATGTCTTGGATCTCAGACTATAAGGAAGCACAAAACTTCCTTCTCTAAAATGATTTTTCAAGTCAATGAAAAGGACAATAGATATTTTTCTACATTTATAGATGTTCACAATCTTCTGCAAGTAGTGCACTAATGACTTGCTAAAAATGAATGTGAGTGTTTGACTATCCCAACCTGAATGTGAATATTAAGTTATCCCAAAAATAGTGTAGATAGTCAAATCTAGTAACACCTGCTTTTAATTGTTACTGAGTTGAATCATTTAATTGAAATAAGATCCACTGGAAGGCAGGCCAGTGAGCAGAGGTGACTAGCTTGAATGGCTAGATAGTTAAATATCATAAAGTCTAATATTTTCTTATATTAGGCTTATATTTGCCATCTTTTCTTCTTTTTGCATATACATTCTTATGCTAAGACAAAAGATGGAACTAAAATGAGAAAAAATATTTGTTACCAATGTGTCTGGAACAATGTGTTTAGTACTATGTTGCAACCCAATACTCTTTAAAAATTCATTTTTTCCTGTTGTCCAATAAGTTTCACACTATTCTGTTAGTTATTTTTACACCTCTGTTGTCATCAGTATATGGCAAATAGATATATCTTCTTACTCAGTGACTCATCAATACAATAATGACAAAGAGGAAGGGCTTGCAGTTGCGGAGATCCAGGCAGGAATATACATATGAACTCTGAAATGTTCTGCCAGTCCACCTAGACTGGTGATGGACTATGTACTAGTTAATATACTTCTTCATATGTCTGTGTCACTGTAGTTGAAAACAAATTATCTGTTGTTTCTGAAGAATATACTTTTAATTCCTGCTCAAAAACTAACTAGGCAAGCTAGAAGGCAGCAACATCATTGCGGCATTCTCCAGCTGCATAGGATGAGAGGTTTCTGATAAAACATACAGTCAATTAATTCCACAGTTCATGCCCCTGGAAATGACTTTTAAAGGGAGCTCAGAAGCTGAGTGAGTGGGCATAGCTACTCTGACCTTAGGTTTTTGTATTATCCTGTTTTGAAATGCCACAAAATTCATCTTTACATCTCAAAATAAAATAAATCAACGAAAAGAAAGAAGAAATTAAACCATTCAGAAATGTTATACTAATATCTTTAGGTATCATTCCTGTTAAGCAAATTACTCTCACTTTACAGCAAAACAGAGAGAGGATTTGCCCTTCAAGTCAACAAAAAGACTATTGCTTTAATTCCTTATTGCTGCCTTTTCTCGGCCTTCAGCATCAGTCACAGTGTTTACCAGTCAAAGTCCCAAACCATATAGCAAATATCAATTCAAGAGCTACTTAATCTATGGAAAAGTAACTGAGACTGTCTTTGTATTTGACTGAAACACTGTGGGGAACTAAGAACTGGATTGACAAATTAGACAAAAGATATTACTAATCCTATTCACTGTATACTGTTAAATATGTATGAAGAGGATTTATAACCAGTTCCTGAAGAGTTACTTTATCATCGGTTTCATTTGTAAAGAAAGAGTCCAACTATTTTCAGCAGACATTTTCCTGCATTTTGCTTCCAGAGTTTGCTCCTGTACCCTGACTTCTCTTGACAAAGAATCAAGGGATTTGCCAAGAAGTAGTTTATTGGCTCTCTTAGGATCTTAGTACAGCTCTTGTTCTAACTTTCAGTATCACCCTTTTGAATTTTTATTCAACTGCCCAATTGCCAGTTTATTCATATAATATTGAAATAAAAGAGCTTTTAGCTCAGGAGTGTTAAATAAGCATAGACAAAACCAAGACAGACTTCTGCTGTTACATGGTTTGATCAAATAATGAGGTGTTGCAAGCATTCACTTCAGGTTACCATCTAAATATCCAAGTACCTGAAGAAAAAGAGCAGATGCTTTTTGATGCATGTGCCTATGAAAGTATTTGTGAAGAAAGAGAGAGAGTAATCAGGAAATACGACCTCGTTTTAGATCACTTCTAGACTTATCCTGCAGTCATCACTCTGGCAAAACAGCCATTGAGGTAGTTCAGAGCTCCTTGAAAAAGTACAAAAAAATTTGTTCCAATCCAAAGCCCATTGGAGACAACAGAAAGATTTTTATAGTTTGAGGATTTGATTGATGCTTTGCATTTTATAAACACACACAAAGGCATGCTTCTACAGATGAACCTAAGGGACTTAAAAAATCAAAGTCGCATTGAAAGTCAGTGGGATCTAAGATTCTGAATAATTTTGAACCTTTAGGATGAGGGAATTCACTATCCAATTCACCTGAAATGCTTAGAACTTCTTTTATCATTAAATATTCCAGCAAAATTTGAATTGGTACCTGCCACAAAGTTCAGCCAGATTAATTAAAGTCATTAATGCAAACACATTATTCATAAACCAGGATTCTTCTTCCTCAAATCAATCATTAAACCAGAAATAAATTAGTTCCTAGCAAGCAACCCGTACTTGTTTAATCTCAAAGAGAATTAGTGTTATATACAGTCATCAAAACAGTCCACTATTTTGTGTACTTCTCCAAGGCATTTTCCTGAAAAAAAGTAGAACAATAAATTTCAAGACAAGATTTTTTTTGGAGCCACTCTCTTTTCTGCCAAAGGAGCATCCCTGTTTGAACATATACAAATGAATGAATGTGGATTGTCTTGATGCTACTGTAAGTCGACTCAAGAAATAAAAAGAATACTCTCCTTTTGTCTCTCAAATAGCTTAGGTAAGGCTTATTTTAGGCAAATCATCCCGTCATTATGAAATATTGAGAAACACTGAAAGTTTTTGTCCAACTAGGAAATCTTTATATGCAGATTTAATGTATTTCGTTGTTATATCTCCAAGATGTGATGACGTTTGCAGTTCCTTTTGTTTTCCTTATAATATTTTCATTGCAAAATTTTTGATAAATTTTCTTCCTCCCTTTTTTGTTTTGTATTCTTCTTTCCTCCATGTATCTTTTTAGATAGTCTAGTTGAATTAAGTGAAGAATTAAGCTATATAGTACAGCCTTATTATAGTTAGAAAAAAATGAAGATGATCTGATGAGATAAATTGCTGAACGTTAATAGCTTTTTTAAAATCAATCTTCCTTACAAAGGAAAAGGGTAAATGGCTTAGTGGATGAAGCCTTGGCCTCCCACCTTTCTGACCATAGTTCAAGCCTAAACTGAGAGGGTCCCCGAGTTACATGCTTTATTGGGCTGAGATCAGTCTCTAGTGGGCAGGAGTCTGTACTACAAGATTCATAGATGTATTTTTCCATACAGGCAGTAGCAGCAGGTGAGGCTGATATAGACTACTCTATCATCTCGCTAAGCAGTGAGGCTGATGGACCAAATTTAATGTCACCCTGAACAACACGTGAGGACATTCTAACTTGCAGCAATCTGCATTGCATCCGTGCCGTGCACTGATTATGGGAACAGGCTTCCAGAACACCTTACTGCTTTTTGTTAACAATAAACATAATGGTGTCCATTTAACAAAAAAAAATGAAGTGACTTTTTTCATAATAATTAACAGATTGCTAGGGAGCTTTAATAATTATAATTGATCATTTTGCATATCAAGTTCAGGCAAAGAAATAATTTATCTCTCAGATGTTATTCGTAAGGAAGGCAAAATTTCAGAGAACAAAATAATTGAAGTGTCAATTAGGAAGTTTAAGTAAAAGTGGGGAAATTAAAAAAAACCCAACATTTCTAGCATAATTTATTAGCATGTTAATCAAGTTTTAATCAGATATTAGTCTGATAATTTATGTATTCCCATCATTCATGTGCATGAAATGACTATTAAATAAGCTTCTTTCTGTTTTAGTTTTAATAATATGCTTTAATAGAAAAGCACACTGCATTCTGAGAAGCAAAATGAGCAACACAAACTGTCTACTGACTAAATATACAAGGCACACATATTAAGAAAGGTTTCTGCTAGGGAAGCTGTTGTAAGCATGATTTTTGTAAACAAAGATATGTTCCCTTGGGACACAAGTAAAAGCAGAAATTCCTAATCTTATGGAAAATTTTGTTTTCTAAACCGAAACAATATAGGAAAACCCGTTATTTAAATGTGAAAATGTTTTGATTTACCTATGTGGCCTTTGAAGAAAGATGCATAGAGACTTGTGAGAAAGTATTCAGCTGTGTGTTTGTGTATTGTGAGTGTTGTCCATAAGCTTAAGATCAGACATATAAAATGTATATTCTTGCTACTGAAAACACTGGGCATGCTTGTAGTGATTAATAATTAATATACAAATATGATTTGAAAAAAACATGTATACTAAGACTTAGAAATTGAGGGTATGTTAAAAAGTGCATAAATTCATGACACCAACATACTCGTCCCAGTGATTTTTAATGATTATTGCTTATTGTTAATTTGAAACACCTGCAAGTCCTTTTGTTTTGATCAAAGCACTTTTTCTCCCGCTAGACTGATGGATGACTTTGTAATTTGTGAGGTAATATGTTAAAGGTCATGAATTAATATGTCCTATGGAACTTGCTCTTCTCCAGCCTTTATTTCCCAAATGGGTGAAGAGAATAGCTTTATTTTTCTGTGTATGTGGAAATAGGTGTATGTCTGTTCACATTTACGCAAGTGTTGGTGTATGTGTTTGTCTCAGTGTGTATACATACATACAAATGCACAGAGTCACTTTTAAGAAAATTTTAGGCAATGCTTTTTGTAACAATTTATCGCTGTCTGAATCAAGTATTATCAGTATCCTTTTTAAAATTAAACTACCCACAAAACATGCATTTACTTTCAGCTATAGAAAATGCTAATAATGCTTTTAGAATGGTCTTTAAAAAGTCTAATTATATCATTTAAAAATGGAGAGACCAAAGGCCAAGCTAAATTCTCCTAACATAAATCAGACTTTTTTATTTCAATGACTTTAAAAACCTCAAATGCAGTAATTTTAATAGCAATGAAAGAATGAATAAGTCATAACTCCGCCTGATCACATAACTGTCTATAACTGTTATTAAATGCTCCAAAATAAGTGAACTCATTATGTTTCTGCACTGCTTTTAGCTAATATAAGATTCTGCTCACTTAATCATGCAGAAAAGGCTTTAGCACAGTTTTAGACCCTCAGCAAGGTCATTTCAATGCCTTTTTTTCTATCCTGCACTGATCATTTAAGAACGGCACTTTGACCCGAAACTGATGATCTCTCATATAAGCTTGAATGCTTAACCCGAAAGGGCTGTGTTTCATATGTACATTTGCACAGCCTATTGTCATATTTGCTGCAAACTGAACCAGACTCTCTTTTCAGGGAAGGAGGAAATGCCAATCAGAATTTGTAGATGTTGTGTGCGTGATGAAAGTACATTTTATGATACCTTCCGACACCAAAGTAGTGATTTTTACAACACATGCTCCTGCGATGGACTCTTTAATGAGTTCTAATTGGCTTTATAAGTATGGCAGTTAAATGCTGGTTTTTACTGTGTGTTTCTGTCAGTCAACATATAAAGCTTATATGTAGACTTTTCCTAGAAATCTAATTCATTTAGGCATGATAACTCATTTAGACAAGTTTTGCCCACAGTAAGACTATGAACAGATCCAAAAGCTAGGGAACAAAATCGTCCCATCTTCTTTTCGTGGCGTGTGTGATACAAAACAAAGTGCTTTTTAATGTCAGTAAAAGGTCTTCAGAAATCAGGAGTAGAGACGAAGTCCTACACTACTGTAGCTAACGGAATAACTCTCCTATTGATTCAGTGACAGCAAGCTTGGGCTTTGAATTGCAAATTAAGGCTGTAATTCTCAAACACTAGTGCACACGTGAACTTCACTCATCTGGTTTGTGCTGTTGGTATCAACAGGATGACTTAACCTGAGTCAAGTTAAAGGAAACTTCATCCTACAGGCATTTATTTCCCTCCTTATCTGTACACACAGAGTAAAATACAACACAGCAGTAGCACATATGCAGAGTCGTTATCAGGTCTGTTACAAGGGCAATCATCATCCAGTAAGACTGTCTTCTCCCCAGATGATGAACAAAGGTATTCTTTATGGTGCTATATGGCTGTTTCAAAAATACTGCCTTTTCGTTTCTCCTTTTTCTCTTTTATGTTTTAAAGGGAGAATGTGTTTCGCATGGATGAGAAATCATTCACATTTCCTCCCCACACACACACACTCCCCTTTTCTGAGGTTTACTAAGGCAAAGGCAAAACTTTTATTACATTTAATTACAAACGAGGGTAAAACCAAGAGAAAATAAATCCTAAAAAGGACATTCAATTGGTTCATTACCCCTTGCAGCTTTTCCAGCTGTTGTGGAAACCTGCTATAGAGAGCCAAGCACTGGTCCCTCACACTTTTCTGGGAAATGAAATTATCTTCTTTTCTACAGATATAAAATATACTTTGCAATTGCATAATTTCTAGACATTCAATGTTGCCTGGGGTTAAAGTCATAAAATCTAGATTGTAGATCTATTAAGGTTCTTTCCCAGAGACAGTATCGGTGGAAAGAAATCCTGCCCATCTCATCCCAACCCCTCCGTAAGTTGGGCACGGGAGCAGTATGCAAAGGCATTTATACTTCATGGCAGCGCATTTGTTCCTCAGACTACTTGAAGAATAGCGAGGACATGTAAAATGGAGTCATCACTCCCCCAGACTGTGGGATGATGTGTGCATTTACAAAGGAGGAGTGCTTTTCAGCTGTGTGGAAAGATAGTTTTCCCTGTACTGCCATAAATCTTGTGGCTATCACTGCTCCTCAGGGCTTCACATTGGTCATTTCTTTTAGGGAGCTGCAGCTGATTGTTTAGCTGGTCTACAGTGTTACACCATAAACTCTGCAAGTCACAGACTACTCAATGTTTTTACTGTACCTGAGCACAACTGGTCCCATGGCTGTAGACACTACTGTAATACACTTGTTGTAAAGGCAGTATAGTAATTCCAAGTGTCACATTCTAGCTGTTGATGCTTTTGCAACACTTCAAGATCCTAAGATTAAAAAAAAAAAATTTTCAATTGCGTATTGTTAAAAAAATAGGTATTTCTTGCATAAAATTTTACTTTGGTATATAATAACTAAGTATTGTTGCATTTCCTGGGAGATCAACTTAAGAATTACTTTATGAATATTCTGCAATGGAGCAGCAGATTAAAAAAAAAAAAGAAAACCAAAAACAACCCAAAACTTGTAAATAGTGAAATGACACTTCAGGTGGATATAGAAGAACAATATAATATTATATTTTAATATTGTTTGCTTGAAGACAATTAATATTTAATTAAAATGTAAAATTGGTTCATGCTATTTAGACAAATGATTGAGCCTTGAATCTGTGCTCCATTTCTCATTTTAGATAAGACAGTGTACAAATAGACAATAGTTTGAGGGAGACAAGTTCAAATATGTTTCAAGAAGAGGAAGGAATTTGCCCAGTTCACATTGGAAAGGTATTATAGTCCAAACTCTGTTTTTTCTCTTTCTTTTCTCACTTATGAACTTCAGAAAACGTGTTTGGTGAATTGTGTAATGATGAGTTTGCAGTGCCCATTGCAGTTGTTGGGCCCTGTCCCACATTCTGTCTGTGAAATAAGGCCACTGAAGCACTTAAACAAGTCAGATTCATCCTGCCGTGTTCTCTGTATGAGAAATTATTATGACACCATGGTACTGCCACTGGGCAGTGCCACAGAATCACCACTGCAAGGAGATTCTTTTCTATTTTTCTAAGCCCGTGTTCTCATCTAAACAGGATAACTCTTCACATGGAAAACAAAATCCAGCTGCTTCGCAGCAAGAAAAGTCACGTCTTGAACTGAATAAAAAAAAGCCATATATTACTACTAGAATGGCAAATGAAGAGATTTTCTACAGGCAAGCACTAAGAAAAATCCCATTCTAAATGTTTCAGAGTATAAGCAGTATCCAAATCAGAATTGTGTAAATGTGATCCACACTCTTAATCCACTAAATCTAAATCCCAGTATCTGATGAGAGTGTGCGTGTGCGTGCATGCATGTGTGTGAGATGGGGATAGGCGAGTTGTAATTTCACCACATTTCATCTCCATATTTTGCCACTTGAGTCCATCTGAGATGCAGGAAATGCTTTAGGGCTAGCTAATGAGCAGTCCTGCAAGCAAAATTACTAAATTCACGTGGTAATGATTTATGAGAACACAACATTATTTATACATATTTGGGTAAGCGTTGTATATTAACAATGATGTTTATAATCCTCGATGTTCAGCACATTTTAACATGACTTATAGTGTATCTGAAATACTATGAAGATGTTTTAAAATATTATAAACTATTTCCCTCTAATAAACTTGTTTGCAAATATACAGACTGGTCAGTGAATTAAAGCATGAATCTGTACTTATTAAAATCAGTTTGATTCCCAAAGGAACTACATCAAATTTTAAACTTTTTTCCCCCAGAGGCTTGACCAACTGTAAAAACTGAAACTGGCTAAACGGAAAACATCACAAAATAAAAATATATAGCCATGTGAGATTCTTGCTGTGCAATCAACTAGACACTTGTAATTTTTTTTCCTGTTGATTTTGTTCATGCTGTTGAAGCAGCAGACCTGAATAGACTGCTTGTCGGATTTTTTAAACAGAGTCTATACAGGCTTTTAAACTGCTAATTTCCAAATGTGTTGATTCAAGATTTTTCCATGGGAATGACTAAAATTGCATTAACTGGATATTTTCATTGTAGTTCAAATTTGGTTTCCCAATAACTCCCACAACAACTTAAGACCTCCGGTATCCAGTGCAGTCCTAGCATGAGAATGAAGAAACTGTTCAGAGCCCCCAAAAAGCAATTAAGTTAAGTTATCATTCATGGCTGTAGCATTTTATAACATGATACAGTGCAGTAAAGATACCGTTATAGCCTACTGGTATCCAGAACCTTTTAAATCAAATCACAGATAAGCCAAATTGAAAAGTAAAAATATGCTAAAGTAGGGCAAGAATGCACAGGAATGATTGTGGTCCAAATTCTTGAATAGATTTGCAGAGAAACAGCACCGTTGGAGGAGACAGACAAAGGCAACCAAGAAACACAGTGAAGCTCACAAAGGTAGAATAGATTCAGTAGACAAAGCTTCCAGTCCGGGTATAGAGACGTGCGATTTAAAACCTACACAGTAGGTAGTTTAAATATATTTGAAAAGTCAGTCAAACGGTCAAGAAAGGACAAAAGGAATGTGCTTACGTTGTACCCTGGAGGTGGCTAGGTGTATGTTCTATCAGCTTCAGTAAAAGGGAGTGAGATTCTAGAGGTATCTGTAGAGAGAAGACATTAATCTTTGCACTTACATTAAAAACAATTAATTAAAGTGTAGACTGTATATTTAAAAAACAAATAAAATGTGAGTTTTGCTAGACAAATATTTTGGTTAATTTTTTTTTAATTAAGCTCATTCTGTTGAAATTACAGACTGATCTATGAGGCTTGTAAAAATATTTCTTTCAAAATCACTTGTATGTATTATGGTGGTGCATTGCACATTATCTAGTCAAATAATATGAAATATCTTTTTCAAAACCTCAAATGAGGATAAATCTTCATTTTCTCCCATTCTAATGATATATTCCTGTGCAGGAAAGAGAGGCTAGCTAACCATTCTTTCTTCAGTGTGTCTTCCTTGAACAGTAGTTACACCTACACAGTATTTTTATCTGTCCTGGTCCTGTCATTAATCAAGAGTCTAAAAATGATTTGAAGGTATCTCCAAATAGTCAAGATGCTGCAGTACTTGCAGTACAGCAAGTTTACACCGCTCAGACAGCACAAAACTCCTCAAAAGTTGGCTTAGCAACACCCCAAAGTCACTTCTGGATTAAAGGTGTATTTAGCTAGAGTTAACCGTGAGCTTTTCTGTTAACCCTTTGCCTAAATGCCACTATTAGCAGCATAGCTGAGATAATCTGCCAGGCATAACAGGCAACAGAAGAGTGTACCCAGACTATTGTAGCCAGCATAATGCAGACGTGCTTTTAGATTGGTTTAATTTGTATTTTGGACTGGGCCAGTATCTGCACAGATTCAGTTTTGGAGGTATTTGAAGGTCAATGTTGTATCATGTTTTCATGTTTGACTCATGGCTTTTCCTATTCTAGAAAGGAGAGACGTATTTACAGTTCTGTTTCTGTTCCTTTGAGAAAAATAAGTGCATTATGCCCTTCAAACAACAAGTAGTCTCTCTGTAAGTACTTACATAAAGAGTTTACTCATGATAGTTTTAGCCCTGGAATGTAGAAGCAAAATACTTTAATAGCATAGACTTAGTATAGGATTCTTTTCCCTCTACTCTGAAAAAGAGAGGGAGTGGAAGCAACCACTTATCTTCTTCAAGCCCTTCTTGAATATCATCAAATATCATCAAAATATCTGGCTGATCTTAGTAGATATAAGAAAAAAAATAGAATAATTAATCCAAGCCTCTGACCAATGATAATGTCAAATCCATTTCTTTCTAGATGAGCATTACAGTAAAAAGCAGCCTAGAGGGGCTTTTATATTTAATTTCAAGCAGACTGCATTTCTAACTTCCAGTCATTTTATTGACCTTCCACTTAAAAACCTGTATTTTGATAAAACAGAAGTTATTCAAGTAGTTGCAACTACAAGACTGTGAAGAGATCTAAGATCAATGTAGATTAAACTTTATGTGAAATTTGTGAAGATTCATTGATCCAAAATCCAGATTCTCAGTTTCAAAACTAAGGATCTTCTCTAAAATCTCTTTCATGTTATGGATCGTAGTGATTTCTCTTCACTAGTAGACTGTTGCTGTACAGACCATTATTATTTTAAAATACATATTATTTTTGTCTAGATAATTAGTGTGGCTCAACAAAAGACAATAAAGTGTTTAGCTTGTCCATAGGTAGGAGATAGTCCATTGAACAGGAATGCTGTTAATCATATCATTTGTTTCTTTTTGGGAAGTAGTGGGAGTATACTTTTCCCACATCATTATCAAACTAACCATAAATTCTAAATACATTAGCAAAGACCTTCAAAGATGGTGAAAATATGGTAAGCAGTTTGAAGTATTATAGGTGAAAGTATTGCTGTAATTCCCCTGTACTCAGCATTGGTGAGGCCACACCTTGAGTATTGTTTCAGTTCTGGGCCCCTCAGCTCAACAAAGATATTGAGGTGCTGGAGCGGGTTCAGAGAAGAGCAACAAAACTGGTGAAGGGACTTGAGCACAAGTCCTGTGAAGAGAGGCTGAGGCAGCTGGGTTGTTTAGCCTGGAGAAGAGGAGGCTCAGGGGTGACCTCATCGTTCTCTATCTGAAAGGAGGTTGTAGACAGGTGGGGGTCGGACTCTTCTCCCAGGCAACCAGCAACCAGCAACAGAACAAGAGGGCACGAGCTTAGACTCTGCCAGGGAAGGTTTAGGCTGGATATCAGAAAAAAGTTCTTCACAGAATGAGTAATCAGACGTTGGAATGGCCTGCCCAAAGAGGTGGTGAATTCACTATCCCTGGAGATTTTTAAAATAAGACTGGATGTGGCACTTAGTGCCATGATCTAGTAATCATGATAGTGTTGGATTAAGGGTTGGACTTGACGATCTTGGAGGTCTCTTCCAACCCAGATAATTCTATGATTCCATGTCCTCAACAATTTGTCCCCAAATTCCTTGACAAATTAAGTAGCTGCAGATGAAAGAACTGTTTGGTGTGCTCTCCTCAACCTGTTCTTACTTTACTTTCCCAACTTATCCAAGGATGGCCACTTGAATTAATTGTGACAAGGGATTTTTTAACAATAGTACCAAGCTTTAAAATGAACCCATCTGTATGATCCTTTCCCAGGTGTTCTCTGAAAATCTGTAGAGAACGTATACTCATCTTACAGTCACCTTTAATTTGTCCTCTGGGTTATATTTATTTACTTCAATTCTTGAAATGTACCTGCCTGTTTGGTTGAATTTGCAACAGTAGACAGAAGAAGCTATGGACTTCTGAAATGTCTTGTTGTTTTGGGGTGGTTTTCTTTTGGTTTTAGTTGGTTGGGTGTTTTTTTTTATGGATAGAGTGTGATTTATAAGTCACAAGCCATTTCAGGGACATAGAAACTTGTCAAAGGGCTATTTTGCTTCACACCAAACACACTTACCTCTGCTGATGTGGTCATAGTGTAGCTAGACATTAATTTTGGCCCTGCAGTGGAAAGTAGACTTAACCATATTCAAGTGAATAACCTAAGGAACAATTTTATGACATGTGCTGTGTTTGCAAAGAAAAGGGAGTGTCAAAAAATTCTTAGGAGAATTTCTCCTTCTTGCTTTCCTGCTATCAGATTTTTAGCAAGGCATACTGTTTGCCGGATACACATGACAAAATCATGCACCAGGATTCCCCTTAATTCATAGAAACGAACTGTTTCTCTATCCATATGTTTTAGAGAACATGTAAATGAGCTATTTTTAGAAAGCGTTGGGGATGTAAAACTCCCTCCTTTTCTTCCTCTCCCCACTGATTCTCTTTTGAAGGAGAAAGGACAGCTGCCCTTACACATCTGTAGCTCATTACATTCATCCATGCTGCTAGGGTTGGTTATTGTCCTTAGACACAATACCTTAATGTATATATGTTTTTAAGCAATGATTTGCCTATCTCAATGACATCACTAACTTGAATTGTTCTTAGGAATATATGGAGACCAAATATTACAGTAATAGAAAATGGAATTAAACACAAAGTGCTAGGACCATATTTCATTCTTAACTTAAAATAGTCCTGTTTTTGTCATGTTTCGTCCTTCTTCCTCCCCTTCCCACCTCACCAGCACAATCAGTGGTGTTTTGGAATGGTATAAGTAATCCCTTTGTGAGAGACTGATGATCTTTTTGTTAATTTTGAAACTTACCAGAAGGTAAGTGATTCACGGATGCACATGAGCATCTGCTGACAAGATCAATCAGTTTTCTCCAATGAAATACACTGTAGTTTTTTGCAGTGTTTAATCATTACTCCTCTTTTATAAAAATATCAATAAAATGTGTTGCAATATTTAAGTAAAAGGCATTCAGAACAAAATCGTCAGTGGAAGTGTGTTTAAAAAAATGTCAGCTACATTTATGCTAGTGATAGGAGGAGTCCACTGAAACTGGATGCAAGTTATTTACAAATGCCTTGGATATTTTAACATCCACATTCTTCCTGGCTGCCTCAGCAAGTTTGAACTAGATATTCCAGCTGCTGTCAGATGCAAAGCCAAGAGTCTCCTACAACATGAGCACCCCTACCAGGAAAAACTGGCAATATGTGCCTATCTTTCCTGTGTATTCTCTGCTCTGTAGCTTGTAGTTAGTTAATATAGTAGAAAAGGAAGGACTGCAGAATGATAGAATTGCTGATGTTTTTCCTCGCCTGGTAGAGTATGAGTGTCTTTAGAGCAAGCTGGACGTCAAAAATGGAGACAACTATTCATTTGTTTAAAGGAACAAAAAAAAGTCAAGGAGCATGTGTGCATGTTCATATTTAGGATGCAATTGTGTAATAGACTACACTGATGAGTAACAGCTCATAATTCAGTGTGGCAGAGGCCATGTAGTACAATGATTAAAAATACATCTTTTGTCAGCCCCATCCTTCACCTACACCACTTTGCACTTCATGCAGGTGTTCTGTTTAAGCAACATTTTCTTCCTACTTTAAGTAGTTGTTATAACAGCTTAAAGAATAACATCTAAATTAGGCCTATCATTTTTTTTATAGTCATAGGATTTTGATGGTATGTATGAATGCCTTAATAGCTGATACATTTCCACATAATTGTTTGTGTTCTGTGAGGATCCTTATTGTCAACCAAAACAAGTTTGTGTTCAGTACTTTTGTAAACATTCCAACAGCTTTGTTGCTTTCTACACATATCAACAGAATATTTTCCCGTTGGCAAATTATTATTTAATGAAACATGCTATAAGAGTCATCTAAATGAATCTCTCCTAAATGGGTCATATTGAAATACAAATATTTTTGTGTTTGGGAGAGTTTCCCTTGAGACAAACATACATAAAATGGAAGCTGTGCGAGTAATGAATGACAGTTTCTTAAAGGTTAATATTTTCTTTAATCTATTTCCATAACAGGAGAAGAGATGAAAATACTGTGCTAAGCATAAGGTGTGCTTTTGGGATTAGAGAAACAATCTCCGCTAGCATGTATATCTCAGACCACAGGGAAAAATATGCACACCACAAACACATTTTTATTTCATTTAATCAAATATAGAAGTGTCTTAAATATTTTTCTATGTTATTAAAGGGATTGAGGATTCCTTAGATTTTCTTTTTTTTCCTTTTTTTAAAGAAAAGTAAAACTGCCCTTAATGCTGGACTAGACTCTGTGATTGTCATGTGAGGTAATGAAACCTTTGAATGCATAGTATTAAGAAGAGACGAGATGCAATTAGCCAAGAAATTACTCTGATCTCAGTGACATTTTCAAAAAATCATAATACAATATACATTGCAGGACATGATTGACAGTCTAATCCAGTTTTGATGGAACGTAGTCCACATACTGAGAGTAAAGCAGTACACGGCTAGATAAAGCTCACAGCTGTGAATCCCTGATATGTCCTTACAGTCTTGTCACCCAGGAAATTCCTCAGGTTTAAAAGATGATGAAAGTATCGACCATTAATGACAGGATCATCTCCTACCCTGAAATAAAATGTACTAATCCCTTTTGCTAGGTCTATGAATTCCTAATATAAATTATATAAACTGTAGTAATTCATCTCTGTTAGCACAGTTGTGTTTGGAAATTGTACAGCAGTCTTTGCCCTATTTGAAATGCTAGATGAAAGCAAGACATGTTCATTTAAGCTGCAGCATAAAGTAATTTAACACAGGGGACAGAATAACTTCTGGATAATGAGCAGTAGATATGTAAAAGAAGGAAGTTCTGAAGTTCTAAAGTGCCCTGATGGATTTATGCCTGATCTTAGAAAGAGGCCAAAAATGTAAATATAGGAATGCAGGTGCTTTGTTAGACATTTGTAAGATGATTTAATGATTGAGTCATATAGAATACATGCTCTGACTTCAAAGAGACATACAATGGTCATTTATGTCTTACAAATAATTTGGATGGTAACCTATCCATCATTTAAAAATACAGTAATGTGGATCATACTGGATTATAATGCAAGGGGGGGGAGTTAAAAGTGAATTTGAAGTGACATTAAAAACACATTTGAATTTCTGTAATCCATTTTTGATAATACATAGGCTACACATATCTATCAGGCTGGACTTGTAGGCTTGTGCTTGTACGTCATTGACACCTGCCTCAATCACACAGACAAACAGTCACTGATGAAGTCAGATAGTTAGCCTTCTAAAAGACATTTAAGGCATCTGCAAACAATATAAAGCACAAACCTGGTTCTTGGATATTTTTCTCACAAGTAATGGCAGTACAGTAATGCAAGATTATTAAAAGAAATATCTGGGATGCACGGATGTAAAGTAAAAGCATTTGATAAAATATATGTATTTTTCAGCTATGTGTACTGTGCTCATGCATATCAGTATATATCAGTTTTAAGAGTGAATACATCACAGAGAGAATATTGATGATGAATAATAGTTATGTTTTAATGTTGTAAATGTAACTGTTCAAAAAGATTCTGTGTTTTGTAGCTTTTCTGTATCTGAATCTGGTGTAAGTGTGCAGCAGAAAACATTGTATTACCCACGCACAGAAAGCAAAGCTAATGTTATTCAGTGCTCGGAGAACAGTTTAGGAAGCAGAACAAGGGAGAGTCAATTCTTTTATGTCTGACTAACATTGCTTTTGCCAGTTATGTTCAGAATCATTGCAGTAAGATCAAAAGTTAACAGTATACATAAGTTCCCACAACTTGTGGGATTAAAGATATCCCACAGGTACGATGGGTTACAACTGATAGAAACTCTTCAAATTTCAGCAGGTTTCAGCATAGCTTGAAATATGAGCAAAACCACAATTGACTGCATGCCATTCTGAGATTGCCTCAAAGAACCCAAAAAAACCCAAAAAGCAGCAGAGGTCTATTTTTTATTAGTCATTTGAAATGTTCAAATATGTATTCAATAGATAATGTCAGACCAAAAAGCAGAAGTCAACTTTGAACAGCTACTTTAGCTTATATGTGAGGAGGTGAATAATGGATTATGCCACTTTATGAGTCATACTTAAAGAAATACTACATTTCCATCCAGAGGATTTGATTTATTCAAGATGGGTAGCACTAGAGATGAATGTGACTGTGTTTGTAGGAAACTTACATTAAATTCAGAGTTTAGGGGTTTTTTTAAGTTTACCAGAAATTGCGATGTAACATTAAATTCTGTTGAAAGATGTTTGAATCCCAACAACCTTTGTATAATCTTCATTTGTCTATGTTCCCTTTATACTACTCAACATAGGCACACTTTTTACGATTTTTATCTAAGAAGGTCTTGAATATTTGGAAATACTATTGATACAAGGCAGAATTAGAAAAAACAAAATGCAGCATGCCATGACAAGATTTTATTGCAATAGTGTACATCCAAGAGTACAGTTTAGGTTACTATCACAACTAATAAGTTACAATGGTGATAAGAAAATATGAGAAAAAAGAATGCTTCCTAAATTAACAGCTTGAAACTGGCAAAATGAAAAGTACCTTTGATTTCACTAAATTTTGTAGTAATTAGGGGCTCTCAGAGACTCCCAGAAGGATCTCAGCACCCCACAGCATCTGATCCTAAGCCACAAATACTGTAAGAAGTTGGGAAAGTGTATTATAAAGCAGAGATGCCTCTACTGCTGCACAATATCTTCCATAAGATTTCATTAATTACCTAGTGAGGCCTCCTCAGGGAAGATTTTTCCATTTCTGTTCTGAGTTAGATACTATGCAAACTTTGCTCACTGCTATAAACTAGATTCTAAAGTATTTTGCTTACACAGCTTCATACCACTAGGTTCTGTCAATCCTTTTTTTGTTTATTTAAAATGAACAAAATTTAAGTATATTTCATTCAAAATCAGGGAAAAATAAAAGAACACATGTTTTTCAAGGGCTAGTATTTCTTACAATATGTCTTCTCTCAAACAGAGATGCAGGGAAATGAACAAGGACGTTTTATGGGTTTGTATTGTAAGTATTTTAATATTCAGAAATGGTACAGTTGCATTCTTTGGTTTTAAGTATGACTGTCTTTATTTGAGGTAACCGAAGATTACAGGCCCAAATTATTTCAAATTGTTTTTCATTAGCCATACTCTAGTCTTTAGGTGAACAGATACTCAGAACTGCCTTTTCCTTTTCCCTTTCCCATGTGCTCAATGTGATCATGGATTTCTATTTCTATTTTTACTTAAGGAATATAATAAAAGAAGATGAGTTCAATTTTAGCTGTTTTCAAACTAAACAAATATGTTGAGCTTTTTAAAAATAACAAATATATTGACATTTTCTGATGTCTTCCTAGGTTTCAGTACTTTAAAATTTATATTCAGTTTTTAGGCAATCAGCTTCAATTTTGGCATAGTAAATTATTAGAGAACCCTGATTAATTCAAGAAAAATCAAAACTGATGATGCTAGGAGGCTCAAAATGAGAGTACAATGTAAATGCCGTTACTTTGCTGTATCAATGTTTAAAGGGAGGAAAGAGGAAAGTGATGCTGAAAAAAATGAGTACTTTAGCAGGTAATGTACTAACTGTACAAACTTTGTTCTTCATGTTCTTCTTGGGAACATTAAATTTTTAATTCATATAAAATTGTACAATGCCTAAAAGACTCAGTTTTTGAAAAAAAGAATTGTAGACACTGAAAGTGAAATGGATGAATATGATTTTGTGTGTTTAATTCCAGCATCAGACGCATTAGATAGCTTTGTATATTTTTTCAGCCTATTTAAAATATATATTGTATCTGTTGTTATTTCTGCAGTAAAATCACAATTAAAAAAAGGTATTATTTGTTAGTAATTCTTATAAGGCCTACATTTCTCTTATTAATAGTCTGATAATAAAGAAGATTATAGATGCTGCTGCTACCAGTGGTGGAGTAACTAAATTTGCTCTAAGGCTAAATACAGGATGATGAGAAATGTTCTGCATACTTCATTCAGAAGGTACGGCACAATGTTTCTATTTGGCCCAAGCTCCTTAGTATCTTCCTGTAAATGTTATTATTTTGCTTAAAAAGTCCCACTGAGGTTAACGTATTCTGAGCTGTCAAGGAAAGTAGATAAATTACTACACAGACTTATTAATGGTATATTCAAGAGGGGAAAAAGACTAGTGATGGTCTCTAGCCAACACCAGGTAATAATAGAACACAGTCTATAGCATTTTATATTTTCAAAAGTCTGTATAGTCATGTGAAAAGCATCAGAAAAATATGGAAAGAATAAATCAGTCTAAAATAGTCTAAAATGATTCTGTATGCTTCTACAGTTAAAAGAATGCAGCAGAAGACCTGAACGCTGCTTTTGGAGAATATGTACATGTAGATGGGAGAACTTGTTCATTTAAAGGCGATGTCAAATATTTGTCAAGATTTTATATCATTTTTTTGACAGATCTGTTATGGGTAATTAATTACTTTCATTTGCTTTAAGTTGTATACTTGAAGATGAATAGAGCATAGTAACAAGGCTAGAGTGTGTGAGGAAGACCTTTGATAGGCTATATAGTGTGCTGCCTCATTACAGAGCTAGCTATCTGCAGGAAGCCTGACATTGAAAGGTACCGCACATCCCATAACACCCTCCCTTAACTGTGGTGATTGTAGCGTCTTCCTAAAAGTGATGATTAGGAGAGAGAAAAGAAAAACTGAATGCTGTATGAATATTTCATGTAAATGTAAGCAGGCACTTACTGGACGTAGACCTTGATTGATGCTAGAGTGCTTCTAAATGCCTTGACATTGAAGGCTTTAGCTTCCTCTTTCCACAATGACTGCTTCAAGAGCTGCAGTTAATAGTGGAATATAGCTGTATTTGGCTGAAGAGCTCTTTATTACTGGCTGACATTAAACAAGACCACAGGCCCTAGGTTTAAGTAAGTGAATCTGAATAAAATAGTGGATATCTAAAGGAGCTAAGATAGTTAAGGTTTCTTCTTCTACCTTCCACTTCTGTAGCTCAATTGCTTTCATCATTTTTACATTCCTTTCTATGTGGAAGTGAATCAGCAGCACACAACAGGAATCAGCCATAAATTGTTTTACAGTACCTCTGTTCAAAAAAAGAAACAAATGCAAATGTCTAAAGAATTTCTTACAAGAAGGTATGTGTTTTTAAAAGGTAGTAAAATTGATATAATTAATCAGTTTAAAAAAGATAGAATTTTAATATCTTTCCCAATAAGCATTTCAAACTACTATTGAAACACTGATCAAAGAGAAAAATATCTACTCTTTCAACGACTGATTGCTTGTTTGTTTTAGGGTCACAAATATTGCTATGCATGTGCTAAGAACCTGGTTCTATTGTACTTTTGAATTGACCTCTTGAAAAGACAGTAACCTTTAATGCACAGTCTGAAGTGGAATAGTAATGCTTACAAGTAATTTAGAAGCTGAAATTGGCATTGTAAAGGAATCGTCTTTCAAAATCAGTCAAATGAAGGAATGATATATTGAAAGTTGACACTGAGAGGTTTCATAGTCAGAATAAGATGATGGTCATAATAGGTGTTTTCCACATTTTTAATAGACAAATCATCCTTCGAAAAAAATATCCCTAACTACCATGCAGTTTAATCAGGATTATGGACTGCACTTTCCAAATACTTATATTTTAAGCGTGATACAATGAAATGCCTTAATTTGAGCTCTGCTGCATTTAGGAAGAATTTTTTATTGATATGGTAGTGAAGGAAGTGGAATAATTCCTCACTTTAAATTGAAGAAAGCAGAACAAAGTGCGTTTGACAAGATATTATACCTACTGAAATTCTTTGCCCTTGAAGTCTGCATAAATAAAACTCTATCAATAATTAGCTTTCATTAACTGCAAATCTCAAACCAAAATACTGAGGCTGAAAAGATAAAATAAGTATGGTTTCACTTCCCTAAGGAGTGGTAAGACTAAAAGCAGTGTGAGCCACCACTTCTGCAATTGCACACATTTGTTGGTAGCAATAATTAAGATGACTATGGAACCACCTTTTCATTCCCTACACAGGTTCCCTCAGATGAGTAGACAATGAATTGGCCCTTTTCAAGCACCCATGTAGGTGCGTGTTCTTAAAGTTCTATTCTTCTCCAAGGCTTCCAGTAAGATGATTCTTCAGGTGGTTTGAGCTGAGAATCAGCTAAGAGGGTTTTGTCCTTTATTAGTACAAAAACTCAGTGAATTTTCCAAATATTTTTTCCGGCAAATTACTAACTATACCAGCAGAAGAAAAGAAGTGGCCTTTTTTTTAATAAATAATTACAACATGTAATTTTCTTTGCAATAGACTCAGATACTTTCACTTAACTTGAATTTTGCCAACAGATGTCCACTAGATAAAAATACAAGAGAATTAAAAATATAATTTAATTTCTCTTTTTCTTACGACACACTGTAAAAAATAAAGCAAAAGTGAAATAATTAGGGTTACTTCTAAAGGAATGTGTTGCTCCTTGGGTCTCTATAGGATAATAGGCTATATGTAAACAGATATTTTTAGCTGCTTTTACCTCATAGATCACATCTAAGTATGCTTTCTTGTGAAATAAAGGACATAGATGCATTTCCTTTTGAAGCCAGCAGGACTTCAGCTATTGACTCTAGCAAGCGGCTTAAGAGTAACGTATCTTCTAGTTTCCCATAGATTTGTTTTTTACTTTAGTTTATCCATTACATAAAGCATAATCTGAATAGACGTGAATGGCAGCTTTAGAGGAAAATTGTAGGAGCTGCCACGTGATAGCCGCTGCAATGTAATTTGATTTTTTTCCAATAATACATTAAAATTGCTCTTAACTGTGTGCTGGTTAATAAGGTTCTGAGTACTTTCCAGCTGTGAATACTCCTTATGTGCTTGCTCATGTCAACACTGACTTTGTATGTTACTGAGCTGACCATGCGCTTTAAGAACACTAAACTCATGCACCCTTTTTATAAAAATTTCATATGATGCCGAAGATAAGCTTTTGTGGGTAGATCATGGTCAAGAGTGAACTAGCAGAGCAAAAAGGAGCCTTGGTAATGTTACAATTCTTCTTGTTTCTAAAAGCAAGTAGTGTGCCAGTATTATGCACTAGAGACAGGAAAGACAAGACCAGGACTACAAGGCTGCATAGAAGGGCTTGAAAAAAAAGACAAGCTAATGAATACTGAATGCCCTTGTTAATAAAAGAAAACATAGATTTAATCTTAACATTTCATAGTCAGTCATGCCTCTGACTAATAACTAACATCTTTGTGTGCTGAACTAATGCTCTAATTACCTAGGGATGCAGCTTGTTCCCATGTCTCTTGGGTACACAAGTGAAGTCACTCCGTTACCTGCTGGAACTAGAGTAAATGGTTATTTAGGCAGGAGCAGTAGAATTTTGATGCCACAGTTAGATATTTATGAAAAGAGATGCATTGAATTTTATCTCAGTATTATAGATCAATTTTCAGGACAGAGTTCCTAACAGTGTATTTGTAGGCTGGGTACAAAACCAATTTTATCTGCTTCACTGGTGTGTGAACTGTATAAGGAAAGACATCTCTTAACTCTTCAATACCTTATCTTCCATGGTGACCATTTTACATGCTCTTGTAAATACACATATTTTACAGAACAAGCTCTTTAAACTATCCTTTGAGATGACCTTGAAATAAGAACATTTGAATCTTCCAGAGAATTAGCAGCAAAGTCTGTTTGGGTAATGATTGGTATGGTAGGAAGTGTCACTCAAAGCAGAAGTAATAATCAGTGCAGCAAGATATTCAATAGTATGGGTCTATTACAGAGTAAGGTTTTTACAAGGAAATGCACGCACACGAAATTATACCCATTCTACCTGCCCTGAAAATTTTCTTAGGAACTGGTAAATCTTTAGAAAAAAAAAAATTTGGCAAATTGGGACTGTGGTTTAAAATACTTAAAGCAAACAACAGGAAAACTAACCACTATGTTTTCTCCCCACAGGGCACATAAATACTGTTTAAATTTAGTTGATATCAACAGAGAAAGTAAGTACGCTCTTCAAAGGGATACAATGACAGTGTAAAAATTTTTAACATTGCAACATAAGGAATTATTTATTATGTCTTAAGATGTAGTTATTATTTTTATTTTAATTTCTTTTCTCTTCTTTCTACTGTTTTCCCCCACTTTTTCACCAATCCAAGCTTCTCATGGGTACCTCTTCCAATTAAAATTTTAGGTCTGTACATTGTAACCGTGTATAGAGTGACCACTGATATCACTTCATTTATATCCACTGCCCTAGCTTACACACACATCCACATATTCTCCATTTATCTATACATAAAGAGACTTATAACTCTATGCCCAAATTCCCTCACACAGACGCATGCACTATACAAATATTCTTCTTTTTAAAGGTCTTCGGGCATATGCACTGTGGTTGTCCCTAAACCAATGTGTGTTCTCCATGTGAATGTGCACATTTCACAGAGCAAACTTTCCTGTGTTCCTTGCTAGCCCACATCAAATGCGTAGTTGCTTCTTCTCATGCTGTCTCTTTAAAGATGCCTATGTAAAAATTCTCTCCCTGTGTTATGCCTACAGCCTGTACTACATTGTACTTTCACTGTCTACAACTACCTGAAAGAAGGTTGTGGCAAGGTGGGTGCTAGTCTCTTCACGCAAGTAGCAGGTAACAGGATGAGAGGAAAAGGCCATAAGTTGCACCAAGAGAGGTTCAGACCAGACATCAGGAAAAATTTCTTCACTGAAAAGGTGGTCAGGAATTGGAACAGCTGCCCAGGGAGGTGGTTGAGTCATCATCCCTGGAGGTTTTTAAAAGGCAGGTAGATGAGTTTCTTAGGGACATGGTTTAGTAAGGGGACAGGTATGGTTGGACTTGATCTTAGAAGTCTTTTCCAACCAGCTCATTCTGATTCTTTAGTTCTATGATTCTATATCCATTTTCCATACATAAGCACACACACAGTCCTTGTACCATATATCATGTCTTGTGTAGTAGCAGGTTGAATAACCATGAACTGATGGTAGAATTTTCTACGTAAAATTTTGAATCACACCTTTCCAATGACTCTACAAGGTATTCCTTTTTAACTTCACTGAGAGTGTCAAACTCATGAACCGATTTATAAATGCTCAGGAAAGAAACTAGTAGATGAAGTGACACAGCAATAACTTATTTGTTGTTGGTTTGACTTTTGCACATTAAGACTGTTACTGTAAATTTTGCTTATTCTTAACATTTATAAAAATAAGAAGAATCAAATACAGGTGTAGATTATCGGTGCCGGTATAAGGTATTGAGCAGTGTCTCTGGGGCAGACTCCCAGAGAGGAACATAGAAGCTCAGCTGGAGCTCTAACTGGCAACAGATGCCAAGAATAACAAGACATAGGTATGTGAGCAGCAAAAAAAAGTACAAGGAAGGTCTCCACTACTGATCAACTTTGTATGAGCCAAGGGGTTCGTAGAATGGTTTGGGTTGGAAGGGGCCTGAAAGATCATCCAGTTCCAATCCCCCTGTCATGGGCAAGGGACACTTTCCCGCTTGATTGCTCAAAGTCTTACCCAACCTGGCCTTGAACACCTCCAAGGATGGGGCTCCCACAGCTTCTCTGGGCAACCTGTCCCAGTATCTCACCACACTCACAGTAAAAAATTTCTTCCTCCTGTATAATCTAAATCTAATCTCTTTCATCTTAAAACCATTACTTCTTGTTCTATCACTGTACTCCCTGATATAGAGCCCCTCCCCTGCTTTCCTGTAGGCCCCCTTGTTATTGGACAGCTGCTATAAGAAGCCTTCTCTAAGCTAAACAAGCCCAACTCTCTCAACCTGTCTTTGTATGGGAGGTGCTTCAGCCCTCTGATAATCTTTGTGGCCCTCATCTGGACTTGCCCTAACAGATCGAAGTCCTTCCTTTTTCCTTTTTTTAAAATGGGAATTATGTTTCCAGTTTTCCATTCAGTGAGAACTTCACTGGACTGCCATGGCTTCTCAAATATAATGCATGGTAGTTTAGCAACTTCATCTGCCAATTCCCTCAGGACTCATGGAGGCATCTCATACAGTCCCATGTGCTCATGCACTTTCAGGTTCCTAAGACGGTATTGCACCTGATCTCGTACAGTGGGTGATTCTTCAGTCTCCCAGTACCTGCCCTTGCTTTCTGAGACTTGAGCAGTGTGGCTTGGGGTCTTGTGATGAAAACTGAGGCAAAAAAATCAGACCCCATCTCACCATGTCTCTGTGATGCCAATGAGATCATAGCCCTGCAGTTAATTAACTAGTATACAGAAACGGCTGAGATACTAAACACTGTCTGTGCCATGGTGGTCAGGGGTAAAGTTAGACCCTAAGTCTCAGTACCAAGAAGAAACAGCAAAGTAAACTGTGAACCACTGAGTGGAGAGTCAAGAATTGTCAGTGCATATCAGACATCCGCAAGTCTGTGGGACCTGGTGGGATGGGTCTCAGGGTGCTAAGAAAGTTGGCTGACAGCACTGCAAGGTCACACTGTTTCATCTTTGAAAGTTCATGGAGATCAGATCAGGAAGATTAAGGAGAATCTGAGTAACTGCAACAGTGTAAATATATATCCATCTCCCAAAGACAAGATCTGAAAAACTATAGATCAGCCAGCCTCAAGTCAGTCCCTGAATAAATCATGAAATGGACCCTCACAGGAGCTGCTGCCATGGCCGTGAAAGACAACGTATTGTTTGGGAAGAGAAAACATGAACTTACCAATGGTAAATACTTGACCAAGCGATTGCCATCTATGATGAAACAATTTGTCCAGTGGATGATGGCAGAGCAGTGGTTGACAGCTGACTTTATTATAGCAACATATTTATTGTAGTCTCCTATAGTTAATTTTGGAAATTCCACTATGAAATGTGGAATGAAATTCCCAAACTATAAGGACCATTTCTATCAGATAAGAGAGTGGTAGTAACCTTTTCAGAATGGAAAACAGCAAAATCTGTGGTTTGTTCAGAGATGCCATCATGTACCTAAATAATATGATTATTTTTCAATTTTCCTTTTTTTATTTTTATGAAAAGCTTTGGTTTCTTCATGCAATTCATGAATATAGATACTACAGGATTTAAAAACAAGCAAAACACTGTTTGGGGGAAGTATTCTGAGAAGTAAAGGAGTCAGAGTGGAAGATGTTTTGCCAAATCAGTCGGGAAGAAGGACCTTTACTCCTATGTGGTGCACATCAATTACATTTACAGTTGTTTAACTCAGAAATAATAAGATTGTCTTTCAGCTATGTTCTCCTAACTACAATAACTTCACATGAAAGGGAATAATAGACCCTTCTTAAAGGTTAGGCGAACAGCAACCCTACTCTGAAAAAAGACGCAATGTGAAAACCATTTTAGACTGCGATATCTCTGCTGCACTAGTTCTTATTCAATTACGAATACTCATTTCTACTGATCATCCTTCTACTCTTCAAAATACTTACTAAAATCGTCTCTCTTACTCTCTTGTTATTTATGCCACCATTTCTCCAAACTCCCAAAGTAAAATCCTCACTTCAGCTTTATCAGTGACAAAACTCGTAGACCTTCAGTGAATGTTTTCATCTCCATTGAGTGTAATGATTTTAAATTGGACTATATAAGCTTTCAAGAATGTTTTGATACTGATCTCAGACTAGGCTTAGATTGTGTAAAAAGTAGAATTTAGATCAGTCAAATTTTAAAAACTTATGGACTAAATATGGGAGATACATATAGACAAAGGCTGAGTAACTCTGGACGTAACTAGAGGAAATGAGAGTATTTTACTTCCAGAAGTAAATTCTGAAATATTTTATATTTATAATAATTATGACAGCCCATTTTTACAAAGTCTGTGTCCTCTGCAAAATTCAGAATGTTATTAAATTTACATAGCTGAAATGAATGAACTTAATTCTAGTAACAAAAATGCTGCTTTTTGATATCTCCATTTTGATGCCATCAACAAATATTTAGGTATATATGCAGAACAGGGTTTATTCATTAACAGCTGCATGGATTCCTATAGACTCTCATTGCTATGTTTCTTAGAAATTTGTTTTTAATCCAGCAGCACTATATTGCTAATGTTTGAAACATCAACCCACGGCATCTTTTCTAACAGCAGAGAAATGCCATGGAATTGATTTTAATTAGCCTTTGGAAAAAAAAGAATTATGTAGAATCCAAAATCTGTTGTTTGAGTCATATGCCAGCTAAGCTGTGTGAGAGGTTTATACAGCTAACTGGACATTAGGGACTCATGTTTGTGTTCAAAAATGTACTAACCATTTAACATAAAAATGTAAGGGATACGTTCACTTACAGGGTAGCTATCTGGGTAGCAATTTCATTATGATTATTATTGTAACTGAGAAACAGAGACAAAAACAGAGGCCAAATTCTTTTCTCCAGAGCAAAGTTCAAAAGGACTATAGGGATATTTTTCAGAGATGAAGAACATGTGTCTTCGTCCTATGTTAAATATGACTGCACTAATGCATGGGAGATTTTTGCTAAAATATGGTTGTGGTGTTCTTAAAATAAGGTCCATTCTCTGCTGAAAAATACAAATTACCAAACAAGTTGTTGACTGATATACTATGCCAGATCCTAGGAAACCAAAGCCAGATTAATTCATGTATTTTAATTTTTTTTAGTAGTCTATGAGGACATTGAGTAAATACCCATAAAAAATGCTTTTTCTTTGGCAATAAAATGTTGACCTCACAGACTGAACAGGCACTGACTTTCCTTGCTGATCTACATATGTTTAGATAATCCAACCACACAGAGTGCAATACAAATAATTCTTCTATATGTAACTGAACTTACAAAACTTTAGGTTTCTGAGTACAGATTTCAAAAAAACTCTGAAATTTTACTTTGAAAATACAATAGAATGCAAATATTGAAATTAAGGAAGTGTTATGAATTGCAATAGAAGCACCGTATCAGTACTGTTCTTTTCATGGTAATGTCATTGTTTTGTGGGACAACCTTGAAGAACTTGTTAAATAGATTGCAGTTATGCTTAAACACTTATTTCCACTTCTGATGGTTCACAAACTCTGGTCCCATTTATTTTTTTGTCTGCATGCTCTGCAAAGGGGTCTTGCTGGAGCTACATGGAAAATTTGTTGAAGGTCTTTTGTGGCCAGGTTTTGAACATCCCCAAGAAGGATGGTTGCTGAGCCTCTGTACAAAACCTGTTCCAGTGTTTAATTTCTTTAATTGAGGGTTTGTTGGTTTGGGGTTTTTTCCCTGATATCTAATCTGAATTCCTCTTGCTGTTGTTTCCAGTTAATGCGATTTATTTTTCCATGCATAAGTCTGTAAAGAGTTTTGCTCCCTCTTCTCCATCATCCCCCCTTAAGTACAAAAGTCTGCAAACAGAACTCCATCAACCTTTTCACCTGCAAGTTAAACAAACCAGGTTTGCTCACCTTCTATGTATATCTATACAAATCATGTATGTGTGTGTGTGTATTGTGTACTCTAGTCCCATACCCATCTTGGTGGCTTTCTACTGGACTCTCCAGTTTCTCACTCTCAGGGGAACAATACAGGACACTGCACTGCAGATGAAGCCTCATGGGTGCAAGGCAGAAGGGAATTATAATTTCCTTTGGCCTACTGACTACATTCTTGCTAATGAATACCTGTTGGTGGCTAGTGGTATAACCTCAACGGCATGCCCTCGTCTTACGCCCAGGTTGTTGTCCACCAGAGTCTCCAGATTGCAGACCTGATACATTGCCAGTCAGTCTACAGCCTGCACTATTGGATGGGATTATTCCACTCCAGGAAGAATTTTGCATTTGTCTTCCTCTTCTTTATATAACTAGAAAAGGCTTCAGTGAGGATTCCCTCTTTAATTTTCCCATCTATTTTCTTTAAACAGTCCCAGAACATCCTTGAATTAAGATAGCATCACAGACGCATATGGACTTAGCACCTAAAAATATTCAGAGCAAGTGCATCTCTCCTCTTTCTACAAACTTTGACACAAGTAATCTTTCTATCTTTTTGATATTTTAGCTAATAAAGCTTTGGAAGGGACACAATAGAAGAAATATCTGATTTTATAACTCTCTTGTCTTTTTTTTGTGCTTTTCATAGTTAAATCTACCCTTTTACAAAAGCATTTCATCCAATATTGCCATCAAGGACAGCCCTTTTAAATATAACACAGTCAGACAGTGCAAGTTTTAAAACCATCTGCAATTGGTGACATCTGCCCGTGTTCCAATTGGTGAATGTTCTTCCTTTTTTTCCTGGAATGATACTGTTTTGTTTCAGTTCAGAATATTAGAAGAGTTTCCCATACGTTTCTATGGCAATCCCAAAACCACTCCTTGCATAATGTCACTGTTTAATAGTTGGCTTTGTTTATTTACATATATATGGATGCATAGATGGATTGTTTTTCTTTTCATGTTAATGTGATAAGGAATTCAGAGTCCTGACACACAGAACTTTGGAACTAGTTTAATTTAAGTTGTTGAAGCAAAATAAAATTCTATCAAGACAGTTCTCTTAGGCAGATTTTGCCTTAGAGTAAAAACAACCATCTAGGTAAGAGTCAGTAAACCAGGTCATAGTTTGGTCTATTCAGTCTCTTTGGAAACAGCTTTATTACAAAGGTGAAACTGAGACACCTCTTGGACAAGAAGCTTCTGCTGAAAAAAACTACTGAACTCCTTTACCACTGTTGCACTGCACTTTAACATAGGGCAAATACATTTCTGCCACTGAGCTTCTGTCAATATGACCTCTCAAAGTTTGCAGAATCAATTTAGTCCAACAACATTAGCATACAAAAAGCACATAAATCACTGAAAGGAGGAAGAGAAAAAATGCTCTCAAATATTGTAGATGCGAATACATGTATCATATCATGAGTGAAGAAAAAAATAAAATAGAAGCAAAAAGCAGTGAAAAAACAGTATCTTTTTTCAATTGCAGTTGTGGTCATGGACCAAAAACATTTGTGTCATGTATCATGAACACTTCGCCATTGAAGCATTTTACCTTACAAAACAGCTGAGAAACTAAACTGTGCAAATCATAAGTATTTCACACAGCAAAGATGATCAAAAGTTATGATGTCATGATCTGTCCAAGATGCTTGTGAAGACTATTAGAAAGGTTACTTACTGGCCTACCTGGTATTTTCTTATTTCAATTTTCCGACTTGCAGTACCATTTTAATAACTTCTGTTTGCTAATTCGCGAATTAAAGTTAGGAGTCAATATATTCTTCCCTCTTTTCCCCAGTGCATCTTACCTCACATTGCAAATATCTCAATCACGTGTGAGTAAAGCATCTAAACATTTTCAAAAAGAAACTGGTTTTGCCTAACTTTAGATCTTAAAAGGACCCTTGATTATTTTACAGAATACAACAAATTGCAACTTCTATTTTGTTGACCTGTCAAAGATAAATTATGATCAAGTCCAGAAAAGAAGATTTTGCAGCAAGAAAGATGAAAGATTCCTGAATGGGAGAGGTACTAATGGCCTCTACAGTAATGCAGCATTAAGAAACTTTGTTCCAGAGAGTTTTCCACAGTTCTTTTAATATTTCTTTTTCATAACATAATACCTGGCTTGACAACAGAAATGTCAGCCTTTAGGGGTCCATTCTTCAAATCATCATGCTCTATTAACACTATTTTTCTGTGGGATTTACTCTGTCAAGGGAAGAATCACCAAGGAGTAAGGGCTATGCTTGTCTTATTCACTAAATCCCTCTTCTCAGTGATGCACAAATGACTAAGTACTTTTGGTGCCACTGCAAGACAGAAAGATTAAAATAGGTCAGTCTCAGGTTAGGGTGACAGGAATTTTGTTCTCCACATGCCAGATGTTTTATATGCAAAAGAAACAAAAATCTCAGGTGTTTCCAAAACAAAGCACATAAGTAATAAGTGCATGATGACAGTTCTTCCAGCTGTCATCTTATTTAAGGGGATTTGACTACATGTGACTGAACAAAAAAAAATTAATCACACACACACATGCTTGTATTTCCTGTACTTCTGATGTACGCTAGCCATGAGTGTTATTATTCCACTTCTTTCCAAGATGTGCAGCTGTGCTTTGCTAGTGTTCTTTCCTATTCCGCGATGCAAAGTGGGCTTGGGTCCTAGGAAAAGAGTGAAACCTGTTAGTAGATCACTGTAGATGTCCATTACCTCGTGGCTTCCCATGCAGCTGCATCACCTCCGTGTTTACACACAGTTACATAATTTACCTGCATGCATTATGAGGTTTACGAGAAAACCTGCTATGACAGTATACTAAGAAGTATTTGGATATTAGCAAAGTCAGGGCTGAGGTTAGATACTTTACGTGTTGGAGTTTGAAAAGCATGGAGGGTCCTGCACTTGGATAACAACAACCCCATACAATGCTACAGGCTTGGGGAAGAATGGCTGGAAAGCTCCCAGAGAAGGACCTGGGAGTGTTAGTTGACAGCCAGTTGCATATGAGCCAGCAGTGTGCCCAGGTGGCCAAGAATGCCAGTAGTATCCTGGCTTGTATCAGAAATGGTGTGGTCAGCAGGAGTGTGGAAGTGATCTTACCCCTATACTCAGTGATTATGAGCTGCACCTCAAATCCTGTGTTCAGTTTTGGACCCCTCACTACAAGAAAGACATTAAGGTGCTGGAGTGTGTCCAGAGAAGGGCAACAAAGCTAGTGAAATGTCTAGAGAATAAGCCTTATGACAAATGGCTGAGGGAACTAGGGCAATTCAGTTTGGAGAAAGGAAACTGAGGAGAGACCTTTTCACTCTCTACAACTACTTAAAAAGGTGGTTGTAGTGAGGCGGGTGTTGGTTTCTTCTCCCAAGTGACAAGCAATAGGACAAGAGAAAATGGCCTCAAGTTACATGAGGAGAGGTTTAGATTGGATATTAGGATATTTTTTCACCAAAAGGGCTAATAAACATTGGAACAGGCTGCCCAAGCAAGTGGTGGGGTCACCATCCCTGTAGGTATTTAAGACATGTGGATGCAGTGCTTAGGGATATGGATTAGTGGCGAATTTGACAGTGTTAGGTTAACAATTGGAATCTGTGATCTTAAAGATCTTTTCCATCCCAAATGATTCTATGATTCCATTTTTGCTGGTAAGTTGAAAGTGTCTCCCTTTTTGTGATGCCTTGCACTTTCAGCATGTAAATTGGCTACGCAGTCTGAGAACTTAATTTGCTCCACAGTGCACATAGTCTGTGGGGGAAAAAATCACAATAGAAGTCAAATTAGGAGGGGCTTATCGTCAATGTAGAATTGTTTTATAGAATGACCGCAAATATTGGGTTTGAAAAATGAAGTGGGAAGTTTTACTACTGTTGTCATTTGATTGAATCCTACAGCATCTTGTTTGGACAGACGCTCTAGTGCTGCCTCAAGTAATTATCTGTAATATTTATGAATGTGAAGAAGAATGGGAAATGTAGATGTGAACTTGTGGAGTAAAACATGTGTGTGAGCAGCAACATATGAAGATGACTTTCTTTGATATTCTAGTAATTACTTATCGCTATGTTTTGCCCTATAAATATTCCAGGACATAATCACAAGCGTAACACTTACTTAAAGGTTATTCCCTTTCCATTTCAATCCTTTTAATTTTCCACCCTTCAAAATATTCTTTCTCCTTAAAAACGTTTATTCTGAAACCCTAGGATCTAGGTTTTAATAGCTACATGGATGCTTTAAGAATTAATTTTTGGTTACTTTATTTCCCCTACAAACTGGGGGTAATATCTTCTTTCTTATATTAGTTTTATACTGGAAAACTGCTGAGCAACATTAAAATAAAGTGTTTACTGTTTTGTACAAGTAAGAAGCAAATTAGATCAGCTATTTGGATGCTAAGATATATCTTAAGGAGAATATATTGCAACAAATTGAGAGATTTTTTAATAAGGGAAGAGGGGGTGCACTTAATAGAAAGAGCATATAGAGACCCTGACTGCGGCTAATGTGCATAAAAAATTCAGCCTGTCAGATCCTCCCTTTTCTAATTCAGTAATCTAAATAATTTATTTGACATTTTAGCTCAAGATGACCTTTCTTGGGAAAAAATTACTGTTTTAAACTTTTAGCAAGTGCAACCACTACAGAGGATTGCTGTTGAAGTCTGCATTTTCCCAAACGAGTAAAGGTTAATCTTGAACAGCTTAAACACATTTCTGACCCTTTTAAACAAGTTCACAAAAAGTCATTTATTTTTTTAATATAATTTCAATTATATTGCAATATTTGTGTTAAAGGAGCTTCCTCCCCTCCTCCCCTTTTACTTCTGTTGCTCAGAAACCATTTTCGATGTATTCGGATGGATTTAGGCAAAGAACTTGTTTTGAATGAGGAAAAGTACTATTCTACTAAATGTTACTTATAAGGAAAGTTCCATAAATCAAGTGAAAATACATGGTAGATTAATGGGTGAGTAGGTTAAAACAGCCACTACTGATAGCAAGAAAATGACTGTCCAGAGATTCACAGTTCCCAAATTGGTCACTTGACTCAAGTAATCAGCCTCAGAGCTATGCCACAAAAAATGATCATGTCTGTCCCTGGATTCTCTTCCTCTAACTAAACAATCCCATATTTTGCAGAGGGCATTTCAGTGGTTCTACTAAAGGACATTTAGTGTAATTTTACTTTCCTACTCCTGATAATTTATCTAACTTTCCGACAGGTCACTACAAAAATCTTTCAATGTAAGGATTAATATACCTCCAATTGTACATAATAAAGGCTATAATTCTCTCAAGGTATTCAGGTGACTTTATAGGGGTACATTATTTATTATTGAAAATGTGAATTTGTGAGAATGGCTGAAATATCACAAAGGTTTCAGAGTCTGCTCAAAAGCTGCAGTGCAGCTATGAGCTCCAGGAGGACCTAAATAACTCACTATCAAAGAAACAGGTGACCAATCATACTTAAACCACTCATGACACAAAAATGTAGGGTCTAGTGCTGTCTTTTCTCCCATGCTATTTTTCCCCAATTTACACTATTTATGTGGTTCCAGATTATTGTATTAGTCGTATTGGTGTGCAATTGGAAGAACTTTAGTGTAGTCAGTATGAAGGCAGTGTAAGTTTGATATAAGAGGAGAAGCAGTACACTTATCTCTGCTGTTATATTCTCTTCTTGTACGTCCACTGATGTCAGTTAATGCTTTCTTTTCTGACAAAACAGTGGGAGTTTGATCTGACAGCACATACCAGTCAAAAACTGCTACTAAAACAGGGCGCTGAATGATAAGGCATTTTGGCACTTTTAAAATCCGATGTAAGCGTAATCAGCCTCTTCATGGTCTTCAGTATTATTAACTCTTTATACCTTGCTGATAGTGTTGATAGTATTAGAATTACAGACATAACTTATTTTGCAAGAGTTTATTAGATAGGTATGATATTACATGGAAAATTCTGTAGTATATCCTATCAGTAATAGTTCACATGTTCAGCTTTTCATTAAAAATTTAATCCCATTAGTCCAATTTAATTTACTCAACCCCTTTTGCAAGAGTTTATTAGATCAGATGTGATATTACATGGAAAATTCTGTATTACTTCCAGGGACAGCTTGTCACTAGAGGTGGCATGGTTGTTCTTGCAGGGATATAACCAGTGAACCCTCCCCCTCTTGAAACCAAGCTAAAGCATGGAAATTCAGTCTGTTGTTCTTCCTGGCATTCCAGTAACTGAAAGCATTGGGCAAAAACACTCTAACACGATACAGGGTGAGCTTATAATAGCTTTAGCTGACTCATTAACACCTTGAACACGGCATGTGCATAGATTACAGTTAGCCCCTTAACCAGTAAAACGGAGAGTGAACTCATGTGAGAGCTACCCATATTCACTTAAGGTATGCCCACCAGCTACTTGAATTTAAGGCATCCAAGTTTACAGAAGATGACCTAGAGTTACTGAGTAGGCAGCATTTTATGCATGATTTTTATTTTTCTATCTGGCAACTTTTTAGCAGCTCTCAGCTTTCTGAAGCAGACGGCCAGAGAGCATAGCCTAGTGTGGTGTAACACTATGGGGCTGCAGTTTCTGCAAATGAAGTGATTCATTGCGCCATATTTATGAGTTGTGGATGGTTTTCACTTTACACAAAATGTAAAATGTCATGGTAAAATAGGAGTAGTAGAGTCACAACAGCATTAGACAATGATCGCTCCACTGTTAAACTTCTTCAATAGAGAAAACTTCTGTTTCATAGTCTTTATTTTCTTACTTCCATAAGCCAAAATATTACAAAATATCTCAATTTTTATTAGTCAGTCTGAAAATTGTTAAAAAAGGGTTGCTTTTGAGTAAATGGAATTGGACTAATTGGATTAAATTGGTAATTCAAAACTGGACATGTTGAAAATGTGAACTATTACTAAGAAAAATGTTTTCAGCACTTTACTGGGTACAACTAACAAAAGGGACTTGTGAGCAATAAGCTGCATACACTGCCATAGGAATTCTCTTGCTATTTGGCGTGATTGCAAAGTTAGTTGTATGAAAAACCGCTGGTATACTAACTTTGGAGTGAAGGAAACCCTACTCCCTTGGAAAAAATAGCCTGAATGTAATGATTGATTACGAGTTACTAGTCTTGGTTACTTTTCCTGTTAACCTTCTACTAGTATTATGTCTTTCTACTTGTACTCTAAAGAAGTATGAGCTATCTTAAATAGAGGCAGAGTTTGTAGAGGATCATGGTAGTATTTCTTAGGCCAATGGATAGTATCACATTCCTCATGTTCCTTTCCTCAAAACTGTTAATAAGAAATGCTGATAAAGCTATTTGTCAATTCAAAGGAGAAAGAAGAAAGTTTTCCCAGCTGGTACATGAACTCATGAGAAGGAAGCGAAAAAATATTTCTTAGCAGTGCATAAGCATGAACTACTGATGAGAATGTAACTTTTTCCTTTGGGTTTGTCTGGCCTGCATAGCACAGCAGAATACAGTCCTGATTGCAACGGAGACACCATGAATTTCCGAACACCCACGAAAATCCCTATTGTTCCTTAATTGTAGGGCAAAGAAATGACCTTATAGTTAAGGGCAATATGGAGCTTGAAGGTCTCACATGAACAATGATAGAATTTGCCCAACAGATTGCTATCTGCTGCTTCCCAGCTCATTTGGTTAAGGTCAAGAAGCTGCTTGTAAACACACAGTGTGATTTCCTAAAAAGGCATCTCGCTCTTTATCCCAGTGAGTGGCACTGTGACATATAAAGGTCAGCTTTAGTGACCATTAAACGAGCAGCTACTTAAGACAGTGAAAGGCAAAACCAGTTTCCAGATGCAGCTGGGAGAAGGCTGAAACCAAGAACTCTAAACACTCCTGATATTTAGGAAACAGAGTCTTAATCAGGTGCCAAATCCCAACAATATGGTTTGAGCTACACATCATATGTCCGCATTTCTGCTTCAAACAGCTTATAAGGTTAATACTGCATTATATTAAAAATATATTTCTATGTTAAAATGGTTGCAAAATTCGTAGTGAAAAATAATATCAGATGCAATTTTGTCTTATGACTATTTCCTATGATATGAAAATGCAACAAAATAATGCAATATTGTGCACTTTCTAGTTAATGTGGGTTTTTTAAAAAAAAAACGTAGTGGAACTTAATTTGTGGCCCAAATTACCAGAATATTCACTGTGGTGCACAAAACATTAATCTCAAACCCTGCCTGGAAGTTATTTACAAGATACTTACAGATCTACACACTGAAGAAAACTAAAAAAAAAAACAATTTTGTATCAGAAGGCTGAGTTGTATTTCCGTATATGAAAGAAAAGCATTTGTTTGGATTTCAGTCTCTAAACGGAATTATTCAAAATTTGTGAGAGGTGGAATGAGCCATCATCTGTATAAAATAAACAGAAAATGTAGGGATAATTAGGGAAGAGTATTTAAGGTCTCATCTTTACAGTAAATTTAAGTTCAGTTCATACTGGTAACACTATCAAGTGCTGAACTGTTGGCTTCCTGGTAAACTGTGTGAAACAAGTGTGGTGACCTCCATCCAATTTACACTGTCAAATAAATGTTCCTTTTTCATGGAACCCATGCCAATTTTAGGTACTCATTGGCAGACTTCTTGGAAATCTCCTTGTGGCACAGGACTGGGAAGAGCTGGACTGTGTAATAATACCTTAATGCGCTTCCTCCATGCCAGTTTGGTAGGACTCTCTGTGTATGAAAGATGCAAGCAACAAAGTGCAGAAGTTTTCTTTCCCCATGGATACCATTCTGACCCTTTTCAAGGCCACTCAGCCCTCAGGTTTTTGTTGCACACTGAATACATGTTAGGCCCCATGTTCTAACATAGATGCCATGGCTGGAAATGTTTTATTTTTTCCTGGGAATCATTATTTCATTATTTACGTGTCATCACTACTTCTCCCTTCTTATTTAATGAAAGAGTGTAGCGGAACATATAGGTTCATGTGAAGTTAATCTTGAGGCTGAAGAAAACTTTTGGCCTAAAACCACAAGAAATAGTATCTTCACTTAGGCTCAGATGTCTGCATGGTCTTTTGTGCAGCTGTATTAAATCATTCACTAATTTACTTGTAATCAGACTATTTGATGTACTATTTGATGGTTAGCCCAGTAGGTAAAGAAAATCACAGAGATGGAGCACTGCATTCAAACTTGTTACAAGAGGGTCAGGGACCAAAAATGAGAATAAGTGCATGATTGATATTAAGGTTAAAATATAGCGCTCCGTTGTGCGGTACTTTACAAATGTCATTATAACAAAAAAATTTAAAAGGCTGTCACCTACTTCTAGCTTATATTAACTCACTTCCTTTGCACTGTACTGAGTGGGAAAGTAAATCCAAGAAGGTGAAAATTTTTAAACAGGGAGAAAAAAACCAAAAAATACACGAATAAACATCCACACGCCCTGAAATCTTCATTTCCTTTCGTCCCTCTCCCCACACCCTCTGCTGTCTTTCCTCATATGGTTGCTTGATTTGATTTGAGAGATGGAGTTGGTTTCAGAGTATAAAGAAACTAAAGTCACAGCAAGCCGAGGACGTTTTGGAAAAAATTCACTGAACAGCTTGTTCAGGTTTTCCCAAAAACTCATCTATGAGACAGAGTGTGTTTGCTGTGCATTTCTTCTGGGGAAAAAAAAAAAAAGAAGACAAGCATATGGAAAAAGCAACCAGTCAACCAAAGCCTTGACACACATTTGGAGAAGACAGTTTTCACGTGAGGGCAACAGAGTGATTTTAGACTGAAGACATTCAGCCAATTTTCTGTTGTTTGGAAAGAAACATTAATATTTTTGGTCCAGCCTGCAAGCTCCTTCTCCTCAGCACAGCACTCCCTCTTTCCCCTGCCAATTGCACTCTGCTTAAAAACAATTTATTGTGGTTTACTGATTTCTTTTATTTTTCCAGTCAGAAAATGTATTGCTATTCTGTAAATGTTTTCTTGCTGTCATACTTTGCAGACGATTTTCTTCCTATTTTTGGAGGCCTGAATCTGCCTTTGGTCACACTATTTGCTCCTCTATGGTCACCTCTGAGAAGATTAACCCTTTCATTAAAAAAGCTTGGCCAGGGTCAAACTACTGCCTGGCTCTGGACTCTTGCTTCGCTTTGATCTCCCAGCTATGGAGAAATTATTAGCAAATTCTAAGCCTTCCCATGTGATTTGTTTTTGTAAATTTGTAGAAATTATGCCTAATCCTATTACGTGGCCGAGGGCAAACCTGCATTAAATATATGAGACTTTTTGTTATGTGGCAGATGGATAATAAAGGAATGCTGAATGCAGCCCATTCCAAGTTATGGGAATCTGGACACTTCATCAGCATTCACTTAATCCTCTGCCATGGCCTGCGCCTTTGATGAATGCTCTCATTTATGACCACTGATGCCACTCACTTAATTTCAGAGAAGAAAAATAATACCTAGATGTTAATGTGAATATTTGAGTTTATGGCTGTATGATGAATAATTGTGACATTATGAAGGGAACATCTTCTTATACATTATTCACTTGTATAGACCACATTAACCAGAGAGGGGAAACTTGCAATTTTGCATCTTCCATCTTCTTTGGAAGGTAGACACCATGCAGACAAAAGTCAGTGTCTTAACCCAAATTCTAGCTGACAGTCCGTATCAACCCTCACTATATTTTGCTCATTGTGGTGCCAATCTCCTATTTCGCCAATGACATTTTTTCAAAGAAAGAGTGGATTTCCTAGAGACTCTACCCCATGCAACTTCCATGGCTTTTTATTGAATAGGAAAATGTATCCCTCCTTTTTGCTTTAATGCTGTTGCCATGTAGTATGTCTGTAAATTTAAGCTGAAAATTAAGACAGCACAGTTTTCACTTGTACTTTATAAAAATGTGTGCCATAATCATAACATTCTTTTCATGCATTTCAAAATGAAACAAATATCATCAATAAAAACAAAATGTATAGAATAAAATCTTTAGTGTTTCTCATTTATTAGCTTATAGCTTTATCACTCAAAATCACAAATATTAAGGTGTGGAAAACTTTAACTTGTTTTGTAGAAATTTATATTATCTGAGGGAGGTGGGAGTTTAAGCATGTTTGTACTATGTCTGATCTCTCTTCAAATTCCCTTGTTTCACTGGAGAGAAAATGTGATTACATTCCTACTGTAAATATTGTTTTTAATTGGAAACACTTCCACATTTTAAAGTGTGTTTATTTTCTTTTCTGACCATATAGCAATATTTAAGAGTAGGAGTTTGCTACATTTTTATCTTCCTTTTCTGCAACTGTAGTAATTTTAGTTTGCATTTAATGCTGCTGAAATTCTAAAAGTAGAACCCTGCTGTCCCTTTTGGTTTACATGTACAAAATTCAGAGGTGAATTGAAGTTCTAGTAAATCATCTGTGTGAGAAACGTGTCTAGATTTAATAAACTGTAATAAAAAAAAACAGTTAAACATCTTTTCCTGGTGGGAGTTATCACACACTGTAACTAATTTGCTGAAATCAACTCAAATATTCATGGAGAATAAAAATATGCAGTTTATTTATTTATAGTATGTTAATTGATCACTGCTTTGAAATGTAGCAAGCGTAGCAGCCTATCAAGATGCCCTGGACTGTGCTCCAAAATGAATATGGATGGGGTCCCATGTAGAGTAGTTGCTCAAGTTATCATCTTCCATACTGTCACCTGGTTTAACACACGCTGTATAAGGCATATGCAAGCTTCTGCATACAGGTTTTAGTTTGTATTTTCTGTATGCAGCAGGGTACCTGTCAGAACTTGGTGTACATCCAAAGTAGAAGGTTTTATTTGGAAAATATGGATGCCTTGTGCAGTATATCCATATAATTACAATTATCCAAGATCTTTTTTTTAAGATAGGAAGAAATGCAAACAGTTCTGTGATTGTAAAATGGTACAATGATGAAAGGTTACAAATTAATTTGCTTCAGGAAAAGCAGGACATTGCCTTAATTTAACATCATAATGTGCTGAGCTGAGTTCTTCTCACCCACTTGCATCTCTACACTGGTTTCAGATGCTTCTGTTTTTCTCCTGGAGAATCACTAATCTAAATATTTCTGCAGTCACGTTATTATTTTGCAAGTTTTCTATGTCCTGTTAACCAAAGTGTTCAGTAAAATAAAGAAAGTAAGGCATAGATTTACAAAAGCAGAAAACAAGAATATGAAGCCTTTTAACAATGGGTCAAATCTTCCAATCCACATTTTGGTAAAAATCTCCATGATATAAATAGCCCAAAAATTAACATCTGCCCATATAGACCATAGTAGAAATCTTGTTGAAGGAAATTAAGTTGAACCTTAAAAACTAAAAGATAAAAAATACACATTTGGGAACTTTAAATAAGGGGTTTTTTTATAGACAGATATTTAGATTCATCCTTTGGCATAAGTAATGAGCAGTTAAGGAAATCCAGACTGGATCAACTTCTGCAGCATTTCCAAAATGCATGGGGTTTTAGAACTAGAGTCATTTTGTATTTTTCGCACCAGCAGAATGTCAATGGAAACATGTGAAAATTACATGTTTTGTGGCCAACCTACTGCGGCAGTGAACTTCTCAAAATCATCCTTCATAACTATAAAAATTTAAAGGCTTTGTTATATATGATATATGATCGATGTCTGGGAATTACTTCCTATAACAGTTAAGGCTCTACTGATCAGTCAGCTAGTGGTCAAAGTCTCTGTTTGCTATTAAGTACAGAACTCTCTACAACCATGCTATTAAAAATTACATGTGTAAATCATCTTTCATAAACTATAAATTGGATATAATTGTAAAAAGAAGAGCAGAGGCAGTATAAATATGTTTGTCGTTGCGTGTTATCATTTGGGCTGATAGCTAGGACATTTTATTTTTCAGAAAGCAGAGGGAGAGGAGGAATTGTCTTCTTTTTTACAAGCAGATTGATGCATACTGGTAGATTGTTCACTAAGTTTTTCTCTACATTTTTAAACCTCCTCTTACAATGTTAGAATAATTTTAAAGAAGTCTAAACAAAGCTCTCATTAGATTTAATATTACTGTAAAATAATGTTTTCATATCTGAGATGAGAAGGTAATGGAAGAAAACTGGTGGTGTGGCTCCAGTCCTGCAATGTAGACCTTGCTAGAGTATAAAGCATAAGAAGAAGGAAGGGTAAGGTGCAGAACCGAAAGAAATGCCACCAGCCCAGGTACTGGCTGTTTAGTACTGGGCACTGAAAGCAAAGCAAAAATGGTCTCCTGCACGCCACTGTGGGGTTTGTGATCACATATGAATCTTCCAGGCCCAGAGATTAAAAAAGTGTTTTCACTGGAAACTAAGATACACTCACGTCTTTTTTTTTATGAGTCTGTTTTCCAGTGTGATTGTCTTTGAAGCATACAGCATATATCAAGTGTGATAAATTATACTTTGCTGAAATATTGCCTTGCTAAAATATGCTAAGAAAGCTCTGAGCAATATTTACAAATAGTTTAAGTGTCACAACAATACACCCACTGCTCAGGCTTCCATCGATTTTACTATAATAAGACTTGTAACAAAGGATACCACTTTTAACTATTATGAAAGTATTCTTTATAAAGAAAGATAATTGGGAAAAAAAATCCCTAAAATCTATATGAGAATAATTTTGCAGATTCTGTAATCATGGCTGTCAGAAAAAGCAACAACAATCTCCCTTCACTAAGAAAAGTCATCTGGTTCTGTGTTGTTGCTTATCTTTCTTTCTGTCCCATGCAAGTAGTTAATCTGATACTAAAGCTCAAAACTCAGTTACTGCCACTCAAAAAAAAAAAAAGGTGCTATAATTTAACTTGAGCTGTACCATTGGGAAGAAGGGCAGTTGTGTTTTCCCATTCAGGATAAACTTCAGTCTTGTACACTGAGTGTAAATTTTACTGCCTCCTATATCAATGTAAAACTGACATCACCAAACAAAGCCATTTAAATTTAAACCATTTTGAAAGAAGGAAGAATTAGACCTTCCCCTGAGCATTTGAAAATCACTCCAATATATTAATGAATACTCTCTTGCAACCAGGTTTATTATTTTAATATCTTCCTTAGGGTAGGTAAGAAAGGCATTCAAAAACAAGCTAAGCATTTTTTTCCTGTCTTCCTTTATATATATGTTATTTTTTAATGGACTGTGGAATATGCCTGCTGTATTTGTCAGTCACAAGGACCCGTTTCACCGGCCAGCATCAATGAGTGACATGGAGGTGAATTTAGCTTAGATAGGTTTTTTCTGGCAGGTTACTCTAGCTGTTGATCCACACCACTTAGATCTTGACAGAAACATAATCATGTTATATGGGTATATACGGAAGAAGTAGTTAAAGTATATTAGAAAACATATACACTGAAGTGGATGACTTTTTTCAGTCTAAGAAAGCAAGGCACAAGCTGGAGGCTCTTTCTCCAGTTGGAGCTTGCTGTTACTTGATTAAACAAAAGGAAATACGGTATAATCTAGAGAACTCGTGCTCCACCTCCTAAACACATTGTCCTGTTTTCTACTAAAATGAATCTGTAGATTCAGTGACTTCCTGAACCCTTTCTCTTGTGCTGAAAGTAGTGCTTGCAAAAAGAAAAGCCTAAACAACCAGATCACATAAGTGTCAGGATCTCAAGTCTGACACTGCCAATATGCATTACATTCTAGCTGCGTTTTTAGCATAGCAACTGGGGATAATCTAGTCAGGTGAAATCTAAACTACTTTGCCCCACCATTAAAATTCTTCCAAATACCAATCTGCATTTTCAAATTAATAGCAATGCTTTAAGCTACTGCCTTCCTACCGTGAAACTCATATGTCTATGGAGAGCTTTTAAACTTTTCCTTTTTCCTAGCAAATGCAAGTAAAGTCCTATAACAGATGTTTTATTTTACAAATTAAATGTACAAATAGGTTTACATGCAGTTAGCAGAACTTTCAGAGGGAAATAGACCTTATATTTCGTAACAAGCATACAGGAAATCTCCAGCGCATTCCAGGGCAGAGTGTTTGTTTAGATGAGCTACAAAGCAAGCTGGGATGGAAGGGAACTTGTGGGTCCCTGTTTAGTATTAAATTTTCAGTCTTGATGCGATTGTATTATTTTATCTCCGTGAATTTAGCACATTTGATATATGGTTATAGCCTAATAAATGTAACAATAAATATCACTTTTGCATTCAGTTTCAGAGGTCTCCTTCCCTCTCTCACACAAGCAGCAATGGGTGTGATCTTATAAGGGTCTGACTGTAAATAATCTGGCTAAATACAAGGTTAGTGATGCACTGACAATATAGTCACAGAGACTGTGGCAAGATTCAAGCCCTCAGATGCATCTCCTTGCCTCTGTCAGAAGTATTTGATTTTGAAAAAGCAATGCATAATCTATTTTTGTTTGTTCAATAAAGGAACTGTATATTTACCATATCTTTAGGGATTACTTTTTGTTTTTAAGGAAATAGTTTCAATGCTTACAAACTGTTGGATGACATTTCCTTGTACATTTTTAAATATGATATGAAGGGAAAATATTTCTAGTTCTAATCTTTTTATTTAGAATAGAAAAGCTATGTGTAATCTAGGAGATGAAATATGATATCTTCATTAAAATGGTACATGCTAGCTCTTTTACAGTTACAGGTCTGCCAGTATATCCATTAAGGAATCCATTTTTCAGACTTTTAACACTTGTCTGTATTCATACTGGAGTAAAACTTGGCACTCAGGTTTATAGCCCAGGAGCAATTTGTGGTGCTATTTAGAAATGTCTCTTGGTATTCATTCAAAAAAATGTTTTTCTATTAAATGCCTGAAAACCATTTGTTATTTAAAATGCAAATGGGAATGATATTAAAAAAGAGCACTGTTGATTGCTCTGAGTCCCATGACATGGTCTGATAATGCTTCTGCGGCGTGAAGTTTATTAATTAAACCATTCTGGAATGAGCTGAAAGTTAGGAGACGGGGCATTTTTTTTTGAGATTAGAGAGGTTGCATGCCCCTGAGAAAGCTGTTTATGTTTATTATGTAGCTAATACTTACTTTAAAAAAATTTTGCATGCCCTTTTTTCCACATTTAAATGCTCCAAAAGTTCTTATACTGAGGTAAATACCAAGCATTTTAAAAAATAAAAAAACCCTGAGTATAAATTTATATAATTCAGTGATTTATTACAGTAATGAAACATTAATAATCCATCACCTTAGCATAGTGCTGTTTATTTTACTTATTTTTTTACTTAAAATACGTAAGTTATTCTACCTAAGTATGCCATTTTACCTTTACAAAATGTAGTTGAGAAAGGCAGCAAATCCAACTTAAGTCCAGTCCTGTCTTCCACGTTCTTATTGTTTGAACGTAAGTTTACAGGGATTTAATTCAAACATAACTTTGCTTCTTTGTTTATACATTATCATTTCTATTTGCCCTTCAGATAAAATTCAGTTCTTCTGAAATTAAAATAATTATCACCATTTTATTCTGAAAAAAAGGTACGATATGAGTCAACATCTCTGTTGACTTTGTACTATTTTACACCAACAGAGAAACACCCTGAACTTATAATAAATACATAAAGGTTCTTGAATACTTTGGGAAAAGTTGCAAACAGTGTCTATAAACAGTGGGTATCTAAATTAATTTAACATAAAGATCTATTCTTACTTCCTCATTTAAATACCTCTGTTGACATCAAATAAACTTAAGATGAGTAATAGAATTTTAATAACTCCCTATCAGACTGGGCTTATTAATTTTGTGTGCTGTAGTATAAGCTTAAAGCACTGAAGAAAATGTTACAAATAAAAGAAATCTAAAGTCAAGTGTTCTTTATACCTTCAGGTCATTTCAGATTTTATGGGTTTAGAAAAGCTCGATCAACCTCCATTTAGATTTCAGGAATAATTTCTTAAAGCAGTCCTGTAAACAAAATGATTCATAGCATAGATTATTTTTTTTTTGTTCAGTTTTGTAGTTGCTGTTCTTCAGTTGTGAAAAGTGTATAGGGTTTTTTTTCGAGACTGTACTCTTCACTTCAGAAAAACTAATTTTTAGACTTGGGTTCCGAAAAATCAGAGGCTATTTAGAATACAATGAGGAATAAAAATGTGATCAATTGTAAGAAGTATTTCTGTGAAGTCTGAACAAAGTGGAAATCTGAATTGCAGCCCCAAGTATTTAAATAAGCTATTACAAAAGTAGTGGTAGGAGCCATTATATTGCATGATTTCTTGTGAATAATAGAAATGCTCTCTATCAGGTATTTTTACTTCAATGGAATAGATGTTTGAGAAAGATGGGGTTCATCCTTTGTAACCTTTCATGCCACTCCTGTTGGTATTGTGTAAGTTCATCTATTAAAAATGGGCTTTGAAGCTATTAAAAATACTCTAAAACTTAGAAGGAAGCATAGTTTAACCACTATGCATTAGTATCTCCATCTTTTGGTAGTGTGTCATTTATGCTTTAATGACATCAGTGTAGAATTTCAGCATTCTTATGCTGAAAATGCCTGTCATATACAAACAACATTATGGCACTTTTAGTATAATACGCCTATAGTAGTGCTGTTATTTAATGGTGTGCTTTTATACTGCACAAGTAAGTTTTTAAGGATAAATGTACCTACATCATATACTAGTCCTGGGGCTAGTAAATGGGATTACTTGCTGTTAATAAGGTGAGCAGTCTTTCATCTCTAGGTACAATGGTCCTGATCCAGTATCACTGAAGTAGAAAGAAATGTCACATTTATAAGTTTAATAGGACCATAAATGACCTCTGTGTCCCAGTTCATCAAACCATCTGTTTATATCTGGCACTTTTTTACTGGTGGGACATACTCTGTGTGCTGTGAGGGCTGGGCTGAATGGGGTTGGGTTTATTCTGTCGTCCTAAATGTCGTCATTTAGGAAAATGGGTCTGTTCTGTGTCCAGGTTTAATTCTAGCTGGCATCCACACTCCTTTTGCCTTTGCCCAAGGAACCAATAAATTCAGTATTGTCTTAGGTTTTTAAAGTTAAATTTAGGAAGTCTGTCCATAGTCCTGTATGACCTCACTGCAGCCAAGGGTGCTGCTTGGATACACGTAAGAACCTGACTTAAGCGGGCATCAGCCAAGAAACAAAATGTGGAAATAGGTTTGTTTCCAAACATATAGAGTGGTATTGTAAAACCATGTGTAGCATTGTTATTTCATGCAGCAGTACTACATGAAATTACAATAACACTACAAAATAGGGTACTGTTTATTGAAATTGGTGGGATCTAGTATCCCAAATGCACATCCACTTCTTGTTTGTGCAACATGACTAATTCTTATGAACTGACAGAGGAATAATTCTTTTATTTAGAGTAATTCTAAAAGCCAGAAATATCCTGAAGTGGGTTTCTTTGGATGAAAGACAGGTCTGTAAAAATAAGTGTTTTGTATGTATTGTTAGGAAGTAAGGCAAAAAATACACATAATATCTTTCTAGCAATGGGCACTTCATTTACAGTAATATTTCTGATGTAAAATACAGTTTTATGAAAATGTTACATTACACACTTATTCTTTCAACTGTGTATGACTTTCCTCACCGAAACTACAAACAAATTAGCTTCCCAGCTAAAACATAAGATGCATTCTCTGGGTTGCCTTAACCCGTAAGCATCCTGTTCAAAAACCAAATACTTGAATAAAAGCTCACTGAGATAATAAAATATTCATTATCATTAAAATCGCTAATAAATTTCATATTTAAGATACTAAATACTTGAATTTAATCTGGCTGGATGCATAAGGAGTCTTGGGGCCATAGTGAAATTGGAGAAACAGGGGATAGGTGAATTTATCATACCACATCCAAAGGGAACATATCCTTTAATAACGACATAAGTTTCACATCCATTAATATTGTTCAAGTGCTGTAAGTTATTTAAGTCCAGTGGACCAAGTTTTCAAATCCAGTTAAATATGTCCTTGGTGTTCATTTGGGAATGACATGGCACAGTCTTGAAAAAACAGAGCCTTTTTAATTCTGCTGAATTCTATCACGGTTGACATCCACCAGTTCCAGGTCAGTCTTGGCATCTGCCATTGAAGACCTTGTCACGATGTTAGTTATGCAAATATCGGGTCACGTCTTGAGCCTGCAGCCTATATGCTTTGCATTTATAGGCTCTTTGGCTCTTAAAAGAAATCTTAGAACTGTGGCTATAGCTTGACATTAAATCTTACTCGGTTTTAATAAGTAGTACTAACTGTGACGTGTTTTCGTAAACCAGTGGATAATATCTGTATTTAGCATACAGAAGAGCTGGGTTTTTTCTTCATTTAAATTAACTTATATAGTATGAGCGCAAGTTTGGCAACATAAGAAATAATTTTATACACATTTGGAAGAATATGCTTGTCGTTCAGAGACAGTAGACGTTTCAACCAAGATGCTGGGATTCTGATCCCATGTCGCATTGGAGTGCTTACTAACTAGACATGCAACAAAAACAATAACAGCTTTAGTACATTTAAACCCTCGGTTTAACTTCAAACATAGTTACTGTTCTTTAAGCTGAACCAGGCGGGATATTCAGGTGAACAGAAGCTCTTCAGCTAATATGTATTGTTTAACACAAACCTGTGTGTGTATTTGGAAAGAAAGTCTCCCTTGTTTTGCTGCTGAGGCAGCCACAAAATGTCAAGATAATCTTAATTTATCCATTTAAAATATAGGCCCGTATTTAAGAGTCATCAGTAATAAGGGAAAATATACTGAATCATTTCAAGTGCATGCTAATCATTTAATGTAATAAATGGAGCAACTCTAATTATCTCCTGAGGAAATGATTTCACACTAAAACAATGGAAATGAAGAGGTTACTTTAGGAGCATTACACACAGCTGAAAATTGCTCATGTGAATCTAGAGGACATTTCAAATAAATGGAAAGTATTGCTTATGCCTTTTCAGTAATTATATAATGCTATGAGAGAAATACTAAATGATGGTAAAGATATTTAGTCATTTGCACTCAGCCAGTGAGATTTTTCACGGGCACTGTTATACAACCAAACACTGTTCCTTTCCACTGAGACACTGGTTAGCGCAAGATCAGTGTCATGACTGCAGGTCTGTAATATTGAATAGTTCAACAGTGAGCAAAAAAATGTACATCTTTGTCTTTTATATTTATTAATTCCAGTCTTCATCAGAATTTATAGATTCATAATTGACAACATCTATGAGCGTTTGCCTCAGGATTTCTGGGTTTCTTTATTTTTAAAAGGATAAATAAAAGTTTTTCTTTTTTTTCCCCAAAAAAATAAATCCCATGAAAGCTTATTTTGGAAAGTCAGCATATTTTTAGCCAACAACGAAGAAAATGAGAAGTAAACTTTTGAATAAAATTTAAAAATTTCACAGGGATTGAGGTTAAAATTGAGTTTCATGATTCAGTCCGTTCCCTCCAAGGGAACTGATTTCACTGCAAGCTAAAATGTTTTGTTAAATTATGTACTTCAGTTGCTTGGGTGTTATGTCTCTCTTGGAGCAGCACATGAATTGAGCACTATCCTCCTAGGCATTTTAAAAACACATCCACATTAAATAGAATATATATACAGTGGTTGAGCATACAGTCTTTTTAAACTAGAGAACAAAATGATTTTGACTTGTTTTAAAATCTTTTTCCTTAAATGGTTCTAAAGCTAAGGCTAAAAGATAGATAATGTGGACTGAAAATTTTCCCCCTTGCTTTCAGTTTTGTAGAGAATAGCACATTATAGGTACTTTCCTTTGTGCAAGAATCACATCAAATGCCAGGAAAAATTTATCTGTTTTGGCTACATATTTAACAGCATGCTTTCCAGAACCATCAATTTGTCTTTATTAATACATTGTGCGGTTTGTTTCAAATGTTTGTCCATTCCCCTGCCATGCTACTGCAGACACTATTACCTTATACTTATTATTAAAACTGGGTAAGAAAGGAATATAGCTCTTCTATGTAGTGAGAGACATGACCTAGTTGAAGGGAAAATAATGCATGGTGATTCTAAAAGCTGAAACTTTTTGAAGGTCTGCATTTATTCTGCAGCTGACATGAGTATTCCACAAGAGACTAGACAATTGCATGGGACAATTGTTTTTTATCATAAGATTATCATTCATCATGTATAAGAAAACAATTGTTATCAGGTATGAACTTAATTGGAATCAACTGTAGCAGTCTTTACAGGAATTTACCAAAATGTCTGCCATTCAGAGCTGGCTTACCATAATATTCTCTGTGGAATAGTTGACCACAGGATTCTCATTCACAAACAGCCAGGTTAAACAGTTAAATGCTAGCAAATCCTGCATAGCCCTGTGGGAAATTTCACTTTAATCCCGAACTTATAAGAGGACAATCAAAGCCCAAAGCCTGGGTAACAAATCTGATGCTCTGTTGCAATCTGTGTCCTCATGGGAAGGAGAGAGATGCTCCCTGTACAAGCCTGAGATGGATAAATACCTAAATGATGAGATAGATGGGGAATGCAGAAGAAGCGTCTGGCTTCAGCCATTCGCTTCCAATTTCACATTACATTGTGAAAGGCAATTCTTGTGCAGCTCGGGAACAGCCAGTCCTGATTACTATAAGTTGAAGTGTGGCTTAAGGAATGATTAATGACAGTGTCAGGAGAAAACAAAGCACAATGAGAGTTATCTCTAATCCACCTGCTTGCAGATGCTATAGTGAGGGAATGAAAATGGCCCCGGCGAGCCCTGATAATAAAAAAATCAAAATAGAAAGGTGCAAAGCTGTAGATATGTATTAATCTGATATATAAAAACTAGGTCTTAGCTTGAATAAAGCATTAGGCATGAATGGAGCCCCATAGGTGATAGATATTAGAGCATAGTGGACTTCACATTGTCGGTATTTTTCAAATCAAACAGAACTGTTCCCTTCAGTATTGCCTTTGACATTAATAGGTTGGTATTTGAAAAGTCACAGTTCACTAGATGAGCAGGCTTGTGAGTTCAAGCTCATTAAACAAAACCCCTTTTTGTTGTTGTTTAAAAAACAGCGACACCACACCACCACCTCGTGGCTTGGCAATGCAGAAGCCCAGGGAGGAGAGCATCAGCTCTTCCAGATTCCAAATGAGCTGAAGTCAGAAAAGGCATAATTACAACATCTACTTTATTTTTGAAATGCAAAGAGCGTACAAGCTCCTTCAGCGAGCACAATATATCTGAAAGGCAGCTAGACCATTGCAAAGGAAGCTCAGTTCGTTTCCAGCCATTCCAGGTAGGTTTGCACTGATTCGAGATTGCAGCTACTGCAGAAGGGGGGTCACTGATCACAGCTGTGACTGAATATGCACATTATGGTAGTTTTCTTCAACTGAATTGGCAGCTGCTCGGCTTCTCTCCCTTCCTGATCTATCAGTCTTCCTAAACTTCAGGTCCTCAGGGAAATCTCGCACAAGCTGCGTGGTGAGCTGAGACCTGAGAAGATTCACGACATGGAGCTCCGAGACACCCTCTCTCACTGCTCAGTGCTCTGTGGTGTTCATCAGACAGGGTACATCTCTCCAGATGCGTAACAGTGACAGTCTGCTGTCTGATATAAATTACATTGTTCACATATGAACTACTTGCTTGCTTTGCAGGCTTCATCTACTGAGAAGTAGAATTCACATCGTTCTAGAGAGAATGCCACTGTGTCTTTTCATGAGGCAGGACTACTGAAATTCAAGGCACACTGTAAGATTTCCTAAATCACTGAAACTACTGAGGAATTTAAACTTTTTTAATCTTGTTGGGACAGAGGTTCCCCCTGTGTCGCCAAGGATATTTTGAAAATTTTAACCACCAACGTGCCAGTCGAGAATATAGGCTGAAACAGAATACTTCCTGAGATCTGCTTCTATGTCTGTTTTAAAGCTATTGCTTCTCCTTACTGACACAGAGGAATTGTTTGGTCCTGATGAATTTAGAAACAAGTCCCATTGATTTCACTGGGTCAAGATTTAATGCCAATGGCGTTTCCCCTCTCCCTTTTCTTACTATGACCAGCAACAAGTTAAAGTTAATTTATATTTCATGGAAGTATTTTAATAATAAAAAAATCTAATGAAGATTTAACACTCAGTTTTTAATGAGGCTGACACAACTGTTGAAAGAAAGCAAATACATTATTTTAATTAATATCAATTCATAAGTTCTCCTGATTCATATATTAAACAAAACAAAAAAGAAAATGTCTTGTCATATGCTACAATTTATTCTGCATTCAACTATCATTTACTCAGAATCTTTTCTTATTTTTTTGATCTGAAGAGTATGATGGAAGCTGCCATGTAGAATTGTACAGCTGCTGCATATGCTGTAAGTACTGTGATCACATCACCCTTATTTTCTGATGATGTGCCTCAAATCAATTCTATCTGTGCGCCTTTGTCTCCACCTGACACCTCCTGCTATCATAATAAACATGCTGTATGGTTTAAAGCTTTTGTATACTGTATTTGCTTAATAACACCAGGAAGCTAGACAGTTTCTGAGCTATAAAGATACATTGTTATAGGCAGCAAAGGGTCCCAGTTGAAAAATTTTTGCTTAAGGTATTGAATCCAACAAAAATCAGGCATGTTACAGCTGAAGTTTTGATTAGTCCGGTTTATAGTCCAACAAAAAAAAAAAACCACAACAAAACAAAACAGAGCGATACGGATGTATATTTGGGTCCTGATCCTTTCTAGTCATCAGAGGTTTTGGGGTGTTTGTTCAGGCTGAAGTTTGGATTGGAAAAGAGCACTTACAAATGTTTTTACCTATGTAACACAGCAGAACCAGCAAATGAAAGCAAGCGAAAGTAGTGCTGTAACTATGATGTTTTCTGTAGTCAAGAAAGATGTGATAATTTGAAAAGTAAGGTGTCAGCATCATTAGAAAAACATTTCAGTGTGATGTGATATGTTGAAGATCATTTTCAGATAAATGCAAAAGCATTTAAGGGTTAATTTCTCCACTAGAATATAGCACTGAGCATATGAGGGTACCATTGTCAAACAGTTGTCTGAGATGCTTTTATAACCACCTCTCATACTCCTTCCTGCTTCCCTGGTTTCCTTATCTTTCTAATCAAATGTTTCATTCCCTTCAACCTCATCTTCCCTTCCCATGACACTAGTTTCTCTCTTGATCCCGAGCAACCTTCAGGAACCTGAAAGGTTGCCTTTAAAAGATTGCACTGAGCTTTCAAATGTCTCCTTGCAAGCACACTACCTTTGGATAAAATTCTGGTCTTGATGCATGCTCTATTTTAGGTCTGTCTTCCTGCTTTCTTTACAACGTATGCACCCAGGGACTTTTCAAGCAGGATTCTGTTCTGAATGCACAGTTCCTTAAAAACACTGAATCCTTGCTTCACACCCTGAAAGATCTGAAGGCAGCTGCAATCTCAGCAGAGATTTACAGACTATCACAAAATGTGTTTTAACGGCAGCTCAGAATCCTTTAACGTGGTGTTAAAAGCAAGGGATGAGGAAAGGTATAGGATTAAAAGATCAAACTCCTAAAAAGAGGGTTCAGATTGATCTTGGATAGCTGATGGAGATTTAAACTCACTCCTCCCAAGCTGTTTCTGTGCAAGCAGATTCATTCCTGAGCTGCTAGGAATGATTTCTTCTTTTATTCAAAAATGTCCTTAATCAGTTATTTCAAAAGATTTTGCATGAGTGTTCTTTCTGGCACAAACTCGTTCCATCCTCAAAAGTCAGAAACAAGCCAAAATAAAGAATGAATAATTTACAAAGGGAAGCTTGCCTGGTTCTTGCAAAATCAAACTAAAACCTTGGCTCGAACCCTTAAGTTACTAGAGCCAAAGCTCAGCCCTACAGGTCCAAACTATTCCTAAATCTGTACCACCTATCTGCCTAAATTCTCCATCGTCTACTATATGTGGACCTTGGGTAAGGTATTATTTTTCCACTCACTTCCTATCACTAAATTATATAGTGCTGTTGGTTCAGTTGTAGTTACTTGGAATTATATACTTGAAGAGTAGATGAATATTGTATGTCACCTGCAGAGGACACTTGCATTATCACCCGGTGGGGAATTTAAAATATAGTACATTAAAATAAAGCTACACTCACTTTCTGTAAAACAAAGTAGCACCTACATTACTTAATTTTATGTGTCATTATGGAGTCTTCACTGGAGTTACTCTGCATACAGGGATGCTGTCACGTAACATTTCAGTAGTAAGTCACTGACTCACTACTGTCACCACCATAGGGGGATGATATGGTACCTCCTTTTTGGTTAAAAATCTTAGCAGCTGATGTGAGGTAATGTCAAGACCCCTGGATACATTGCTTGCTAGGACTGCTATTTAGAAAGACCTGAACATACTTTCAGTGTATCACATAGTGACTTTCAAAAGGTTCCCTTTGACATAAGCTAACTTACAACAAAATAAATATATCCCTGTAGAACTTAGCTAGACAACATAATACCAAGTTCAGTTGTATTTACTTTAATTAACAATAAATCCAGTCATTTATGTGGACACTGCTCCTGCTGTGACTATATAAAACAATAATACAGAGCCATACAAACATCTAGAAATGGGATCAGTCCTCAGCTCTCCATAGGTGTTGAAATTTAGTGTACTTCAATTCTAATTTGAGTGCTTGTTCTTTGTAGTTTGAGATTGCATGTGTGACTGTGACACTGCAGTTCAGCATTCAGAATTCTTATGAAAGAATCCCAACACCAACAGCTGATCCCTACACAGTTTACAATAGACTGAATGTCCTGGCTAGACATTTGATTTTCTTTCGCAGTACATCTACAACATATACAGCAATCATCAACAAAGTATCAATATAAGGCCTGATATACGCCTCAAAGGAATCACCTACACCAGTATTAACCTATTTATACTGATAACTTGGACCACGCTGTAGCCCTTTATGTGTTCAGGACATTTAAAAGAAGTTATGTTTTTATGGAGCGAATTGAGGTGCATGGTCTGGAAAAGAAGCAGAAACCGAGAATAAGATGAGGGTAACTCAGATGCATTTAGCATTGGCAAAAAAAAAAATCAACATTCACGCAGATAAATGGATTTCCATGTGATGTTCCTTCCTTCTCTCTTTGTTAAGAGTGAAGCTTTTTTTCTTTTCTTTTTTTTCCTTTCTAAAGCTAGTGGTATATCTGCTCCTGGCAGTATGTTATGTTCAACCATTAGTTTATTTTTTAAGACTAAGAAGAGATATTTCTACATTATAAATTATTTATAAACATAGGAACAAAGGGAGACTGTCAGGGCTGCTGGTACTTTGAGAAAACAAAAAAAAAATGATGAATTTATGAAGACTACAGTTTTATGAGAGAAGGGGGGGGAATGCAACTACTAATTATTAACATTCATCTGCAGACAAAGACCTGAAAGGATAGGATTAGAGGGACACATTTACATCTGTCTGTCACAAAAAAAAATCTCATTAAAGGTTTACTAAACTGTCACAAAACTTCTCTAATGTTAAACTTGACGGTGTAATGGGGGGGAAGAATATCTCACTTTTGGCTCATTCAATAAACTGATATTAGAAAAAAACAAACTAATTCTAAAAAGCAATTAAACACACTTGCATTTTTAGAAAGGGCTCCAGCTGAATCTCCTTAGGTGACACAAAGGTTCACAAGCCATGGAAAAAGTGTTATTTGTCAGTACAAGTTTCAGTTGTTTCTGTTTACACAGCCACGTGTACTTTGAGACATGATATGACTGCCACAGCAATCACTCTGTGAATAGCATTCATCATCTGGACGCTTCTTTTCATCTATAAAAAGAAATCTGCAATAGATTGCTTTGACAATTCAAGATGCTGAGCCACAGTTTCTCTGCTTTAAAGAAGCAGATATTAAGGTTAAATACATTAAAAGTGCACAAAAATAAACACACTGTGTGTCTGCAATATGTTGACAATAGCAAAATTTCAAACTACTGTAGCTCTTGATCAAAGAACTGAATCTGTGGAAAAGAAATCCTGAAGCTAGCTAACGCTGTCATTTTATTTTTTGTGCTGAACTAATTTATATTGAACACACATCACTGAGGAAAAAATCTAGAACAATTTCATGTTACTTGAGCCATATGTGGCTGTATTATTAAGGTATTCAGACAGGTACTCTTAGGATCATGCATATCTTTTTCTAGAAATGTATTCTTGTCTATTTTATTTTGTACACTGGATTAATTATCACATACAATGGCTTCCAAGGGAGAAGGTTTTCATCTTGAGCATTTTGTTAGAGGCATTCACAACTAGCAAATAAAAATGTCAAAGATTTCTCTAGATCTGTCCCTTGCCATCTAAGGACAGTCCCCTCAGTGTAAAACCAAAAACAGGTTAAACCTTTGAGATTCAGTTGAACCAGTTATTAAGGATTTCTTTTTGAGTTTTGGATCAAATTCAAAGAAAACCTAGAACGCTAACCTCTGATTTTCCGCACATTGAGTTTTCTAAGTCCAGAGTGGAAAATATTCTCCAGTCTATATTTTCAAACCTGATTGCTGATTAGTCATGTCTACTTCTATAAGCAGAAGGTGAAACAACATAAAAAGGCCTGATTTTCAGGGGCTAGTCCGTGAGATTTGCTGAAGTTTCAGCTCTCTAGGTCTCTCAGCTCAGGCACACAGAACAGACACATCCAAATGTAGGCCCATATGTTTGAGCATGTTGCACCACTATATATGCACTCCCTGGCACTACTGAAGGCATACATTCCCTGCAACCCTCCTACACTCCTCCCTCTGTTCTGCTCCATTTAGGTCTATGCACATAATCTAGATTTCAGGTAACCCAAATGAAAAAGTTCTCTTTATTCCAGTAGCTGAAAAATGAGATGATCAAGACTGGAGCCTACGTGGTAGCCTACCTTTCAATTTGTGAATTCCCTGTGCATTCAGTATTTGGTTATCTGTGAAGGACACTGCCACTGAAAGGGAATGTAAAAATGATGGCTTGTAAAACAGGAGGTGTATAAGCAGTAAAACCAAGATATTTTATTCTGAATATATCTAGAAGGAGTAATAACAAAATATTTTATTCTTAATATGTCAATTTCCACATTTTCCTTCACTCAAATCTTGTTTTACTGAATGCAACTGTATAATCCACCTGAGCTATAAAAGTAACAAGGCAAACCTATGACTGTAACTTTAGGAAATACCTTCATACATTCTTGAATTACATTTTTTTAAAAAAATCAAAATCTGTATTGCAATATCCATCATGCAAACCCTGAAAATACAGAAAAACAGTAAGAGTCAAAATGCCCAAGAAATGTGAAATTATAGATGTCAAAAGCTATAGTCCTCTTATTCCCCTTTAGCAACCACATATCTTCCAGACAGCTCTTCTTTAAATCCTTTCCTTTCTTGTATTCCCTATCATACAGTACATTACCAATACTCACTTGCTAAATAACAGAAAAAATATACACATTTAATAGGGGATTAAACTTCATATCTTTACAGTTGGAAGTCTATTTTCTGTTACTTATAAGGCAGATGTAGTGTCATGGTTTAACTCCAGCCAGCAACTTACGCATCACCCAGCTGCTCACTGATGTCCCTTCCCTGCAGCGGGATGGGGAGGAGAATGGAAAAAAAGTAGAATATGTGGGTTGAGATAAAGATAGTTTAATAGAACAGAAAGATATTAATAATGATAATAATGAAAATGATAATAATGGTGACAATAATAATAATAATAACAAAATACAAAACAAGTGATGCAAAATACAAGTGCTCATCACCCAATGAACAATGCACAGCCTGTCCCCAAGCAGCCATCACCCTCCTCTCATGCTGGCTAACCTCCAAGATTGTATATGGAGCATGACATTACATCGTATGGAATATCCTTTTAACAGCTTGGGTCAGCTGTCCTGGCTGTACTCCCTCCCAGTCTCTTGTGCACCTCATTTCTGGCAGAGCATGGGAAGATAAAAGTCCTTGACTTAGTATGAACATGGCTCAGAAACAACTAAAAACCTCAATATGTTAGCAACATTATTCTCATACTAAATCCAAAACATAGCACTATATATATATACTATACACTATACATAGTATATACTAGGAAGAAAATTAACTCTATCGCAGCCAAAACCAGGGCACTTGGGAAGTCAATTTGAAAAGAAAGTGGTTAGTGATTAAAAAATCACTAAAGCTACAGTTGAATATTTAATTTTCAACTGTTTTCTAATATATACACATATGTATGTGTTAAAGGCAATGGAAAATAAAGTCTTTGTTTCTTTTTGGTTTATTTTTTCACCTGGGAGTTAGACGTTTTGCATTTTTGCATCTGTAATAAATATGTCTGTGAAGAGCAACCACATGAAATACTTTTTCAGTCTCCAGATACGACAGAGTCAGCAAAAAGCTACTTGTAACTCAGGATTCCTGCTAAATGCAAATTATTGTAGTTAATGGCTATATCAATATGAGAAGTGTAATATGCTCTTGTATATTGTTGATATTTTCTAATATTCATTGATGAAAATAAAGCTGTTGCACTTCAAAAAAAATTCTTCATGGCTTAAAGAAATTTATTATTCAACTGCTCTTATTTTTATATAACAGAAATATATGAAGTGTAGACAGTCAGATAACAAAATGATTGCTGAAGATCATCAAAGGCAGGACTTTCACAAGGCAGTTATTGAATCTTACCAAAGTTTGTTATCTGACTCAAGAATGATCCATTTTCTAGTACCTGTGCCTAATTCCTCCTCTGAAGTGAGCTTTTTGTTGTCTCTGTGCAAGAACACAATATACAGCTCTAGAACTTATTTTCTGTTCATGAGCAAGATAAACTTGTGGACACGGCACACACCTTATCACGTTTAAGCCTGGCTTCACAGCAGTGCTAACTGCAACCACATGGCTTGTATATGGACCTGGTGCTGTGCTGAGTCCAGACTGTGTGCTTGTCTTTACTAGGAAGAGGTCTGCACTGTTTTGGGACTCAGTTATCTCTTCTTCTGCTACTAACTACTTCCAGCGAATTTGATCACAGTTTTCATAAACTGCAATCTTTGCTCCTACTATTTGTTCCATGCTGTACATTCTTTTCTGTATCGTATTCACATAGATAAAATGTGAGGTGGAGATATTGATGTTCCTAAAGAGACACACCAGGGTGTAAAGGGCAGCAAGTAGTTGTTTTTCCTGACTTATGAGCCAGGGTGGGAGAATAAACAATGAACTGTGGTTTTCCACCAGCATCTTTAAGAACCTTTTCATAAAAGTCCATTTTGTGATTTGTATTTGGGCTTCAACAAGCAAACAAGAAAATAGCCACGAATGGGTATAAAATTAGATTTAAGAAAAATCTAGCAGGTGTCTTCAAAGTGAAGACAGAAGCATGGATCGTATGTATAGTATCAGAGCATTTGGGAATAAGGCAGCCAGTGAAATAATGGGGTTTGAAGTTTGGATTCCAGCACTGCTTGTGCATACACATAGCCTGCTTAGGAAACACTATTTTTTCAAGGTTGTGGTGGGCACCTGAACAGAATCTTTTGTGTGTTTTATTAGTAATATTTCCCCTCCTGGAAATGGACAATACTGTTTCTAATCCTTCCAAGAATACCTAAATTGGAACCTGAATTTCTGGTGGAGACTTAACTCCACTAAGGACAGCAATTTGGGAGATATAAAGCAACAAAGAACTTTGTAGGATTGGTGTCCCTTTTGTACAGGTTTTTTGCTTGGGGATTCCAGAGAATTTCTAAAAGTAGGCTCATTTTGCAGACAAGGCAGTTGAGTCATTGCTTAGTACAATAAATTGCCTCATTCAACTAAATGCAAATAGTCAAGCTGCAAACAGAAGAAAAACTTTTTGTTCTTTTCAGGTACTAGATACACTAGGCCAAGCCAGTTGTACTCACTACTATAAAAAAGTATTCCGGATGTCCTGAATTTTGCATCTTACTGCAGGCTTGATTTTTATTTGATTATTGAAAATGAATACAACAGCTAATTTTGAAAGTAAATTGACTTAACCAACAATAAAACTTGAAATAAAAAATTAGCTCGGATCGATAACAAAGGTAAAGTCACTGAAATTATTTAAATGTATTGTTTAGTGTCAAGTTAGGAAAGTCTTCTACAGCAAATTATCTTATTCAGACACGAATAAATGAAGAATATTGTTTAGGAAGTCAGACTAGGTGATCACAGTTTTCCTTTCTGGCTGTGTATCTTACAAATAATGTGGATAGGAAAATATATTGAAATGTCATTTTCCCTTAAAAGTAACAATATACATTTTGTACACTATACCTCAATGTATAATAATAGACACTATATTTCTGCTTAGTATGCTCTAAAGTTGGAGAAGTTTTCTAAAATCTTGTTGGAAATTTATCAAAATTCCATCTTTCCCTGTGTTTTACACTGAAAGGTTTGGGTGCCCTCTTTTGGAGTACCGCAGGAATTGCAAGTAGGCTTTGTTTTTTAAAACAAACTTTTGGGAAGCACAGGTCAGCAAAGCGTGGAAATCCTTTGGTAAATGTTATACAAATGGAATTTGTCCACGCTAAAAAGCAATTTGTTTCATATGAAGTTGTATCATACAGTGTACTTCATTATTAATATTGCATATATTATCAGTTCATACTTTGCCATTTAATACTCCAAGTGTTGTTGTTTTGATTATGATACTTCAAGAAGTATTTACGCTTAAAGACAATATACCCAGAATGCATATGTGCAGGGAAAGCAGAACTATAATTCACAGAATATTTTCTGCTGAATTGAAGATTTTGACTATGTCATACTACTTCTAAGGTTTTTTATAGCATGCAGGCTCACTTATCAACACTAGCTGAGTTCTAGTTCCAACATCTACAATGCAGTAAAAAATCAAAATAATTTCCTTCAAGAACATAGAGGTAAAATATGGAGTTATTGCTAGTAGTTACGTCCAAACTAGTGCTGTGTGAGAGTGAATCTCAGATGTAGTCAACAAAGTAGTTAATGACAGTTTTAAGTATTGTTTTCTGATGAGTACTTTAAGAAAAGTTTTATGCTCAACAAATACAACACGAAACAGGTTACTGCTTTACAAGTTTTATATTGGGCCTTAGATATTCTTCACAGGTGTTCTTATATCCTTCTACATAAGCCAATCTCTGTTTTTTTGATCATATCAGCATTGACCAAAAGACAAATTGACACTTCCTTAGCAGATAGTCCTATTGAGGCCCAATTTCTGTCCCTGTGAAGGGTGTTTGAACCAAGAATCTTTTTCAAACAGCTAAGAGTATAAAGATTTTAAGAGGAAAGTTTGGAAACTGATGCTAACTTTTCCTCATAAATGGAATGGTCTTTGTGCTCATTTCTATTGGTATTATTTCTAAAAGAACAAGCTGTAATTTTTATCTGCAACTGGCTGAACAGAGGTTGAGTATAAATGACTGTAACTTCACAGTTGTAACATCAGTACCAGCTTTACATGCAGACTGACGGCAATAAGACATACTGTCACATCAGTTTTTAATCGGAGTTCTCCAATTAAATCAATGGACTGCACTGTTTAAAAGTCAATAGTACAGTGAAGCCTGGTACTTGGCTCAAATCAACAGATTTAGAGGATAGTTAAATTCAGGTTGACTGTAACATAAATAATGGAAGTTGATTTCAAGTGCTCTAAATCAATTAGCTCATTCTGAAATGCAAAGTTAGAAACTGCACATCTGATGATGCATTTAGACTCCATTCATAAACACATTTCTTATAATATGGGATGCAATGTATTATTTATAATGTGATGAAGAGCCAGGTAGTACGGATCAAAAAGGTAAAGTTTTGTAAGCAGGTAGGAGACAAAGAAGTAATATGTAACATCCAAAAATCATTGTTGGCTATGCAAGAAGTATGAAATTATGTTACATTAAGAAATTTGAATACCTTTTCTGATATTCCTGTGCAACAACACTTTTTTTTTGAAACAAAAATTATTTGTAAGATCTTTACCATACTATTCCCAGTAGCTAGTATTGTGGAAGTTTTCAAAATATTTCATGGCTTTGCACGTTAAAGAGACAGAGAATGAGAGGACTATTATATGGCAATGTTACCTAGAGTTAGGTCAAACCAGAAAAAAATAAACATAACCATTCCTTAGTATGGATAGTAGGTGGAAAGAGAAATAATGATGCTGCCGGGGATTTGACAGAGAGTTAGATGTTACTTGACAAAGCAGAAACTAACAAAGAGCAAAAGGGGTAGTTTTGATAAGGAGGATTTACTGGTACCTACCTAATAATTCATTTATCAATACGCTAACATTTTAAAAATACTTATATTCAGGACCTAAGAACACTCTAGAAAGCTTGAAGTTAAGATGCTAGCAAGATTTTTTACCCCACATTTATTATGAGTGGATCTGTATTCTCGATAAAGAGAATAACCCTTAAAAGCAGGGAAAACCAGGAGTGTTTTACTAACCAAGAGCAGTGAGTTTCAGCAACTAGCTCTGAATTTTAAAAAAAGAAAAAAAGTGGTCCCAAGTTTTAGTCTGTCTAATATAAACTGCAAAATTGTCAAACATACATGGCCTTCATTGTGAGGGGTTTTTATTCAGTCAATCAGGATTATAATCCCATTTCTCGTTAATGCTTTTCAAAGGGCTGCATCCTGTAAGGAGGATCATGAAGTTGTTCAGAGGAATGTGTATTTGTCTAGAAATTGTTCCCCTGAAATGAGGAATAGTCTAGAAAAGACAAGTTAAATCTAGGTAGACTAGACATGCTTCCTTTTATATTTCAGAGCATAAAAATTGCTGGATAGTCTCCAGTTCAGCATCAGAGACATGAATTGCTCGATCCCATAGATACAAGTAGATTGCTTGGGAGTTTTCCTGAGTGTCTGCAAACATGAAAGGCTTTGAGGGTCAGATCTGCTGATTTTGCAGAGATTAGTAAAACTTACTTGCATTTTTGGAAACTGTATCAGTTTCATCTACGCTAGTTGATGTTCTTAAAACACCAAGTGCTTGACTGCATCACCCTTACTTCTTGCCCTCTGCAATTAATGATTTGGCAGTATTGGTTACTCCAGGCACGGAAAAATCTTGATCAGCCACCTAAAAGTATTGATACTGTTTTAGGAATACATTTATAAAAATACTACATTTGGAAGGTTATTTATGCTCTGGGTTCAATGTATTAAGAGCTCATATTGTCATCTATTTTGGCAACTATGAAGCCTAAAAATTATTTGTTGGATTGAATGAAAGCCAAGAATTTCATTTAAGTAATTTCCAGGAAATTACATTTAAGAAACTATCCCCAATGAATTTTTTATTTTGGTGAAATCCATGAGGATTTTGGCACTAATTTCTTACTGGCCAGGCTCAGTGATAAACCCATCAGAACTGTGAGGAATTTACAAAGTTGGCAAAACTGACTAAAGGGAAATGTCTGCAGTTAAAGGCAGGAATTAGCTGCTGTTTCCCGCAGTTTCTATGGCTTGTCTGCGTTGAAGCATGGGGATCATCAGGTTCTGTAATGAATTTCAATGGATTACTAGCAAAGACCAGAATACAAATCTGGGTTAAACTCTTAAAAGAGCAGTAAATTTAACTTGAGGTGAGTGTGTTTTGGAGAGTGAATATGCACTCGTCATTTAGCTTTAGCATAGCAAGACACTGACACCTTTTATAAAGACAGGTTTGTAGTTGGGCAAGAGAACGACATACCTAAATAGCTGACTTCCCCACAGGGGTCATCAAAGCGGGACTACAGGCTTAGGTATCCTATGAAACAGGACTGCAGTTGCCTGCAGCAGTGAATATAATGAATTTGATGACAAGAAGAAAAGAGGGACGCTTGGGAAAGAAGGACTTAATATTTGTAATGTTAGTCTCTTAATGGATGAGACAGTGAGAAAATTGTTCTTTGTGTTTTATGAAGTCAAGAAAGAAGACAGTGCAATACAGACTAAGAAGGAAAAGGACGGAAGTGAGAAGGCAACATTCACATATACATTTCACTTAAATCAAGGATGATGGTCTTCACATGCAATAGCACTCTTTTGTATCCCAGACGATACTGGATAAGCGCTTCAACAGATCTCCAGTAGCTCCCAATACCATCTCAACAACACCAGTTTAGATCTTTTATGCTCAGCCAAAATCACAGTTCCAAATATTTTCTGATGCCACAATGCTCCCACCTCTTTATTAGCCTATCATACATCCTTCACAACATTCTTTCATACATCCCACATCATTCTTACTCCCTGGTCTTTCCATAGTAGACTTCTATTCTTTCCTATCTATGGATTTCTGAGCCTTCAATCCTCCAAGTTTTCCCCATTCTTCCAAGGCTACCTCTCTAATTTACTCTGATCAAAATTCATCTAAAGGGAAATGCAGCAGCATTCTGTGGAAGCACAAAGTTTTTGCCATGAGTTTCATTAAGTACATCCAGACATGGATGTACTTACCAGAAATCTGTCTCCAGAAAACTTTGTTGGAGCTAGGAAAGAACGACTCCTAGAAAATACAGATGTGTGGTACTTACCGCTCAAAAATGATGGGTTTGTTATGAAGTCTTCATTCCATCAAAGATTTAATCTACTTTAGTCTCTCCTCATATCCTCATAGTAAATGGGTACAGTGATTTGAATTCCATAGTCCAATGATCAGTATTGCTCTATCCCCAAACCTCAGAATCAAATCTGCTTCCCAGACCCCACATCAGTCATGACCCATTCCCATCACCCCATCACATCCAAAACTAGCAGAGTCATAACCTCCTGATGGTTTGGCTATCAATAAGAAGTGGGAAACCTGCATTTTTTTACTTAAATTAGGCATAGGAGGAGTTTGAACTTCCATGCAGTAGATTGAGTACTATTCCACAGATGGGAAGACTGTTACAGAGTTCCTTGGTTTGAGGAAAATTCTTGAAATCTCATACATTTTAACAGGCTGAGAAAATAGTTTTCCACTCAGTTCTAATTAGATCATAGGCTCAATGGAAATTGTAATAATTTCTGACTTTGAAAAATGTGATGTCTCATTGACTTGAACAGTTAATCAATGATTGAATTCACTTGATGTAAGTTTACTTGAGAAACCAGAAAACAGATGTTATGTCTCATTCATTTTGCTATTTGTGCTCAGAAACGTAATGACTACCAAAACTTGGAAATCCTGATCTCTGACAACTGGATTAAGTTTCTTTGAGCATAAACTGTGTGCTATGAAAAATCCAGGAGTTGAAAGATACACATTTAGGAGCCAGCCTAAGGGAACCTTTTGAAACTTCTGATATTTCTAAAGAGGTTAAAGATTACTCACAACTATGACCAGCTAAATAATTTGTGTGAAATAAATAAAAAAAGTAGAAAAGCCATTCTGTATAGAATCAAAGTGGACATGTTATCAAAATTAAGATAAAGAAAACAATGATGTGGTGCTAAGATAAATTACTAAAGATATTTCTGGGTCTGTAGATGTCTTTATAATAAATTTCTGCTTGCATAATCAATAATTTTGCTTTCAAAATATGAGATTGGATAACAAGTTTAGAGTGGGCATTCATAGGTGTACACAGAAGATTAAAAGCATAACATATAAATAATTTTTCTATATATAAACTCTGTTCCTCAGCGCGTCTATGTACAAATTACATTAAGGCCATACTAGCTGGGAAGGAACTTCTAGGAAAAGAGAGAACAAAATCTGGTTTAGAAGGGAATCTCCTTTTTCAGGTATCTGAACTTAATAGAAAAATGATTAAATTGAGGTCTATGTTAAAAAAAAATGTTTGTTAATGTTGATGTGAAACAAATCTTTTGTTAGTCTAGAAATTGACGTCTTTGCTTTATATACAGCTTTAAAGGTTATTACGTCACATGGCTTTTGATACACCAATTACATTTAGCTCCTACTCGACAATTCCCATAATGTATGAGCCACAATAACTGCTAAGATTCTTTTATTTTACCAAGCAGTTTTGAAAAGGGGCTTGAAAAGGGGAAAAAACTCTGTGCTTTGGACACTCCAGTGGATAGATCAATTGAGTAAGAAGTTGTTTTAACACAGTGGGGTTTTTGAGCATATATGTGATCTAAACCATAATATTAGTTAAAAGATTTTTGTTTGGGTTGGAAGGAACTGAGAATTTAAGAAATCCACAGTAACTGAGGATGACTTCCTGAACTAGCACCAAGTTTTCATTGTCAGTTACTGCTTAATCTTGGTTATAAAGACAGCCATCTGCTCCTGTTGGAATCTCAAGAAAAAGGACATTGTCTAGAGCTGGAGTGCCAAACTTCCAGCTCCTGCTGTTCTCCTGCCCCTGCAATGTAACATGTGTCACTCACTGCACATGTGACCAGTGCTGACAGGAGTGCAAGGGCAAGGAGCTCGGGACTGCTGCTGGGTACAAACAAAGTGCTGGGCTGGATAAAACAAGGTGGAGGGCTGGATTCGGCCAACAAGCTGTGAGTTTGACACCCCTGGTCTAAGGTCTTAAGTCATTCTCAGATGAGAGGCTCAAAGAATTACATCATGATGTTTGTCAAATCCTATGATTTTTCTTAACTCTTTCATTGCCTTAGAATATTCGATTTTCCTTCAGGAAAGTACATCTTACCCCCACACTTAGTCTAGGGTGAAATGCCCCTTCATTCATGAATCTGGCACAGAGAGAATTACAGCACAAGATAAGAAGCCCTTGTCAGCCCTTGAAAGAAGAATGTGCTTTTAGAGAAGGAGCTGATGTACATTTTATCATGTGGTAAAACACCCCGCCTTGAGGCTGGCAAGTCAGAAAAGGCTGTTGTGCTTCAAAGGATCTGAAACTGGGCTTCAGTTAGTCTACTGACTTTTTATTGCTTTATTTTGATAAAGACACACAAGATTAAAAGCTTACAATGTTTGGCAAAAGGTATAAGTCCTGATTCTTATCAACAATAGCAACAAAAAAGTAAATGTTAGGTCATTAAATTGAAATAGTACAACTAGAGAATGTATAAGGGAGGGGGTTTTGTCAGGCATCTAATATCTTGTATGTCACTAAAATATAAAAAGCTGTGCAACAGAATGGAACAAAAAAACCCCTTAATCTATCTGATTAATTTAGACTTATTTTCTTACGAGAGCTTTTTTCTTCATTACATAAGGAGATACACAAGAATTTCAGAGATTTTATTTTAATATTTGATTATCTCCATACCTGAATCACAGATTTCTGTAAATATTCAGTGTTTTCCATTCATACCATATTATTCAGGTGTTAGTAGTTGATGTGGCACATAATTGTGTTACATAACCAGATGGCAGTGCTCAAACATACTTGACTGAGGCTGCTACTATGCCAGTCAGGTCCTGTATAGATGGCTTTGCAGATTCTTATAGGAAATCTTATACATAAAAGTTAGTGACAAATGCATTGTAAGTGTGTGCAAAGTAAATCCATTTTTTTAAAAGGGAATAACCTTCTCATTTCTCTTTTATGGAATTCACACTCCAGGAATGGTGATTTCTGCAATGACCTACCTGTGCTGATTCTCTTCACAAAAGCTCGGACTGGGAATGTTAAAGAGATTTATTTGTTAATTTTTGTGTTTTGACTGGCATTTACTGCAAATAAAGTAACTGGTGAGACTGAAAGAGGAAAAGTAAAGTTTTCCCACATAATTACTTCTCTCCTGGGCAACATTCAGTAAATTGGAAATCTAGGAACTGTTGTCCTAACACCTTTTGAAAACTTTTGCTAATGCTTCAATATCTTTCAGAACCTACTTCTGAGCCATACAAGACCAGAAGTCTTAGCACAACTGAGGTAACATCATCCTCTTTGCCATTACAGTAAATGAACTCTTCCTGTGATCTACACTGACACAATTAGTCTTTTACTAGTGTCAGGTGAAAAGCACTATTTCTACAATTTCTTCATTATTCTCTATCATTGCATGTTACCTGTCCCTCAAATCTATCACCTAAAGTACAAAGACTCCCTCATATGCCCAGATAGCTCCATCGGCTAATGGGAATGGGAACTGCTCTGGCTCCAGCACAGGAGGGCTCAGCTGGCAGACCTGATGACAGCAGTAATCAGGAAAGGGCAGTAATAACTGCATGGAAACTGTCATTTCTTTGTCTGGCAGAGATGGAGCTAGACGAGAACATGCCTACTTTTCTCTGTCATTGTCTTAAAGGCCAGGTTATGTCTACAGTTGTGTAACTGCTATCATTTCCACAACAAAAATTCCGTCTCTTTAACTCAGACAAGAAGAAGTCATGTTTGGTTTTTCATTTAGAAATGCCTAGCTGAGATGCCACATGTGAACCAAATACAAACACTGTGACATTTCAGTGTGCTGTCTGTAGCCACTAACCCACAATCTGCGACAAGCAGAAACCAAAACACTGAGCTGTTCCACTGCTGCCTAACAAGCACCCACGGAGTGATTGGCAGGGTATGGAGCCAGTCTCCTTCTGTAGGATCCCTCATCCTGCAGTCCTCTTCAGCACTACTTGGTATCAACTTGTAGGTGAAGTGGAAGAGGTTAACAGTATGAATTTGAATGGGTTTGAATTAAAGTATAAAAATATTGGGTGACAATCTTTCAGTTATCATTAGAATTTTTTTTATCACACAGTATTTTATTAAGTAAAATATTAATTTTACTTTTCTGACTTTAGTACTTCCAATTTATTTGATTCTCACTACTCTCTTAAAAACAGAACAGGGCATCTATTAATGGCTCTATTTCATGAAGATTAAAAGCAACATGTAGGAAATTCTCTCTGTTTTCAAAAGAAAGCGAGTCACTTCTGTAAGGGTATTTGGAGAGTGAGAGCATTTGCTTCATTAAGGTTACCCATAGAATCACAGAATGGTTTGGGTTGGAAGACATGTTAAATATCATCTAGTCCCAACCCCCACTGGCATGAGCAGGGACATTTTCCACTAGATCACCTAGGTCAGGTTGCTCAAAGCCCCATCCAGTCTGGCCTTGAACACCTCCAGGTATGGGGCTCCCACGACTTCTCTGGGCAACCTGTGCCAGTGCCTCACCACCCTCACAGTAAAGAATTTCTTACTAATGTCTAATCAAAATCCACACTCTTTCAGCTTAAAACCTTTACCCCTCACCCCTTCCCTGCACATCCTCATAAAAAGCCCCACCCCATCTTCCCTGTAGGCCCTTTATAAATACTGGTAAACTTCTATAAGATCTCCCTGGAGCCTTCTCCAGGCTGAACAACCCCTACTCTCTCAGTCTGCCTTCATAGGACAAGTGTACTTGCCCTCTGATCATCTTCATGGCCCTCTTCTGAACTTGCTCCAGCAAGTCCTTCTTGTGCTGAGTGACCTAGACCTGAACACAGTACTCCAGGTAGGGTCTCATGAGAGCATAGTGGAGGAGGAGAAATGCCTCCTTGACCTGCTGATCCCACTTCTTTTGATGCAACCCCAGACATGGTTGGCATTGTGGACTGCAAACGCACATTGCTGGTTCATGTTGAGCTTCTAATTAACCAACATACCCAAGTCCTTCTCTTCAAGGCTGACCTCCAATTCATTCTCCACCCAGTCTATATTGTGCTTGGCATTGCCATGCACCAGGTACAAGACCTGGCACTTGATCTTGTTGAAGTTCCTGAAGTTCACACAGACCCACCTCTAAAGCCTGTCAGGGTCTCCGTGGATGGCATTCTTTCCTTCCAGTGTGTCAACCACCCCACACAGTTTGGTGTCATTGGCCAGCTTGCTGAGACTGCCCTCAATCTCACTGTCTATGTCTCCAACAAAGATGTTAAACAACACTAGTCCCAATACCAATCATGTCTCTCCAATTTAGAGATAAGAATGTTGTCCAGGACGGTGTCAAAGGTTTTGCACAAGTCGAGGTAAATGACATCTGTTGCTCTTCCCTTATCCACCAACACCACAAACATGTCGTGGAAGGCCACCAAATTCATCATAAACAATTTGCCCTAGTGAAGTCATGAAGGACCTTTCAATGCAAAAACGTACAACAAGAACTCACGGAGACACAGACCTGTTAGATGAGGGGTAACAAAGCAATACCAAAGACCAAAAGTTTCCAACCGTTAAGAAAATATCAGGCATCACATTAGAAGGACATGACTTGGACTTCGTAAATGATGATGAGGGAGAAACAAGAAGAACATGAGAATTTTTGGTATTTAAGGGGATTATGTAAGGCTACACAAAATTCACGCAGGAAAGTTTAAGAAAAGGGAACTGGGGGGGGAAAGTGGGTGGAGTAGGCCCAATGGGGTATGAAAGGGGCCTGCCACATGTAAATCATTGCTGCTTAGTACAATTGTCTGACCAAGTCCTACACCTGATCACTGCAGTCTGTCCTTTCCTAATATTAAACAGTTTCTTGACTAGCTATGTAACTCATTTTTTGTACCCTGTGAGTGTGTGCACGCTGTAAGGGCTAAGTGGTAGGTACTGGGGAGCAGGCTTAGAGTGGATTTAGGGCCAGCATCTGGAGTCAGGCCAAGGGTATAAACGTCCCCCTTTTGTAGGACAAGTGAGGACCTCAGTGTCAGCTACTGAGTTGGGAACAGTGTGTTCCCAGTGCCAGCTACTGCGGGTATCAAGTTCTTAGCATTTAGGGAAAAAATATTACTTTCAAAGACATTAGATTAATAAAACAATCTTGTTATATATTTTTCTGTAACAATTTAACAAGAAGTTTGGAGAAAATATTTATTTTTTTAAAAATAATATTTAAATATTAAATCTCTATTCAATGCTTCTAAATATTGACAAACGAAAGATGAAACTCAGAAAAATACAGCTGTTTATATCAGCTCAGTGTTCCTTTGAATGAGATCACAGTATAATTGAATAAAATATGTAACTAGAAGGATATTAATTAGCCAGCATGTAATAGCTCGCAAGACCTGCTAATGTATGGGACTTCTGGGAGCTTTTTCATATTGCAGCAATTGATTTTGTCACAGAGCCAAAATGTGGAGAGAAGTTTTAATATTTTTTTCCTTTTCCAGAAACATACCTGATAAATCCAGGGGTGGCTTTTCTTTCCGTACCCTCTGTTCAAATCAGACCATAATTACTCTGGCATCAAGGTCAGGCAATTTGGCTTGCTCTGAAAGATATCAGCTGTTTTTCTCATGCTTGCTGAACCTCTCTTAGACAAATTCTGCATTGTTTTTTGTGTCAATTTTATGATGGAACATCGTGCTGCCATCTGGGAAGAAAAACACCATGGTACAGGAGCAGCTGGTGAATGAGAATGGCCAAATAAACATTGGCACTCACTCTGCCATTAGGTGAGATAAGAGGACTGAGGCCAAGCCAAAAGAGACAGCCCAAACTGCTGCCATTATCCTTTACTCTCCCCTTTCCCTTTATCTCTGTTTAAAACCACAGCTATCATTCATTTTAGAGAAGAGAATCCAAACCTAGATATCAGATGTTTGACATACCCTTCTGAAGCCTGGAAGACAGAGATATTCGCAGTCAAAAGCATCTGAAATATCTTGCCAATTGGCTGAGTGTCTGGATACAAGAACTTTTTAATATTTCTGTAACAATTCCTGTCATATGAGCTCAAAGCACTTTAGATGTAGATTAGTTCTCTAAGCACTTCCAGAATGAGTGAGAACCTATTAGCTTTGTGTTCATAGGCAGGGAGTTAAAGCAAAAGAACCAAATAGCTATTTTTTCAGATATGGGTTGGATATGGAGTTTGTGTTAATGCCAGGAATAAACCCTAATTCAGAACTACATTGCCTTTTTCCCTAGTAGCAGCACAGTTTTCCTTCCAGAAGCTCGAGGCCAGTCCAGAAATTTAGGGAGGCAAAGGACTTACCCAACCCTAACCTCCAGAAATGCAAAACATGATGCAGGGTTGTATTATTTATTTACTGAAAAGCTGAGTTACCTTTTGGGGAACCCTTATTTGCAGGCACATGGCAAGGTAGCGGACAGAGTAACTACATTCAGCTACTCATGGCACAGACTTTCTAAAAGTTATGGGGGGGCTGATTCTTACCTCCTAAACACAAAGTTTTGGTGAGTTTCTCCTTTGATGTCAGACTATGTATGCTCATATTTGCAACTTAGATCAGTTGAAAATCTATCTACTTTTTGGCAGAGACTGGTTGGACATACATGGACTTGCAGCCACTAACTGTGCCGAAGATTGCTTAGCAGCTAATATTACTTAAAATTTTACTTAAAATATTACTTCTTTTTTTTTTAATAATTAGCATGGTTGGTAAAGCTGGAAACTTTACTTGGTAAACTTGGTAAAGCTGGAAAGTGAGACAAAGCAGTCTGTACGATATTTAAAATTAAGGATGAAATATTCCTTATCATCCATTATGTCTGTCTTACTGTATCAAATAAACACTCAGTTGTCCACTCGAGCTTGACTGCCAATAGTCTTTATGGGCTGATGGCTGTTTAGGGGAGAGTTTAGTAATCTCAATACACTTCCCAGGGATAACAGCTGTCTTCCTCAGCAAATCACATATGGCACTAACTGGCATGCCTGTCAGCCCTGGTAAGGCTAACATCCTGGTGTTATCATCGTCTTCCCTTTGCAAAGAGCAAAGATACGCTAGTGAGGTCTTCCGGAGCAACTAAAAAAGCAATGCCCCTAAAACACTTGCTTAGACCTAATGTTCCTTACTGCTAAAGAAGTAAGAGCCAAAATTAGTCCAATCTGAAACCCCCTTGTTTTTCTTCTTCATGTCTTCTATGCAACTGTAAAAGGCAAAACAGCTACAATGCATGGGCTTTTAACAGCAGGGAGAACCATAATGAGCTCCGACTGCCTGCAATAGCACAAACCATAAAACATTTATATGGACCGGGAGCAAAACCAGACAGTTATTCAATGATCTCTGGAGCTGAAGGAACCTTGCTTCCTCTCAGTCTGTAACACCCATATTCAGTCCACCCCCTTCTTAGCTCCTACCACTTCCAATGGTAATTCCTTTTCCCCTGTCCAGCTCTTTCGGATCTTTCTAAAGGGCAAGAAAGAAATGCACAGTGAAAGCAGAGTCAGATATCCCAGGAAAAGTATAGAGACACTACCCGGTTGCATCGAGTTAGAGTCAGGAAGGCCAAGGCATGGCTGGAACTGAACTTGGTGAGGGATGCAAAGAATAATAAGAAGGGGTTCTACAGTAAGCAAATCAGAAAATAAAGGTCAAAGAGGGTGTACTGCCTTGATGAGTGAAACTGTCAAACTGGCAACAACAGATGAGGAGAAGGATGAAGTACTCAACAACTTTTTTGACTCAGTCTTCACTAGCAACCTCTCTTCCTACACCTCTTGAAGGGGACGGGCCATAAGATATGAACTGGGAGAGCAAAGTCTTTCTCAGGATCAGGTTCATGACCACTTGAGGAACCTGGAAGTACCTAAGTCCATGGGATGGGATGAGATGCATCCGAGAGTTCTGAGTGAATTGGCTTGTAGTCACTAAGCCACTCCCCATATTTGAAAAGTCATGGCAGTCAATTTAAGTACCTCATGACTGGAAAAAGGGTAACATTGCACCCATTTTTCAAATGGGTAGAAAAAAGGACACTGGGAACTACCACTATTGACCTGTCAGCCTCATCTCATTTCCTGGGAAGATCATGGAACAGATCCTCCTCTGAAGCTACACTATGGTAGGTGGAGGACAGGGAGGTGATTTGAGACAGCCAGCATGGCTTCACCAAGGGCAAGTTCTGCCTGATCAACCTAGTGGCTTTCAATGAGGGAGTGACTACATCTGGGTAGACCCTCAGATGTCATCTATCTGGACCTCTCTAAGGCCTTCTCTCTAAACTGGAGAGATATGGATTTGATATATGGACTCTTCTGTGTATAAGAAGTTGTTGGATAGTTGCACCCACAGGGTAGAGGTCAAACATTCAGTGTCCAGATGTAGATCAGTGATGATCCCCTCAGGGTTCTGTTCTGGGACTGGTGCTGTTTAGTATATTCATGAATGACATAGATGATGGGATCAAGTCCACCCTCAGCAAGTTTGTGGTTGACACCAAGCTGAGTGGTGAGATTAACACCCCTGAGGGACACGATGCCATCCAGAGGGACCATGACAAGCTCGAGAAGTGCCCTTGTGAAAACTTTGTGAAGTTCGACAAAGTGAAGGGCAAGAGTCAGGCACCTGAGTCAGGGCAATCCTTAGTATTGATATAGGCTGGGAATGAAGAAATTGAGAGCAAGCCTGTAGAGAACGACCTGGAGGTCCTGGTGTATGAGAAACTGGACATGAGCCAGTAATGTGCACTTGCAGCACAGGAAGCCAACCATATCTTGGGTTGCATCAAAAGAGCCATTGCCAGCAGGTTGAGGGAGGTGATTCTGCCCTTCTACTCTGCTCTGGTGAGACCACACTTGGAATACTATGTCTAGCTCTGGGAGCCCTCAGCACAGGAAAGACACGGACCAGAGGAGGGCTACAAAATTATCAAAAGTCTGGAACACCTGTCCTGTGAAGAGAGGCTGAGACAGTCGGTGTCACTCATCTTGGAGAAGAGCACAAGGAGACCTTGTTGCTGCCTTTCAGTCCTTAAAGGGTGCATATAAGAAAGATGGGGAAAACTTTTTAGCAGGGCCTGTAGCAATTGGACAAGGAGTAATCGTTTTAAACTAAAAGAGAAGAAGTTTAGACTAGACATTAGGAACAATTTTTTTTCACTGAGGGTGGTGAAACACTGGAACAGGTTGCCCAGAGAGGTGGCAGATACCCCATACCTGGAAACATTCAAGGTCAGGTTGGATGGGACTCTGAGCAAATTTAATTATTTGAAAATGTCCCTGTTCACTGCAGGGGGTTTGGGCTAGATAAGTTTATGGTCAATTCCAATCCGATCGCTCTATGATTCTATGGTTTTATGACTCTAATGGCCATGCCTATTAAGGTTAATTCAAAGCTTCCTGTAAGTGTATGTGAAGTTTAGCTGTTGATACTGTAAATGGCTACAATGGGTTGAATTCTGCCTGCCTTTCTCTGTCCTCTACTGCTCAATTTCTAGTCATGAACTTATGTCATTACGCCTTTACATAGTTGCTGGGAGTAGAGGGAAATATTGCAGATGGATGCAGTGTGTTGTCACATCAGCCCGGTTTCTTTAGAAATCTAAGCTACTTACCAAACACCAACACCCTTGGGTGTAGTCGCAGTCATGCAGTGTGTGAACCTGGCCTCAAAAAGCATGAATATTGGGTAGTGTTTTTAAGGTGGTCAGCTGTCCTGTTATGCTATTCTTACCACAAGAGATTTGTCCTATCTTTGTTTTTATCCCAGGACAACTGTTAAATTTCTTTTCTGCCAAAAAAAGAATAAAACGAAAGACTAGACAGTGAAAGATGTAAAGACAATGAAAGAAAACAGAGACTAAATTAGGTGCTTTCAATAAATATATTTGTTGAAATTAAAAATGTTTTAAATAGCTGATTTAACTCTGCCAAAACATTTGCAAACTAACATTACAGATGTTTTAAAACCTTGAATTTTCCAACCAAAAGCTTCAAATCCAAACTACCATGAATAAAAACACTTGAAAATCTTTACAAACAAACAAACAAAAAATTTGCCTGTGATTGAAGCAGTGCCTTTGTTTGAGGCAGTGCCATGTTCCGTAAGTAAACTCAGAATTTTGGTAGGCTGATACTGATTTTGTGTGCAAAACTACTCAGATACTGGCTAGTTACCATAACATGTCAATTCCACACAACAGAGAACACCTCAGTGGAAATCTGCTGTGGCCATCTGGTACAGTATAGCACCATGAAAAAAAATATCATTTCAGGTCCTGAAAGGCGTTTATGTTTATCATTTTGGTATTACTCCTTGATTTAATAACTTTACTAACACTAATAAAAAACTTAGTAACTCAATATTAAATATAGCCCTAATATTGTCTACTTCCTCTTTCTGGGTACAATATTAACTTCATTACCTTTTGGTAAAGTATGTCAGTTGGTTTTGACTGCAAAGACCAAATTATTTTAACTAGCAGTGACCGAGAAATGTGATTTATACTTTGAACTCTAACACACAGGAAGCTAGTCTGTTTGGATTTTAGTTTCCTTCCCCCCCCCCACCCCGAGATTTTACACTGCAGAGTTGGAAATTCTGAAATTTTGTTTTGCAGGAGAACTGTGTAGCCTGACTGAGCAATCCTTTGCAACTTCCCTCCCACATTTTATTGTGCTCTCAAGCTTTCCTTTGATATAAATGTCTGATTGAACTCACTAGCTCAAAGGCAATGGCACCAAAAATGGTTTCTCAGCAAAATGTACGAAAAATTTTCAAAAAGATAAACAACTCAGAAAATGACTGAGCACAAACTTGTGATGGTGACATTTTGACTATATGGTGTGATGTTTCCTGTGCAGTACATGGTATTGAAAGGGCAGAAGTGAGTGAAAAAACAACACTTAGAAATGACATGCTAAGGATGTTGTTTCTCTTTGACACTAGAATTCTGGATGATTATAGGCAAACCACTATGTCTCCATGTTTAATCTTGATATTTGTAAAACAAGAATGGCCTCAGTAACAACTGCATTAATACATTGTGGATAAAAACACTTTGAGATAGATTTTTTTAACCAATGAAAGCAGTATGATAGTCCCAAGTTTTCCTGTTTCTTGTCATAGAAATTATTCTGTGTCTCTAATCTCAGTGTTCATCTTCTGATAAAATTAAAATCATATCGAATCATAGAATCATGGAATGACCTGAGTTGGAAGGGACCCACAAGGGTCATTGAGCCCAACTCCTATTCCTGCATAAGACAACTCCGAAATTTACATCATGTGTCCGAGGGCATTTTCCAAATGCTTCTTGAATATTGTCAGGCTTGTCACCTTGACTCCTTCCCTGGGGAGCCTGTTTCGTGCTCCACCATCATCTGAGTGAGGAACCTTTCCCTAATATCTAACTGAAACCTCCATGGCACATCTTCATTCCATTCCCTTAAGTCCTGTCATTGGTCACCAGAGAGAAGAGATCAGTGTCTGCTCCTCCTCCTTCCCTTGTGAGGAAGCAGTAAACTGCTATGAGGTCTCCCTCAGTGTCCTCTTCTCCACAATGAATAGACCAAGTGATTTCAGCCACTCACACAACTTCACTTCTAGATCCTTCACCAGCTTTGTGACCTCCTCTGGACTCTCTCCAGTGGCTTGATACCATTTTTATTTTGCAGCACCCAAAACTGTACACAGTGCTTGAGGTGGGGCCTCACCAGTGCAGAGCAGAGCGGGGCAATTACCTCCCTCAAGTGGTTGGCAATATCATGCTTGATGCACCCCGGAACACGGTTGGCCCTCTTGGCTGCCAGGGCACACTCTTGGCTCATTTATTGTGCCTCTCTGGTGAGCTAGCAACCTGCTTTTCCCATGAATTGTTTACACAACTCCAGCAATTAATCCCATGGACAGATTCTGATAAGAAAGTATTAAATTTAGGTTTGGATATTTTTAATACAGAGACGCAATGAGAAACAAAAATAGAGCAGCACTTTCTAACTGTTCTCAGTAGGCTGCTGACCAATCTCTCCCAGGGCCATAGCTGTTCAACCACTCATTTGAAAACAAACATAAAACTCTTACTTTAGTTTCTGTCACGGCAGAAGATCAGAAGCTCCACTATCTCCATATGGTAACTCAGGGCTGGCTTGTTGAACATGAGAACAGATAAGTTATGCTGGTGCAAAAGATCTCTTTAGAAATGATTGCTTGAAGTGAAGGACTGTGAATGCAGACGGTGTCGAGCAACTGTAATTTACTTTTGTCTGTTCACTGTTATTTCCTGCAGATACTCTCCACAGAGAATGAAGGAGAGAATGCATGAGAGGAAGGAAATTATAGTGATGAGGAAACAAACTAATTTCTATAAGTAAAATTGCTTAGCTGCAGAGAACAATATTAGCTCACCCTTCCACAGTGAATGATCAGAGGTCTTTGCCTTAGCTGGTTATTACATCATGAAGATGTCACCACTGTGCATCTTCTTAGATGCATACACGGTGAGCACCAGTCTACTGCTGTTACTACGGGAAGCGTCTGGCATTGTAGTGTCCAGCTTAGTTTACCCACAGTTTCTTAGGTACCAATAGAAATTTCGCTGCAACAGCACAGAAATCATTGCAGACAGCTAAAGTATTTAAATGAACTAGATAAATATTCAAATGCTTTCCTTCAAAGTCCATATTACACTCACTACAGCCTCAGCATCAAGCTAAGTGGTTTGAACTTAGCCTATGCGTAGCCTCAAATACTGAGTTAATATTGCTATAATGTAGCCTGGCAGTAGGTATTGATGTGTTATATCCTTTTTGTCCACAAGATGTCAATGTATCCTAAGAATTCTAGAGCACATGGGCTAGTTTCTTTATAATATTAAGTATTTGTGTGTTAGTGTTTTGTGTTACTACGGTGCCTACGACATCATAGCCGTGTTTCTTACTGGGTCCGCTGAGTAAATTTCACTATTAATAGCTAATAAATAAATAATCAATCAAACAAAAATAACAGCAACAACAATCATTCTGTCCAGCAGAAAGATTCTTCAGGAAGGTTGCAAGCCTCCATGAAGATTTTATGCCACACAGTCTCCTGCTTGTTGTATTTGGACACCTGGCAGGGGATATATAAGAATGTGATGATTAGGAGTATAAATGTGCCAGAAGAAGAAGCAAAGTCTGTTAAGCACTGTGCCTATTAGCTTGAACTCCCAAATGGGAGCTGCTCAACATCTGACTTGCTCAGTGTGGGTGGAATGAGTCTATGTGTATCAACAACTGTACATGTTTACCGATGTGTTTCAGTGTTATAAAGAATTAGAATTAGAGTTACAAAAACTCAATTTATTGCCTGTCTTTACAAAAAGCTTTAACTTTGTTCTCATTTACATGAGGGTATTATTGGAAGAACATGAACGCACCGAAGCAAAATTAACATGTTAAGGAGAAGAGGTTGTTTCTTCTGATTATAAAAAACTTCTGAGCTCCTTGGATGATAGGCATTACAGATATGCTAGTTCTTACTGTGTTTACTGCTTTACACTTTTGTATCCTGCAAACATAGCTGAAGATCGGAACATACCTGTCTGATATCCGAAGCCATGGATACAACGTAGATGAACTAATGTGATCCTTATTTGCTTTAATTTAGAGTTACTTGGGACGGCACAGAAGGCCTGCTTTAGAATGAATTGGTGTATCTGTAAAGGGAGACGCTAGAGTGGGTACTTCACTGGCATTCCTCCAGGGAAGAACAGCCAGCATTTATGAATGTGTTTCAGTAATGCAGTAACTGCTGCCAGTTTGTCAGAAGCCAAGTTTTGCCAAATGCTTGTTCATTTTTTCCATAGACATTTAATATTTTCTTTCAAAAGAAAAGGATGGAAAATGAAATTAATGTCTTTTTTTTATAACAGTGAAGCTAAGCTTACTCTTTCTTGAATCTCTTAAGAAAATATATAATTTTTATGTAGTGTAAATTTAATTTATAAGTTAATTTTAAGTAGTGTAAAATACAATTAAAGCTCTGTTATTTTCTCTCATTTTGAGGAGCATGATCTTGTTCCCTTCTACTTGCATAAATAGTTTCTAAAGACAGTACAATTCAAACAATAAAATAAACCTCAAATCATTTTTATATAATCTGATTGACTATCAGGGGCCTAATAAATGATGTCTTGATTCTATTTTCACTGGGATAAAATTCATTAATATTTCCTTTTCTACTAATCATCACAAAAAGACAGGGGGTCTTTTTTTGTCTGAGGTAGATTTTACCAACTGAACGGTAATACTAGCAAAAGCTTACAAAGTATCTGTGTATTATGGCATATTTATCTTGTTAATGAAAGGAGGAAAAGTTAGTATACTTTCCTACAAACATAAGTGAGGGGATCTACAGCTGGATGTGGTAAGTAGGAAAGAGCATCACCGTTTTCCCATTGTAAAAATGACACATTCTAGGAACAGTTCAGATGCAAAATGTGTGCTTATGGGACTTGGTGTTCTAAATGTCAGGCTCACACTTGTGGGACCTGAGACCATTTCAGATATTTGACTCTGGCTACTTCTCATGCTCAGTACAAATCAAATATTTATTTGTCCTTTACAAGTTGGCAGTTGTAATCTTTAAGTTTTTAGAGCCAAACTTTCATAAGGGGTGAAAATATTATTTTCCCAACCCTGGCATGTTGTGGTATTGGCTTTTTTATTGCTTTGAGTTGGCTGGGCTGTAAGAGCTGATTAAGAACAGATTGGTTGCCACTTCAGTGTAGGAGATGTAGTGCTGCCTATGAATTCATACCCAACTGCACATACCTGGCACTCACTAGTTGTGCCAAAGGTCATACCAAAGCCAAAAGTGCCCAGAACTCCAGAGGAAGCTCTTATTTTCTGAGCTGAACTGGTGGAAAATCTGTTTAATAGAACATAATGGAAACACAGGTAAACAAGTATTACAGACTACAAAATAGGAACTAAATCGGGTTTCTTTTCATTCTTTTATCACATTTTAGTAGGCAATACATTAATCTCTAGTAATTAGGAATGTCTTCAGATCCACCTCTGGCAATATCCCTTTTTTCTTTGTCTCTATCTTATCTCTCCCTCCTTCCCATGCTTGATGTCCTGGAATACTTCTGACAAGTCACCACAACATGCCTTTTCTTTCTTTTATTATTTTGATAAATGGTGAAATATCAATACCTTGTACTTCAAAAACATTATCTTCAGTAAGGGGACAGTTAATCTTTTCAAGCTGTACTTCCATGTTTTTAGCAAATGCAAGCATTTCTGCATCTGTTATATTCCTTTCACATTTTTATGATCATTGCTAAGACCATAACTTTTGAAAGATTATTTTCTTAAAGAAAATAATAAGATTAAAATGATTAATAATAAAACAATAAATTTAAAATAATTCTTAAAATTAAAATTATTCCTCAAATAATTCTTTCTCCTAAAGAAGTAAATGCCGTGTCCCAACAGCAGACAAAACAACATCTTTTTTTCCTAATCTCATGCAAGTATTTTGTCTCTCATTTCTCAATCACCTTTGCAAGTAAAAAGAGACGTAACGCAGTTTGCCATCTTCAAGAGAAAAGACTATGTTGAACAGGAAAGGCAGCTGGGAAGTGACACAACAAAAACCCCACTTCAAACATAGTAAAATAAAAACAGAATGAGAAACAGAGTAAAACCTACATTTGTGTGTCCAGTAGCCTACATATGGCCTCCTCTTATCACAACAGTAAACTTTAAAGAAGCTTTAAAGATATTGTTTTCACAGGACAGCAAAAAACAAGGATAGTTTCAAACTCTCTTGTTAGACTGCTCCATAGCGCATAGGCATGCATGATTTCATTTCCTTCCTGTAATTAATCATTAAGAATTTTTTTTTAACAAAAATACCTTCTGTATCCAGCATCTGAATTTGTGGCAATTATAATGTGTATTCATTTCCACCAGACTGGTAGGGAAGACAGATCAATAGACAACATTTTGACTTGAGGCTTGTGAGGTGCAGACTTTGTGTCTGTACCGTGTGAGACCTCAAACAAATCACTTTGACATAGATACCTTCAAAGACACCTAGGAGTACCTACCAACTCTAGTTTGTTTCAGGTAATTGACAGTCTCTGTGGATCATACTTTTAGTGTCAGTGTGCCTATATTGTCCTTTACTGTCATTTTTCATGACCAGTCTAGGGCATGAAATTGTCTGACTCAATGTAGAGTTCTCTGTCCAAATAATTTTGTAGACTTGCTACAGCCAATGAAGAGAAATAAGCATTAGAGAGAAAGATTTTTCTGTTCATTAAGCAGATTCATGCCCTAAAATCATTTGCTACTCTCTAGTACTGGTAAGGAAACTCAGTCTTCAGTATAGTGACCTGTAGTTGGATGACAGGCTGCAAGCAGCCGTCTGAAAGTGTGGCCCCTGGAACACCTGGATGGTCACTTTCAAAGTACATAGTGGATCACTTAACAGCTGGCTTGTTGTGATCAGGCAGAATGTCAACAGCTGCCTAAATCTTTATAGCATTACAAGATAGCTCTGAAGACATGAAAAAAGGGAGAGTGTTATTTTCATAGCCATGCTTGAGACCATTCTTAAAGAACAGTGCAGAGTATAGCACTTCAATATTTCACTAAAGCATTGAGAGTAAAGGCCCAAAACGCTATGAGGAGCTTAGCTCCTATAGCTTAGTGGGCCATATAAGTGCTAGCTGAGACAGATAAAGCCTGCTGTTTGGAATTATGTGGGTTTGTACATCATGATTTTCTGTACAGTGGTGCCTGCCAAGTGTACTACAAAAGCATTTAAAGTACTGAGATATTAAGATAGTCACTCCAGAGGCAGCTAAATTGTTGGTGACCAGCTATATATAGCCCAAGAATTAAAATCTCATTTTGTGTTTTGTTGGTTTTCTTGTTTGGGTTTGGTTGGTTGGTTTTCCTCGTCACCCCTCTACATATTCTTTTTTCTCTGGAAATCTTTCAGATTAATGAAAAGCTGTTCAGCATGTAGGTAGTGATCCAGAACCATTTTATTAAACATCTGTTAAATCAGACAAGAGCCAGGAAAAGCTTCAGCTGGATTACAATTGTTCTTGAGAGGGTCAGCAAGGGAGTAAAAAGAACACAGGAGGCAGCCAGAGCCCGTTCACATTTGGTTTCTTTTTCTGCTCCCTCCTGCCTCAATCATTACTGTTAGGAGGAAGCAAATGGCTGAGGCTCTCATATCCTGAGGCTCTCATATCCCTTAAGGTAGAGTAAGATGACTGACTTGTATTCCACCCTTCCGTCTCCGGGCCATTTTGTGGAAGTGCACAGATATGAAGACAGTTATGGAGAGCACAGTAAATGATGTTCCTGTATGTCTTGATGAAGTGCCTCATTAACATATTTTTCTCTCCAAAGTGGCAACACTACATCAGCTGTCCACTGGCTTAGAAACTGCTTTTGTCTCTCTAGAGGAAGCTATTCACATTTAGAATTTTGAGAAGCAAACTCTGGAGAATCCTTCCTCTGAAATTAAAGATATTTCTGCCTTCAGCTGTCCATCCTATTCCTCTGCCAGGAGTTACCACAGAGTCAGTAGAGGGGAACATGTGTAGCACTTCCGCAGAAAAAGTCTGGTCTCTTAGGATAAACCACTGTGGAAGATGGATGTCAGCTGGCTCTATCTAGATGGAGTAGCTAAGTTACAGTCATGTTATTTCTGCTAACTTCAATCCAGGAACACTAACTGTTGGGTGGGGGTGGGGTAGACAGCTACCAGCAGTAATGTCTTAACTCTAAAACAGCTCAGCTATTGCAGCTCCAAATAACTTGACACTTTAGTAAAGGAATATACCATGAAAACTTTGTACACTAATGCATGGAACCTTAAATGGTTTTTTTGCTTTCATAATGGCACATGGTCTATCAAAGTAGGAAATCTGAGTAAAGCTATTGCAATATAAACTGGAAGCGCATAGCTTTTCATTCAGAGGAGCTGGGGCAGAATGCTATCAGTCTGGCTGAATCTGTTCAAATGAAATTGCCATCTGTTATCACAATGCCATGTTGCCCAATTAAAACAATATGACTGGATTGCAACATTTTGAATAGTATTCTTTGTTAGATTGTCCCCCATTCTAAAAAAAATCTACCATTCCTTCTGATTGCCCCTGTACCTGCTAATGCAGATAGTGTAAAGAAAATGCAAGCTTTTCATTTATTAACCTTATGACCATAAGCTAGTTCTGAGCCTGAAAATATTTCTGCATTTTAAACTTTGGCAGACTTCGTCCAAAAGTCATTTCTCCATTTTTTGAGGAAGTGTATAAATTTGGCTATGAGAAAAGTCACTGCAGAGCTTCTGACTACACATGGCTCATTGCTAATAAAAATGTAAATTAATCAAGATAGACAAAATACACTTTTAAAAAATAATTATTTATACTTTTTAAATATTTTGAAGTTTAATATTCTTCACTTCTTTCCTGTTTGAGAGTCCTAAACTCATAATTATGAATGTCTTCTAATTATGTTTGATGTATTATGATAGAACATCTGACTTCACAGGTTTCTGCACTTATATTTTCTCTATCATGCAGCTGTACATGAATTTTGGGATTAGCTGAACCTCTATTTTCATATTGTAATCTTTAAAACACAAATAATGGAAAATGCAAAGTAGGTACCAGCAACTGAAATCAGGGTTTTCTAGAATAAAAAGAACTATTAATGAGAGAATTGACATGACTAAGAGAGTAAGGCAATTCTGTCAAAAAAAAAAACACTTCATTTTTTTATACCTCTGAGGCACATTTATTTTACTTAAATAAAATGTTCAGTTTGATAACTACAAGAATACATCAGTACTGTACCAAAAAACCTTTCAAAATATGCATTGTATCTGTATTTACTCTTATGCTTGTAAAGATTTTAAGTTCAGGAACACAGAACACTTAGCAGTTTCAATTTCTGAGTTGCTGTCTGGTCCTGGACAGCACCATGAAGATACAGCTTCTCAAATTCTCATCTAGTTTAAGTACACTTGCTTGCTGTAGTGTAGTCTTTGGCTACTGATGGATGCCTATACAATTGCAATAGCCACCCTTGAGCCAAGCACAGGAGCTGCATTACATACCCATAGAACACTCTGTTCCATGATTCTGAAAGCATATTACACCACATCATAACAGCTGTCAATACTATTACTTTTATTAATGGAGTTACCAATGTCATTTGCTTTGTACTCTACCCCATGCTGTTTTCGCTATGCTGAATCTACTCTGCATCCTGCTCCGCTTTTGCTTTTTGATCTCTTTCTATCACCTTTAGAGATCCTCAGTGTCACTCATGTTTTTACTATTCTAGTACTGAAAGGGAAATGAACCAAAGGCTGGTCATGCTTTATTTCCCTTTCTCTGGTAATCAACAGTACTTTAGGCCTGCCTTGTGGCATATGTTGGTCCCAGGTAAGAACTGAATCAGGAAGAAGGACTGAATAAAGTATTTCCGTGCTTCCAATGCCATGTAACATCCACTTTGCTCTGAAATCCTCCCAAGACAAGTTCTGACTTCCAACAAAATAGTAATATTTTGTTAGCAAGGAATGAGAAAGATCCCCATTAATAGGGGGGGTTTCCCCTTCTGAAAGCCCACTGACATTTCATTCAAATGCTTAGGATTAAAATAATCAGTGGCGATATGAACTTTGTATTCTGGAAAGATTCACACAGTGTCGCCAATCACTAGTCCAGTATAATTTTTAAGACTTGTTTATCTATGCTCTACTCTTAGGAGGCAAATTATTGCGGTTTTTTTCCACTAGTATTTCACCAGTATCCCATCAGCACAGAACTGCTATTTGGTTTTGAGTCCTGGACTTCCTGCCCACTTACAGAGGCTCTAGCTAACATTTACCTTAAGAGGTTATTTTTTTGATTTGTATTTTGTATTACCAGCTTACAGTAGGTCGTTGTATCTTAGTTAAGACTGCAGGCTCCTGAGGACTTTTAAACTTTTGTGGAGTATTTCATTGCAAATTAATTCGTATTTTGATTTTGTAACTAAATTTTACTGGTTACAGCTTTAATCTTTTATGAATGTGTTTTTGAAAAGTTCATGATGGGCCATTTAAAAGAGGTTATCAAGTGACTTGTCAGCAAACATGGATCCAGAAGGTACCAATGCAGTCCTCTCTGTCAAAGTGGTGAGGTTTTGTATATTTTTTGAGAGAAAATTCAAATTTTATTTCAGAGCATAGTTTCCCTAACATATGAATAGCTACTCAGAGAGCTACTAATAAGAGCCACTTATTTAAATAATGAAAAGGAGTGTAGCTCTTAATTACTTTCAGTAGATTAAGCATGTAAGTTAAAACTTGAAGGACAGTAAACTTGGTCGGGTTTTTTTGGTTCTCCTCAGGCTTTCCTACCCACACACGAGGTAATTTGTCTTGTCATCTCCAGAAGCTTCATGGGCATCCTGCTGTACTGGGAAGCCCATTGTTACTGCCTTCTAACCACTTCTGCATCAGAGAGATCATCTATCTTATTTTCATATGTCCCATTTGTCTTTTTTGAGTTCATATCTCAAATCTACTTCCTTCCATCTAAGCAAGAGTACCATAACTCTTGAATTTTCCACAGAAAATAACCTAAGTTCTGGATCATTTCATGTCCATCATTCTGCTTACCAGAAAGCATATCACGATGCTTCTTTACCAACAAGAAATATATATATACATTAACTGGAAATGGCAAAAAAAGCACTGAAGAAGCAGTTTTATGATGAGGTTAATCTGGACAGTTCCACACACTTCCAAAGTAGCTACTTCCCATACAGTTTTGGCCTACAGCATTTTGGAAGTCTGCTTTCGCTACTCACATCATCAGAATGGAAAAATGTTTTGATTACAGTGCTACATGCACCCAAAGTATAGTTAACCTCTTTGCTTATCCTCCCCACTAACCATGAGAAGCTACAATTGCTGCCCAGACTTGTAATTGATACATAGATATATCAAATGCTCTTTCTCTTGCAGTAGCAATTCAAAGGAGCACAAAGTGCAAAAAAAAAAAAGATTTTCAAAATCATAAGAAAATGGTAAGAAATTTTAAAATTAATTACTGTCTAAGTGATTACAGTCTTCAGTAGCTCATTTTCTATGATTTGCTTGCTATTATATTTTAAAATCATATGTGAATGATGTCACGGACAAGTCACTTTACTGTAAAGTTACATAATATCTGGCATTTATACTAAACCTGTACCTTCTGGATTTAAATTTCTGAAGTGACAGCCTCAGTTTCCTTTTGATAACAAGAAGTTATGAGCCTGCATGGAGACATAGAAAGTTTCAAAAATAATTAGCTTTAGAAGATAAATGAGAAAACCCTATTTTTTGTAATCTGCTTCCAAATGCCATAATAATAACGCTAATCTCAATATGTCTGTGAATCTCTCTGTTGATTTTTCATTGGTCTGTGACTTTTAAGTGCTCTTCTAAGGAAGGAATCTTCCAGTCTCCATGATGGGCAACAGTGGTCAAATTCCCATGCTCACCAGTGACACTGAGGTCCAGTGTTAGGAAAGGATTGGAAAGAAACAGGAAAAGTAATCTACTCATGGCTTAGACCCATAGGTTAGAATCAAATGTATTGCATATGTAGGAAGAGAAAAGGTTTGGTCTTCTTTAATTTTTTTCCCCAGGGCAGGAGCAAGCAGCAGTAAAAATGTTTTATCTGTTTCCCTTTTGAAAGCTAAGCTTAGGATAAGAGCTACAAAATGTAACATGATACTTACAGCATCTGTTCATGATTAAAGCAAGAACAATAAGGAACAACAACAAAGTCTCTTCCCATTTTAAGAATAACTTAATGGCAGGCATGGGCTCTTAAAACAGGTCTCTGGCAGATCAGTCACTACTGATGACGACACTCTTGCAAGCTCATCTTCACTTTTGTTTGCACCGGGGGTTCTACAAAAGATCCCACTTCACCTCCGAGAGGCCAGTGTTAGCAGTGCAGCATGACTCTTCAGGGGGTTTAAGCTGTGGAGGGAATACACCTAACAGTGCACGTCCCTAGGGGGATCTCAACCGACTCTTGTAAAAGAAAAATTTCTACAGTTATTCATACCTCATTGGGCAGTTTGGAGTACAGTGCGCGGGAAGGGGGGTAGGAAAGGAAGGTGAACAGCTATAAATGAAAGACTAAAACAAATATAATTGAAGAGTACTACCAAACAGGGCATTTACAGCTCCTATAGTCATTCTTTCCTCAAGGTAGGAGGGAAAAGTAATCCCTTTAATTGTCCTCCTCTGCTGTCTGTCCTGAGCTGTCCTCTACCCTCCCTTACTAAAACAGCACTACAGCTCACTCCAAAACTTAACTGCTCTGTAACACCGCAAGTGTAAACCATTCTCCAGCACTGGGAGTTTGAAAACCAGACTTACTAATAGTAAATCCAGATTAGTCTTGGACTTAGCATGTAAAGGAGAGAGACAGAGACTAATCAAAACTGTAGAGACTGACCTGAGCTCAGAGCAGAAGTATAGAGAGGAACAATTGGTGTCATATCTATGTACAGGCAGATTCAGGACAGAACATAAAGGAAGCACATGCTAAGTGGCAAAATGGGACTTAAAATTAACTTTTGATGCTTTGAACCAAAAACACATTCTGCAAAACAGTAACCTCTCCTCTATTGATCAGCAGTTCACGATTGCTACAGTTGTCCTTGTCAATTCTTTCATAAAAAATTAGCGGTGATTGGAAGTACTGCTTCAGAAAACTTCTTCACAGACTCTAAACACCTGGGAAATTAGGTTGTCCTGTTGTTAGCAAACCCTTAAAGGAAATTATGGTTCAAGTTTTGAAAGAATATGATCCTGTTTAGAGAGTTTCATTGAAACTGCATGAAACTATGTGACAATCAATGCTTACCGTGGCGTTTTGTTTTGAATGTTGAGTTAATTTAAACTCTAAATAATCACAACACGGAGTCTATATGAAGTGACACTGACTGCAGAGAGGTGTTTAGTTGAAACGAGTAAGTTCCACAGTCAGCCACACTCAGTCATTCTGCTCATTTATTTTGCACACGAACAATTGAAGGCCATCGTGGTGTTTTCACCGTCAGGAGCGGAAGTCAGATTTGGGTGTACGTTGCTAAGTATGGCAAGACTTGAGTTCACTTCATCAGCACGAGGAACTAGAAATACGAGGCACCAGCTAGCCCAGTCTAGTTGGGGTCTGGTTGCATCAGTCTGGCACTCCACTTAAGCTGGCAAAACTTGGCCAGAGGCAGCTGGTTTGTACAAAATAAATGCGACTACTACCCTAAGGTATTATTCATCTGTTCTTAGTGCACATGCCCCTGGCAACAGGAAAAGATCTTCTGTATCTTCCTAGACAAGTCACAAAGACTTCCTTGTCTTAAACTACCTGTGTAAAATGAAAGTAATCGTACTTATCTGAGTGCTTTGAGATCTGTGCATGAGCAGTATTGTATCACTGAAATGCATAATTGATGATAGTATTATAAAATAAATCTGCAGTGCTGCTAATTTTAAGAGTGTGTATATAATTAGGAAGGTTTTTTAAAGTCTATTTACCCTTCAAATGAATATAGAAATTCCAAATGTTATGATTAGATCTTAGTTCATATTATTTTTTGTTATTTTATGTCTTGATAGCTCTCTAAATTCAAGTTTTGACAAAAACCAATGATCTTACTAACTGTTCAGATTTTAACCTCTTTCCACATTTGTATTAATTTTTGTGTGTAAGGATTTCTGCCTTTCCTTTCGATTTAGTCTCTCACACAGAAACCTTTCAGTAAGTGAAGCAGTTGCAGTTTTACTAAAATTCACGGCATGATTATTTCCAGTATGAGACACTGCCTCTTTGGGCCAGCCTTTGGCCCACATGGGCCACCCTGCTGGCATAAGGACTCTGCAGGTTCCCTTCCTCCAACGATGCCACAGTTCTGTCAGAAGATGGGATGCAGTAAGCAAAACTTCAACAATACAGCAAACTGCCCAGGGATACACTTTCGTGGGGACACCAGGGAAGGCCCTGCTTCAACCCCAGGGTTGTCCAGCAAACTGGCCAGGGGGACACTAGGGAAGGCTCTGCTTAAACCCCAGGGCTGTCCAGTGTGACTACTGCTTTGACTCACTTTCTGGTGGACCCAGAGGGACAAGACCAGAGTGCGGGGCAGGCACTCCACAGTGTGGAGGCCCTTTCCTACCTGCTCAGCCTCAGTTGGTCAGGCCCAGCCTTAGACCCACAGGCCCGGTGGGACCCATGAATTAATTGTAGTAGTGAATTGTAATAGGTCCTTTGAACTTTTTCTGCTATCCTCAGTGAAAAAATAAAAAAGACAAACAAACCCATTATGAATTTAGACTCCTTTTGTCATAGAATCATAGAATCATAGAATCATAGAATCATAGAATCATAGAATCATAGAATCATAGAATCATAGAATGGTTTGGTTTGGAAGGGACCTTAAAGCTCATCCAGTTCCAACCCCCCTGTCATAGACAGGGACTCCTCCCACCAGATCAGGCTGGTCAAAGCCCCATCCAACCCGGCCTTGAACATTTCCAGGGATGGGACGCCCACAGCTTCCTTGGGCAACATGTGCCAGTGCCTCACCACCCTCATCGTGAAGAATTTCTTGCTGGTGTCTAATCTAAATCTTCCCCCTTCCAGTTTACAGCCATTCCCCCTCATCCTATCACTACTTGCCCTTGTAAAAAGCCCCTCCCCAGCTCTTCTGTAGGCCCCTTCAAGTACTGGAAGGTCACCTTAAGGTCTCACAGGAGCTTGCTCCTTCTCCTGCTTGCCCTTGGCCTCACTCGAGTTTGTGAGATACCCTCCTAGCAGCACTGCATCACTGACATGTACACATACATACTTAATGTCATTTAATTGTGAGATGTCATTTATGGTCTTGATCCAGAAAAACACTGGGCTGTATGGTAGGCCCAGAGAAGATGCTTACTGCCCTAGGAACACAGCAAGCAATGTGGTAAAACAGAATGTAAAACTCAGGGATCTGCCGTTTAGAGCACTCTGTCGCAGAACCTGGGCTCAATGGGTTTTTCAAAAGACAAAAACAAATTTCTCCTGAACATAAAAGACGCAGCACTGTATTAGCCCCTGGGGACTCTGAGTGCTGATTCATTTGTGATTTCTTGGCAAGATTTTATTCAAGAAAAATCCCTCATGTAATTGCAGTTGTACAACATGAATGTGTTTTTGCCATCATCATAACTTATTTTGCTCTCCCTGGCAATGTAAATCTGCAAAATCATGTTTTGTTGATGTAAAGTACCTCTGCACAAAGAGGAACTATTGCAGTAGCTTTATCTAACTTAGAGAGCAACAAAACTGCTACAAAGACTTCTATCATAATACAACCTCTTCTATACACAGAATTAGGGTAGTAAACATTTTAGGCTAGCATATCAGTAGCAGTCTGCTGCTGAAACTTGTGTTGCATTTTTTTCCAACATGGTAACAGATCAGTTTCCAATTACCCATACTTCACATCACAATCCTTAATACAGTACGTTCCTTAATAAACAGCATAAGTACAGTAGCTCAGCGCCAGATTCCACTAGCAGGCGTCACCCTAAATAGAATTAAAATACCACAAATTAAAAGAAAATTTGGCAGAATTTAACATTAAACACTATTCCAGTAAGTACTTCTATTCCATCATATAAACACATTGCTCGTACAGCCTTTTCCTTAATCAAGACATAGGAATATGACAACATTCAGTGTGGTAAATGGCTTAGAGATATTGTATATAGAGGAAATTTTGCCAGTATTTCTTTCAAATTCCATGCTTTCGAAACACAGTTTAGTATTGTTTTTCCCAATGCAAGTGTGTCTCGAGTTTCATCATGTCAGTTTATTGCCACGTATTATTGCAGAACTCTGGTGAGGATAGTCAGAATAAAACAAAATTAATGCCTTCCTCCATCTAAATCCAAACAGGTTCTCCTTTGAAGAAGTCTTATTAACTTAAGTGTTTCTTTTTACACTAGATTTTCTGATTGCAATCAAAACCAGAAGTGGAACTTCCAGAAAAAAAAAATATATTTCAGAGAACTGTCTCCGTGTAAAAGCACTTTATGGATGAAATAAACCTTATTAACTTTTTGTGATATCAAAGTATTACTGTTCTCATTATTGGACCTAAGGTGACATAGTGATCTGTGAACAAGTCAGGAAAGCAATCCATATCTTCAGACTCCTTTTAACCATAAGGTTCTCTTCTTCAGGAATATTTTTGCCTTTTTACCTTCTGAATATACCAACATGTAGTATTCTTTTCAAAAGCCAGCAGTAACTTCTCTGACAAGTCAGGCTTGTCCTACAGAGTTTTATGTATGATTGGGCTGCTCAAAAGATTAAAAATCTTATTTTGTTTGCTATGAGCAAACATCCATATTGGCATGTTCATAAAATAAAATGATTATGCATAGAATAAGCATTTCACAAGATTTTGTATTGAACAATATTGGACTTGCTGTTGTAGCTGTTGAACAAAATTTCACTCCCGTTGCTCCAGGCAGCTGCTGGTGTAAACCACAAGATGCTCTTTTCTTGGAGAAAAATATTAATAGTGACTAGCACTCTGTCTATTCATGCAAAAGTCTCCTTCCCAAGAGGGGAGTAATTTCACAAATTACTGTCGTTACAGCCACATTGTTCTCCTGTGCAATACTAGCCTGAGACACTTTTTTTGTGAGGTTTTTAATGTTTATTGAGCAGTCCATTACCAGTTAGTGCCTCTTGCGTTGTTTTTTTAGTTTTATTTGTATTTTTTAAAAAAACAATGTTCTGCTTCTGGCTTAGATTCTCATTCCCTGCCAATACTGTAGCAGAGTTTTAGAAACATTTCATGGCATCCCGTGCTTTCCCTGGGATTATCTATAAAGGCAATGTTAAAGTTTTGTCACCAGGTGGTGCTTGAAGCTTCAACCCTCGCGCTCATGGGCTTCATTTCCTGTCACTTTAGCAGGGAGTTCCTCAACCTTTCCAATCCGCAGCTAGACAACTTCTAAACCATTTGAGCTAGGTGATTTGGTTGTATGATCTGTTGTACATTATAAATCCTATTAGAAGATTTTTTTTTTTGCCATATTGAGTCACGTTTGCTTTGACTGAGGTTGGATAGTGATCAAAGGGAAAAGAATAAAGACCTTCTACATGTGGGTCTGTAATATAACTCATGTAGTAAATTGCTCCATGTTTGGCTCTTTGTCTGCTTTCTACCAGAAAAGCAGACTGATTTCAAAGTAAATATTGCAGTGCCAGTGAGTGAATGCTATTTTATAGTGTAGTCGGGCTGAGGATGTTAATCACCCAAATCAGTACAATCACGTGCTGGTAGACTGACAGATATGATAGCTACGTATCAACAGTGGCACACAGCTGGAGCTTCATCAAGCCAACACAAGCAGCACTTATGCCCTAATATATTTAAAGTGTTTCCTTTATGCTGCAAGCTGCACCAATTCAGAAAGATATTGAAAATATGCGGCTTCACGTATGGTAGCGTGACATTTAGTCTTACGAAGCCACATGGAGTGGAGGAGGAGCTAGCTCATGCTAGCAGAAAACTCTGTTGTGGTAATAACTTGACCTCACTATGGAATGAGGAAATCTCCCCTGATTATTGAAAGACTCAGTAGGGCACAAACATCTCCTCTTCTAGCAAGAAAGCCCTTTCCCATGCTCTGTTCAAAATGACATCACATATAGAATCTTGAAACAAACTTTGAAAACCTAATCAGAAAGACCTAATCAGAGCTTTTAATTTGTACCTCTTACAGGCAGGTTGAGTTTTATGACCTTTTACTGTTACTAGAATGATAAGGGAAACTTTCAAGAAGAACAAGAAACATTTATATTTATGGCAGTAAATAATGCTCAGTGGTAAGATTAGGACTTTAATCCACGATGTCCTGGCTACACGCTATTCCCACGGAAGACTTCTCCAGGCAGGTTCCGGAAGAAGGAATGCATTCAACAGAAAGGGCAGAATCCTGCTTGGCACAGGGCAGAAAGCATCCCATGAACAGGGAGAAAGTCAGAAAAACTTCTCAGAAGAAAGAAAGAAAGTTTAGTTTTTGTTTCAAAGCCACTAATTTAGTCTAAAAACTAGATTGAACTATGCTGATTAATAGGAGAAATCCTGACAGTAAACAGGTGTAGCAGTAGCAGTGGGAAAACAGTGCCTGGAACACTGTTTATGTAAGCATTTGGAATCATATTTTTGTACATTAAAAAGATTGCAGTGGTCAAACTTGTAATTAAAAGGTTTTCAACTAACAAAAACTGACCTGAAAGGGAAGCAGCTCAAGTTACAAGGCAATGATTTGCAGTGGATCAAGGCAAAACTAGATAGTGCCATTATCTGGGGAGGAAAGTCTGCTGATCTGGCAACAGATAAATTGATTCTCAGAGCTCTTTTATCATTTTTGCCCACTACATTTGTTCTGTCAACTATTATTTCCAAGGCAGAGTAAGAATTGTTTGTTGCAGTAGCAGAGTAAGGTGTATGTTCGGCAGAACCTTTATAAATTTTATCCCAAGTGAACCAGAATTTAGTCTATTCTTGAAACATCTAAAGGTTCATGCTCTTTTTTGCATGTTCATTCTTGAAACTTATACAGAAATTAATGCCATTGCAGAGAAGAATTTCATCGTGACTATTTTCTCTAACTAACTAGTTAAAACAGTGTAATTTTTACTTATGTAAGATTTCCTTTGACATCAAAGGCTCATGGATGGCAGTGCTCTCAAGACTGGACTTTGATCTTTCAGTACTCTCTAATACAATATCTAACTATATCAGGACTATTTTTTACAAGGTCCGGTAAAATTTATATACAATAATTAAACAGTAGATGTTCTCCCTTTTTAAGGAGTAAATAGCTTTCAGGAAACATTTTGTTCATAAAAAGCCAAAGACTTCTGTACATTTGAGTGTCTAAAACTATTTCTTTATAAGCTAGTTTGGAAGCTATAAAGTATACAGGCCCAAGAATAGTACATATAGTAAGATTCAGGCACATCAAATTATATTTAGATAGAGTAGATTTTCCCGAGTCTAGTCCTGACTATAGTTTGAGCAACAGAATTAATGCAGTTATTAAGTGCACACTTACAGGTACTGACTTAAAAATAAAGTCAAATTTATTTCAAGCACTTCTTGATTTACAAGTCCATGAGTTTTCCCGTTTCTGCTTTCAGCGTTTTGTCTATCTATCTACCTATCTCCAGAAAGGCTGGTTAACCTTAATATTTTACCACAGAAGGGTGTAAGTGTATGTGTTTAACATAAATTAATACCTTTGCATCCTTTACGTTTATCCCTATGATATTTGGCAGCTGAGGATCTGTTGTTTCTTGAATCTTTTGTAAGAATCTTAATGTAAGTTATTGAAAGTGGATGCCCAAATTGCTTGAATATGCAGTGCATTGATTTGTCAGGTACACATACAGCTGTACTAGAATGTTGGTCTATAAGTTAGAGAAGACAATTCAATGCTCCACAGTTAAGTATTAAAACATTTATCATACAGGGGAGTAAATGGCAGTTGATGCATTTTATTTATGTTGCAAATACAGTCGCTTATTTAATATTTTGAAGACTTGTCTTAGCAAAGGTATGAAGTTATGTCTTTGAGGGAGCAGAAATTTATGATAACATAGCAGTGCATGTGATACAGGTCCTGCTGAGAGGCTGGTGGAGGCAAATGTTCCCTTTAGTCTTGGCCCTCAGATTTTGATTGAGCTGGTTTTGCATCAACTTCATATGCTGTGGACACTAAGGCTAAGGTACGACCTTCATTTCTTGTGTCTTTTGCATTCTGTTCCCTGTACTGAGACTTCCTGTAAACCAAAACTTTAGCAAGAGTTGAAAGCCTTTAAGTTTCTGCAAGGAGCCTCAGTAGCTCCAAGCTGAAGCCCTAATACCTGTGCCTTACTACCCAGACTTTCTCTCATTTCACTATTGTTTCATCTTTGCTAGTTTTGTCTTTGGAAACACTGATTCCTTTTTCAGTGTAATTAATTGACAAACCTACAATTGAAACTCCAGTTCTCACATTTTCATTTCTTGTTTTAGTTTTCTCTCTGCTGCCTTTACAACTCTTCCCATAAAAAAATGAGGACAATAACAAACTGCTTTTTCAACGTCTTCCTAAGCTCTGCCTCACAACGTGAGGATGTAGGATCCTGGTCTTTAACTGGTCCATGACATTAGCTTCCATTTGACTCAGAATTATTTTCAACATCTTTACAAAGTTGTGTTCTATATCATGTTGTTTCTCATGCTTAAGAGGAAGTCTCCAACTATCCAAAAATGTTCATATACGCTAATATATTAACCTCTTTCAAAACTAGGAAAGATGGGTTGTGGTTCAGTGGCTGAAACTGCCACCTGTCTTTCTGAAGTATATTACCTCATTGTTTCACTTATACTTGTGTTCTCTCATATTTCATCTTTACATTGTACACTGGGGAAAGGTGTTGATTTGGGTTTGTGTTTGAACAGCATCAAGCACAACTGGGACAACATCTTAGACTAGTACTCTTACACGTGACAGCAATATAAATAAATAGCTGTAGTAATATATTTTTATGCCATAAAGTGGTCTTTCAAGCCTAATTTCATCTTCTTATGGGGCACTAGGTACCATTAATCTAAACGTGAAAACTTAAGAGTTTTCAAAAAGTGGTTTAGGAAATAAACTTTGTCCCGAGAAATCAAAGGGAGAAGCATCAATTTTGTTTTGTCATTATATCTGTGTTCTGCATATTCAAAATTGCAAGGCTGCAAAGGAAGTATAGCTTCCTTTGTATTTCCTGTCATGCTGGTATCTCTAAGTGCATAGTGTAGCAGACCTGACCAAGCAAAATACAGTGGGAAAGCCCTTTCCTGGTGCTAAATGCACAAGCTTTCTGTTTTCCAGGAGAAAGTCTAATATTTAGATTGATTTATTGATTTCTGAGCTTTTCTGTGTATACCCTTCACATTGTAATCAGTATTCATTTTGCCATTATTATCAAATCACAGTGTTAAAAAATAATTTAATATATCAAATTTTGCATTTATTCTTCCAAGTGTTAGTTACACAGATCTGATTCTAAAGTAATGGGAAACTGACTAGCTCACACACATGACTATCCTATAATTTGTAGAATCAATCATATTGAATATAAAATATCACCTACTCTTGACGAGCTGCATATGAAAGATAGGTCACCAACTATTCATAGAAAAGGCATCCAGAGCAAAATTTCAAGAGATGACCACTATTTAAAGTTGCAGCTTATCTATAAACTAAGAAAATCATTAATTGAATGTATGTATATTTTCATAGGTTTTTATGGTTTATAAATTCTTGCTAATGAGGATGCATTTCTGAGAAATAAAAATAATCTCAGCACATTTTCCAGGTGAATTTAAGCATGCCAGCCTATGTTATAACACGTCAAATACTTCTATTTTAAGAATTGTAAATATGGAAAATGCATTATCATTTTTATACATTTATCTGTGATTACGGAGCAGTCTAAAGTAAGCTATTTTTCCAGAAAAGGGCAAAAATACAAAATGCTTGTATCATTCTCTTGGCCTGTTTCTGTGTCAGAGCTGTCCAAAATACATACTGCATTTGCCGTCATTTATGCTGTCGACATATTTATACTCTGAAAACTTTGCACTTGTTAGTTGCATCTTGCACTAACAGGACATCCTTTGGCAAAAGCATTTCTTACAGATAATATGGAAATGGCAAGCATTGTGACAGAGAGGCATCTGCTTTTGGGTTGCTCCTTCACCTTTATGCACTGTCTTCCCTAGAACTAACTGCAGGGGTGAGTAGAAAAGAAGATTGTGGCTTCCTTTTGTCTAAGACTCAGAAGACCAGCTCATGTTTAGCTGTCATATTTCCTTCATATTACCTGATTTCTTATAAAATATTTTTATATAGTGAATTTTTAAAATATACAAACAAATAAAACCATGCCCAGAAATTATCAAGTTCTACAATTTTAGGCATATCAATCTTTAATGAATTGTTGGTAGGTAACTTGGCAGGAAATAAAGGCCAGTTTTGGAGTTTCAGGGAAAGAACCAGTATTCTAGCTAATTGCAAAAAAAACAGAAAAGTTGGAAGTAGGATTTAGTAGAAAGGACAATTGCGTGAAATATAAATGACCACATCTATTAATCATTTTAATGTCCTGACTACAGTGGCAGGAGAAGTCAATGTCATTTTTCCTGTATGAGAAAACACTTCAGTTAAAATTTTTATGTGAAGTTTATAAATCTGCAGGACTGAATGCAAATATTCTGTGGGGTATTTCTAAAAATATTTTCAGTAATCTATGTGTGTTACAACAAAAAAAAAAATGGACTAAAAATTGTGGATCTTCCTTCATACAGAAATCTGAAACAATCTTTTCATGTTCCAGAGATGACAAAGTACCACTCGGCGTTCAAGTTTATGAGATTCTTGGAAGTCTGAGTGCAGTTAAGTTTTTCTTTCCTGTCAATGAAACACAAAATGTTTACTCATTACTGAGTATAAGGAATTTTTCCAAGGCGGTCTCAAGTGCTAACCAAAACTTCAAAGTTTTCCAGTGCTAACTAATTCTCAAATGTTTTCTCCCAAGTCAGATAATTTCTAGAAACCAAAATATGATGTTATCAGAAATTCTTTTAGTTCTAGTCAAACAGTTTTCATTACCATTGACTAAAAGCATGAGAAAATCACATGATATGCCCTAGTGTACATGAGTTACTAATTTTGTTGGAGTTTCAACCAGGGAAGATATGGCTGTTAGTCTTTTACCAGGAGATCATATGGCATAAGATGTGTATACAGTCTATTTACGAGAGAGCTCCCACATCCTCTCATTTGAGGAGCACTTACTTACAAAAAATAAACAGAGACTTTTTAGCATAAATACCATCTGAAAAATCATAAACGTTTTTGGTCATTCCAGCAAGTTAAATTAAGTTGCTTGGTTACATTATGATGCCCTCAGTATAATTTACAAATATCATAGCAAGTTTGTAAAGAGATTAAAAAGGGTTCAACAATAAGTGATAAAAATCAGATTAAGTAAATAAAAACAATCTTTATAACCAAGTGAGAACTTTACTGTAAATGTGGTCAGAGATATGCTTAAACTATGTTTTAAGTGCATTTCTTTAACTGCATTTGGTTGTGCTATGGTATTAATTTATTGTAGGAATTCATATGGGAAATATATACCATGTTCACTATATAGTGACATCAGATCAGTCTATGAATGTATTTTTTTAATACTCTAGTTTTGTAATACTGATATTTTATTTCCCCCAAATATAGCAATACACTAGTCCTTGTTTTCAATATTACAAGTAACTCAAATCGAAGTACATATATAATAACACACTATTTAAACTATTACTGGCAAACTTCCCCTTATGGCTTCATTCAGTTTATAGCCAGTATAACTGTTACGGGTGGAGTGGAGGAATTAGGGTGCAGATCATTAGTGTGTGTGTCCCTGACACTAAGTAAGGAAAAATCTCTTTGTACAGGAATGTTGACAGGTACTAAAGATCTCAAATAAAAATTCATCTTTTCTTAAGCCAAATTCAAAGCTTCTTTCAAGCAGGGGAGGAAGGGTAGTGGAAAAACTGTTGCAGATTTTTGTTGGATTGTGATGCCCTCCAAATGCCTCTATAAGTGAAGTAAGTGTGAAAATGCAAAACAGGTCAGTGCTTTACAGTTTTAGATCAAGTCTGACCTGATCTGACAGCAACCCTTTGCTGTTAAGGTTCATATTATATAACCTACAATTGTGGACAGCAATGAGGAAAATGAGTAGTGCATGTTAACGGTGAATGGTATGGATTTTCTTTGACATCCACATAATGTAACAGGACCTACATTTGTTATCAGTGGTATAAAATTTTGAAACTATCATTAGGTTGGCAAGTCTGAACTCTTATCAATGAGACACCATCAGGCTTAATTTTTTAGAATGTACTTTCACCCTAATATTCATAAATTTTGGGGAAAAGAAAGATCTATAAGAAGTAACTTTCTAGCTTAAAAGTCTACTTTTTAATCTAGCAATTATTTTGCTTGTTTCTTCAGATTAAATAACTGTTTATAGTTAGTATTTTCTATCAATGGATATTTTACATATTACAGTCATCTCTTCTCCCCATCTTCTTTCTGGTAAACTGAATAGATTGATAGATTAAATCAGTTACAGTCAGTCATGTTTTTTACCCCTTACATAACTTTTTATTGATTTTTCTTTGTACTCTTTACAATTTGAAAAGATACATCCCGCAGTGCACTGTGTAAGGGTAAATAAAGCTACCAGATGTGACCCAAAAAGGCTCACCTGTGACCAAGTAGGAATTAGATGTACAGCATAACAAAGATAGATTATAACAATATTTTTTTCTGATTTTAAAAGCCTCACCCCTAGAGGAGTATTTTTCATTTAAATGGATCTTTTGGAAGAAAAATGTTGCAGTTGGCCCTCTTGTAATTCAAAACTTTAAGAAAAATCTCATTAAGGTAGCCATTGTAAACAGGGAAAAATAAACCAAGATCTAACAGTGAAGCTTAAAGCTTAGTGCAGTAGTTGCATAAATCCCTAGATAGCATGTTTGGCTTGGTATTACTACAAATACTTGTCCAAAAGGGATTGTTAGCTTGGAGTGGAACACAGATACCTGTCTGCCCATGGTAAGGGTGTACAGGGTTTCTTCAGTCCAGGTTCCTAAATAACCTGTGTAGATCTCAGAACATTCAAATCTGCCAAAATTGAACCAATAGTGCTAAAATATTATGAGAAGAGACAATATGAAAGAACTGGTAATTTTTTCTGTACAGTTCACCTTACATAACTGTATTCTGTTGGAAATTTGTGATGACTTCACTTACTTGATCACTGGTGGAGTAATTTCTTCCAGTATTGGGATCTTTTAAATATCTGCCCACATTTACTGTGGAATTTAATAACCATAATGGTGCCACCAGTAACTGGTAGCTTTGCAGACTGCTTTTGTCTCAAATGAATGTTATCCAGGCTTGCTCAATCTCACTGAAGCCATCCATGTTTTACACTTGTAAAAACTGATTTTGATGGATGATCTGAAATAGTTCTGTTCTGTTGGTAATATTTGAGAAACATTTTACTGGCATCCAGAAGATATTACTGCCTATATATTCAGTGATAGTGAAAGCAAGGACAAATTGACAAAAAAAAGAGTATATCAGAGTCTATCAGGGTATCAAGGTCTTATTGGTACAAAGATGGATTTGCAGTTTTGATATGTGTGACTGCATGAACTGGACCCTCTAAGTAAAAAAGAAGAAACAGATGGTGTATTCTGAAATGTAAAATTGCTACCACAGTGTGAGAATATTGGGAGCAAATACATGAGAAATAATATTTTATTCAACTACATGTAAAGATATCAAAATTATATAAAAAACATAACAGTCAAGTTAGGATAAGTCTAAGAGAGGTAGAAAGAACATCAAATAATCCTATATCTTCATGTTTGGCTTGAACAAGAAAATTCACTGCACCTTTGAGAATATAGATATTTATTTTATTTTCTTTTGAGTGACAAAGATCATGAGACTAAAAAAATCACAGAATATTTGTGACATCTTTTTTAGAAAAGCTGTATGTGGTGATGTAGATATTGCAGAAAAAAAAAGATGATGAAAAGGGTCAAAGAAATTGGAGACAGTATCATTAACTTGATTGCCTATGTAGCAGAGTAAGGAATAGATGCCAGGTAACAATAAGGACTGCTAGTATAACAAGGCACAAATACTGACCTATTACAATTACAGCCAATTGTCACTGTAATAAATGTGTTCTAACTACTTTTTAAGTAGAAGTAAGGCTTATCAACCGACTTGATTGTTAGCAGACAGCCCTCAAGATAGTGCTTTTAGTGGTGTTTTAATGCCATTCTGCAAATGATCCAGTGATCGAGACACAAGCTGTCTGTCAAAATGCAATTCTTCTACCTTAAACATCCTGAATATTCAAATATTCATATATTCATAGACAACACAAAGAAAAGATTCAGACTGACCACATACACCATGCCACTGTCATTTTGTTACTGATCTTTATTTAAGTAAAATGTTTGATATACAGGTAGAAAGGACCCAGAGATGAAAAAATAGCATGGATTTTTAGAGATAAATACAATCCAGAACGTATTTCTAACATTGCACTAAACAATGAAAAACTGTTTAAAGTTATGCTTACTGTGAACAACTTAACACACACTCACACACACACACACACACACACACACACACAAATAAAAGATTAAAGTGAAAAAAAGCAGATTGTAAGATGTTATATTTTTCTGACTTTATTAATACAGTGTGCAGGAGCCTTGTTAATATGGTGTACAGTAGACCAAACTAAGGATGCAGACAAGGCCAAAATGTCTTCACACACCTGCTAATTATCTCTATTACATGTAACAGCCTTAAGCTGAATATTCCATTTATGCTTTAAAATATTTTCTATATAGGATAGCAGGAATATGTCTGGCATTCTTCTCTCCTCTCCTGAAAGTAATGAAACCCTGCTGTGTTTACTGGGGTTATTAATTGAGCTTTGAATTGGTATGTATAAGTTGCATAAAGCTCATGTACTTATATACATGTGAATGTACACTTATATACAAACACACAAAACCTCATATATACAGATACATGAACAAATGGAGGGGTAGGACAGGTGTTATAAATCATAATAATTCTGGAGTGGGTCTGTGGAAGTGCAGTACTCTTAGAATTTGTCGTAAACACACCATTTACCAAAAAATATTAATTTATTTGATATCACAACCTCAATTTAATTTATTGCCTTAAGATTGTTCTATATTACTAACTGGAATTAAGATCCTAAAATAAAAAAAAAACCTTTCTAAAATAGGGTAATTTCAACAATTTCCAAATAGTATTCCAACAAACATTATTACTTTAATAGCTATGACCTTGTTTTATATGACTTCATTATGTTATGAATTTACCAGACACATTCTCAAGGGGTAATGAATAAGATTCAGGAAGCCATTTCCTCAGTGTTAAATATCTGTGATTAGTAACATCTGGTTATTGCCAAAGGTTAAGTGTAAAACACAGTAAGATAATTCCCTGTCTTCAAATCTGAAAACATAATACCATTTTATCCAAAACCATGAAAATGTAAAAGCTTATTTTGTAACACAGGTAGCCTTAGAGTAAATAAAGGTTAGAGTATACAGCAATTTTTGGTTCTGTAGACACATTACAGTGGATTTCCTGGTGTCAGACTTCTAGCAGTGGAAGTTCAAGATCTTAGGCTTACTCTGACTGCTTTAACGAATGCTGAGAGATTAGTGATCATTTGGATGACTTTGACCAAAGACATTGCAAGCATGTTTATTTCAGCAGAGAACTTTACATCATAAATTATAGTTATTTGTGAACTGAAATTCCAGGTCTCTATTGAAGAACCACACTAAGTTTTCTGTGCAGTCTAACAGACTATCACTGTCTTTTTCTTAATACTCTGACACAAAGTTTTAGTGTAAGTTAGAGTGATTCACATAGTCTTTCTTCATCATGAATACACTATGTGTAAAATGGTGATGATACTTCATTTCACCCACACATTACTTAGACTACAGACTGCTCAAGGCAGGACAGTATTATCACAGCTTTCAACAAAATTGCACCACTTTTTTTCCAGTACGTTCCTTTAACTAGATTAATTAAATGAATGAATGAAAAGTGGAGTGCATGTCATCTAATTTTAGCAATCTAAATTTAGGCATTGAGTCTAAGCTAGTCATCTGCACTTCTGTAGTAAAGGAAGAGAGGTAGAGACTCCCAAAGGGTGATTCATGCCATCCAAGGATAAGCATCTAGCATAGATGGAATGAATTGTTATCTCTCTTTCCCTGCCACTACTGAGAGCAGAGATAGCTGTTTGACTACATATGTACCTCTTCACAGCTGAAAGCAGTTGAAATGACTTGCATTTCTGAGTATACTTTTTTAAAATACTGTAATTAATCTTTCTCAGATTCATTCGCAGTAGATATAAACCCAAAAAGGGGATTCACCATCTTATGGTTTCAGACAACACACAGTTAATGTTTAAGTGTGTCAGTGTTGACAGGAGAAATGTGTACTGCTTTGTTGAATGGGATAGAATTATTTGAGGGACAAAGTTAAACATGATGGATAACTGAGTTGAGGCCTTATCTTCACTTTTGGTTGTGGTAAACAGAAGTCAATATAGCCAAGTATATTTTAATCTTTTATTTCTTTGCCAAGTTATTTAAGACACATGAGTTGTGAAAAATGAAACTATTAGCACTACTGAAAATCTTCACCTACTATGTATCACTGTGTTAGTCAATAGATTAAGGTTAAAAAAATAGCTGATACATCCACCTGATGTACAAAATTTGATGGTGTATTTTGAAGATGTTTGCTTGCAGGATTTCTTAGCTATAACAGCCTTGGCTGTGTGGTTGTTCAGTGGTAATTGGGACATTAATGACAACTACCTATAATGCTAAAAATATTTTTGCCTTATAAGAAATATAGAACTAAAATATTTCCGTTGTTTAACTGTGCCAAAAGGTATAAATACATAACACAATATTTCCATAGCATATTCATGTTCAAAGCATATTCAATACAATTGAGGACAGATTACTGCAATTATTGTGCTAAGTGTATGAACAGTTGCATTTTCATCGCTGATACATTGGTTAGTACAATTTTGAGTTCATACTTTTCTGTACATTTCAGTCCATTACTAATGCATAGTAAAGTATTTGTTTGAAAGGAATGGACACATTTGCATTTCTAAGTTTCAGCTTTACTTTGGGTACTGAGACTCGAGAGAATGGCAAGAAGATGTGCCAGGGTAGGTTTCGGTTAGATATTACGAAAAGATTCTTCCCCCAGAGGGTGGTGGCGCACGGGAACAGCTCCCCAGGGAAGCAGTCACGGCACCAAGGCCGCCAATACTCAAGAAGCATTTGGACAATGCCCTCAGATGCAAGGTGTGAATGTTGGGATTTTCCTATGCAGGGTTAGGTGTTGGACTCAACAACCCTTGTGGGTCCCTTCCAATTCAGCTCGTTCTATGATTCTACCACATTACCGTAATTTATTCTCCTTGAGTGATTGAGCCGTATCTTGTGTGCATCACTGCAGAGGTTGTCTCCAAATTCCTGCTTTAGCTTTTGCATAAGTGCATGGTAAAATAGACGGTCTTTTCTTAGTGATAATTATATGCAACCTGTTTCACATCTTCTGACAAGAGCTGATACTAATATACTTTGAACAATTCATCAGAACTCTGCAGACATGCTTAAGTCATGTTGATGTCATTTTAAAAGATGTGGTAAGACCACCTGTTGCCCAAACTCTAAAGCATGGACTCTGCTCTCTTTACATAAACATTTCTTTTGACTACAAAAGATCTAAAAACGTTACAGTTCAAAACCTGAAGAAAACCAAAAACAACAAGAAACAATCCCCAACAAAAAACATCAAACCAAATTTAAAATGACATGCAGTCTTGTCAATGTTTTCTGACTCCCAAGGTTTTGTACTGGTTTCTGTGTGTGTTTCTTATCTAAGTATTTGTATAGATTGGGTAAGATCTTTAATTGTCAAATCCAAGGCAGCACTCAAGGATGCCTAGGATATCTCCATCTTTACCACTAAGTGTGACTAACGTTTCATTTCAAATGAGAATATGTGCAGCAGTAGATAGGAAAGGCTCGTGCATGAGATTCTTGTATCCCCCAGAGCTGTCTTTTATTAGCTTGAATAATGTTTTGTAGAAGCTTGCTTCCTGTGTACAGAAACATGATGTGGTCCATGTTTATAAACTTTTTCATTCTTTAAATAATTATTTAGCGAAGCTTCTCTCCACTATTGGGATTTTTTTATCTGCTGCTACATTCCTGAAGCAAATCTGTTAGGTCTTAAATCTGTTTTTCCAGTACATATCAAACATAGTCTAAGTTCCAAGGCTTTCTCTACCTTTACATAGCACTAAATGCTAAACAATTGCTTCATATTCTCCAAATGTGTCATGAACACTCTTCCCTCCCTGGACCAGACCTATTCCATCAAGAATACAAATATCATGGGGGGAGTTTCAGTGGAACTGTTCTACTCTCTCTCTCTACTTATGCTTGCCTTGGTTACTTTTTGTAGTGATCATATATTTCCAGCATTAGGTAGAGAATAGATAGTGCATACCAGTAATTCTCTAATGTCCAAGTCTGAATTTTGACCAGCAATTATCATGTTCTCAAGTAAATTCCTGTCTGCTTTGAATATGTTTTTTTCTTTTTCATGTCTGATGAGCCTGATTTAGGTCTTTTCAACTCTGACTTTAATGCTGTGAGAATATATTTATGGAAAGGTAATCCATCAACATGTGTTTCAATATATGTTTCAGTACGTGTTTTAGTATGTGTTTCCCTGTTTATGGTATGCAGTACTGTATGTCTATTGGGAATATTCACTGTCTTCTGCCGTGTTACTATTGTTCTCTTCATCTAAGTGTACAAAACCATAATAAGGATACAGCCATGAACTGAGTTGGTGCAGCTTTTTGTACTTATGCCTTTGCAGAGCATATTGTGCTTAACTATCTCTCCATGAATCCTTCATCCCTTCCAGAAGAAAATCTTCATCTCACTTGCTGTTGAACTGGTTGGAATCTTTCTTTGCCTCTGTCTAGCCTGAAATACACTCCACAGCTTACCCAACAATCCTGGTCCTGTGGCTATTCAGATCAAAGCCTGGAAAATGTTGTGGCTTCGAGCCTATACACCTGTATTTCCTTCCCAAGGAAACCAAAGTACAAAAGAAGTGGGAAGATAGTGTTATTGTTGCTGAATCGGCACATGGGAACTGAGTCGTGAATTTTACATATGTTCTGTGATCATGTGTCTGCTAGCCTGGCCTTCACTATTCAGCTCAATAGGTGTGATATGAATGACGTGTATTTTATACTGTATAGAAAAATAATCAGTCCACCATTAAGAGGAGTAGTAGCAAGCATGCTCTCAAACCTATGTTATGGAACCTAGTGATCATTTTATATCTTGGAAAACCTGTAGAGAGATTTTTACGTACAGAAAGGGTCCCCTAAACTATGCTATTAACCCTGTCCACTTCAAACTTTGCCATTACCATTACCAGTGCTACCAATCACCTGCTTAGTTCCTGGACCATGTGAGATTTAAAAGTTCAATCTGCTAGTATATTTTCTCACCTTTCACTTCACCCAAATCCCACTTTCCAAAGGATGTTTACCAGTCAATGGGACAAAGGCAAGATTTTGTTTTATGAAAAAGTGAATAGGCTGCTATTTATCAATTCTGAGCATCCACCATGTATTTCTAGAAATAATTTAATTACTTAAGTTGGTACTCTAAACCTCATGTTTGCATCCTGATGAATTGTACTCTACAAGATATTCAGTAAATATGCATATTCTCATCTGGTGATGAACAGCACCTTTATAAAGCTCTGACATAAGCCAGTGACAATGGATGGTTATACTGTGCGGAGACAAATTATGCAATGTATATTAGTAAGAACTGAGATGATTAATGAAGCAGATGTCCTTTAGTTCCTTTTCTCTGAGTAATTTTTGAGCAGCCCATAGTACCAGAACAAAAATTATGTTCCTAAAGCAAAAGCAGACCAGCTAAAAAACCTAATATAACAAGGAAGCATATCTCTTGGGATGATAAACTGTAAAGAGAAAAGATGCGTCTAATCAAAATCATCAAACTAGAAACCCGGGAGTATTAATATGCAAAGATGTTCAACAAATATGGAGAGCTAGTTGTAATAAAAATGCTGTCTTGAAGCACTCAAAGAAGCAATAAAGTAATGGATAGTTCAAAATTAAATTGCCCATGGACACTTCAAATTCAGATTATAGATTCTTACCTTCATCAGAAGTGGAGGCCAGTACTTTATGCATCACAGACATTAATAATAATTGTCTATATACTCACAGAAAAGATCATGAATTTTGCCTTAATCCCTGACCATGGAAAGTTTCCCTCTATTTATTATTTGTACTCCTTTTTCATTTAAAAGAGGCGGGCGTATTTAAAAGAGAAGAATGCTAACACAATCACTGAATTGTAAACAGTGTCCAAGAAAGTAGATCCTTTTTGAACTAAAAAAAAAAAGGTGTGATTTGTAAATTTAATACAAGGATAGAAGAGATTTTATGATTCAAGGTAGTCATTCTGGAGTAACTGACAAAATATAAATGCAGCAAGAAAGCCTATTAAAAAAACCCTGATTTTAAATAAGCTTATAGGTTTGATGAAACATGGACTGTGATCACCAGAGCAGCTACTAAGAAAATGTTCCTGGAGTCATTTCTATTCCATCCAGATAGTTCTAAAAGGATCTCTTAATATTGTGTGAGCTGTTCTTTAAAGGTATCACATTACGGTTTCTTGAAAAAAGTAGAAGCTACACAAATTCAGACATTGGTTTAACATAAATCTAAGAATGCCAGCATGGGTAGAAAATGGTATCTTGATCACCCTGGCTATGGACACAATGTAAGACAATGAAAATCTAATAATTGATTGGGATCCCAGGAGCAGACCCTACAGTAGGAAGTATTGCATATATTGGTTGGATACTGTCATTGCAAACAGCAACAGCATCACAAAAGACAATCGTAGGTTTGTGTATGGTTGTTGCTTCAAGATACACATTCTCTTAAAAACAGAAGAACTTCACCTTGGCTTAAGTAGAGTTTGAGGTAGGCAGTGTCCAAAGCAGGCTGAAATAGCTGTAGGTCAGGACCTCATACCATTAAAACTAATGATTTCAGCAACATCTTGAAAACTGTATTCTTGGATATGTAGTGCCCCTAAGATGTTTCTGTATTATGACCTTCTGTGTTATTGTAGATTTGATTACACAGGATATTTGTCGTGGTGGGGGAAGGGAAGGGGAAAAGAGGATTGTTTATTGTTCTATAGCCACTTTAAATTAGCTTTGTCAAACAGAGGCCTTCTAATATATTTTCAGACTTCACACCTGCCTGCCAAATATTGCTAGAGAACAGAACACTGATTCCATAACTTTTTCCTTCTGTATGAATAAGCACAAAAGGAATGTAAAAAAAAAATCTCTCATGATTTATATGATGACTACTAAAAAAACCTTTTCCTTTTTTCTTGGAAATGTCATAATTCCTTCAGAATAGATCAGCCATGCCATGAAACTATTTTAGCTGAAGAACATGAGATATTCAGAACTGTAATAACTTACTTCCAAGGCTCAGGCCTTATCACCATAACTAATACTTAGAGTACTTCAAACCATTCATCATTCTTCAAAGAATTTCAAAATTCTTGTCATTGTAAACAATATGAAAATTTCTCTTGGTTAAAGGTCACAGCAGCTAAATTCCTATTCAGTTAAATTTTCCCTTAAGGTATTAAGTTCTAACTTTAAACATGCATTGCAGTAAGAACCGCATTGCATAATGTCTCTCAGTCTTACAGCTACTATTATGAAACAACACCCATTCAAAATATGAAACAGGAAATATTTTTTTCTCTGACAGTATAGCATACTGGAAAGAGAGTCGTGAAGTTTGTCTGTTTAAGGCTGTGATCTGCAAACCGAGTTACCAACTCAGCATTAAACAAGATGATGGTTTAATTAGAAGCAACACATTGCCTTTGATAAACAGATGTTCCCTTTATTTAACTGTTGTCCACAAAGTTAGCACAAATAAATATTTTTTACTTTGTCACAACTTGTTAATTTCCGGTCTCTGGGCATTGCATCCAGATATAGTTCCCATAAGTAAAATATTCCAATTAATACATAATGCCATAAATTAGTTCTTCCCTGCACGTCTCTATAAATTCCTTAAAGCATTGTCAATAAGAAATTGAGCTTCTCTGTCAAAGCTGCATATAAATAAACCGCAATAAAACCACACCTAGTTGTCAGTGGCCCCAGATTTGGGTAAATATGGTCCAACCCAGCACTTGTGTCTGGTAAACAGTGAAGCATTCAGAATTTTAGGGTCCTACCTACTGGGTGAATAAGACCCCACCTTGCTATTATTGCTGTAACAGCAAGGTAAACAAAACTTAACACACATCTCAAAAGAGCTGCCATTGGACCTACTTAAAAATGATTTTGTACAATTGCTTGATAGGTTGCTTAGCAAATAAAGGCTTGGCTTTGTTCTACTTTTCTAGCCTCCAGGTAAATAAGAAGTGTAGAAAAGCACCCATGAGTTAATAAGCAAATAAAGCTTTTAACCTCAAAAATTATCTGGTTTAGATACTGTAGCAGATGTTATCATGAATATATGAAATTGCATCAGTTTATGAAGAATGCTTTCCTGTATTTTCAGATTGTATTTTATCGTTACGTGACCTTAAGAGCTACAAAAGTTTAGGATTGAGTTACAAGTGTTTAGAATCCAACTTACTCTTAAGTTTAAAAAATGACTATATGTACCTTTAAAAGTGGTTGTTTACCATTTGTTTATCTTGTTATTTCAGTTCAACTTCTATCTATATATAGCCACAATTTGCACTTGGCTTAGGAGGTTAATACTTACGAACATATGTGTTTAAGTTGCAGTCTGTTAATAGCTAGCTCAATGGCTTTGGTTCAACATGCATTTGTGATTGCTATGTTCCAGATTTTCAAGAATCAGCATCTAACATACCGCTCACTTTTGAAAGTTTCTCTTTTTGATTATAGACTTAAAGTTTCACAGAAACCCTACTGGAAATTCTGCCATCTAAGGCTGAAATTCTGCATTCACCTTCACTAACAATGCTGATGTCTAGTGGGCAGAAAAATATCCTCTCAAGCACCTCTAACTAAGGGCATTCACTGTAATGATATTTCCTGTAGGAACATAACAGTGTGGGTTTGGTTATTTTGTGCTCATGAACAGTTAAACGTTTATGACCCGGTCCTTTGGGCAGCTGAGCACCTCCTTGAAGATGATGAATGCCTTCACTCAGGTCAACATGTCGATGGCAACTTAAAGGTTGCACAGTAGATCTGCTGCTGTAGTTGTGCTTGCTCTCACAAAATACTTAGGACATGCAGGGGAGTGTAAAAGTACTTACTTTGTCTTTCTTTCCCTGATCAAACACACAGCTGGGTCTGTGAGTGAACTGTTACAAAGCAAGAGTTCTATCTATACTACATCTTATATTTATTTACACCAATGGGAGTTCATGTTTGAATAAGGGCTGGTAATATAAGCTTTTCCAAAATTAAATTGTAAGATTTTCCACCTTACTGTAAGGTTTTTTTCATGAGTGCTCTTAATTGAGGAACCAGTAAGAGTTGGAAAATATACTGTGAGCCTTACAACTGTGATACACACATGGCAGTCAAGCATATCAGAGCTATGTAGTGAGCAAACCAATGATGACAATAGCAAATAACTCTGCTAATGCAAACAAACTGCCCTTTTATTACACAAAATAGATAGAAAGGCAATTTAGGCCACAAGTAGTAACATAGTTCAGTTATGATGTGTGATGTAGTTTCTCCTTCACATTTGCTATAAGGTTCTGATCTCTTTGACAAGACTATCAAAAGACTCACTTTTAAAGAAATGTTGATATTTTATGTCACTGCGAAGATGAGCATGCTCTGTGTGAAAGATGAGAATTAAGAAAAAAATTTCAATATCATTTTTCTAAAATGAATTATGAAAACAGAAAAAATGGTTCTTTATTAATAGAATAATTCCCACTAAAAAAGAAGCAGGAGAAGGAGGCTCCCTAACTCTCATTGAAGGATAATATGATATCCCATAGCTTGCTGACAGTTTACACCAACTTGAAAAAACTCAGCCTATGATCATTTTATGATAGCCCTCTTTACCAGCAAACAGGGTTTTTCAGCCAGAAGGAGATTGAAAAAGGTGTGGAGATCAAGAGCTAAACGGTTTACCTGTGTAGCTGAAGGATACTAAAGAACTTGTTTAGCAAACAGATCAGTTCTGGCTGTATTGCAATTCTACTGCTATTTAGGGCTTGGGTGAATTTACAGATTTGCAGGTAGTTGGAGCCACTGTGTGATTATTGTCTTTGATTTACCAGCAGGCCTTGCTCTGTTTCGCAAGGTAACCAACATATAAAATGTTGACATATGCCCAGCTATGCTATATTTTAACTTCACTTTGTGCTTTCGGCTACTTTGCCTTTTAGAGGCAGGAAAAAATTGCTCGATATGAAGGGCTGGTTTTCGGTTGCCAGAATCTTTGCAGTTTTAATGGAAAGAAGTAGGACTTTTGGGGGGGAGCCAGCATCTCATTTCCATTCCTCTCTCATACAGCCACTGTTGTATCTGCAGGGCCTGCAGAATGTAACTGCTGCGGCAAGGCAAACAAAGACACCATTCAGCATGGAGAACAGCTTCCTTTCCGCACCACTCTCTGGCCATGGTGATGTTGGCTGGAACACACTATCTGACCAACACGGGATTCACTGCCTGAACAAAACTCCCCAAGGACACCCATTTGGTGTCCTGAATTAGTCCAGTGGGATGAAGACTTCTTTTTCAGCACTGGCATGAGCGCTAAAAGTCAGCTGTGACTTATCTTTGTTTCCCCTGGTCTTTACATACAGGCATATTTTCTTTGTGATCATACTTAATAGAACTATTGCTCATTAGGGCTCAGGTGGCTGGTTCCAGTACCCTAAGTGTCTTCTGGGATGGTATGTTCCAAAGTTACAGAAGTTGTAAGAGGACATTGTTTCTAATCTGCCATCTCTGAAATCCGATGCAGGGGTCATTTCCTGCATTTTGTGTTGCTTTGGTCCAGTCCCTTGAAAGTTTCCATTGCCTGTGACTTCACAAACTGAGTATATAAACTAGCTGTTTTCCCAAATCTGTCTTCTAGGCTAAGCATAAAAGAATTTAGTTTATGATTTTGCTGAAAAAATTAATGTAGACATTTGCTGATTTAAATAATTAAAAAAGGAGTAAGATATAAACTAAGTGTTTAAAGAAAAAAGAACACCTTATTCGTAGTGTTTGTTTATTTTCAGACTTCACTTTGACTAAAAATGCACAGAAATTGTTAAAAATTTACAAAATTCTTCACATTTCTTAGTGAGAACTCATGCTGACCTTCAACACATCTGTTTCTTTAATGAGCAAAACCAGGTCAGAACTTCCATTTTCAAGCTCTAAATTGCATAGTACACATGCTAGATTTGCAAAACAGGCTTTGCTTTGTAGATAAACAGATACGGCAGAGAGAGGCTAAGCCACCATGACCATAAACACCGTTTCAACAGAGGGACCATTATGAACCATGCCAATACAACATCAGAAGGCGGTGATTACGGGGAAAGATGAGTCAAGTTAGGATTAGTGAATCAACTTTATTCCCAACGAAATATCATTGCAGTAGTGGAATTTTATATCATACATGAATAAGGTGCAGTATGTCTGCAGCTTAACTAAATGTTATTAACAGATATGGCAGGAATCTTCTCCCAGTTGAACCAGTTTATCTCCAGTGACTTCAGGGACATACGCTTTATTTAAATCACTATGATCAGTGCAGTTGGGTGAGTGATACAGTTCTAATTGTAATGATAATGGAACTAAACCTCTGATTACTGTAGCACACTGTGTCTCCTCCTTTCCTAGAGTAAAACTATTTTATTTATACTCAAGTCTACAAAATGTGGACGTTAGTGAAGAATGAGTCACAAATTTTTGGTAATTCAGTTCAGCTATACATCCAGAAGTTTAGTGGTCTCCAGAGTTTACCTGATCTCATCCAGTCTTCTGCAGTCTGGAAATCAGATGACAGTCTCCTAAAAACAGTCTGTCTTGTGATTTTGCAGTACTTCCTTGTTTCATTCACATCAGCTGTAGTACAAGAACAGGCTTTCTCACAATACTTTGGCATTTCCGATTTCAGTTCTGACTGAAACAGGGTAGTGCCGAGGCATGAGAAATAAATTTGAGTAGCTTACAAAACATTTTTAAGAGATTAGATTTGCTCCCTGATTTTATTCTAAGTAGACTGGTCTAGCTATTTCCACATAATAACTTCCTAGTTTCTTTACTGATCAAACATAATTTGTCCGGCAGCATTTTTCAAAGGACAAAACAATTTGAGTGGAGTTCAAAAACTAGCTGGTACACAATTATATAGAAAGATTACTGGACTGTTGAAAAATTGTTTTTTTCTGCATTTTTTAGATTATCTCTAAGTTATAGAATACTTATCTTTAGACTTAAGGGCATAGTTAGATTTATTAAGAGTACCGTTACTGATGGAATCATGTACAGTACAACAAACAAGAGGTAGAATCCTGTTACATCTTACCTGGCAACATTCTCCTATATAAGGAAGTCCTCTAGTTCTGTGAATACGGATTTTTTAAACAATTGCATCAGCATTCCAAGCCAAGATTGGAGAATAAACTTGAACAGTGATATTGCCTAAAACTACTGACTTTTGATTTATTTCTTATATATTTCTTATATTCCCCATAAAGTAATAAAGGATCCTCATCCATAATTGAAATGGGTCAACATTTGCATAAACTTATTTGTGTAATGAACTTTTATACCCTTCAGAACCAGCCTCTGGAAGAGTGAAGTTGAAGTGCAAATAAGCAGTTAAAGAAACCAACACATGCTGTTTGATTTATCCTTCGTTATTTCAGTTTGATATTCCCATTTCCTTTATTTAGACATAAATGCATACACACACATTTGAACATTTGTTCCTGAAATCTACTTTCTGCAGTCTGCATTTGAAAAGCACACACCTATACAGCTGCTAAGCAGCAGCATCTCACACACATGTCCAAACAAAATTCATATATAACACTTTCTGCTAAAAAAAGCCGTGACATTGTGGCAGTCTTGGACTTTCAGTATGCATAGACATAGACAGGGGATTCTAATGGAATTTAACAGAGGCAGTGCTATCCAACTACACAAATGACTGCAAATTTTGGTGGCTGCAAAGCTCTCTGATAATTTTGATTTTTTTTCCTCCTTTCTTCATACATTCAAATGAATGTATGGTGTTTGTAGTGAAGAGGTATTGGAAGGAGGAGAGGGTTTGATTAGGAAAATAAAAGAGCTAAAGCATAGATAGTGTTTATAACTCCAAATGATGCAGCCAATATGATACTACTGTAGTAAAGAATTCTCATTTGGCCCAAGGAGTTGCAAAGGACAAGGAATTAGTCTTCCTTGTTTCACCAAGGTATAAAGTAGAACCAGGTGAAGTCTATCTATTCTATTGTCTTCTCTTCTGACTTTCCAGATTTACTATAAATATATGTAATGCTAGCTGTTACCAGTAGATTTACAATCCTTGGGACATAAATTCTTTTGTTAGCCATTGTTCAGATAAATGAGTAAAAGCAGTAGACATGGAAATGCAAGCTTTTGCTATATTGTCTACTAATTACCTGAAAAAAATTACAGTAGGACCTCTTAATGTAGGAAGGTCTCCAAGTCAGTGACTGACCATCTAGCACCTCTCAAAATACATGCCAACTAATTCCAGCTTTTCTACCTTTTTATTTCATAAAAAATCCTTGGCTACTAAAACCTTGCTCACACACAAAAAAAGAAGCACTGAAATGAAAACAACTTTGTATCTTCCTTAGCCTCCTGAAACTTTTAAGCAGCAGTCAAGTAGTAACTTCTTTTTGGTACTATTGGTAGTTCTGGTTTGCACAACTGTCATGGGCTTTCATATACCCTGGAGCTGGTTGAGGACTTCATATATATAAGTGGTTTGCACCTTCTTTTTCTCTCTATAGAAAATATAGCAATATCTTCTGTTTTCTTTTCCAAGAGAGAAACCTTTCGTATAGCTTCCACCCCCACCCCCTCATTTTCCCATCAGGAAAACCAAGAAAAGAAAAGAAAAGAAAAGAGATTCTCTCCAGTTGGCCGAATATGAAACCAAATATTCTGGTTTGCTGAACTAATTTGAAATGTTTTATTTTAAGTCAGAACATACTGAAATACATATCCCTCTGCTGCTGCTTTGCTATATATGTCTCACACCCACGTTCCCTCTTGTGGGCTAGTGTTTCTTGGCCAAACTCTTTCTTTTCAAATGAAATGGGTGGTGCTTCATCCAAGACACATGACTTGTATGTTAAGAAAAACACTTTGGTTTGGCTGAATGAAAGTATTTCAGTTGTGAAAATGCTGAAATTAAGCATTTCCTTATTTATGCACTAGAATTTTTCAAAATGTTCTGTTCAACACAACAAATAGGAATTTCAACTTTTATTTCACTCTGAGATGAAAGAATGTATTGCAATATTACTGGTCTCGAACAGATGATGCCCGGATTTTCATTCAGCTCAAGCATGATTAGAAAGAGCTTCTCATCCTAGAAATACAAACTGAATCACTTCAGTCTGTGCACTTTGGTCCTGAGTTTTCTTAAGAATCCCATAGTTTTTCATAATCAGAAGAAGGTAGCATCATATGTGTTTCTTGTAGTAACACCTGAGTCTGCAGCTACTGAAATGAGTGGGAATTTTGTCACCAACTTCAAATGAGAAACAATCACCTTAAATCAACATTTATGGGTATAAAAGGAAAGCCACTGGGCATGTGGTTATCTCCCAATAACCCACATCCTGCTGTGTTTTTTCACTTACAAAAATTATAAATAGCCATTTCATGACAGAACTGAGAGTTAGTCACAGTTATAACAAAAGAATCTTTTGAAGTGGTAGTGCTTTTACTTTATTTGTAATTAGAGTTGCTTGCTGACATGGTCTGATGCAAACAAGGAATAGACAAGTAAAAATCTGGCTTGTCTTAGGGTCTAGTCTGTCTTCTGAGCTGCTTCTGTGAAGGCAGAGAAACAGAATCTGCAAGGCTGTTCTTTAATCATATTGGGTGATATGTTTAAAAGTAAAGCAAAATATAGAATGTCCGTTGATTGCAAGAAGTATCTACGTGAACTGATGTTGTTTTGATTTCATTTTTATTCAGAACAATTTCAGTGCAAGATTCAGTTATAGGGGTCTGCTTAAGCATTTTATCTTTAGTTTTCATATAAACATTTGGAATTATTTTTCTTCCTGATCCAGAAGCATTTGCCTCCAACAAACCATGTGAGATTCCCCTGATATTTTGTATGTTTGTTTCTCTCTCTGCTTCATCACTGACTGGGAACTACCCAGTATTTTAGAACAAACAGAATCAGAAGTTTGTCATAACGGGATTTACATGAAGTCCTTAAGATTCCTAGGGATGAAAGGAAACTCTACACTAAAAAAAGTTCAGTTCGGTAAGTTTGAATATTTACGCATTAAAGAAAATGTTCAGACATTTGAACTGTACAATATAATACTCTAATTTTTTGGTGATATTTTGGTTTTAGCCAGTCCCTGACTGATTATGGAACATATAGCTCCTTTTTTTTAGTTGAATAAAGTGGTATGTTCTCTTCAAACTGATTTTTATACCTTTGAAATTTACTAGTGATCTTTGTTTACATAAAATATCACTAGTTCTTTAAAGATACTACTTAACTCAGCAGAACCTCTTGTTTCAATAGCAACAAAGAAGAGATTAGACATAAATCTTTTTGGACATTCAGTTTTGTAGCATGTAGCTGTCCCTAGTGAAAACTCCTCTTTCAGTTACTTTATGTTTAGAAAAAATATTCTTTGCCTGCAGGCTGAATGAATTGTACACAACATTTTGCAAGTTCTAAGTTTAGTTTACAATGGCTTTTGGTAATTAATTATGTCACTTATAAGCCAAATACCACTGGCCCTACCAAGAACTGTGTTTTATTCCAAGTTATGACGATCATCTTCATTAGTTTAATTCAAAAATCTCCAACCAAACAAAAAGAAGATGTTATGCTGTAGAAATAATGCAGAGAGATTTCAACATCTTTTAAAAAGGCATTTTTATTAATTTATTTTTAAAAATGCTTTCTAGTGTCTTCAAAAGAGAGAAATAATGAATGCTTTTTACAGTGATTGATTACTACAAAGAACATCCCAGTGCATCATGTGCCATGTATTATTCTACCAGGTAGTATTGAGTATCATGTTTTGATCAAAACACACTTTTTGTATACACATTCTATCATATTTTTTCCGGTACATGCTTCAGCAATTGACATTTATTTTCCATAAATCTATATTTTTCAATTAGGATAGTGATAACTTTTCATTTACCATTGTATTAAAAATTAATGAATAGAATACTTTAGGAAATTCTCTCTCAATTGTCATACAGAGGGTGTGAGCAACATCGGAATTAATCAAAAACAGTTATTGATGGTCACAATCATGAAATTTCACTAACAGACCTTTACTTTTGTAATATGTCATTCTTTGGTTTCGACCATAGTTTTACGCAAAGTGTGGGGCAGGGAAAATTCAGGGGAAAAAACTTTAACATTTTTCTTGTATTTATCTTGTCACTTCAACTAAAAAAATTTAATTTTTATTTCCGCATACCAAAACCAAAATATCAGGTGCTAATAGCCTCTTTACTGGTTAAAAAAAATAGAGATCACATGCAAACGGCCACGCAGAAAACCAGGTGATAGAACAGGCCGTGACAGCTGGGAGGTCTTCCAGATTGTTCTTTGCCCTAATCATTTTTACAGTCCTTCATTTCCATGTCACCTGTGCCATCAGTACTATCTGCAACGACATTGTAGATTCAGAACACCCAATCTTTCTTCATTCTTTAATGCTTCTTTAAAAAGTATTTTTTCATAAAGAGATAGCTCACATATTTGTGGTATTGTAATTTAGTTTTATATATTTTAAAATTCCTTTAAGGAATACAAGCCCGGAGCTATGCACACTGCCATAACTAAAAAAACAGATGGATTTATTATTGTTCTCTTTATTTTTTCCTGTTTTTTCATTTGCTATTTCTTCAAAAATAGGGCTATAAGTGGTGAGAGGAAAGCATTCTATCTTTCATTTCTATCTTTCTCTGTGCTTTTACTGTTTACTCTGCCAGTCACAGGACTAGATTCAACTGGCTAATGATCTATGGGTCTCTTAAATTCCTTAAGCAGATTTAGGCCAGGTGACACTTGGTAGTGTTGCTATGCAGGGATTTGAGAACATTATTATAAGTTTTATTTCTTGTCGTGTGCAGGACACTTAAGATGATCTACAAATCTCGGTGTTCTGACTGCCACATTCTCAGTGTTTCCCCATTACATTGGCTCTGGTCCTTCTGGAACTTCCAGAAACCTTGTCTGTCTGTAGGATTTTTAGTAAGACTGCATGTTAAAATTCAGTCTCTGCCCATTAACAGTCCAGAATGATGAGCCTCCTCTAAAAGAGGTGAGCCTATACTTGTTCTAACAAAGAAAACAGAAGTTGACTCAGTCTGTTGTGTTTGCGATAATTGCTAGTGACATTATTTAAGGTATGGGAGATGAAGGAATAAAGTCTTTCTCAGCCTAAGAGTTTTAAAATCTACCACTTCCTCCTCTCTGTGGCAGTTCTGTTATCACCCACTGACAAACTATGCTGAGTAAGATGTGGCAATACTGAATTACCACAGAAATACCAAATAGTAAAAAAGTTACTCTGCTCTCACAGTGTAAATCTCAAACGAGTTATTATATATCGTTGAATTAGCTGAATTAGCCTGGTTTATAAGTACAGAGGCATGAATAAAAGTGATTTGGGAACTGTTGTGGCAATGCAAAAAAACCAGTTTAAAATAATTATCTCTTCACATATTTCCTAGAAAAAAAATGATACTATTTAGATATTTGAAGCATCTAGCAGCCTTTTATATTTGACATGAAGATCTGAAACCTTCATCAGCATAACATCACATGTTTAAACATAAGTAATTAAGTATTTTGTTGCACTAAGAGGTGTCTAGCACCAGTCACCCATCAGACATGGCAGTTATATGGTCAAAGTTTTTTATGAAAACTTATAAATTAGTTGTCTCTTCATACTTGTATAATTAGGACAATATAATCATCCTCAGTTATAAATGTAAAAGTTGACAAACTACTTTTCCAAGTTTATGCAGTTATGGTGACAATGTTATAAGTCAAGCTCTTCTGACTGCAGAATTCATGTGTCTTTCTTCACACCAGAGAACGGTCCTGCAGTTAGTTTCGTTTGTAGAGAGTTCTTGTGTTCAAAATCTTATCAATTATTTTTTAATCTTACTTTACATCCTAGAATACCACTTCTGCCTGAGCACCTTACCCTTCTTTAGTAACACTTTCTAGTTTTGCCTCTGCCATAGGTGCAGGAGTATGAACGGATGGCAACAGTCCAAACATTAGCTCAATGTCTAAGAGTGTATTACAAGACCTGTCATAGATTAGAACATGCCTAGTCCATCAGCTGGCACCTACTACTGTAGTGGCCTGAGAAATATGATGTAGTGCTGCAAAGTTGTCTTAAGTCTTCTCTTACCCTCTTGGAGCCCAGCAAATGGAGTACCCAAAGGGTTTGATCTCTTAAAGTAGTTATACTGTCCTTAATTTTAGGAGGATATCATTGCTAATTTGCTTTGGTCTGAGTAAAAAAATCAACCTGACTGCCTATGGAGTACCATGAATTCTACAACAAAGTGAAATTACAAATGAAAAATTGCAATAAATCCATGCATTTAGAGAACATGAGTCCCTTTCAACTCAGGCTTGCAAACAAATCTGATATTAGTCACAGGCATTATGGTTTTATTCAGGTTTGACCAGATTCTGCGTACAGGAATTTCATCCTAGTTTGAAATTCCATCTTTGTCTGTGGGAGATCACGGCATTATTGGCCTTCCATGTTTTTAAAACTTACAAGCAGAGAAGTGTAATAATAAAAAGTCAAAAGCTCACGACTAGCCACATGCTTGGAAGCAGTAGTACCACAGAGCTCTGTGATCTTTGCTCTTCTGCAGTAAAAAAAAAAATAAAAAGGAAGCCAGAGACAGCTAATTTTTATCAATATTATTTGTATCGTTGCTACACCTTCAGGCATCAGTTACAGATCCATGCTTCATTGTCCTCAGTATTACCTACACATAAAAAGAAGGTTGTCCTTGCCCAAAGTTTCTTCCTGTTTTCCCATCTGATGTTAAGAATATCAACAGGAATTTTTTCTCTGTTTGTGTTGGAAATAATACATATCAACATCTTTCAGTGGCTGGGATTCTGTATTTAGCTTCACATAAACAGATCCTTACTTCCGTGAATTCAGTGATGTTCTATATAGGAAAAAGAGTCAAATTAAAAGTTCAAGGCTTATTTGAGCGTCACTGCTGATCTGTTTGTGGCTCACAGGGTGACACGGAAAAATTAGTCTATCTGAGACAGAAAAATCCTGAGCACTATTTTCTTTCCACTTTAGTTCCAGCTTCCTTATTCTGATTACACATATATGTTTGGGGTTTTTTGTTTGAGTTTGGGGTTTTTTTTCTCTTTGTGTTAATTTTGGTGTTAGATAAATCTGCCCAAGGCAAGATTCAGTCCAAATCCTGCCTGTTGGAGCCAGGTAATTGCCTCAAGAACTGAACCTCAGATTCTGAGGGTTTCTCCAAGTAACTGGTAGGTCAGTATAATTGGTACTTGATTGCTTATCTGTAGTTAAAAGTATTCTTGAACGTAACTGATATTTAAAATATGACTAATTTCTGTAGTAGGCGACATCCTGGCCAGGTTGTTCTTGGGAAAGGGGAGTGGAAGAAGGTCAAGAAAATTCAGGGCATAAATGATGAAAAATAAAATAATGGAGAGAGGGATCTATAACAAGTTCATTATTGCAATCCACTTGCAGGCTTAAAATCCAGAGAATTTTCCTAAGTCTGAGAATTAAATGAAATCTGTTGTAGCTTTCAATAAGATAAGATATTTCTCAATCCTCATTTTCCTGTGGTAGAAGAAAGAAATGGCAATACTGACTGATTTCACAGGTTAGCACTCAAGACAAATAAATAAATATTTATACAAGGCTTTGAATATGAAAAGTGGTCAACATTTTAGTAGAATAAGTAAAAGTTAGGTACAATGTATAATTCTAGTAGTGTATGTGCGCATACAGTAACTTTGTTACATAAAGTATCACATTTACTGAAATCTCAGTCCTTAAAAAAAAATTAAAGAGTTTTCAGCTACTGGAGTATGACTCAGAACCCTGTTTTTCCTTTAAGATCCTTTATGCTGTCTGAAAGAGCCACAAAGCAACAGGGGGAACAGACTTTACAGGAGAAGAAGCGAAAATGCTGTCAAAAACTTAATGGAAACAGATATAAAATATAGAGAAAAATGCATGTGTTTCACCCTTCCCTATTATTCAGTGATATGATACATTTAGTATTGTAAAGCATATGTGTTTAAGGCAGAAATGTGATTACATTTAAGTCGATGCTCTTTCTTTGTTTTCACAACATACTTGAATTCTGCACAGCTCTATTTTTCACTGACATAAAGTATTTTAGGAAATGAATTGAATCTACATCATTCAATACATTTATTGTTAAAGACAGTAGAAACAAGATAAACTCCATTCTGCTTTTCCAGTTCATCTCTATGACCCTGTTTTATTAATTTTTTTCTAATGAGGTTAAAGGGTAATTAGGCAGTGTAGCACACTACCAGTTTTACTGTATCTCTCTGAGTCACTACAAATTCTGAGAGATGATAGTATCTGAATTTTTCAGCTTGGTCGTCTTCCTCACATCTAGCATAGCTTCAGTGTCAGAAACAGGAACACAGACTGATTAATACAAAAGGAAGTGAGCAGTAGGACCAAAAATTATACATGTGTATTAAGAATGCGCATGGCTTGTGAAAATAATCTTTTTCCCCTACATTCTCTGGTTCATCCATTTCCTAGGAAATTACAGCTGTTTAAGTTTACAGTGATCTCTTTATGAGATGGACATCCAGAGATTTGTGAAAAGGTGATTTAAATTTGACAAACAAATAGTATTTGCAGCAAGATGAGGCCTGGAATTTTACAGATTTTGGTTTAGATATAAATAATAAATAAGCAATAAAAGAGGAGTTATTATTTAATTCCACAGTGAACATTTTTGCTGCCAGAGTAGCTTCTGTATTTCACCTCAGAGACAGCTGTATCGCAGTGACACACACACAAATATACACATATAAGTTTTGGATGTGAAGTATCTGAGCCCTTCCAAAAGAGGATATAAATATTAATACAATGAATTAAGTATTTTTAAAGAAAATGTTCCAGAACAAATGCTGTTTAGAAAACTTACTTTCAAAAATATTTCTTCAGAAAACAGGAAAAAAAAAAGAAAGAAATAAACAGCAAGGAGTCAGTAGATCTATTTTTCTTCAAAAGTAGAATACTGTGCCCTGGAATGTTTCTTCCAAAAATGCTTTCCTGTTTTCTGTAGAACTTTGTTGGATAACTGGACAAGTAGGTATATCACCAGTGCACTGTAATGCCATTACTTTGTGCTGATTACCAATGATAAAAAAATGTATTTTCTAAGGCAAGGTTTATGCAAAAGATAGCTTACAGCATAATTTATTTACTGATCTTGCTTCTATAGATAAAAGTTATTCCCATTTTTCTGTGAGATTTAAGGAGATTTTTGTAATCCAGCCTGATGACATAGCCCGAATCCTAAAATGAACATACATGCAAAGGGTGCAAGGGGGTTAAAATTGAATAGGAAGGCTCTTGACATGAGCTTTATGATTCAGGGTTTTTCATGCAAGTAATTTACTATAATTTAAATGAGAACACTGTGTCCTTACATGCCTGATGTAAATTTGGGTCTAAAACATGGGATGTCCCTCATAATGAAGTATGGGTTTGGGTGTGTCAGATATGCTCTTCTACACATACTTTTTAGAGCAGAAATGCCAGGAAACTTGCCTATGGGTGCAACCCTAAAATACACCATACAGTGTTTCCTGTGCAGCACTCAGCCCTGAATGAGAACTAAAGACCTTCATCATCCAATTACATTTGTGAGAGACCATCATTTTTTTTTTTAAAAAAAAAATGGCATATTTCTGTCATTTCAAATAAGAAGCATCCTTCATTTAATAAAAATAACTATATTCTCACCTACTGAGAGGACAGCTGGTGCTATTTCTGATAAAAAGAGGAATTTTTAGAGAAATCTTCGGGGACCCTTCACACAGTAAGTGGAAAGCACCAAAATTGTCATGGTAGCACTATGGATTTTACAGACCTCATTCTCTCTAGTATTTACTTTTACCAGAGTACAAAAGTCACTGAATGGAACAAAACCTGAGACAGAATTTCTGTCCAGTCCTTTTGCAAAATTTTCTTTAGCTGGTTTCAGATCAGAAACTGATCTGATTTGAACCAGAGCCCTCACTATATGCAAGCTACACATGGATATTTTGTATCCATGAGTCTTTACTTTCTGATGCTTATATTTTATTACTTCAACAGTAGTTCAATCAGGTCTGTTTCAGGAAATTCTGCCAAGCCAGAAGCTTAAAAGGTCCTCAGGTTCTGATGTACTGTTGACTATTCACAGTGCAGTATACCAGAGTGTGGAGAACAAACTCCTTTATGTAGATAGTACTTGCTGGGTAAGAAATATCATTCCTCCTGTAATAACAGAAGTTAGAAATGGCTTCACAGTGCAACAATAGAAAAAAAACTTCAGGTAAATTACATATGAAACATGAACACTTTCCGTTTGCATGACAGCCTATTGTCTGTTTTGCTCTGATTGATCTCACTCCTTTGATTCCTCTTTTTTTTCTTTTCACGCTGTCATAAACGTTGGCTGAGTGTTTTACCAAGCTTTACCCTGATATTTATGTAAACAGGTTGAGTACTTGCTATACTTCTTTGTGCACTAGAAGCTGAACTTCAACTTCACATTTGACTGTTGAATATGTGTATTGTGTATATGTATGGAGAAGGGGTAAGTTAGGGGATTCCTCACAATTTATATTGGTTTTCTGTTCCTTTTTTCAGTTTTATGCATCCCCTGATTTTTGTCACAATAATATTTCTTTTATGTGATAAAAAGTGTAGTAGCACAGACACATATTTCATATCTCTTTTAGCACCTCATCTTACAGCTTCACTTGTTTGCGTCTTCTGTGTACTTAAAGCAATGTCCACACTTCATTCTTTGTTCTCAGATCCCACCCTCACTGCTTGAGATTTGGTCTGTCTCCTATATCCACCTTCTTCCACTGGACTTCTTTTTCACTAACATCATAATAGATAGTGGGGTAATTTGTAATAGGCTTATTTCATTGCTTTCTTTTCCTTGATGACCATTTTGAGAGACGCACATTTCTTTCTCTCTGCTCACAAAAGCCATTATTTCTTCATACCTATATGTTGCCTTGTCCACTCAATCGCTTCTGCTCTGTGGTAGACTTTTCAGATATAGATACAGTCACTTATGATATTTCTTAAATTCTGTTGAACATGTATTTCTGACAAATGCTATGTGTTCACTCCAAGGCATGATGCAGTCTTAGTCATCTTTACATATTCATACTAAAAATAGTCCACCCCACAGCCAGCTACCTCTCTGTTTGTGGAAGCCAGCTCTATGACTGTGGAAGGGTGACTAACTCCTAGAGCAAACATTATCCAGAATGCCTCGGCTTAGTCAACTCAGCTAGGACATTTCCTCCAGTCTCTGGATGATTAATGTGCTAACCATTGTCTTAAATATTAGCTTTATATTGACAATAGTAATGAGAAAAAATTAATGTAAAAGTTTGCCCTCAATTTAAAAGATGCTCTTAAGAAAATTAAAGGGGATGTCTTCATTGTTCCATTTTTGCTGAGGCACTTGATATCAAAGCATACTCTAAGGCATCTTACACCCCTTCTACAGCTTAAAAATGGTACATTGGCTAGTAACTAGCAACAATTGATTGCTGATCATCCAAAGACACAAATGTATCATCCTATTGCTACAAAACTAATAGTGTTCTTTAACAGCCATGAGGAATCATTTGCTGATTGTCACGACTTTGCATTTGTCCCACAGAAGATTGAAGAGATTATCTGACCTTAAATAACTCTACTAATAAAAAATTAAAGTTATGTAGGGAAATGCATGGCATTGCTTCACAACTATTTCTGGGAAAAATCAGAGTGAAACAATATAACTACAGAGAAGGTTAGCTAACTTGTAAAATAGTCCAACTGGTAAAGCAAAGGGAGGTCTGTCAGATTTCACCAAGCAAATTGTTAGAAAATTTTAGTATCTGTCAAGAGAAAGTGAGAATCTCCCTGGGAGCAGAGAAGAGAGCTACTACAGACTTTTCTGTTCTGGACTAAGCCAGATATCTGCAATGCCAAATAATGGTTACGGTAGTAACAAAATGTAAATTGTCATACCTATAATATGTATTTGCATGTTTGGATACATGCATACATATACATATATGTTTCTTTGTGTGTAAAATATTTTAATATAATTACAGAAATAATATAGATAAATCCATATACATAAAATAATTTTTATAGGGACAAAAACTAAGAAAAAAATTTGGTGTTCTTAATAAATGTTGGTGAGAACATTTTTAGTCATCTAATTGAGTCGATACATGTGGTCTTCAGCTCTTGTCTATGGCCAGCAACATTCCAAGTCCAAGCTCTGAGCCTAGTGCTGTGGGTCACTATTTAGCCGAAACATATTGTGAGAATCCAGGCTAACAGAAGTCAAACCGAACTGATTAAAAAACCCACCAGTTTGAACTTTCATACAGAACTTTGACAGACCTGAAGCACTAGCTGTAGAATTAGATCCATCAATACATAAAAATAATAACTTCACAGGAAACAGTTCAAAAGTTATCCTTTATTCCAGAATGTTTTGAAGAAGGGTGGTTAAAAAGATGTCATCATGAGAAGAGGACTGACGTTTCTATTCTTAAGTTTAGAGCTAAGTATCTAAATTTATATTATATTGCTATTTGAAATCAAGGCTTTTCCATTCCATAAATCTTGAACATTTTCCTTCCAGAATTTAAACAAATGCAGATAACAAGAAACTGATGTTAGATCACTTTGCTTCAGTGCTAGTAGTTCTAAAAACAGTTATCTCCACAAGGACCTCAGAAATTAACAATTCCTGCTGTTACTGTATCTTGAAAGTAGTTCTTTTTTGTTCTTTCTAATGTACTTTTTGTCAAGGATGCACCTCTCTTGATCAGGTTTCTGACTGTGGCTGACACAGCAGAGATCTAGAACAACATTAGTATGACAAACAAAACTCATACGAAGGGGGTGATATACAAAACAAATTACTTGTTTTTACCACATTGACTGCCCTGAATATCCTAATAAGTAATACTCTGGCTCCCGTTCAACTCCCTGCTTGTGGCCCTGATAATGATGTCAGAGACTGTGTTTCAATGTATATACTGAAGAATATAGCTATACACTCAAGGAAAAAAAAAGTTGAAGATCGGTATTTAGCCATCTAAACAGAAATAATTTGAGTACTAATCTGGCCTCAGAAAAAATTACCCCTCATCTGGTGTGTACTAGAGTTTTCAAGTAGTACACTCCAGAGGATCAAACTATACAGACAGCAGAAAGAAAGGTGAAACAAGCAGCCAAGGATTTTGAATAAATACCACAGCTGTGGGAAACAGATTGCAGAAATAAAAGGAGAGAACAGCTAGTTTTGAGGGTAATAAACATATGAAATTTAAAGGAAACAGAGCAAACCAGACTGATTTATACCCTAAATAACTTCCTTTAATTCACTAGAGTTCCATAAGATACTGAATACATCATCTCAGAAACTGGTTAGTATATGACAGCTGTGAAAAAGAGAAGGGAATTCTACAGAAACACTTCTTTTGTCTTAAGATTTTTATATTGTACTTTCTTAGAAAACTTGGAAAGTGACAGTCTTAGAGTGGTAGCTATTGCCAACAGTATTGCAGGCAGGTGTTACAAAACACCACATCTCTTCCAGCAGTAGTGCTCTGCCCTCGTCCACAATTCCTCTGCCACTCTCAATCTGGATCACTCCTGAATAGCTCTAGGCTGTTAATTTTGTGATAAACTGGGTAGTGTTTTTGTTATGCATACAGATGCAGAGTGATGACTAGAAACAGATCTCAAAATTGTTTCCACTGTAGGTATTTTGACCTTTTTTCTGAACCTTTCTGTATTTCCATGCTTTCCAGTCCTCTGTGTTTGTAAGGTGAAAAGCAAAATGGGCTGAGCAATCCAAAAGTGACTCTCACCTGGGGACTACTTCTGCTTCTGCAATTCTGTTTTATGCACCCTAGCTTCCGATTGGCTTTGCTGCTTTGGCTCTCCCAAGCTAGTTCTATTATTACCAGGGAGAGGATTTTGTTACCCTTCATAAGTCTCTTACCACCACCATATCCATGTAAGTGTATGTTTGGGCATAATTAGGAGATGAGTATTGCTTCATACAGAATCTTGCCTCCTGTTTGTCACAAAAGGAATGCATTTCTCTCTTCAGCCAAAAAGCAGAGAAACAAATAGTTAATCACAATTCACAAGGAAAGTATGTTTTATTTAATATATTGTGTCTGAAAATATACACTGTGTCTTCCTACAACAGACGCAAGTGTCTCTGTGTCTCAGCCAGCTATCTAAAATGGTCCTTTAAAGTTTTAAATTTTAATTTACTATGATCTCCTACATTTTTTCCTAGCGTTAATGGAGTCTGGAGACAGAAAGCTGAAACAATCACAGAGAAGGAGGCCTACCATTCAGAAAGATCAAGAGCTACATAGAACTACTACAGGTGTTCTCTTACCTGATTGCTGAACAAAAATGTGGAATCTTTGCCAAACCCAACCACCTTCTTGCTTAAAGGATCTCTTGGCACAATTTCATCACAAACCTCAAGTTTCTGGCTACATTTTTGTTACTTATTTATTATTTTATTAAATATATGTATTTGCTTTTTGTGTACAGCTTCAGCCAGGTCCAAATCTCCAGGGCTGGTTAAAAATTAAAAATACTCCAGGATAGTACTGTATAGAAATAAAGTTTGGCACATTTTCAGCCTGTGTTCTAAGGGTTAGAAAATGTTATACATCTTATTTGAAAGCAACAGTCTTCTGAATAATATTGTAATCTTCAGTCAACCTCAGACCAGATACGCCCAGAAGTTCCTGTGTTTAGAAATATGAGGCTACTTCAGCCATACGGGATATGTAATTTCAAAGCTCCAGGCACATTTGCAGAGTTATTTTACTAAAAATGAGAAGATAACACTTTAAAAACAAACAAACAAAAAAAAAAAAGAAATCATTAACAGGCAGCTAATCACTGGGACAACAGACATAGTACCTGAAAGGCATCCCAGTCTGTCTGGATATAGTAAGGCTACCTGGTCAATTGTATTACAAACAGGCTATAAAAAAAACTAGGTTGAGTTGGAAAGCGTGGCTGAGGAAAAAAACAGTGGAAGATGTATTTTTAATGAAAGATAGGGAAAAAAACCCACACAAGGAGGAGAAATTGAAAAGTCATATTATTACTTGTCCTACTCTGTTTGGTGGCAAAATATTCCTTTTTTAATTCCCTTGAATTTCAAAAAACATTCAATACGTGCAAAGCAGACTTGGGAAGTGCATTCCTACGATGCTTGGTCAGTGCTGGTGGTCCAGGTATTTTGGCCAAAATCCACTATTAATAAGTCTGAAAAATGCTTAAATTCAGATGTTTCTTACTGATTCATGTTGCTGTTATATTTAACACTGGGCATTATTGATAGTTAGTTTAAGTTGTTATCATTTGGAGTACAACTAGTCTGTGGGGGACACTGACTCAGCTTCAAGTGCCGAATGTAATACAAACAGAACCTAAGTCATGTAATGATGTGTTGACTTTCACATGCAGTTTCTTCAGAATGGAAATTAACTCCACATGTCATACTTCAGTCCTATACATAAGTACTGGGAGTCCAACATATTTGGCATTTGGGAAAGGTTAGTACAAAGTAAAAATTAAAACAGAGGAAAGGATAAAGCAAGAAACGCTTTCTACTTATCACCCACCTTTATAGAAGATTAGATTTCAATAAAATGCAGTGAAAACACGATATGAAAGGAACATTTTTTTCTCACTTGAAGTATTTATTTTCTGCAGTAAATTGCTAGAGGCAATACCAGTAGCTTTAGGATCCTAGACAGTAGGCAAAAGAAATAGTTGTAAAATACGCTGGTTAGGTAGGAAGATCTTTTCAAGAAGAAGCAGTGACCCAAGATATTTGTCATAAAGGCCAGAAATAAACATAAGGGAAGGAAAAGAGTGTTTGGAGAAGTATTCTTGCAACTAAAATGTTGTTGCAGTGACCTTCTCTCACAAAATTATAATGAGATCCATAGGAACAATGAATATACAGGACTTTCAAGTCCTCTGCTTAAATGCAGAAATACAGCTTCGAAAACTCCATTTTTTTAACTATGATTAATTGAAAAATATTGTCAATATTCTTGGAAAGCTGATGAATACCCGTATGGCACTGAATTCTTGCACACCTTTCATGATGCTTATCATCTTTAACTACAAATATCTTTAAGCAGCATTTCGTCATGACTTCAGGAGAAGACCAAAATACCAATTCTATCTTGTCTTCCTTCCAAGGGCTTCCTTCCCAAAGCTGGATGTGGCCAGCTTTGGTAGAAGTTGCCAGTTTCTGCCAGGCAGAAAGGAAGGATGAGTCTGTGTCAAGTTTTGAAAGGAAGTTATAACAGCTTTATGTTTTTAAGAGCAAAAAATGTAGGGTCACTTCTGTCATTCTTTCTTATGTTACCATTTTAAATATTTTCTATAGAATTATTTTTAAGATACACACATATACATACAGTGAGGAAGTTTACAGTCCAAACATGAGAACTTGTTCACAGACCTCAAAAAAAGGAGAAAATACTAATCTCACATCTGGCAGTCATTTGTTCATCACAAACATTTGTGCATCTGAAAGTATTGCATAATAGATATGCAGGGCCAAAGTCATCCTGGGTGTAACAGCACTGACGTCAATTCCCTTACGCCACAATTTATTTTTTTGTGCAGAATGCAAACTGTTTTCATGAAAGACAGAGAAATAGTTTAGTATAGATGCTGCTTCTCTTTTATTTTTTCTTTAAACACCTGGCAGCTGGTAGACACTGGCATGCTGGCCAAGTGCAATAAATGAGATGGACCGTGAAAAAGAACAACTGCAAGGAAAAATTAAGAAAGACATTCATCTAGGAAAGAGACTGTATTGAGTTTTCATACAAGGAAGGAAAACAAAAAAAGGCGGGTATGGTACAGAAAAACTATAGCATCTCTTCTTTTTTTAGGAGGCAATCATAAAATCATGCGTTTCACCAGGAACAGAAGCAGATTGTTATAATCCACTGCAGTCACTTCCAAACTAATCTTTTTCCTAGTGTAGTCACACAAATTAGTGCAAATGCCCCACTGTTTGACACAGTCATTAATGATCTGGGTGGTGGGGCAGAATGTACCTTCAGAAACTTTGCAGACGATACACCACGTAGTTGTGCTGCCATTAAGAGAAACCTCAACAGACTGATTGGAATCTCATAAAAAGTTCAACAAAGGGAAATGCAGACTCTCATACCTGGGAAGAAATAAACTTACACAGCAGTACAAGCCAGGAGCCAACTAGCTGGAAAGCCGTTTAGCAGAAAAATGCATGGACATACTGGTGGGCAAGAAGTTGAAGACAAGCCACCAATATGCCCTTGCGTCAAAGAAGGTCAAGAAACAACATCCTGGGCTGCATTAGGAAGATCATTGCCTAAAGGCTGAGGGGGGTGATCCTTTCCCTCTACCAAGCGCTGTTGAGGCCACATTTGAAGTGTTAGATCCAGTTCTGGGCTCCCCAGTACAAGAGACATGGGCTTGGGAGAATCAGTCTGACAAAGGATTACTAAAGTTTAAAAAGACCTCTAAGATCATCAAGCCCAATCGTCAGCCCAGTACCACCATGCCTACTAAACCATGTCCTGAAGTGCTACATCTACATGCTTTTTGATCACCTCCAGGGTTGGTGACTTTAGCACTTCCCTGGGCAGCCAGTTCCAGTGCTTGACAACTCTTCCAGTAAATAAATCTTTCCTAATATCCAATCTACCCACCTCCCAATCCCCTCCCCCCCCCGGGCGCAACTTGAGGCCATTTCCTCTCATCGTAATATAGGAAAAAGAATTATTTATCTTAGATTGAAATATGATATAGCTGGATCTTGTTGGTTGCAGTATTAATCATGATCAGATCAATCTTTGTCAGATAATGATTTCTAGCTAAAACTGTATCCTTGTCTTACCTACTACAAGTTTGCCTTGAGAAGGTATGCATTGTAAGGGGATCAAATGATATACAGAATTAAAATAATCATGTTTTCTGATGCTGATGTGTTTCATATCTTCAAATAATCATTCAATCTCTCTGTGCCTTGGTTTACCTAGGATAATTTACCATGAGGATAATTATAACTCCCTGTACTTTAGAAAGCAGTTCAGCATAATTACTGCAGGTTTGCCTGAAAATACAGAGCATTTTCTTGTCTGGCATGTAGAAAGGTTTATGAATATCTCAGAAGGCAGGATTTTCTCATCTGCACATAATATGGGATTGACATTTGACATTTTTACATTCGACAGCTGACAATTCTAGTCATTTCACCATCCTCAGTCCATACTCCTGAGGCCTTCTGTCTTCATTCCATGCAGGTGAGAGAGGAAGAGTGTCCTTAAATTCAACTTCTGTGAACACGCTCCATAAGCGTGGCTAAACAGTTGACTGTTTCAATTAGGAGCAGAGGTAGATCTCCAAAGATCACAACGTTCATGAGTAGCTGAAAGAGGCTAGAGGCATACGGATGGGGAAGAAAAGGTTATAGAATAAATCTGAAACAAATGCAGTGCAACAGCTGCCTAGATTTCATGTTGAAAGACTGTTTTAAATGAAAGGTGACAAAACAATTCTGATTTGTTCAGAGCTAAAGTTGCTACCAGTAAGTGGGGAGGCCAAAAAGGAGCAGGAATATTGGTATTGAGGATCTGAAATACTTCGCATATTTCAATGGATACTGTTTCAGATGATCTCCAGACTGGTCACTTGAATTGAGTACATACTAAAGCTGGAAAACACCAGGTGTGCTCCTGAAATGCGTAGGATTTTCCCATGCTCGGATCTCCTGAAAACATGGATCATTTCCTACTAACAAAGGGTAAAATTTTCAGGAGTACCTATGTGACTTAAACAGCAGATGCACTCTTTCGAAAAAGGCAGGAATAATTTGCAATTCTTATGCTGTTGTGCAGAATTTACATCTCCAGCTGCATCATCTCCCTTGTTTTTAAGGTTGCTGGTCCTCACTGCTTGTCAGTAGAGAGGTTCCTTGAAGTAGTCCCTAACTTACAGCATTGAAAACAGGCAGCATACTTTAGCTAACACTTGAATTTACCTCCTGGTTTTGCCTGATGTGGATTAGGAAGTATCCCTGTCAACCATTTTACTGGTAGCAAAGCAGGAAGGGAAGTTTTTTGCAGAAAGGTTATGACCAACTTGGGAAAAATAATATCTGGATGCACTGACTGTTGGCTGTGAAATCAATATATCTCTAAGTTTCATGATGTTGAATTCAGTTTTAGAAATTCAGAGGTTTTGTGGGTCATCTATTGTGTACTAGGAAAGTTACATGTTATAAATCATATTAAAAGCAACAATGCTGCTTATCAAAAATCAAAAAAATCACAGTAGAAACAAATTAGACATTATATACGTTTGAGCTCCACTCATATAACAAAATCATATAAATACTGAATCACACACCTCAGCAAACCTTAAAACCTTAACGACAAATTTTCGGGATACTTCTGTGGTTTCGTTGCAATAAATGGAAACTTTGATAAAAACAGAACTTTATCTTAGCCCAATATCAATTTAAATTGTTTCACAGCTCACCTATGTTTTTTGCAAATAATATCTATAATTTACTAACTGTGTTGTCATGTGCAGAGGAAACAGAATGATTCTGTTTCCTTCCCTATTGCTCCATGTATCTGGGCTCCTGATCCTGTAGAAAACGAACTTCCCTGAACAGAGGCTGCAATTGGTGCTGGTACTTAGGGTAGCCACAAAACTAAAAGGAGGTTATGGCAGTTACAGCTTAACCCAAAGTCCTAAATCAAGTCCACACAGTTAAGAATACTACCAATTTGAAAAGATTTTTTAAAGAAATATACATCTTTTTTAAAGAAATACACACCTTTTTAAAGACTTACAATTTTACAGGTATCCACTGAATAACTTTTTTGTATGTTGTTCTTAAACCTCTGTTTCTTTACAGTGTTCTCTATTTGAATCTATTGGGGGAACAAGATCAGGATAACAGGATATGGATCTGTATACACATATGTAAAGAATATATTAAGGATATATCCTTAATAAAGGTTATATTGGAGTTAGCTGTGAACTTATAGTTTTGTGCTGTTCAGCTTGTTTGCTTCAAGGGAAACTTAACTGAATCAAATTGAGCTACAGCAATTATAAACTAACCACCAGAAAGTAAAAGGAAAAATCTATGTGTGTGTATGCATATGTATAGCTTTGAATTAAACTGAGACTATTATTTCTTTAATTGAGCAATTTCAGACAGCAAAACATTTGCAACTTCAAACATACATAAAACAAAGAATAACATCCTCAGTCTAGTCACAGATAACCACATAGTGACTAAATATAGCATCAGCTAGTCTTCAGGATGTGTCCACAATAACAGATCGCTCAAAATGTTCTGCTGCTATTCCTTACCTAATATTATGCCTACAACAAAATGTGGAAGTTTAAAATATCTCTGTAATTGTGGTAAACAGGCAACACTCACTAAAATTGCAGAGTACTGTCTGCTGTTCCTAACCTACAGGGTGTATATAGAAATCTCAATTAAACAATTCTACCTTCCACAGGTACTCAAATACGTACTAGATCCAGGTGTTGGTGAAGAATAGGGAAATCATAGTTTGATATATTTTTTCTAATTCTGAACAGTTAGTGCATGTTTCCTTACTAACATTTTCAAGAATATTCAGATACTTTAAAATGTAGGAGTCATTAAATGTAATGACACGTCTCCTTTTACTTTCTTGCTTTGGAATTGGGATATTAGTGTCCAAAAACCTTTATGCTGCATTCACACCAAATTCCTCTTTGAATAGAACACAAAAAGAAGCAGGTGTCTTCTTGAGGAGTCTCTCCACCTGTGTTTTGAGGAAAGCAGTACTTATTTTCAGGGCTGGCTTCCACCCCTCCCTCCCTTTGACCCCACTGATGCCCTTCTGCTTACTTAAGCCTTTGAGTGAGAACAGGAAGAGGCAAATCAAGGAAGCAGCTGTTCCCTGAATCACAATTCTCTCTGTATTTCTGTATAAAAAAACAATAGGAAGCTAACGCTTCCTTGAAGCTACCTCTGCAGCTGCTACCAAGAAAATTCACCATCATGGAGGTAAAGATGGATGCAAGTGTGCGCAAAGAAGTTTTGTCTTTAAAGACTGAGGGTCTCCTTCCCTTTGGTTTGTATAGTCTACAGGACTGGATGGCTAAAAAATCACAGACTCATGTGTAGAGACAATCTGTTAGAAGCTGCCTTAGTTTGACTCCAGAGGTTTCTCTTCTATCCCTCCCTGAATAAAGACTTCTCAATATGGATTGATGGGAAATTTAACGTAATAGATGGAACAAAGATGCATTCCAGATTTCTGTAATGTGATCAGAAGGAAAGTCTGGTTTGGTAGCAATTCATATTATTCTTATATAGGAATAAATGGCCACAATTTTCATAACAGAGAAACAAAATTTTGAATCTAGCATCTCAAGACTGAGCATACAACATAGTGTTGGTAAGACATTCATATTTACTGGCATATTCTGTATCGCTCTGTGTAGCCATTGGTAGACTTTCTCAAAAAATATTAGGGTAGCCTTTTATGCAGAGAGACAAATTCCTGGATGTTACATGTGGAGACATCATCCTGTTTGTACTTTCTTGTAAAATTTTCACAATTCTTCAATGAAGTGGTAAATATATGTGAGTAAAATCTAAGTCAAGAAATACTTGTTTTATGAAGGACGTATAGGAGACATCAAGGAGTACACAAATCGGGTTCCTAGAAATCCGTGAGATGTGTTACGTACCCACAGTATCACCGAATTTTCCCAACGCTTCCTTAAGAGGCTCTGCTTCATATATTTTCAAAGTTGGTATTTAAGAATCGTCTCTGTCTTAGCTATTGAAATACAAATCCATTCATCAGTCTACCTCTTTCTCTATTTAAGTGAGCATGTAGAGGCCAAAATCTAACATCAACAGCTGGGAACAGTTTTCTGTCAAGACACCTATGAAAAATATATAGATTTGAATAACTATTCTTTTGCAAATTTAGGAAAACCTGTCCTTTTTCATTTTAGAAGACTACGCAGTGTATGAGTATTCTTCTGGAGTCAGTTTATCTGTTTCTTAGTCACTTCAGACGTTTATTCTGTGAATAGGGCTGTAAGTCATACTGAATTTCAGAGTAAACTTTCTTTTGTCTTTCATCTCACATACAAACTAGACCATTTCTGTACCAGATAATTGTAAAATAGCCAAAAATCTGAGCCATACGTTCTGAAATGCTTAAAAATAGGACTGAAATGGTGATCTACCAAAACAGCTCGAGTTTTCTGGTCTGAGACCTGGTCTTCTACTCAAGTTTTACTTGGAATTTTATCAGCAATTAAGGTAGGTGGCAAGGGTTAAGATAGCAAACTAAATGTAAGCATTCCTACATTATCAGAGTTATTAAAAACTGTGCTTTTACAGCTTCCTCAAGTAAATTGTACCAAAAATTGGCAAGTACATTCATTCACAACTGATCAAATCCCATGCAAATTCCCAAAAGCTTCTTAAACTTAATTCCTTCTCTCAGCTGCCATTTCCCTTGCGCTATTTTGAGATAAAAAAAAAAGCCATTAATGTCTCTCCTTCCTGGCTCGCAGTTCCTCCCTTTCTTCCTGCCTTTACTGATAATTTATCTTGTGTTATCCTCTTGAAAACTAGAAACTCAATTTTTGTATCATTTGTGTATGCAGACTCACTTAGATGAAGGGATTTTAATGTTCCCTAGTACTGCCACTTTTTACATGGTTCCACAGTACAGTCACATGGATCTGAAGTTTTACCTATGCTCTCCCTCTTTCCAACTTAACTCGAGATTGTTTTATGTTCTAATATGTTTTCATTAAACAAATTCAGGAACTCCTTTCAGTGGGTCAATGCAAAGAGAACTTCTAGAAAGCACACACTCAAACTGCAAGAGCAAGCTAGTGAAAAACAATATTTAGTATAAGAAAGCCCTGCCACTTAATTTAGTAGCAGTTACATTCATTTTGTCTTCTTATGAAATCTTGACATATCTTCAATGAAATAATAAATATATATGACAACTAGAAGCAGTTACATTGCAGAATGCTTGCTCTTTCGACAATCATAGCATCATCTGGTTGGAAGAGACCCCTGAGATCATCGAGTCCAACTGTACCTGTACACCTACTAAACCATGTCCGTGAGAACCGCACCCACCTGCCTTTTAAATACTTCCAGGTATGGCAACCCAACCACCTCCTTGGGCAGCCATTCCAGCACCTGACCACCCCTTCAGTGAAGAAATTTTTCCTAATGTCTGGTCTGAAATCCCATGGCACAACTTGCAGCCATTTCCTCTCACCCTATCACCTGTGAGCATACAGAACTCACATTTTAGATTTATGATGTCTCACATAAAACCAGAAACATGCTACCACAATTTACTTGCAACGTGTGCGTGGACAGAATGTAAAATACACAGACCTCATTGGATCAGGAATGTGGCATGTTCCACTCAGTGAAAAAGAAAGCAGGGATATGAAGAGGATAGTGAAACTGGACATTTGCTACCTTGTGGCTTAACGTCATCAAAAGTCACCGTGGACCTATGGGAACCTTTACTTCTACTCGTTGTAGTTTTAAGCGTGGATGTTAATAAATTTCATAATGTAGAAGATGACGAAAACCCAAGCCTCTCTGTTCTGAAATTATTAAAATTTCTGTAGAGCTGGTAATTTCTGTAGACCTTTTTCCAGAAATATTTTGCATGTGGTACTAATATGGGTATAAAAAATCCTTTCCCACAAGTTTAGTTGGTGACCTTAGATGACATTTTACGTTTTGGTATGAAAACAGTCCTAGTTGGTTACTTAAAACATTTATGTCCTTAAGATGAGGAAATGAGATTCCTTTCCATGAGATTAAACATCTCATGTATATGTGACTAATTTTCATTGGATCTTAGGCTTCTGATTGGAAAAGTCACTTTTGAAAAACTTAGATGACTGACTTGGATAATTTTTTAGAATCATCCTTTGTTAGCTTTACCATTAAAAAAAATGAAGCACACATTCTTGTACTATTTCATCAAGTTCTGACTAACAGGAATCATAAATGTTCTAAAATGTAAAATTACAAACAGGCAGAAACTTTGAGACATTTTTGTGGTTACAGAGAAAACTGACTTGAGTGCATACGTCTGGAAAGTCCCACTAAAAAGCCACTTCTGTATTTTCAGGAAATTAAGCAAAAGGATGCATTAGGTCTGGCTGAGATGGAGTTAATTCTCCCCATAGCAGTCCTCATAGTCCTGTTTTTTGCATTGGTAGCTAGAAAGGTGTTGATAACACATTGGTGTTTTGGTTGCTGCTGAGCAGTGCTCGCACGACATCAAGGCTGTCTCTCTAACATTCAATTCTCACCACGAGGCTGGGGGTGGGCAAGATCTTGGGAGGGACACAGCTAGGACAGCTGATCCAAAGTAACCAAAGGGGTATTCCATACTGTATAACATTTGCTTAGTAATAAGATTTAGAGAAAGGAGGAGAAGAAGGAGGCATCTGTTATTACAGTGTTTGTCTTCTGGAGCAACTGCAATGCATACAGAAGCTGTGTTTCCCGACAAGTGACTGGACATCACCTGCTGATAGGAAGTAGAAAACAAACTTTCTGTTTTCCTCTGCTTCCACACACAGCTTTTTCTTTTGCTTTATTAAAATGCTTTTATCTTGACCCATGAGTTTTTTCCATCTTATTTTCTTCCCACCCTCTCCTTCTGAGGAGGGGAGTGATAGAGCAGCTTGGTGGCCATCTGGCATCCAGACAAGGTTAAACCAACGAAAAAGGCCTACTGCAATTTTTTTATTGTCCTTTGTTTATTTATTTTAAGCCACATAATAAGCAGAATTTTGTGAGCATAAGTACAGTATTTAGACCAAAAGAGTTTCTTTGAAGATAAAAGTTTTGTTTATATAAACAACTGTTCTTAAAATTTTGAGACCAATTGTAATGGTCTCATACTCTGTGAGACTGTGAATAGTGGGGGATTTCAAAGCTTTGCAGCTGTGGAACCAAGCCACAATCACAGTCATTCTCTTAAGTGCTCTGGTTTTGCTTCCTTTTTCTGTAATTACCCACAGAGATTACTTAACAGATGAAAAGTAGTCGTATACGCCATAAGATGCCTCTGAACAGTTCTGGTAAAAAAGGTGACTGAACAGTGGTATCCTGAATTAGGTTGCTGTTCTTAAGCGTGAGAACAGCTATACTACACATTTGAAGGTCCATATAGCCCCCACCCTGTCTTCACCCCCGGTCAACAGTAGGAACCTACAGAAGAGTATGAGAACACGGTGAGTATACTTTCGACATTCTATGTTATTTGGAAGATCCTGATAACCAGCAGTCTGCAGCTCAGAAATTTCTTTACATAAGAACAGAGGAGCCTAGGGTTTGCCTATGTCCATAAATAGATGCGTAAAACCCTGTAAAAAATGGATCCAGCATATACTTTTTAGCACTCCTCCAGCCTCTTCATTCTTTCAGACTTTCTTTCCTAAGCCTGATACTGTTTGCTCAGTAATCCACCAACAGGTCTCTCTCCCAGTTAGCCAACATTTCCCTCAAATCCTGTAAACTCTGTGCATTCATAGTGTCCTTCGATAACAAGTTCTACAGGACTGCTACCCATTCTGCTTTGGACTTGGCTGCTGCTGTCTTCACCTGATGGTCACGACTTCTTGCATTTCATAGAGATGGTAAACAGCTGGTCCTTTTAATTAATATTGGAAGGATTAAAAATAGTCAGTTGGGTTCTGATGTAGCTCAGAATGATATTTCCTCTTTTCAAAAAAGCAAACAACTTCTGCATTGACAGAAAGAATAGTCTGTTTCCTTTCTTTAAGAAGGTTTTCCAGATCAGCAACTCTTCTCATTCTATCAGTTTCTGGATTTCAGCAGCGCTTTCTGTCAGGTTGTCATTTCAGATGCCAGGTTGTCTTCCTGAAAGATTTCAAACATGAGTAATTAATCTTCTTCTGATCCTGAGGAAACAGATCTGGAAGACTTGGAAAAAAGACTTTTGTAATGATACTGATGGTAGACAGAGACTCACCACTGCCAAATAGAAGTCTGATCATTCAGGATACTTTGACTCTGTTCCTTTTGACGACTCAGCGACATTGCAAAGTTGTGAGACTTTGAATGAGCTCTAAGCTGCATGGTTAGTGATCATAATGAAGAAATTGCAAGTTAAAGTGTTAAATAGAAAGTATCCATTTCATATTGTTGCTGTGCAGTTGTTGCTACTTTGCGGTGAGGAAAACAGGAGTTCTATAGGACTTTAAAAAATGGAAGGAAATGAGAATATTCTTCCTACTGGCCCATCCAGTCCCACTTTAGTTCTGCCACATTTCTCCCACTGAAAGAATGATGTGCTTACATTTTTCATTCAATCACACCATTCGCATATTTTTGAATGTCCAGCAGCAGCTAATGACTTTGTTCCTTTGTTCAGCTGCTTCTATGGTGTTGTGAAAGCAACCGTCCTCTGATAATGTAGGATGCTTTTTCATGCTAATATCTTACACTTAGTTCTTGCTTTCTGTTTTTAGGAAAAAAACAAAGAGCTCAATATCTTACCTCCAAAGGTAAGGGATTGTATAAGGCATTTTTCTAAGGCTTTAATTCTGAAAAACGTAAGCAGGGATGAGGATTTACAGCAGAACCATCCTGTCATACTCTACCCTGCTACTTCCACATACAGCGCAGTGCTACGTGCAGTGTCGTGTCCTCACCTCTTGTAAGCCTCCATCTGATAAGATATGTCAGCTGAGCTTGCACACACTATGAAACTTTCTGAAATATTAGGGTTTGTTTTGCATAGTAACATGCTGATAAACTATTAATTAGCTACTATTTACAAGTGTCTGGTTTTACAGTAGATCCTAATTCATTTGCCTCTGACTATACTGTGTGCAAATTATATTTCAACTGCTGTCCTCTTGTGTATGCATATACAAACCATGATTAGCTGTAAAGCCTTTTGTGAGATATTTTAAATGGAAAAATACTTACAAAATATATCGGATTGCACCAGACAGCTGCCTAAATTCTGGAATGAGTAACTGCTAAGCATTTATATGTCAAGATTGTCATATCTGCTAACCATTTATATGCCAAGGTTGTCATTCACAGTTACTTTGTAACTGCATCCAGACCACTAAAGCAAAAGCATTATTTGGCAAGCAACATTCTTCCGATCCACAGTTGTACTGCTACTGAATAGTATATCAGCCTAACACAAGAATGTTATTATGCTTTTTCCTTACTTTACCAATCCCTGTGGTCTACCATGTCCTCACTCGAAATTTCAGATATCTGTTTCTAATTGGATGCTTCCTTTTGTGATAATGAAGACAATTCACACAGTGTCCTAAGCATTACATAGGTTTTTTTCAGAACATACTGGAGGTTTTTGCTTTAAGGCCACTCAGTGCTGTTCAATAATTACATATGTTTTACTCAAAAGGGGATTGGGAAAGGCTGTACTTTCCTGAGAAGTGCAAATATCATGATGTCTAAAGAGATCTGTGTGAAAAAGATACAAATATAAATTTGTTCTTTTTGCAGTGGAATCAGTGAAAGCATTTCTGACATAATTCCTTTTGTGACAATATGTAATATTCTACCTTGTCCTCTCTCTTTCAAAGAAATATGACTTTCATCTAGAATGCATTCTTCTGTAAAAATGCTGAATAAAAATAGGCTGTATTTAGAATCTCTTGGGGGCAGAGATATCTGTTATAGTCTGTCTTTGAGTAGCAGTGAACACAGTGGGAATCTGTGCTTCTACTGGAGTCCCTTGTTCTTCCCACAATAAAAACAACACTGACTCTACTGAGTAGATGTGACCTCTACACCTCTATTTTTATTTACACTGCCTTGTTTTTATTTACACTTGTATTTAAACTTCTCTCTGCTTTAAATTCTCTGTCATAGGTCATAATTCATGTATCGTCACCCTGCCTTTTAATTTGCATCCCAATCATAGTAAATCTTGTGAAAGAGAACACTGTAGAGAGAAATATGAGAGGAAAACTGCAGGCTGTTCCACAAGGCATGGGATTTTTTCCCTCTTTAGATACCAAGAGGCTTTGTCTGTGAAACTAATGGGTGACCTTAGTTCTGTGAACATGCAAACACACTGAACTCATGATTCCCTGACACTTTAGTTTTAACTAAGCAGAAAGAGTCACCAAATTATCCTTGTGGCTTGTGACTTTATTTATTTATCCGGTGATTACTGTCATTACTTAAAAAGACAGGTAAAAACAATATTCACCTCACCTTACTACCCACCTAAATTGCCCTTTTTTACCCCTGTGCAGCTTTTCCTTGTCTATTGGACATGGGAGCAATTGCAGAACTCTGTTAGTTCAGCTGCAAAACTCTCTTCTCCTGTGGGAGTTGGGAGACTTGCTTGTAAATGCACTTTCTGCATATTCCAGCTTGAAAGTCATTATCTGACTTCTTGTTCAAGATACGCAGCAAGCTCAGTGCTGCTAATACAGGATCCTTTCTTTGAAGTTTTAGCCTAATAAGACACCATTTTTATTTGGCAGCAGTCTCGGACTCACATGTTCACTTAAGTCAGGCTTCCTCTTTTGAGAACTGGAGCAAACTAGATTTGACATTTCAAAGGTCAGCAGCCTTTCACATAGCAAGAAAGGAAAGAAAAAACAACCCACAAACACAAACATGGGGACTAGATCTTGTATTTTCAACTTCTATCATAACAATCGCAAGACATCTGAAAACAGGAACAAGAACAGGTCTTGGAATATTTTAAGTTTGGTACCAACTTAGTTTCAACCTGTATCAATTAACAACTACAAGATATCAGGAACACAAACCACTTGATTTGTGTTCCTTATCTTCTCCCAATGTTATATTATCCTCATTATACGGTTGACTTTGCAAGCTTCAGCAAAAGACTGACATCACCAAAGTCTATGTAAGTACATAAACACACAGAGAGAAAAATCCCCTGCCTAAACAGTAACCTTACCTATTTGGCTCAGTGTGGAAACTCAGTAACTGAGTAATGTATTCACCATTGTCAAACCATGCTCTGAAAAGTATCAAAATTCAACACAGGTGTGTCTTCTATAAACTATTTTTCAAACAACTTGAGGACATCATTATTATGTGGAGAGAAAATATTTGTTTTGTCAGAATAAATTACAAAATGTAAAGCAATATTTACATATTTACAGATATACAAGCACAACTGCTTAATAGCAATGTAAAGAAATTCTGTGGTGGACAATTTGTGAGCTACTGTGCATTAAAATGGAATAATTTAGTCTGATCTGAGAAAATCTAGCTTGAATCAAGGTAGCAGTTTGGTGACTTCACCCATTACAATCACTTTTTAGTGTATCCACTGCTAGAGACTGAACACGTCAGACAGACAGACACAAAACTGAAGAATCAATAAAAATGAGATCTCTGGAAAATGTAGTCTGAGAGCAGCTTTCACCAAACCAAGGTGAATGAAATGATTGTACATATAGCAGTGCCACTTCTTTGAAACAGGATGGCAGATGGGTAAAAGTGTGATTCACAAGCATTTACTGAATAGAGAATTAATCTCAATATTACAAGTGAATTTGTGCTGCAAAGGAAAGTCTGAGAGAGACTATGTGGCTTAAATGGTGAAAATAACAGGTTTGCTGTATTTAAAAAAAAAAAAGTCCTTTTAGTGAAGTATGTAGTTTTGATGGCAGATTTAGAAAATGATTGGCACACTATAATAGATTGTAATTTTAAGAACCACTGAACCCGACATTGGTGGTACATGTGTTTTATTGTACGGTTGAAGTCTCAGCCTGGCTATAAGTGTTTGTGTCTACTCTGCGTGCTCATTTTTTTATGATTCAATTTATCCATTGAATTTAGCTTTATTTATTTGTGAGATAGTCTCTAAAAGTAAATTATTTCCATTTGTGAATAGTTAATAAGAAAACTATGTTATTTTTGCAATTAATTTATTTTTATAAAGCATAAGTCAAAATTCAAAAAATATGTTGGACAAATTTTGTCCAATTTTGGAGGTGAGATCACTTTCCTCCACAACGCTTGCAAAAAAGAAAGTGAGGGAATTCACTAATTTGATGATTCTAAATATATTCACTGCATACCTAGGAAAAAATATCTGAAGTGCATCCTGCTACGTATTCATGGAAACCGGTGGTGAGTGCTGTCAAACAGGAAACACATGGTAGGGAATAGAACATGATGGTGTGGCTTCTAGAAGTCATACCTCAGCTGCCCAAGTGAAATTATGCTGTGTTTTGACTAGAGAACTGCCAGACACAAGTGCATTTAGTCCTTTTCACGGAGAACACCCACGCTGCTTCCTTCACCAGGAACAGTACCCAAAAAACAATGGAGCCCCAGTTGTGAAGGTGAATCTGTGTCAGATGGCTAAGAGTATAGACCCACAGACATGTGGAAGAGGGGAGACAAAGGGGTTTGACTTTCAGTGCTCTCCTGCCAGAGGGCATTGCCAGTCCCAGTAGTGCCACATATCCGGCTCAGCTACAATTCCATCTTTCCTAACCATTCCTATACTAGCAACAGAATTAAGCAAATTACACGTGTGAAGTCCACCTTTAAGCAGAAACCCTGCAGTGATAGAGACATACCTGGTGACTCATCTTCTCAGTAATTCACCCAAAAGCAGACCAACCAGCTGAAGAAGAGAAATAAACAGTAATTCCCCTCAGAACATTTGCATACTCTTCCCAGTACTTCCTCATGTTCCTTGTTGCCATCTTTTCTTTCTGAATATAAAACTTCAAATAAATGCATGCATAATTCATTTTTTAAATACATAGCATTTTCTGTGATTTTTCCTACCGTCCTTTTTCTGCTTTCAGAGGAATCTTTCTATGTTCCTTAAACATGGGACTAGTCAGAGTCCTGTTTTCCAGGAGCAATATGGAAAATAAATCTGAAGCACTTCCCAGAAATTCTGGCATTTCCCGGTTGATCTTCAGTCTTTTGTATAGCTCTGAAAAACCTTTATCTAGTTTCTCAAAATCTCTTTTGACCACTTCTATAAATCTACTAGGGGTACCAACTTAAGCGCATAATAGCAGTCCTAAATGCCCCTAAATTACCTTCAGAAAATACCTGAGATGCCTCTCTCCATTTACACGCCTGATGAAGTGCTTATTTGCTATGTAGAGAAAAGCTCTTGCTTTGAAAGTTCTGTTTACTTAACAATTATCTTTTTGAACTGGAGCAATGCTAGAGGTTTCTACTGTGGTATTTCCAAATTCCTCCTTGGCATGGTTAATCAATCCAAAAGCCTTTTTTTCTTTAAATGGAAGGCTGGATTTATGAAGGCCACAAACCAGTTTTTTTCATGTGATCTTATAGTCTGAGTAGTCTCTAATTTCTCATCTGTAATTCGAAGACACTGACCCTAAGGCCAGCTTAGCAGCTCTGCACTACTTCAGTGAGACAAAATGTTTTTGAGTGCTTATAGGTTTTATAAAAAGAGCACTCCCAGGTGGTCAGAGAGTAGCTTCAGTGGCTACAATATCTTCAGCTTTCTGTTTTCCAACAACTTTGCGTAAACAACTCTCTGGGAGAAAATGGATACGTTCCTGTCAGACTCATCTCTGCCTGAAATGTCATGTTTATGTAGTGGTTCTTTAACGTCTCTGAATTAAAAGTTTTTTTCTTTGTCCACTCTGCTCTTTTCCAGAAATGACCTGTCACCTTCAGGTGGGACTGGGTTGTACCCTAGCCCCAAAATTTAGTAAACACAAAGACTTTTTCTAGCTGTATTCACCTTCCTCTTAAGCTACTCTCTCTTCCTTGTAATTTCAATCATTTTTCACTATTAGCCAATATAAGAAGCACAACATGTACATTTTCATTCTTCTAAAAATAGCCTAGCATTAAATAACCATAAATCAGTTAGACATTGATATCAGCTGAGATCTCAATTCAAAATTCTAAAACTCAGAGCAGAATCCAATGTTTGAATCTCTTTTACCCAAAATTATACAAATCCCTCATGAATGTGGCTGAAGTACTGCAACATAGACAGCTTCAAATTGTTTCCTGTTTCTGCTTAGCTGTTCTCGTGGCCTGTCTTGTCTCTTCATATTTCTCACACTCAATTTCTCCAGCTATAAAATGATGTCAAACTTTACTTCTTTGCAAAGTATTAAGAAATAAACTGTTAAAATAATTCTATAATACATGAGTTTTATTACAGTGAACTTTATTAGTACTTGATTTTGAAAATATATTATCCTACAGACTACACTGAGTACAAGAATAAGACTTCTATTCAGAGATATTGGTTGAAAAAAACAGCCTTCTGTGGAATCAGCCTAATGACCATTCCAAACTACACTCTAAATAGTAAGAGAACAGATTTTTAAAGTTGGATATTTTTAAGCTTGAGAAAAGTACAATATTTACTCATCAAGGTAAGAAGTAGGAAGCGAACCATGCAAGAAAAGAAGAAACTTTTTTGATGTGCCATTCATCATAGGGACAAAAATAAAGCTTTTTTGTGGGTGTCAGAACTGGCTAGACCACATTTGTTGCCCTCCCAGTAATTATCCATTCATGAGTGATAGACATACTTGCTAGCTGATGTATGGCATGAAAGAGTAGTTTACCTGATGAGTTCCAGCAAAACGGATACTCTTATTCAGCTTTGCTCTGTGATCAGGCATACGAATGAAATATCAGAGGATTTAAAGGCTTCCACATTGGTATGCATGTTTGTAGGATTAAGACTGGAATTTGTCAAGTGAATGATTTTTTAATAAAGTAACTCCGCATTAAAAGGCAAACATGCAGTTCTGGCAGATGTCTCAACACAGGACAGTGTTTGCTGCTTTCCACATGCAGGTCATTGCGAATTATTTAAATAGGGTAGAAAAATATAAAGAATCTTAGACTGAGTAGTGCTCTTTACTAGGGCAAATGATTTAAAAAATACAGAAATAACCAGCCTCAGAAAATTTGGCTTAGTTTTAGAAAGGTACCACTTTTGTGGTGAACTCAATTACTCAGTCCTTGCATCATCTTGCCTTACAAATTGGCCACACAGTCATGCTGACCTAAATTACTGGTTCGCAATTGGACACAACCTTTGAAAAGTTTCTCATTTAGGATTGAACTTTTCATGACCTGCATTGAAAACTTCTATTTTTTAATAAAAGCCACAATTTCAACTGATGATATTTGCTCATATGGAGGCCAAAATTGATTGGGGAGTTCAATTTACTTGGAGGTCATTCCAGAAAGTATTTTATAAATAGAACATTTATAGAATGCTTTTCTGTAACTAAAGAGTTAAATTGTCAGGGGTCAGCAGTAAAATCTGGCCCTAAAATGCATTTAAAACATTTTCTGAATTTTTTCTTTTGGATTTTCTGTCCTTTCATGCTGTGTGAGATGCATAAGAAGTCCCTCATCTAGCATTTCTGTTAAAAGGCAAGGTTACCAGCTAACTGCTCCCATTGGTTGGTAGGAATGAGATTTGTCTCAGTGGTACATTACTAATTTGCTAAATAAAACCATTCTGTGCTGCAGATTTACTTGCCAATGCTGGGTTTACATATGTGGACTACAAACCTGAAAATATGGATTTTGTTGTAGCAAGAAAACTCTGGATTTGAAGGCGTCCAGAGGCTTTATAACCTGCCGGCTGACTCCAGACAAACTGACTACAGGTAATAGGTACTTTTTGCCTGCAAAGTAGGGGTGCAATGGGTGAGAGTTTCTTTCCTTACAGTTTTTCTTCAGGATGTTTTCTCAGGATGGTGTAGAGAGTTGGTAAGATCAAAAATTTGCTCAGCTGAGTAAAGGTGACTCACAGAAGCAACAGTTTGCTGATTCATCCATTTTTACAGTAGAAGGGCTACACTCATTGTTCTTCTTGCACAGCAATTGCACAAATGCCAACCTAAACTTGGTATAAAATGCTCCTAAATGTGGAGATCCTATTTACACTCTCTGCACTCAATTAGTTTGTGTAAATCATTACTCAAGGTAAAGAGCAATGGTGAACAAGACTTCAAGAAAAGTCAGGTCAAGTATTGTTTTGTGTATGCTACATGCTCTACGGGATAAAATCCACAAAAAAAAAAACAAAGGATTTTTTACTGTTACCTATTTTTGGAGTTCATTATTTGGGCCAAATATTCTATTAATTAGGCTTCAGAAAGAATTTTATGTTTATGAAAAAAAGAAAAGAACATATTTAAAATCAGTTGCTAGTGCTAGCTTTGCTTTAGAAAGATCCCGTTATAAAAATGTTTGAACATATTTGCTTCATTTTTTTTTTATTAGTAGTATCATTACTGAGTTGTAAGTGCTCCTGGTAGTCAGTACGCAAGTCAGAACTCAGTTTCTTCTTTTTAATTGACTTAAAAAATAGGTAGTAAGAAAATCATATTTCACAGTATCACAGGATTGTCATAAAAGTTTCATTATTGAAAGTAACTTCTATCTCCAGTATGCCTTTTGTATAAAAACTTCAAGGGAATTCTAAGGTACTGTATGAATATTCTATATCAAATCTTGCAATCCTAGCATGAAACATTGATAACAATGTGGTTCAGGGGTACAGAAAAAGCATGACAAGACACTAGGTTTACTGCTCATAGTTGTCTCCAGAACACCCAGAACTGAGAAGAAAATTATTTGAAGAATGCTTTATATCTGGAGGTCAACAAGGAAAACATCAAGGAGTCCAGCTTGGATAGATTCAAGCTTCCAGCCTTTTTGGAGTTTTAACTCCATGTATCTCAGGACCCATTTGCAGTGATGGAAATCTTTTGTCATAGATCAGTGATGCATGTTTTGCATTTGTCTTTAGTACTGGTGCCAGTAGCGGTGGTAGAGGTAGCGGTAGAAGTAGTAGTAGCAGCAGCTGCAGCACTATGCATTATTATTATTTCCTTCATGTGCAAAATACCAAACCATTTCTGAGTACCAAGAACACCAAAATGTTTTTAGTCCCAGACCTGAGAAAAGCTGGCTTACTGGGCAAAAGCTAACCCATACTGATTTACAGCAGTGTGGAAACACATAGGGTACTGTGGTTACAGAATTGCCAAAACCTAGCTTGGTTCTTCTGACTTTAGTCAGAGGAAAGTACTGTTGTGAGCTTCTGTTTAGAAATAAGCCTGCTACCAGCAGCAGGTTTTGAAGGATATATCTCCTGAACTCTTGAAAATAACATTAAGTGCTAGCACATTATCAGCCAGATGTTGCTCTTTAGGAAGTAGAGTGACTTAGCTGGAGAACCTGGGAGGTATCAGAGTAAGAAAGACTTTTCTCTTTGTATTTCTCTTCTTGTGGGGCAATATGATTGTAAAGCTTCATTTCAAAAATATATAACTGATCAAGCAATAGCTGACAATATATTTGTGTTCAGTTATAAAATACGGTTGTTTGTATGCTAAAACTCTGAAATGGCTTTTTTTTTAATATCTTACCAGCCTGAAATTATTTTCATTCATGAATAAAATCAGTAAACCTATTTTTATTTTCCATCCTTTAATCAAAATTAAGCACTTCCTGAAACCCTTGATAACTGTGCTACCTTCAGTGCTTTCTTATCTGTGCCTAAGAAAGGAGAGCCGCTATTCCAACCTTGACAAAAGTACACTGATTCTCTTTTCCTCTTTTTCTCAACACTAAAAATAAGCTGACTCAGGTTAATGGTGAGCATAAACTCCCTACAGCATACAAACTCCTTCAATGAGCTTGTTTAAATCTACCTCAAAGGTGCTTATTTGAACATTCATATCCTCACTGTAAAAAATATACAGTCAACACAGCCTCCTCCATTATGGCAAGACTATAGATAAAGCTTTTGCATTGTCCTTATGGTAACATTCTTTTTGTATGCAGGTGTCCTATCAAGTTACTTATTCACAAATTAGTTACAACACCCCTCTCCATCTTCCGTTGTGAAAATATGTGTGTGCGTGTGTATGTGTACAGAAACACACGCACACATTAAGATGAAAACTGGTAAATATGCACTGATATCCAACCTGCAAGTGGCTCCCTAAATTTTTAACACTTCAGTCTTAACTGTACAATCAATCTGACTGATCTTTGCTAGGAAGCAGAAGTTCCAGGATGATCGCATGACACACTAACAGCAATTCCCTGCTTGGTGCATAAAATGTGTATTTAAAGCTTAGGAAATTTTAATGCATATTTTAATATACACAAATGTAAAGTCTTTTATTTGGCAAGATAATTGTTAATTAAACGATCAGGTTTTCAGTTAATTTAACATGTGTAACATCTCCATGATAAGGTGTTAAGCATTTCATTGATGTTCTTGTACTTAGACAGAGAATATCCCATGCAGAACTAATGAAAGAAATTGTACGATCTTCTTTGTAATGTTTACTTGCTGTATTAGCACCATATGATTTAATTATTCTGATCAGTGTAGGTCTGACTGTCATTACAGCCATGTAAAGGAAAGGCAAACATTCAGAACTATAATGGTAATATTTTAACCACTTCGCATGAAATTATAGATAATAGTTAAATTTCCCTGCAAACCCAGAATACTTTCAGCTTGGGAATGCATTTGTTTTCATGGTGTGGGATTTGCTTATTTTTCTAGTAAGCACAGTTATTTGAGTCAATTTAAAATTTAGGCATTTGCATGTGTATCAATTTGTTCGTGAATGTCTAATAAACAGCTTTGATTCGGAAACAAAAAACTGGCAATTGATTAGACTGCTCTAGTTCACAATAGAGCTCCCGGCACTGATCAGAGATATTCATACAGTTTTTACTGAAGTAAGGAGGTGCAAATTGCAGCTTGTATATGAGCACATTTCTTAAGAGGGCTAAATGACAGATACTTGCCCTTTCACAGCATTGAACTTATCTGCAGCAATAACAGAAGGAATAAAAATTTGGGTAGTAGAAGTGCACTTCCTTAGATTTCCAATGCTTTGTGTGACAGCTAATCTTGATCTTGTTGAATTTGCTGGTAAAATTAATGTAAACATCAGTTGGATGTTTAGTCCTTTTGTGAATTAAAGGTCCTTGCCCATAAGTGGACGTCAGCTGTAAGTTGTTACGGTCAGTGAGAAAATATCCAATATCTCTCTCTGTAATTGCAAGGACCATATTCTAGACCTTGTCTGGCCCAGTTCCTGAAACATGAGAACTCCAACACTTCCCCTGGGCAAGCTCAGCACAGCCTCGTCTATGTGTCTCGTTGGCAGGAAGCTTACCCTGACCAAAGGCTCTTGCAAGGACAATGTAGTTTTACTAATGAATCTTTTCCATGCTCAGAAGAAAAATTGTGTTGTTTAAAGCATCTTTCTAGGTTCCATAGGCAAGAGGCCATCCTATGTAGTAAGAAATACCCCATGCTCTCTTGTCCTCTCCATAGATTTTATATTAAGCTAAAATTGGAGGAGACTGGAGGCACTGCCCTTCCTGGAGTAAAAAGAAAATGTTATCCTGTAATCCTTGGTGATTTATCACTCTTTAAACATAAATATGGGGAACCATTGGAAAGTTCAGCCAGGACAATGTACTTCCAGTTGCATCTCCCTGTTCTTGGCAGATGACAATGACATTGAACATCAATAATTAGACCATACGGACTAAACTTTTTACCCACTCCACTCCCAGGTCCACACTTTTTCTTGTGGCAAATACAGTTTTGGCATTTAGTCTGTTCTAGTCACCCCTCCCATCCCTTCAATTAAATTAGTTGCATACGTAGATTTGGGTTCGTGTGTTTTCTAATCTCAGCACCTAATACTGCATTTCAAATAAGGGGAAGAAGAATGGGTACACATTATTTTTTTATCAGTGTGTTTCACTGCCAGGTTCTCACAGAACATAGCACTGATTTCCCGAGACTTCTTTTTTTTTTCCTTTTTTTCATATATCTTGAACAGCTTTTTGTGCATTGGTTTCTGTTAGCTCAACCTCCTCTACGGAAAATACAAGAAATGCAAATAAAAAAAATGCAGGAAAAAAAATACAAACTACATTAAGAAAATAGCAACAGGCAAACGACATCCCACACCATTTCCTAAGTTGTGGTGTATGAGGAGGCAGGGATGAACTTCACACTGTGAGTGGTTTACAACTACACTGAAAAAATAGTGTTTTATTGTAGGGTTGTTTCAGACCTCAAAAGGCCAAAATAGCACAACATGGAAGTGGTAAAATAAACCCCAAGCAGATGCCTCATAAGAATATTCTGCACTGTATGATTGCAGGGCTTTACCAGGGAAGGCTTTCTCATGAAAATAGTCTGAGATAAGTCTCCAGGACTATCAGTGCACCTGCCAGTCTTAGTGGACATTTCTGTTCCCTGTGAAGATATAATTTCCCTTCCTGATTGTTAGGACCTTGTTTATTCATTTATTTTTTGCATTAAAAAAAGGCAGTTTTATATATCATACTCAATATACTACATCACTAATATATTGCAGAGGAAGTGTGTCTAAAGTAGAAATTAAGATCTTCAGTGAAACTGTTATGAACATGTCAAAATCTTGTAACTTTTTCAGGAGCATTACTCCAATTTTTACCAGTTCTGGTTTCCACATGAGAGTTACCAGCCACACCTGTTTGGAAGAAAGGATGCATAGTACATATGGAAAAATGATTCACAGAAAAAAAAGGGCAGAAAAAGAAGAGAGGAAAATCTAAAGCTGGAAAATGGATGGGATGGGAAGAACAGAATATGGTATCAGAAAACTGTGAAGCCAAGTCAGGGACAGTTTTGAAATCTAGAAAAAGAACTTACAAGCAGATATAAACAGGAGTAGAAGTCATATCCTGCAAAGAGGATCTTTACTTAAAACCTTTTTTGTAAACAAGTTGATCAGGAAAAGCATTTTACTTTAAATGCTGATCACATTTTGTAAGGTGCAGGCTGAGAACCATGACTTATTTAAAAAGCCTCCACATTAATAACTACACAATTATGCAGACTTGTGCAAAAAGAAATGTAATAATAAAAAGAACTATTTGAAGCTAGAGAAGAACACCCCAGCTCAGTTCTTCATCACATTGGCTGATTAATATTGACTTGCTTACCTTTTCTGTATTACCTGGTATCAGGTACTACTTTTTTTCTACCTGGTGATTATTCAGTCAACAATAAGAAGAGATAGCATCACTTCCATTATCCATGTAGTAGAGACGTGATAGTAAAAATCTTGCTCAAAAAGATTCAATGATTCAACCAAAATCATGGAACAGGGTATCCTGATCAATCTGAAGGTGGCACAGAAAGGGCTTCTGAGTCTCTGTGGGTTTTGAGAAGAAGTAGAATTTATGTGTGATCATACAACAAAATAAATGTCCTCAGAACTGTTTTTAAGAATAACAGGATGACTTCTTTAGCAATCCTGTGACTAATTTGAGAGCAGCATATACTGTATGTTTCTGTATCCTATGAGAGCCTTTTAATCATAAATGTATATAATTTTACAACAGCATTTTTTGCATCTGATTTTTTTCACTTACCATAGCTTGACTTGCCTAAGAACTTTGCTGTGGTCTACAGTGTTTGAAGAATCTTTGTGGAATTTGGAAAGCAACAGCACGCGTCAACTTTTGGACTTCATATTTCTTCACCCTATCTGTAAGCAAAGAACAAAAGCCTGTGGAAAACAGTAGATGAGAAAATGAAAGATCTGGGAGCTACAGCAAGGCAGCTGAACCACAAGAGAACCATTCTCAGAAGATTCATTAAGATGCTGGCAAAGCTTCTTCGAGGTGTTTCACTTAATATAAGTAATCACCATACAGTAGCTAGCGTATATATAAGCAGTGAAATATGGTCACAGCCAACATAGGCGAGTAATGATCTGACAGCGTGGGATAATCCCAAAGCAAATGTCAGTTGCTCTCCAATCCTGAAAGCTTATGATTCTATTACTAACGAAAAAAATAAAATAAAAACTAACAGCATTGACATTATTGGAGGAAGGAAAAAGAGTTGTGGAAAGACTAAAGGACAAAGGAAATACCCTGATCTAGATGAACCTAGCCGAATGCAGAAACATTCAGAGGATTAGTAGTGGCAAGAAAAGGCTGCTCCTTTTACATTCCCAAAGTCTTGAAGTTGTTGTCCCCAAGGCCAAAATGCTTCAGGGCTTCCTTAACTTAAAACAGAATCATGAGATCAAGAGACTGTTTTGTTAGCAAATTGTTTCAAAACTATATATGCCCAGTAACACTGTCCTTCCTCCGGAAATGTCCCTTGTGCTGCTGGGCTGGCAGGAAAAGATATCAAAGAGTAATCTAGAAGAATATGGGGTTTTTATATTTCATATACATTTACAGCTGCCATAAGCTAATGTTTCTCCAGTAATATAAATTTACATTCTCACAACAGGCAGAAATTTTATCCCAAATCTTTTGTAAACTATACAAAACACAATAACATTTCTAAAAGCAAAACAGAAAATGTAAATGTATATGTAAACACATGCATATTTGGCAGTTTGGATGTTTGTACCATTTTTTAGAAAAGTAATATAGTGGAGGACAGAAAATTCCCGCCAATAGGATTCATACAACATAGCACTTGAAAACACACACAGGAATAGTAGCCCACGCACAATTATTGCCTGAAACTCCAAGTTAGCCATTACAGTCACTGTTAACTACATAAACTAATAAACTAATAAAACCCAGCAAAAACTTATTGCCAGGTATTTTATCTAAGTTCTCCACGGCAAAATACAGCAGCTGATCTTTGAAAGCTTTTAAGTATTAAGATTTAGCACCAGACCGGGAAAAATTACCTCCTTGACTCTTTCTACTATGTCTTTGTCCCAGTTTGTCTGTTCCAGGACTTGTAAAACCTTTTTTAAAAATACAAAACATACCATTTATCCTATCAGACCATAAGTGCCGTGAAACACACCACAGCAAAATCCTTCTGATGGGTTCAGGGGATAAGCGGACACAAAAAAACCAAATGAACTGAATGACTGCTTTGCTTTAACAGTCCTCATTCCTGAATATAAACTTACTCTTTTTCTGTTTTGAAACCTGAACCGTGGTTAGAGGAGTGCTGCTCGGATGGTATTTGCTATTCTAATAGAGGTAATTCCTACCAGCAAATAGATGATATCTCGAGACTTGATTGACAGGCATCTAAAAAGATGAGAGTCCAAAGAATAACCTCAAAATATACGTTCCACTGGATGACTGCAGCTCTCCACGTAGCCTGTATCCTGTGAAGAGTAAGTCTGCTTCTAGTTAAGCAACTGAGGAAACAAATTTTATTTGCTTTTCCATTTACAATTGCTCTTGCAAACTACGTGGATTTGAGTTCTCCATAAAATATCTGTCAATCAGCTGCTCTTTCCATTGCCTCCCAAGAAAGTTTTGATGTTGGGTTATCTCTTGAGCTCTCTCTTTTAATTTTTTTTAATTTTGCAAAATGCTTCACCAATCCACTCTTATTGTTCTAAATTGATTCACAGCCAGTCAAGCCAAATATTAATAACAGTTTCCACCAATCTCAGATACACAGCACTTTCAGGTACATATTTTCTAGTAACAGTAGGAGAATAATGCATGGTTAACATATTAGATTAAAATCAAGAGATCTGGAATCAATTCATTCTCCTACCACAGAGATTCAGTACAACCTTGGGCAAATCACAGCAAGAAAAAATGTACAACACACTCTTCAGGCAGATGAGCTATGTCCCTCACAGTCTAATCTCCCTATCTATCTCAATGGAATGGACAGACAATAACTGCAGGTGCCTGCCATTTCTGTCTGCAAACACTACTGGACTTCCACTCTTTATTGGATTATTTTTCTCCATATGCACATCCAATGGCCAATACAATGAAGCCCAGATATTTGAGCCTCGCAGACACTCTGACACCAGCAGCAGCAAAATGTCAGGTAGGTGTAACGTCATGGAGAAAAACAGCTGAAAAGGTTTATTAATTTATAAAGTTTTCATTTTTCAGGAACTACTGAGACATGTGTTCATGCATGTGTATATCTGCATGGTTATACATGTGGGTGCGTCTGTGAATGAGTGCGTGTGTGTGAAAGACAGCTTAAAAAAAAGGGCACTTCACAGACATTTAGGGGGAAATTGATTTAGAGATGGAAGAATTCCACCAAAAAGCCAGATCACATTTCCAGCCATGTGTTCTGCATTGTACTTGTCTGTATTTCCCATCTAGAATGAATAACTGGAAAGACTCTGTCAGTACCCCAGATAAGAAAGGGAGCAGGATACTTCTTGACTACCACACATTTCGTAAAGGAGAAAAGGCTGTTTGGTGCAGTGTAAGTCAGATCAGGCTGAAGAGAAGCAATCCTGTTGCTGCCTCCCACACACAGACAATTTACACCTGCACGATTCAGCTGTGCTGAAGCATTTTAATTAACCTCAGAAAATCAAGAATACTGTTTAAAATCCCCTTCTCCTCTTATTAGATCAGAGATGTAGAAATGTCATGTTACATGTGTTGCAGCTTGTGTGTACAATGGAAAGAATTAAAAATAGTTTCTAAAACCTGACTAAATTTTCAGTATATTTGTGAATTGGATTTAGTCATTACATTAACTGAGTACTGCTCTTTGTACAGTAAATACATGTACTTTGTTATTTACAGCGGAAGATTTTTTTTTAAATACTTTTACAGAACGAGGAGGCTAAGAGGAAATATGTAAAGCATTACTAGTATCCATGATTCATTGACAACAGGGCTGGTTTTGTCCATACGTCTTCAGAAATGTTTTTTCCTACAATAGTGCCAGCTAAGAATAAGAGCCCATTTTTCTAAGCACTATGGAAACAGAATAATCTTAAAACTAGCCCTACCTCAAACAGTTTACAAACTCAGAAATGAGAGAAAGCAGATAGTAGGTGTTAGTTTAGTTTTTATGTCTTGCCTTGTATACTGAAACTGTAAAGACATATAAATTGTTGCTAGTTCTGATGCAGCTTTGTGATTTGCAGATTAAACTGAAACAGTTAGTATGGTTGCTGCTTTACTGTTCCAAGAAGTATTTGAATTTCTGGATCTCAATGAACCTAACAACTTTCTTTCTCACAACGGCTTTTAGTTTTACCTTCATAGATTTTATTCAAACTTGGATGAACGAGGAGAAAAGCTGTAGGTTTTTTGATGCCCTCTAATCTGAATTCTAAATCAAATGAACCATCAAAATTATATTACACTTCTTTATACTTAATCTGAATACTAATATTGTTTATTTGTCCTTAGTTGTTCCAAAGTTGTTACAAGTGCTGTCATATAAACTAGCAAATTGCCTGCAAATGTTGGCAGTCTGAGGGAGCAGGCAAAATTTGAATGGACCAAAATAGCTTTAAAGCCTTGAATAAGGATTCTAATCTCTTTGACAAAACAAACATTTATCCTGTCTCTACTTCTTCTGTTTACTAAATCCATCTTAAAATCTCATTTAAAAATACATGCAGGAACAGTGTTCTCCATGTCCCTTTACAAAGTGCAGATGTTTCTCATCAAACGTTGAAAGCAAAGCATCAAGCTGGAGAGAGGCAGCTAGTGGAGTTCCTCAGGCCCTGCTCTTGGGATCAGTCTTATTTGCATCTGGATGGATGTAGAAAACAAAAAACATCTGTGGTTCCGAGATGGACTGACAAAGCAAAGTGATCACAACAGAAGAGGATATCACACCAGAAGTCTGGCCACGACAGGAGAAAAATCATAGAGGCTTATGTCAGTAGAGCCATATTTGTCAAATTAATGTGTTGCTCCTTTTTACTCTATAGAATAATTTTACCTTATTTAATGCAAAACTTCATTTTTACATAGAAGTGGTGTTCCACCAGACAGACTGAAATCTTTAAAAGTTGTCTACATAGCCAATTCCCATTGAATTAATGCAGTTAAAATATAATGGATTAAAACACTGGGAACTCAAGTATTTTTTTCCCCAAAATTATTCAAATTATTTATGTGAATCATGTTGTGCTGTGGAAGATAGGAAGAAAACTTTTTACTTGGCCGCCCAAAAAAGATATGATATAATTTTTAATAATATTGCTTTCCAGGCCCCTCGCAAAAGACAACATTTTAGTTCTTTCCTACTAGGTATGTTTACCACCCGTTGCAAAATGATCATCCCTGTAAATGTCGCTGTAAAAAGAAATTTGTTATTTTTCTTGTTTGCAACCTGGAGATACCAAATATTCCTAGACAGCTGGTAAGCAGTCACTTTAGTGAGAAATAAATACCACTGCATTGCACTGAAAGCAACTAAGAAATAATTTTGGTGCATTTACCCCTAACCCTGGGTGTCTGTGATCTTTGCACTAACAGGTACTGCCTTAACATCTCATAGACTACGGATGTTTTCAACATCTTTTTCATTTGTAGCTGCCTGTGATATGTCAAAAGAATTACTTTCACCACTGATAACTAACATATTTCTTTAGAAAGTACTGAAAATGATGTAAAAATACTTTTTGAGTCTACTTTTTTCAGATTACTTTAGTGTGTCCTTTTTCATTATAATTCAGCTCTCTCTGAGATCTGAAACTACCTTTTTGTGGTTCACAAGTTGTTGTAATCAACTTGGCTCCAGGCCAAAACCAAGCTGTGTGACTCAGTGACAGTTGCAATCAGTGAAACCAGGAAAAAGACAAAGAGTCAATACATTCTGAATCCACAGCAATGGATGAAAATGTTTGGAGACCTTTTTACAAGGTTCTCAGGAACATCAGTGAGATTTAAATATGGGCTAGAAAGAAAACACTTAAGTATTTCCGTCCTCCATCCTAGAGTGTAATACATTGTCATGAAATGTTACTTCAGTGGAAGGTATCTAAAATTTTTCTTCCTATAAATGATAAAATCCCCTGACAAAGACCTCTTGTCTAAATTGTTTCACAAGCATTTTTGTAGCATTTGTGTGATCTGCACGTGAGGGCAATCAGGAACCCGCACTAGCTAAACACTGCAGGGAGGAGTTGAATCTAGGGTGAGATACAGCAGATGTTAAATAGTTACACCTGTTCTGCTCTTTCTGCAAAGAAAGGAAAAAGCACAAAGCATAGGAGAACAAGTTAAAGATATCCTGGATAGCTCAAACTTATGTAATAGTACTCCCACTTTCTCTGTTAGCAATTCATTGCTTATTCATGAACAGAAATGTACTTAAAAGTCTCCCACAATCACACATATGAATACAGTCCCACTCGTTTGCACATTTGTATAGCGATTCCTGCAATATTACCTTGTATCAAGCAGCTTAAAAATGAACTTTTAAGGTAGAACATACAATACACATTTTCAATAGCCCTGGAAATCAACAGATAAATCAGTGAGAACTACAACACATCCTCCTGTCACAAAGAGCCTTCAGTTACATAAAAATTGCCAGATTGGCTCAGATTAGTTGTCCATCGAGTATCAAATCCTGTTTTTGAAGGTGACAAGTACCAGATGCTTCAGAGGCAGGTGCAAGAAACCCCCATACTGAACACTTATGTAATAGAGAGGGTTCTTCCTAAAATCAGGCAGTTGGTGGGTGGCTTATGCTTCACAGCAGGAGAGTTTATAATGCCGTGAAATGTTTATCTTTGTTATGCAACCATGGATGTGATTACCCATCCACAGTCAGTTTGGGCAAAAAGTGCCACAGGGTTTTTAATAGACACTGCTAATCAGGACCTTGTTTTATTTCTCAGCTGAGACACATCAGAGCAAACCAGGATCTGAGAGAGTATGATACCAATTTTCTAGACTGATCATTTTTTAAAGTATAGAAAGCACTCATAAGTAGGGTTCATTTAGCCATTTAAAACTTGGGTATCTGGTCTAAATTAGTCACTAAACCAGAGATATATCCTAGTCTGAGTACTGATAAGTAGAAGCAGTGAGTTTCTAGGGCTTCACATAGCGAGTGAATTGGGGAAGTTAAGCAAGAGGACATTTTGCTTCAAGACATTCTTGGGCGAAAGAAAAATCTCTTAGGCAATTGTAATTAAAAATAGCCTAGATCTGAACTATACTACAATTCTAAAATAGTATTAACAATCTCCATTACTTAAAAGAAAGATGGTGATTTTTTTTAAAAAAGGATGAATTTGCTACACTGTAAAGAAGGAGGAAAGGAAACATGCATTATAAATACCAAAAAACTTCCTATACCAGATGCTTGATTTTTAAATTAGTTTATATTGCTGTTATAAATTTTTGCTCTCCTTCACTGAGTTAAAGCTTTTCTACAAGAGGCAGCATGCATATATAACAACTTAATTGAATTTGTTTGATGGTATAATCATGCCATTAGTTAATTTAGCACAACTCTTTGTGGCTCCTAGACATAATGGCATATTCTGCTTACTTATCACACTGGTTTGTGGCACAAACCCATTTGTAGGAAAAGAAACATGCACAACACAGACAGTCTCAGGTTTTGATACTCTTTTAAATTCAATAATTTCAATAAAATGGCAATAATAAGCACGGTGGAAGAATATATTGGAGTAACTGGGAGCCTGAAGTGGCATGAGGCAAGCAGCCTATTTTCTAAAGCGAATATTATGTGCAACACTCACTTCCATTTGTGCAAACGCTCCATTCAAACCTTGCTTATGCATTTCTGATTGCTTTCTGCTTCTACTGGAATGGATAATCTTGAGACAGTAATGTATCAGTTAGAGTCTCTGAGCCACTTTTAAAAATACAGTGGATGTTTCTTTCCATTCTCATTTCCAGAAGTAAGAGAAATCGGGGTGGAGTAAAAATTGTCCTCCCATGGAAGCTGAGTGATACAGGAACCTACTTCCTCATGGCTGCACACATTAAAGGATTGTGTAAATGCTCCTTGTTCATTTTACTGCAAAAGAAACAGGCTTGCTTTTACTCTCTGCAGTGGTAGGTTGAAAGTAACCTCTCAGCTGTGCCCCGAAATGAATTAAAAGTCTGCATACAATTGACCACAGCGTCTCAGCTGAAATCTCTTCAACTATATTGAAAGCTCTTGTTCAATTGTGCCATACCCCACGGATTTTTAAATGAATTGCCAAAAACTGTACAGTACGGATAGCAGGGCTGGGAGGAGAACCAGAACTGCTGACGGGTCATTCCATGTTCAGCGCACTAGACCACAGTTTCCCCTAGACAAAACATTTCTGCATATGGAACAGAAATGTATCTCCAGTTCCTATTTTATATAGACTGAAATGACTGTAATGGCTATGTCCCCAATTACTGTTCTGTAGGCACCACTGTAATTTCTGAATATATTTGGGACTTTCCCTTTGGAGGATCCTGGGGCCTGATTTTCTAGGTGACTATTGACAATAACCAGCCAAAGAGTCAATAAAAGAGAAAAATATGAAAGATTATATTAAATTTAGAATGAGATTTTAAAGAAGATTTTGCATGTTCTTCACAGAATATCTACTTCTTAACATAACCAGTAGCAAACAAATGAGATTGCAGTAATTTTCAATGTACTTAGATTGTATGTTTTCTTTCTTTTATTCACCCAAATTTTGTGATATTTTACCAAGCCACACATTAGGTTGGCACAAATCATCACCGCCTCCATAAAAAGTAGCTTTGCACTGCCACGATTATCTTGCTCCCTCTTCCATGCTATCCATTCTTGGGCATGCATGGCTGTTTATCTAGTTGCATGGTCAACTGGAAATACTGAAAGACTAATCAGTTTTTATTTCACACACTGGTTTTAACCTGGGTGAATTCCCCAGTGCAGTTCATTGCTCAACACACAAATATCTGGGCCACCTAAGGCACAAGATAAGGAAAGGAGCAGAGCAGGAGGAAGGGGAAGGTAAGGCTGCTTCTCTCAGTGGCAATGCTGCCCTAGCTGGCCGTACTTTAAGGCATATAGGCATATTAATGCAAAACCCAAACATATGCTTATCCCCAAACATCCCGCGAGGATGCTCAAAAGGAACAGAATAAGGCTATGAAAAATGATACCACAGATCACCACTGGCAATTCCCGTGTACACCCGCCACACCAAAAGTACAACAACTGATAATACATCTGAAAATACACAAGATGCGTGTGTCCCCCTCTCCATCCTCCCACCTGAGTCTCCATTTTTCCACACCTATTAGCAATTGCTAGCATTTTCTATCTAGTATAAATAGCTCTAGGTTATCACAAATCAGTAACTGGAATAATTGATGAAACTGATATTCAGATGAGTTAGATCCATCTCAAATACATTGGAATCAATACAAATTTGACTCTAGCATAGTTCTGTATCTTGCTGGAAAACATTTTTGAGACAGTAGCATTGAGAATATCTTGTATGCAACAACAGGATTCTTGGTTAGAACTTAAAAATCTGACTTTGTTGAAATACTAATATAGATTTAATCAGCCTAGTTTAGCTAAATCCTTATTAAGATATGTGTAATGACCACCCAGTGTTTAACTGAATGATTCTGAATGAAAGAAATTCCCACATGAACTCTAATAATTTTCCTCAAATTGGTAGAATGCCCACCCTACCTTGATTTTTTGTAAATTTATCAATAGCATCTCAATATGAATATAAGCATCACTGTGTTTTGTGGTGGCAGAGTTAAAAACTTTCAAATTTAGGAGTTAAAACCTCAACTAACAATTGGTCACTTAAATTCTGCAATGACTGATTAATCTGGATGTCATTACTTAACTTCCACTGATCCTATTACGGATTTTAAGATGTAAATGCCATGCTGATCAGAATTATGCAACCTAACCCCTCTAATACAACATCTATATATAATTCTTTTGCCATAGACTCAGAGTCCTGCTACAATCCACAGCTGCTCCTGACCACCTCTTTCATCAGAGACATTCACAAACACATGCAGAACCACCTAAAGGAATGGTGAATGAGCATATAGGGCCAAATGCTCTACATGCAATAGCAGGATATGAGAAATGCTTTAGTGTCACTTGGTCAAGTAAATATGTTTTTTAACATAGAGCAAACTGCTGTGGCATCATAGTTAATCCTGGTTAACTCAGCATTTTTAAGACTAGTGTTAGTCACAGAAGCACAAACACTGATGAGTTTGGGGTGCATTTAGTTGTGAAAATTGCAAAAATACAAAAATAGAGAATACAGATTATTATTTTGCTTACATGGCTTTCTCCTTGTATGTTATACAGCTTCCTAATTACATACATTGACTTCATTCTCTTTTAGCAGTAACTGTTGCCTTCCCCTTTCTCACTAAAAAGGGTGTCTGGAAGCAAGACCAGAAAATACTTGTTACCTCAAAGGTCCTCAGCTATCACAATTTTACAGCAGAGCAAAGGAATTGAGGACTAAATTAGTTTTTGTAAAGTGCAACTAAAGTAGGTGTTGGATGCAGGAGAACATCAAAAGCAATATAAAAAAATCATAATTTTTATCCACATTTGTGCCATTCCATGCTAGCTATATCTTGTCTCTAGCTAAGGAGTCATCCCTGCACCTACATCAAAGAGCGAGTACACCTTAGTAGCTCTAGTGAAAAGTACCAGAAGCTTTCATTTTTGGAGTTATCTTTTGCAGGTCATATACAGGAAGGCTATATTTCAGCTCAGGAAATTTAAATTGTAAAGTTTAGAACATTAGAAAGCAAAGCAGCACAGAATGTATGAAGACAGACAAGACCCCAAAATATGCAGTGGTTGAGACAAGAAGTGGCCATGTGTCTGAGGTTTCTGAATGGTGTCACCAGTGCCTAGCCCACTTCTGTCTTGTTTCCACAGGCAGGGCTCACAACTACTTCTGAAGTAAGCCATTTACATTGAAAACACCTAATCACTTATTCTGCTCCAAAAAACAAACCTGGAAGGCCCTGAAATCAACTGCTTCTCAGCAAAAGGATGCCAGTACTCCAGGATTGTGTTCTCTGATGTTTCCAACCTTGGCAGATGGAAGACAGAGGATTTCAAAAACAAGACACAGAGCAGTGGAGGTTTTCTGTCCTCTTCATGGTACTCAGGTGAAGGGAGAGAAAGTAATTTTCACATTAAATATATTTAAGGAATTTAAAATAAAACCCCCGACTAATGCTCTTTCTTGTCATCATCATGCCTCCTTCTTCAGGTGGATCTGAACAGAGCTATACCACCATGTGGAAAACTAAGCTGATTCCTGAGCATTCGTGTACAGGATCATATAAATCAAATTATCCTAATAAATCATTAGCTTACAGAATACTAAGTATTTCAGCTGAAGCCAGTAGAAAATGAGAATTACATTGGCAGGAAGTCATGTTATTTGCCAGTCACAAGACAGGAAGTTCTCTGAAAGGATTCTCTTTAATAAGTAGGATAATACTATGTCCTCACAACTACGTTTCAAAACATGTGAGAGGGGTCCCATCAAATACTTCATTTGATTCACATGAATTGTAAAATTGTAGAAAAATTGGTTTGTAATGCATTTTTAGTATTTAGATGAGGCTGTACCACGAATGACTGATCCATTTCTGAGTGTACTCTTGCAGGAAATAAAACAGATGTTTCTACAAAACAATTTGAAATCCTCTTCAAAAGCTTGCTAGATAAGGGAGCAAGCCTTATTACAGCAGGTTTGAGATGTATGCTGTTTGAAACGTGTTATAAGCCCTTTATCAGAGAGCACGATAGCAGTTTACTATAATTGTTCCATTATGCTTATGGTAGAATTCTCTTATAGAAACATGGAATATTGATCCATAGGAATATTGTAATGAATATAAACTACCTAGAAACAAAACACACCTTTTCTTGCCTGCTATAAGATAAAAAAAATCTATGTCTAAAATGCTTTAACTAACCACCCCTCAAAACAAAAACCTGACTGAAACTGTGTATGCTTTTTCCTCAGTATGACATTTTCTTGTAGTTTTCAATCACACAGAAAAAAAGGGAAAGTCTTCAAAAAAAGCTTTGAATATCAGTAAGAACCATAGACAAATTATATTTTGAACCTTAGGTGAAAAGAATTTCCTTAACAGATATCCTTGAAAAATGCAATATTGCCCTGCTTCTGTGCACTCGCACAGATGCTGCAAGTTTGTAGTCTGGCCTTCGATGATGTGAGGCTCTCATTTCCCTGGAAATGGTGAAAACTCCTCCTCCCCATTTCCCATGTTCCCGTCTCTGGCTTCCTTGGGAAAAGTAGCCAACCAACGGTAGTGTGGGAATCAGACACGGAATGATCATCAAAGGAGCTTGTCCCATCTTTTTCAAACAGAAGAGAGAACAGCTCATCGCTGCTCCTATGACACCACCAGAGCTGGGAAGAAATCCCGCAGTTACAGGAAAAACTGAAATAGGATTAGAGTTGAAGAGAAGAGTCGTGGAGAGCAGCTGTCAAAAAAGTGAGGCAGTACACAAGAACCAGAGAGAATGAACGTGGATTGGCGAAGTGATGTCTCTTACAGGAGCACCACAGTATCTCACTTCAAAAATTTTGGACATGAGATGTATCAGTTGGCAAGCATGCATACAAACACTAGTCAGGAAGAAATCAAAATCCAACCAACAGATAAAACCACAATATGATCTTTTATTATAACCTAATTTACTTGATGGTCTGACTCAAGAATTTTGAGTCCTCCAGGTTTACAGCACTGCTACCCTCTCCATCAATCTGATCAAGCAGCACGTTTGCCGTGTTAAGTTCCTGAAAAAGGATATGGGTTCAACTGCTGCTGCTTCTTGACTTCGCTGCTTACCTGAATCAGCTACAAACGCTTCCATTTCAGCGTGCATTTAGGGAGAGGCCAAGTCAGGGTTTCACACCCACCCTCCCGCGCCGTCTCCCGCTTAGAACTGCTCTCATTACAAAAGGGCTCCCTCCCGTTCCAAAGGCAGAGGGGAAGCCTGCACCGTACACACAGAGGTGTTGCCCTGCCGACGGCCTCGCATGGCACCGCTCAGAACAGAGCAGATTCAGGCTGCCGTAACTGCATTCTTGGCTCGCCAGTCCGTCCCCTCCGCAGATGCGGAGGCCAGCGGCGGGCTAGGAGAAACCGATACCGGGAACGGGATAGGGGGAGTCCCGCTTCGCTGGCCCTCGCACTCCCCACAGGCTGCCGCACACTTCGCGTTTACATTCACTGCGGCTTCAAAAAGTCGGCAACGAGCGGAGCCCCAGCCCGGGCACGGCCCCCGCGCCGGGCCCCGGGGCCGCGCAGCCCGCGCCGAGCAGGGCCCGGTGGCCCCGCGCCCCCGCCTCGGGCAACCGCGCCCCCGTGGCCCAGGGCAGGAGCAGCTACAGCAACCTCTCAGCTCTCCAGGAGCAGGAAAGAGAGCGCCTTTGGGATAGTCCAAGTATCCCTCCGCGGCGCCGTGAGTGCGTGCGCGGCAGCGCTTCCTCGAACCGGCGTGAGGTAGCGCCGGGGGAAGAGAGGGAGGGAGGGAGAGAGAGGGAGGGAAGGAACTACTTTCAGGAAACTCGAGCGCAGGGCCCGCCGCCGGGCGCCGAGAGGAGGGAGGCGCCGCGGGGTCAAGGAAATCGCTTTCTTCCCCTCGCTCTTCCCTTTTCTCCCCTCCTCCCTTTCCCCCGTGGTTATTTTGGATCAAACTGTGGCGGCGGAAGGAGCTTGAAGTCAACGTTTCCGCCCAGTTTTCCTGCGAGGAGGCGGGGGGCGGGGGGGAGGCAGCTGCGGGAGCAGGGCGGCGGTGGTGGACGCGCATGGAGTTACTGCCAGGCAGGGAACGCGGCCGCTGAACTTCCCCGCTGGTTCTTTCCTCCGTTCGCCCTGCGGCCGGGGCGCTCTTTTCTCGCCCTGGCGGCTCCTCTCCCCCTTCCTTCCCTCCCGCGCCTCTCCGCACACAAACAGCCGTGACGCATCCTCTCTCTTCTCCGTCCCCCCCCGGTTCCCACCCCCAGGCTGGTTTAAAACGCCTCCCTCCCCCCGCCGCCAGCCTTCTCCCTCCTCGGGGCTGGCGCGTCCTCCCGCCGCAGTCCTCGGCGTCGCTTGGGAGGGGGTGGGAGAGCCCTGCCGAGCCGCTCTGCCCCCCCTTCCCCCCCCCCCCCCCCCCGGCCTGTGGCGGCTCCGGTGTCTGCAGGAATTTCTGCCGCCGCCTGCCCCGGCTGGGCGCGGGAGGCGGCCGAGCAGCAGCAGCAAGAGGAGGAGGGCAGCAGCAGCGAAAGCGGCTGCAGCGGGAGATGAGCTGCAGCGGGAGGACGGTGCCGTGCAGCTTTTTGCGGCGGGGAGCCCTCCCTTGTCTCCGCTACTCTGTTCCCCTTTAACCGGGGCAGCTCAGGAGCAGAAGATCAGTGGTTGCTTCTGCTGTTTCCATCGCTGCCTTCATCGTCATCATCTCTAAAGACGAGGTAAATACGCTGCAACGCCGGACAAGAGCATTCCGTGTTTCCAGGATAAAGACCGCTTCCTCTCTCCCTTCCCCTCCCTCTCCCTCACTTCAGGACGCTGCTCGTGCCCTCGCCGGGGGCGGCAGCCCGGGGAGGGGGTAACAATGGTGAAGTTTCTGGTGAGTTCTGGCTGCGCCCTGGCTGCGTCTGTGCTGCTCCTTCTCCCTGTCGGATCGCGGTGAGGAGAAAATGAGCGAAGAGACGGCGACTTCTAACAACGAGTAAGCGGCCGCTCCCCGCTCCCCCCTCTCCCCGCCGCCCTGGGATCGGGGCTGGGGGCTCAGCGTGTCCCCCCCGGTTCCGCGTCCCGCGGGGGCTCTGCCCGCGCCCGATCTCCTGGCCTGGCCGTGCGCGTACTGCACATTTCTGCTCGCCTACATGGACGCCCTGAAGCTCCTTCTTTGTGGATGAGCTTGGTTTTGAGGGGCTGCGAGCCAGCCTTCAGAAAAGCGTGGTGTAATTAAAGCCCGGTAGAAGGGGGTGCAGGTAACAACGGTATCTTTGGGGGGGGAGGTGGGTTTTAAATGCCCAGAGAGGTATCAGCACGTCCCACCTCTGATAACATCCTATTACTTGTAGATATTTCACATGGAAACTAGTGTGTGGGAGCTTCATCCTGCAGGAAACTGCTCCTGAATTTTAATTGGATGAGTCACGTCAGTGTAAATACAGCTTAAACCTACCCTAAAGCCATTTTTTTCCCCTCTTTTAATAAGCACTTGGGACTTTTTTTTTTTTAATAAATAGAGGAAGGGAACAATTCAGGGATCTCTTTAATATTTTTAATGTGATTTGTTTGGAGGAAATCCAGAGGAGAATGTGTGTGTGCGGCTGTAAACGCCGTTTGTCTTTGAAATATATTTTGGGTCGGAGGAGCTGAATATTTGTCATTAAATAACCGAGTTCTTTATGGCGTAGAAAACCAAATATGAAGCATTCTCAAACTTTTTGCTGTTGCCGGGAGGTTTAAGGCTGATCGCTGTGGTCTTGGAGCGTTGGCGTTACGGCTCGCTATGTCGGTGTTCGCTCGGGGTGATTTTATGAATGATGCGGGTGACGGCCGCGGCCATGGCGATGGGAGGGAGTGCTGCGCCCATTGTGCTTGAAGTGGCAGGGGGTGGATGTAGGAGAGCGGCGCGGCTGACGGGGTGTCGAGGGTTCTCCTTCGGCAGGAAAGATGGGTTTCCCATTTCCCTGCCTTCCTCGGAGCAAAGCCTTCGCACCTTTGCGTGCTCTCCCCAAAACACGAAGATTGGATGCCCTAGAGGAGCGGCGCGGGCAGAGCCCCGCGGGGGAGCGGAGCCTTGCGGGGGTGCGGAGCGCCGGGAGCCCCGCGGTGGTGCCGAGCGCGGAGCGGGCCGGGCAGGAGCGACTGCGGCGTCCGCGGGGCCGGAGCTGGGGCCGCCGCCATGTTTCCCTTTTTTGTGAATCGCTCTCATTTGCATATCACGATCTCCATTCACAAAAAAAAAAATAACCGAAAAAAAGGAAATCGCTGTCATCACCGCTGACCTGCGGCAAAACCTGCCTCGCAGAGTGCCTAAGGCTGCTGCTCCTGTACTAGGGACCAGCCTGCAGGCAGCGGCGGGTGGAGGAAGGTCTCCAGGACCTGCTGTACTAATATGTGCTGTTCGCTGCTTGTTGACACAGTTATGTGGGAAATATCAGCTCGGGGAGGTGCTGGGAGCACGTGATCCGCTCCATTCATAAAATACCTGGCTGTCCATTCACAGTGCAGTACAGTGTCTGCATTCAGAAGCCTGGCAGATCAGACCTGCATGAGAAGGAAGAGGCAGCCAGGCCGGCAGGTTTATCAGAGAGGGCCGCAGAAAGAGAGGGCTTATGGCTCCCAGCATGGGAAATGACTGTAAAGAGGAGAAGGGGGACACGGTTGGTTTTACGTTTTGCGTTTGTTCTTTTCTTACAAAGGAGCATTAGTCCAGAAGTGTCTTCTCACTGTATCGTCTAACATTTGAGCAGGGAAAAATTTTAGTTGGAAAACGTTGAAATATTTTCCCCTCTAGAAGTACTGACTCAAAAATTAAATACTGAAAATCAAATTAATTATTATAAATGAGTTTTCAAGATGTGTTAATCCATTTTGGGGAATTTGCATTTTATTGAATGATACTGTATTACATCTGCAAGGTATCGTCATAGTGTAGAAGGAAGTGAGTTATACTTAATTTGAAATCTGAAAATGTTGCGTGTTATAAAATACAGGTAACAGTGAAGACAAGTAAATTTATATATATCAACAGTGCAGTTCATTTTTGTCTGCTTGTTTTGAGAATTTTAAGGCAGATTAGGTATTGTCATTTCTCCTTAACCTGTGCCGTGGCTGAAGACATCTCTGGAATATCAGAATAATAGAGAAATGTATTTAATAGGGCATAAACTATTTAGAGGTCAGTATATTAACTTTAAGTATTTTGGAATCTTTCCAAAAATAAAGGCAAATGAAATTTAGTGATGAAGGATCCCTGAAGCAGTCAATTTATTTCTTTGATGTAACTCTTTTGTGGTCGCCAGTCTTAAAAAGGTGATGTTTACCGCTCATGCATACGCTATTTCTTTTTCTTAACAAATTACACCATGGTGATCTTCAATTATACATTTGTGGAGTGGAGGAGGCTTTGTTGTTTGCACAACCTAAGAGGATACCTGAAAGTTTACTAATCGTTACTTAAAATGAGAAAGAAAATCTCACATACAGTATTTGGTTTGAGTTAATTCAGGGTTGTTATAGACCTAAATGTGTATAACCTTACAAAGCACTATAAACAGTGCTTTTTCCTCAAAGTTTTGTTTTTTTTTTTTAACTTTGGTTATTAGACTATCAGAAGAAACATAAGAAAAATATTTCTCTTCTCTGTTGCATTTGCTATTTTTGACAAGGATAGAGTCGTTGTTTCTCTTTGGTTGGTTTTGCACACAGCACAAGCATGTCATTTTAAATGACTGGGAAATATGAATTAAACTCCATTTGTGAAAATAGGGCAGATCTACAAATTGAAATCAATCATATATTAAATATTCATTGTGTTTAATTTTATCAGTATAATTAACGGCACCAGTGGCCTTGAATTCATTAACAAATCTCTTCGCATATAAGGACGAATACGGGTACTTTGCAGGACATTTTTTGTCACTGTGGCTACCAGGAATATTCTGGTAATTGAGCCTTATTCTACTTGTAAAAATTCGTTTTATGGAGTAAGATATAAATATTTGCAGTGACTAGAGTTTGACCTCAGTAATGTTAAATTCTCAGTGTTGGTGGGAAGGATTAATTAAAATGCTGCATTAAGGACTGTTAGGTTTCTTGTCAGTCATGAATCTATGGAAAGCAGCCTTATATAAAATTCTGATTGCCACGGATAAATCTTCATTGGTGATTTTGACATTGCTCTTGTAGTGATGTTATTGTATTTGTCAGGTAGGTATTAGTTAAATAAGTGTATTTCTATACCTCCAGTTAATTCCCTTCCCCCCCCCCCCAACACACACCCCCCAGCTGCTCTGCAGTCAGTGTGGTCAGCATGAACACAATGTGGTGTTCAAAAATGCTACCAATTTTTTAAATGAAGGAATAAGTAGGATACATGGACTCATGGGTCAGTTCTCCGTTCATGCAGTTTAACCATAATAACATCAAAGCAGGCATATCAGCAAGCACTGTACCAAATTTTTGGTTTGGTGGCAGATTTTATTCCTGTCTAGGAATGCGACTGAATTGCAGTGTTAGGTAAAACAGAATAATTGTTATATTTTGTAGTCCCCATTCAGTAGGGATAAATGATGACAGGCTCAAGATGGAGTCTGGGTTGCTGCTATTGAAAAGTAGGAGCGCTGCTTTATTGGCTTGTTTACTTTCCTCTGTATTGCAGGTGGCCTCTTTCTTTTTCAGGGAATGCTTGTGCCCTTGAATTATTTTCAAGTAGAAAATCTACGTACTAGATTTTCACAGATTCAGACCATTGCATACTAATTGTTTTGCTACATAAATATAGGTACTCATTTTCCTAGATAATTCAGTTCAAGAGATTATGAATTAAAGAAACACGGAATACATAGTATGCTGCTGTGTGCTTATCAGCCTCTAGATTATAATGTTACAAACATCCTCAAGTATTGATTTGAAAAAGTAAAGCTGAACTAAATTTTTAAAATAAAATGCTTGATATGTTCATGTCTTCCTCCAGTATTTTTGAAAATACTGTTTATACTTCATTGTACTTCATTTGTGCTTCAGAACTCCTTGTATTACAAGCCAAATACTGAAAGATGAGCATGAAATCATATCACAAAGTAAAGCCAACTAGTTTAGTTTTATTAGTTCTATTAGTACTAAATTTTCAGCAAGCTGATTTTCTTTCTTTTATTTAGGATGTATATCGACTTTGGAATTTTGCATCCCTTAACGTAAGGAATTTGTAAAAAAATGGTGTTTAGGTTTTCTTGGTTTTGGGGTTTTTTTGTTTTCTTTGTTTTTTAAAAAAAAGCATCTTCTAAACCAATTGATTATATGTAATCATTGCAATTCTGGTATATGTTCTCTTGGGGAACAGGTTCCTTCTGAAGTCCTGGAGAGACTTTTCCAGTCTTATGAACTGCTTCTTGCTGTCTCTTTGGCTTTATGTTATGTGACACTGTTTTCATGGCAAAACAGAATTTACGTATTACATAATCTGGAAGTCAGGGGTTTGTGGGTTTTGGTGAGGTTTTTTGTTTCTTTGGTAGGTGTTTTTTATTTTTTTTTTAAAAAAAGGTTCACCTTAACAACAGTCATTGATTATTGCAGTATTGCAGAAAAATGTTTTCTTGATGTTTGAACTTACCCAGAGCCGGCAATAATATTTGAATTAAAAAATGATGAATGTTTCTCTTCTTTGTTCATTTAAATTTTAATGTTCTTGAAGTGTTGAAATGGCAGTGGGGATGTCAGCCTACGCTTCAAAAGTAGAAACATTTCTTGAAAGAAATCTTGACAGGATTGGAAGTCACAGAATGAAGGCTGAGGGTGTTCCTGGTGTTTTTTAGGCTAAACATTGGTATATTTGTTTGTTATTTACCCATTGTTGTGTATATCTGGAGAAATCATATGCATTGCTGATGACTTGATAGAATATGACAAACACCAGAAACAAAAAATACTTTGTATAATATTGACACGAGTTAAAAAGGAGACAAAAGAAATGGGTTTGTCTTTCTTGGTATTTATGCTCCTTATTTAAAAAAGTAACTGTTATTGTCTTAAATGGTGGTGTTCTAATGCTTAAATGTCTACTTTCCCCCTCTTACTCTTCTTTCTTGATTGAAACGTGTTGCAGTGTCCTTAAAGGAATTTGAAAGATGGGTGGGAGTTGCCATGTCATTGAGGATTCCAGTTTCTGTATGGGTATGTTAAAAAGGAACTGTCTTTGTTTTTTACCTCTCCATTCTAATGTGCAACAATATGTAAGCAAGCAAATTTTAACTAGCATAGTTACTGAATGGCTGGAATTGGTCGTAAACAAAAATTAAATGGTCACTGAAAATACAGAATTTTTGTCCTTTCTCACTGTTAAATATATTTATTCTTCTTTCTAAAAGGACTTCTAGTCGTGATGTATTTATTTAGTTATTGGCAACTGATGTGGCACAAATATTCCAAATTAAAGTTCAGTAAGATGCAAACATATTTGCAACATTTTTTTGTTCTTTCTAATACTTTGTTAGCTGTGTCTTCTAACCAGTCGGTATTGAGCAGAAATAATCTTTCTCCAGTCATGCTTGTGGGTTTTTTTTGAAGGAAAGGGACTGGATGTTCTTTTGGTATACTGTATTAACATATATTTCTAGACCTAAGACAAGAGCAATGCATACTTTGTTGTGTTTTCTTTGCCTGTACTCTGTAAGAGAAGATTATTTTTTTTGCCAGTGTTTAGATTATGATCTGGTAAAATCTCTTGGTTGACACTACTCCTTGTGGCCTTTCTCGTATGTGAGATGTTATCATGTTGTATATGGCAATGTATTTTATGGTATATGGTACCAGGGTAAACATGGTATCTCTCCAACTGGAAAAATATCTGTAGTAGGAATAATTTTTTTAAGACTTTGGTGGTATTGAACAGCGCTTACTTGTAGGAAGTAAGCAGGTATTTTAGTGCACGTGTTTTCACATCTTTTCAGTCTTATCTTTTACATAATGTTAATGCTGATATCTGTGATATCAGTTTGTTTAATTAATATTAATTTATTTATACTCAATGTTTTATATTCACTTTTTCACATATGTGTGGCAAGAAAAGAATTTTTTAAAAAAATTACCAACGAATCTTTAGGTATGCTAAGGGACAAAAAACTGCATTTAAGTGCTTTGAGTACTAAAATTATTTATAAGTGTAGCTCTGATTAAATAACTGACTTGCTACACACAGTTGCACGCCCTAATTCCACTGCTCCAAATAAGGTGGGGAAAATTAATATTTATAGTAATAATGATGTCCCAATATAATGACCATTAATGCATTTGTATATGCAGGGGGATCACAAGCATTTCTTCTCTGAGCTCATTGTCATATGACAGTAAATACTTCAAGCAAGGAAAATAGAGCATAGGCATTTCAGCAGTTGCTGTGCTCCATTCTGTGCTGCCTGATACTAAAATTTCAGTTAGAAGAAAATATTTTTATGTGTGTGCTACACAAGAATTCCCCAAAATGTGTACTGTTGAAAATCTAAATCATCTTAAAAAAAATAAAAATCTTCGCCCCACCCCCGATGATGTGTTATTGCATTTGAAAATGTTTATTACTGTTGTTTGTGATATTTTAGTTGAATGAAGAAGTCTTTTAATCTGTACTTTTGTTACGCTGAGTCAAACACTGAGCTGTTCAGAACCCCTAAAGAAATTCTGCAAACTGATGTTTGGCTCATATGATGTGGGCAAGTTAGAGTCTATGGAAGAATTGTCACATTCTTAAAACCCAGTACCCAGTACCCAGATCTTCCCCAAGAAGATCTGACAACTGTTGACGATTACCCTTTTTCTTTGACTTGTACTGAGGACTTGCAACACCAACTGAAGTTTGTGAAAGCAAACACGAAACTGATTTATTTCAGTTTTAGTAAAGTCAGATGTTGTGACTAAACAAGTATAGCAACAAGGTGGATCAAGAATTTCATTAATAAAACAAATAACTACTGGGAACTAGTGTCGGGTTTATTAAAAATTGTTACTGAAAATAACTGCCTTCCCTAAATAAACCCAGAACTGGTGAGATATAACTTAGCAAGGATTCCTGCCTGGGATTTTTTTTTTCTTTCAAAAATTGTGCAGAACTGTTTTAATGAAGTGGTACAAACCTCGAGGGGCAGAAGTGATTTTTCTCTTTAACCTTTTGAAAGTTTTAGGTTAGGGTGGTGAAAGGTAGAAGTACAGAGCCTGTTCTGATTTAGGAATTTTTATGTAGCTTCCTTGAAACTTTTCATCCTCTCAGACGTGATGAAGTACTCTGTGCTCTAGGTATTTCTTTCCATGCATGGCATGCTTAGTCTGGATACCAGTGCAGCGTGCCTTAGTATTGAAGCCTGTGTTAAGGGCCTGTCGTTGATCCTGTAAAAGTAACACGTTTTTAAAAAGTGTAAATAAGCTGATTCAGGATTTAGTTGAGGCCTATAAATTTTAAATGGACAATACTGTTTTTTGGGGTTTTTTTTAATCTAAGTGGATGACCTGTACCAAACCTGTATGTTTTTAAGCAGTAGGTACTCTTGCTGATCACTGGTCTTCACTCTCTTTTGGACCAAGAATAGGAAGTTTCCTAGTAATGTAGACTTATGATAGGTATGTTTGTGGCCTCTTCAGGTGACAAATATATGTCTCATTACAAGTTCTACTTGTAGTTCAAGTGCTACTGATGTTATGCACAAAAAAAAGCAGGGGGTGTTGCTGTCTGTTACTTTAATTTTGCAAGATTTTTAGGAAGAAGAAAAAAACGCCCAACACTGTAGAAGAAATTGATTGCTGCTACTGATGGTACAGAATGAATGTACCAAGGGAATGCATAGTTGTGAAAGGACATGCTTAAGAATTTTCAGGCTTGGGAAGTGAGATTGTTTGTGCAAATATAGTCCATGTGGCCGTGGGTATGAATTTTCATGATTTTCTAATGACAGAGCCAGGAATATAATCTGATTGCCTGGGTTCTGCTCTCAAACCTTCAATACTAGGAAATGCCCATTTTCTTTTTTTCAGCCTCTTGCCTCTTTTGCTACTCATCCTGTGCTAGAAAGGGGGACTGCACTTTCTGATTGCACCCAAGTGGTGCTGTGTAAATAAAGACTGCATCTTAATAGCCATTAAAATTCTATAAATAATAATATTTAAAAGTAAAGCAATGTTTTAACAAGTCTTTTAAGGTTTTGTTTGTTTCTGCAGTTTACTTTGGTTTTAGTCTTTAATCTTCCTGTTTGAGCTGTGGGAATGTTTCAGATGTTGGTAATATTGCTATAATTCTCTCCAGACTTGTAGCGTGCTGTTTCTTATATTCTTTTTGCTAGCGTGATTTTCTTAATCCTTATCTGAAAGTTGGTGTTTTGGTGGTTTGTTTCCCTCCCCCCAGTTTGGAGTGTAGTGTAGTAGGAGAAGTTATTTAAGGAAATATTTGTTGTGTTGAACTTGTTTTGATCTGGTTCTTCTAACATGATAATGATATCTTCATAAGAAGTCATGGCACTGTGGGGTATGTGCGTCTAGAATGACAGTCACAGAGTGAAGGTTAGGCTGTTGACATGTATGGGAATATTTGCTGTGGAGGCACCTAACATGTGGATTACCATTAAGCCTGAGTTTCTGTGATGCCACTCATGTATGCTACAGGAACAGTGTAATGATTCAGGCATGCAAAGTACTTGCAGCTCTCATTGAAATGAAAATGCCAGTTGCTTGTCCTTCCTCCATCATTAAATATGTTTTTCTAATTAGATTTATCTTTTTTTTTCTACCTCTTCTTTTGGGGGGGGTTTGCAACTGGTAGGTAAAGTGTATTGTTCTTAAAATATTTTACTATATTCTGCTCTGTAGTTCCTGCAGAAGTTGGAGAGAGTGTCTAAAATGAGACTATTCCATAGCTATTTTTATGTATTAAGGTCCGTAAAGGTCCTGACTGAATCTTGCTTCATCTTATATTTATGTCAGTCTCCAGAAAAATTTTTAGTGGATGTGTAACCACTGCTCAAACAGTCCTGTGATGATCTCTAGCACAGTGCTTTCATGCTTTCTGTATTTGTACTGAGCGGGTCTAGCTTAAAATATCTTGCATTGTCTTAGGTGTATTCAACTTGACACATCCTCTAGAAGAGCTCCCATATGCACCTTAAAATGTACATGCTTTGTTACTATGGTGATGGAAAAGAATCGTGCATGTTAAGAACCCTGAATTAGGTAATGGAGGATTTGCAGAAATCAGTTAAGCTTTTGCCTGGGGCACTGAAAATTGAGTCCATGACCATACCTCCACTCTAGCCTCTTGGCTACAAGCAGGCTGAGGGAAGCTTGTTATAGGATTAAATGCTTCTCTGTTTTCAAGTTGTTTGAGAGGTGAAGACGACTCTTTTGGAAATGGTTTCAGAAGAAGCTGAACTACTATTTCTTTATCACATGCTTTTATGTATCTTATATCATATACTTAGGGTGCTCTGCATGTTGTAAAGGAGATGCTTGTGCAAGCATGTTGTATGTTTGTCACTGACACAAAACCAGTTTTGTTTTTCTTTCAACTCCCTAGGTGGATAGTGCAGAAATTCACTGCCTTTCCTTTCTCCATTATGGCTTCCTGAATATCCTGCAAAGGGAGAATATGTCCACATTGATTCCCCTGAAGCTAGGTGGAAAACATGAGCTCTTCTTCATCTGTTAGTTGAACTCTGTATGAAGAACTGGTCAATTCAAGAAGCTATTTCAGAGCGAGACATGATTTTACAGAGTGCTATAGTTCAGTATGGTATAATTTCCTGTGAGGGCCTTTTATTCTCCTTCCCCTGGAGTAAGTTGTGGTTAACTGGGGAAAACTGATAAGCTTAGTTGTCTAATTAGAGAAGATTTTCAGGTTCTCCCCTCTTTCCTTCTCTGCTCTCCCTTTTTAAAACTGTAGTTTTCATGCATTAGCCATTTGGTTATTTGTGTTTGGTGTTGGGTTTTTTGTTGTGTTTGATTTTGGTTTTATTCTTTTTTAACTGCTGGAAGCAGCATATCTTTTTGTGTTTCGAAGTGTGTTGGCTTTTAGAGACACCTATCCTTATAGGATTTGGTTTATTTTTAGCATTTTAGTAAGCATTTTTCTGAACACTTCTCTGTATTAGTGTTCTCATACAGCTTATCCTGGAAGGCTTCTCTGGAAAATAAAGACACTGGTTAGTGTCTCTTTGATACATTTTGACTGGCCCGCTGAATATCCTTACAGGTCTTAATACCAGGGTTTTACCCTTGAGCAGTGCTAGTAAGGAGCCTGTTTTTTGCCACTCTGGGATAACAAAAACATAACCGAAATAAAAATGTGTTTCGTCTGCTGTAGAAAGACAGAGTGCTTCCCACAGGCTACAAGTTCAGCAGTGAAAGGAAAGCACATTACAGAAATGTTGAAAATCAATGTTAAGTGACTCTTCCACTACAGCAAATTCAACTTTTTTGACATTTGTGAACATATCTTTCTGAAGTAGAACTACAGTTATTTTTATAGCTTCTTTTCTGGGCAAAATCAAAATGTGTGGATTAGACTTGTGGAATAACTGGAAATAAGTTTACCGAATCTATTATTTCATTTTTTTATTCAGGCTGAGCAGCTACTGCAAGGTATAAGATTGACTTTTCTTTTTGTTGACAAATCTGTGCAGCATGAACTTGATCCCTGCAACTGAACCTTATTGGAAGAAGTAAAATCTTTAAGTAAGCCTTAAGGTCCTCATGCTCCTTCCAGCTGGAGGGTGCAGACAGTGAGCTTTGGTCAGTGTAAGATCCCGAATAAGACATCATGATCCTAATCTCTGCCTTGTGCTTCAGGAAATGGTCATTTCAACTGGGAGTACCACACAGGTCCAGAAGATTGAATTCTCTGGATGATAACTTCATGGCACTAGTGCTGAGGGATCTGACAAGGAAAGGTGCCTTACTTGATTTGTTGCTGGTTAATAGAGAGAGTCTTGTAGGTGAAGTGGGAACTGGAGGCTGTCTTGGTCACAGTGACCATGAAGCAGTCAAATTTAACATCTATGGTAACAAGAGGAAAACTGACAGCAAGACCTCAGCTCTGGATATGAGGAAAACAGACTTCAGGTTGCTCAGAGAACTGTTTAGTAAGATCCCCTGGGAATCTGAAGGTGCTGGGGTCTATTGGTGCTGGTCACTTTTGAAGTGCCACCTCCTAAGAGCACAGAACCAGGCAATTCCAAAACAACAGAAGTCAAGCAGACAAGGCAAGAAGGCCGGCCTGACTGAGCAGGGATCTTCTTCTGGAACTAAGGCATAAAAGGATGATGTATTGCCGGTAGAAACAAGGACAGGTGACAGGGATGCTGTTTGCCACTGTAGGGCATAAATTCGTGCGGGCAAGGCTCAGTTAGAGTTGAAACTGGCCAGCACTGTGAAGAATAATAAAAAGGGCTTTTTCAAATATGTTAACAAAAGCAGGCCAGAAATAACATTGGCCCATTAGTTGATAAGCATGGACACCTTATAAACAGGGATATAGACAAAGCAGAAACATTTAATGCTTTATTCACCTCTGTCTTCAATACTGATGATGGGCTTGCCCCCTCCCTCCCCCCAGCCCATGGCCAGAGGACCAAGATGGTGCAAATTATAAACTCCCAATCAACCCTGAACTTGTGTGGGATTTGCTCCTTCAGCTGGATCCTTGTAAGTTGATGGGGTCTGATGGGATTCGTCCAAGGGTACTTAAAGAGCTGGCTGAAGTCATAGCAAGACCCCTCACAATGATTTTTCAATGCTCTTGGGAATCTGGAGAGGTACCAGTTGACTGGAGACTATCAAATGTTGTCCCAGTCTTCAAGAAGGACAGCAAGGATGACCCCAGTAACTACAGGCCTGTCAGCCTCACTTCAGTGCCTGGTAAGATTATGGAGAAGGTTATTCTGGGAGCTATTCAAAAAACACCTGACAGACAAAACAGTCATTGGTCCCAGCCAGCACAGGTTTGTAAAGGGAAGGTGCTGCCTGACAAACTTCATTTCCTTCCATGACAGGGTTACTCACCTAGTTGACCAAGGAAAACCAGTTGATGTAGTCTTTCTGGATTTCAGCAAGGCCTTTGAGATTGTCTCTCACAGTGTCCTCCTAAAGAAAGTGTCCAGCACACACCTGGATAAACACATAATACAGTGGGTGAACAATTGGCTGATGGGTCGGACTCAAAGTGAATGGGGTTACATCAGGGTAGTGACCAGTCACTAGTGGAGTTCTGCAGGGATCCATCTTGGGGCCAGTACTCTTTAATATCTTCATGAATGACCTGAATGCAGGACTTGAAGGTTTACTGATCAAGTTCACTGATGACATGAAACTGGGGGCATCTGTTGGCACTCTTGAGGGCAAACAGGCCCTGTAGAAGGAACTGGACAAATTGGAAAGCTGGGCAATTGCTAAGCACGGGAAGTTTAACGAGGACAAGTTCTGGGTTTTGCACCTGGGACACAGCAACCCTCAATACACGTAGAGACTGGGGAGCAAGAGGCTGACGAGCAGCCCTGTTGAAAGGGCACCTGGAGGGGGATTCAGGTTGATGACAAGTTGAACGTGAGCCAACAGTGTGCCCTGGCAGCCAAGAGGCACAACCGTGTCCTGGGGTGCATCAAACACAGCATTGCAAGATGACCAAGGGAGGTGATTGTCCTACTCTGCTCTGCACTGGTGTGGCCTCATCTTGAGATTTGGGTGCTGTTGTATAAAAAAAGGATATCAAGCTCCTGGAGAGTGTCCAAAGGAGAGCCACAAAGTTGGTGAAGGGTCTCTAGAAAGTTATATGAGGAGGAGCTGAAGTCGCTTAGTCTGTGCAGCCTGGAGAAGAGGAGACCGAGGGGAGACCTCATAGCATTTTACTGCTTTCTCACAAGGGGAGGAGGAGCAGCAGGCACTGGTCTCTTCTTTCTGGTTGCAAATGACAGGGCTTGAGGGAATGGCAGGAAGATGTGCCAGGGGAGATTTAGGTTGGATATGAGGAAAACATTCTTCACCCAGAGGGTGCTGGAGCACTGGAACAGCTTCCCAGGGAAGCATTCAGCACCAAGCCTGGCAGTATTCAAGAAGCCTTTGGACAATGCCCTCATATACATGGTGCGAATGTTGGGATTGTCCTATACAGGGAGAGGAGTTGGACTGGATGATCCTTATGGGTCCCTTCCAACTCGGGTCATTCTGTGATTCTGTGAAGAGATACCCTAATTAACTTTCACATATTAAAGGAAGGAAGGAGCAAGTGTCACTTTCAAGGGCAAGAGTAATTTTGGCCAGGGTTTTCTGACATTGCCTTAGACTGTTTCTAAGGGAATTGGAGTGAGATAGTGCAGAAATCATAGTACCCTACAGTAGAAGGGGTCTGCTTTCTACGTTTTTTGTTTCTTATCTAACTTACAATTAAGTATTTTACAGTGGAGAAAGCATAGCTCATTTCCCAGTTACAGCATTAAAGTCTATGATCTAAGGTGTATTTGAAAGTTTTGCAGTTTTGGTATTCCTTGACTGAGATAAATATTCCCTTATTTTGTCTATATAATGAAATGATATATTTGATTCCTGAGAAATACAGTCTTAACAGTTAAATTGAAAGATGCTGTTCAGGCTTTTGTTATTAACCAAGGAAATCAGTTTGGCTGTATCAGTTTGGTTGACAATCCGATAGCCTTCTGTGATGGCATGACTAGCTAAGTAGGTGAGGGGAAAGCAGTGGGTGTTGTCAACTTCCGCTTTATCAGGCTTTTGAAACTGTCTCCCATAACATCCTCATAGATTAGCTTAGGAGATGTGCATTAGATGAGTGGATAGTGAGGCAGATTGAGAACTGGCTGGATGTCAGAGCTCAGAGGGTTGTGATCAGTGGTGTAGAGTCTAGTTTGAGGCCTGGTGTTCCCCGAGGTCAGTACGGGACTCAGTCTTCTTCAACATGTTCGTCAATGACCTGGATGAGGGGACAGAGTGCCCTCAGCGGGTTTGCTGATGATGCAAAATCGGGAAGAGTGGCTGATCCACCCAGAAGGCTGCTGCCATGCAGTGAGACCTGGACAGACTAGAGAGTTGGGCAGAGAGGAGTCTAATGAGGTTCAACAAAGACAAGTGTAAAGTTCTGCACCTAGGGAGGAATAACCCCTTGCACCAGAAAAAGTTAGAGACTGACCTGCTGGAAAGCCACTCTGCAGAGAAGGACTTGGGAGTTGTGATGGACAAGAAGCTGACCATGAACCAGCAATGTGCCCTCGTGGTCAAGAAGGCTAATGGTATGCTGGGATGCGTTAAGAAGAGTGTGGCCAGCAGGTTGAGGGAGGTTATACTCCCCCTTTACTATGCCCTAGTGAGACAGCATCTGAAGTATTGTGTCTAGTTCTGGGCACCCAAGTTCAAGAAAGACAAAAGAATTACTGGAGAGAATTCAGCGTTGGGCCATGAAGATGATGAGGGGACTGGAGCATCTTTCTTATGAGGAATGGCTGAGAGGCCTGAGTCTGTTTAACCTGGAGAAGAGAAGGCCAAGAGGGGGTCTTATAAATACTTAAAGGGCAGGTGTCCAGAGGATGCGGCCAGACTCTTTTCAGTGGAGACCAGTAATAAGCACAAACTAGAATACAGGAAGTTCCATCTGAACATGAGAAAAACTTCCTTACTGTGAGTGTGACGAAGCACTGGAACAGGCTGCCCAGAGAGGTTTTGAAGTATCCTTCTCTGGAGATACTCAAAACCTGCCTGGATGCATTCCTGTGCAACCTGCTCTAGGTGAACGTATTTTAGCAAGGGAGTTGAGCTAGGTGATATCCAGAGGTCTCTTCCAACCCCAACCATTCTGTGATTCTGTATTGTGTTTTCAGTAGGATGCAACTTCTGTTATTTTTTATTTACACTAGAAAATGGAGTTCTCCAAAGGACTGTTTTTTCTTTCCTCAGTAATAAATTCTTATTATAGCTCAGCAAATAATTTTGTCAGGAATTGCTTCTATTTGACTTTGGGATATGTCCTTTGGCAATAGCAATGCTCGTTAAAATGTTCTCTTGAGCTAACCCTTTCTTTCTGCTTTATTTCAGTAGGTGGCAAGAAGCTCAGAGTGTTAATTCTCAAGGTTTAAATAGACAGATAGTATGTGTATGCCTTTAACTTCTATAGAAAGCATGATCAGAAATTGCTCTAATATCTGGCAGCAAAGGTAGAGAAGATTATGTATTACTTCTGTCTATCATTTTTTTAATGTTTGTGTTTTTCTGGTGATAAAACTTCATTCATCATCAGTCTCTTGAGCTCCATTATATAGCTTTCCCTTCACAAAGGAATATGTTTTGTGTGTGGTTTGTTAATTTCAGTATGTAGCCTTAAAGCAGCAGTGCTTGAGGCTGCTACCAAGTGAGGTTCTAAGATCTACAGGAATTAAGTTGAATTCAGTATTAATGATACTGTTTGGGATTGCATGAAATTACCTGTTCTTAGCTCTGAAGGTCTGGAAGTTGATGCTCCTTTGTAAAACTATGAAGAAAAGGGTCCTCAAAAGAAAACATTCATAATTCTGTGGGTGCTTTTAAGGGATATGTATCTGAACTTCTTTTTAATTGCTCCCTCCCCCAAATAGTACAAAGTTTTATGGTGGTATAACTGATATATACTATGGGTAGGTTTGTTTTTATGGTTTTTTGATAGACTATTTACATAATTTTAAATACTTAACTCTTCAAAATGGGTTTGGGGTGTTTTTTTCCCAGATCCTTTCTATCAGCCTATGAAGTATTTCAGAATAAGCTAAAGTTGCGTAAGTTCGCAAACAATTTAAAGTAGGAAAAAAAAGCCCTACATTTTACCAACACTGACAAATCCAGTTTCACTAAATAAATAGTATCAGTGGTGTCATTTTGACAGACAAAATAACTTTGTCTCTATGTAGTTAAGAGACACCTCTTAAAGCATCTAAAGAAAATTTGAAGTTCAGATCAGTTAATGAGGGAGAGTGGGAGTACATTTATTTAAAATCCACTAAACAACTTCTTACTTGTTTTGGTTTTAACGATAAAGTGGGTTGTGGTTTGAAATCGTTCAGGGATGTTTTTGTGAAAAGATAGATGAGGATTCAAAACTACCTGAAAACTACAGCTACAGCTGTAGGAGTCAGCTGCAGTTTCTCCTTTCTGGGAGACTGGAAATATCCCTTTGAAAATAGTCAAGAAACTTGATAACTGAGATACTGAAAATCTTCAGAGATGCAGTTAATATCTGCACAAAGGACATCACAAATTAATAATGATTTAGTTACTGTACTTGATTAACTTAAGATGTTAATGCTGCTATTACCTAAAGATATTAATGCCATGAAGGACGTGGCAAAAATTCTTGTTGACATCCTTTCTCTGACTTTTCTGCTTGCCATACTTTGTTAAATTCCATATGCATCTGGTGGAAGATTTTACCATGTAATTGGTAGGGCTTCATTTTACTGTAGCAGTAATGTAGTTTTGCATGGCTTATCTGTTATTAGTACAAATGTTGTGTTTTCAGGCATTCAGAAGTTGAAGTGAACTAAAATTGTTATGTCAGATTATTCAGGTTTAATCTTTTGCTATAGTTTGCTGTTCGTGTTTAGGCATTAGAACTTGAAATTAGTTGTAGTATCTAACAGAATATTTCAGAATATTGTGTGCTGCATACATATTTCTTTTCTTGAAACAGTTTGTCTCACAAGGAGCGTGTGAATAATGTAATGAGATAAACTGGTAATCATTATGTTCTATGGAAAACTTAGCAATTCAATTTTGTTACGAAATTCATTGTATTTATCATCATGTCCATGTCAACTGCTTGCATTTTGATGCTGAAGTAGTGTTTTAGCAGAAGGAGAAAGAGTGTCCAAGTGCTGGTGCTCTTAGGCTTTGTCCTTGAATGGACCTTGTGAAAGGAGATTGCCTGTGTTGCCTTCCTTCAGTCTCTATTTAGTCAGGCTGGCTCCTTGATACTTGGAAACTGCATTTTTTTAAAAAAAAAAGTTACAGTAGATACATCTGAGGTGCAAACAAAGGATTTTATGATTAAAAGTTAGGTAAATACTTAAAAATTTATCTGTGTGTTTCATTTACCTGTAGGTCTGGTCGTTTTTGTACACAAACCAAAATGTGCTTAATAGAAATCAGTTGAATGCAAGGCATTTCTGACTGGTTATTTCAGCCAAGGCAAATACAAACTGTAAAGGTGAAATTGTATAGATTTGGAAGAGTATTTTAGATTACATTCCCCCCCCCCCATTGCTTTCAGTGTTGTTGGACTTCTTGTAGACAGTGTCTTACAAGTAAATGACACCAGGGCTGCTGCTGTTGTGTGTAAGACTTTCTCAGCTGTAAAATCTTGATGTATCACCAGGGAAATGGTCTTGTTTTTTCACAGTGGGATTAGAGAGATGAAAGTATCAAATGAAAATGGGAGAGGGAAATGGAACGGCAGAAGAAAACCTACTGAAAGAGCTACCTCTGCCTACAAAATACATTAATTCCTTCTTCCTTATTAGAGCTGGGCCTTGTGCCAAGGCAGGTCTGCTGTTTCAGCTGGGGCCCGTGAAAGCAGTAGTGACTCTAGGAGGTGATATACACCAGTCTTTTAATTGTCAATGGCATTGACAGTTACCGAAGTTCTTCCCTTTCTTTGCTCAACTTCATCCTTGCTAGAAGTTAAAATTAAAGGTCGTAGGACAATGCTGAAAAGATAAAGAAAACTGATGAGAGAAAGCTGAGGCCTAGTTTTAGGTATGGATTTAAAAGTCAATTAGGCTGGCTACTGGCATTAAATTTCTACAGTTATTTCAGATGCCTGTCTTGCTCTTTGAAAGTTCTTTTAGTAGATTTTTAACCTTTTTCATTGAAGTATAGTAGAGTGAACTTTGGAGTTCTTTATTAAGACTGCTTTCAATATAGAGTTATTGCCCTGTCAGCCAGTGCATTGAGTTCTGGAAAAATACCTAGTCAACTCCACAGCCTAATTGATGTACTCTTTGGAAGTGTCAGAAACTATAGATAGTTTGGTAGGACTAGAAGCAATTCTTAGACAGTGGTATCCATGGCACTAGTGAGAAAGCATTTCTAGGCAATTTTTGTCAGCTTTACTTGTTAGCTTTCTTGCTACTTTTAAAGAATACACAAACACTATTCTGCAACTTTAAAGAAAAAGCAAAGAGAAGTTTAAATGTCTCTGTGGGCTATGCAGCTGCCACTGTTTATTTGAAGAATGGCAGGCTTCACCAGAATGCCTGGTTCTTAAAGCAGGAGACCATGATGCTGAAACACATTAGAGCAACATTATTTATATTCTGCCAAAAGCAATTATCCTACAAGACTTATAAATATGAGTTAGCTTTTATGTATGTGATAAACTCTGCAAACTTACACAGAGATCTGTAGGTCTACTCAGAGTGATATATTTAAATTTTTGCAGGACTGAAGCCCAAGTGCTTGCATAAAAAGATGTTTCTAGTTGCAGGCATATGCTGATTATTCAGTAGTGTAGCAGAAGTGTTTCTCTGGGATTGGTCTGTTACGATTAAGGTTGTTATTATGCCAAGATAAAGAGTTTTTACATTTAATAGCATTTGATAAGAGTTGTTTTAAGAAACCTGTTTTGATCCACCAGTGTTCTGTTTCCAACAACTTTGAGATCCTAAGGGCTCTTTTCTGTCCAAGAACACAATTTTTAGTATTTGTGAATCCTTTGCTTTTCCTCCCTGTGATTTATTATTCCTTAAAAGTATCTTCAGTTAGCTACTTTAAGCCCTAAAAGTAGCCTTGTTCTGTGCTGTGACAGAAAATGAGCACTGTGCAGGGGGAAAAGCCTGTGTTTTGGATCTTGGCTACCAAATAGAGCAGCTTTTCTCTTCCCCCCACAGCTGCTGTTAATGTTTCATTCTGCAACTGCTAGAGGATGGGCAAGTAACTGTCCTCATACAAGACAAAAATATAACTCCATTAGTCAGCTGGCGTAGGTTGTTGAAGCAGAAACGCAAGCAGTATTTTCTCTTGGTGGAGAAAAATCCATCACATCCTATTAAAGTTGCCATTAACTGACTATGGGGGAATGTACATTTCCTGAATCCACGATTGCCTATTCCCCTTACTTTGATGGCTGTCTACTTTAAAACTTGTAATTTAGTCATAACTATTACAAGATCATGTTACATCTCTGGGGTTAAATCTATTTGATGTATAATCTGTCTGAGAAAAGCCCTTAAGAAGTAATGGTGCTTGAGACTAACTGAACCTTAAATTATCGTGGTGTGAATTAGAAAACCTTATTCCGAAAGAGGTTCTGTGGCTTTCTGAAATCTGTATTGTCCTGTAAGACTTCCAATATTTAATATTTTAACTTTAAAATTATTTAATATTTTAATTCATTGCTGTTAAACAGAGATTTCAAAGTTTCTTTCAAAGATGGATTGCATTTTGTTGTGGGTTTGTTTTGGGGTTTTGTGATTTTTTTATTTTTTTTCTTATTCTCTCCCACACGACCACTATCTTCTAGAGGTTGAAAATGTGATAGGCTAGTTGCATCTTTGACATCCTGTAAGGCAAATAGGATTGTGGTCAGGCTTCCTCTTATTTTAGTGCTTAGAGGTTCTGTTAAGAGCTCTTGACTACCTCATTACTTATTTCTTTATTTGCTTATGTCCTTTTTTTTATGAAGTCTGGACAGAGGGAGATATTAAAATCTCTTAAATTGAGAGGGATGAATTTTTAATCTCAACACCAGGAGCAAATGGTTCTTTACAATAGCACTTCTGGTATTTTTATCTCAAATGTCATGGATCTGTGATTTCACATTACAGGTGCGTTAACACCTATAAATTAAAAGCAGGGTATTATTCAATCTTGTCCTGTATGGCCCATTTGTCTCCATGTTGTGTATAATATTGAAGTTGAAGAAATGATGGCAGTGGCAGATTGTAGTCTAATTTTTATTTTTCTTGTAGCTGTGTTTTAATTTGTACAGGTCCCAGATATATCTCCAGCTAGTTGACAGTTTTCTGTCTCTGGTTGGTTTTGTATTTCTTTAGGACAGTTATGGGCAATACCTGATGCTGCTTTCTGTTTGTCCCCATCTTCTAGTTGCTTTTTGTTGTTCTCAATAAGCTGTCTATGTGGTAGTAAAGAACTTTGGAACATAGTAGGGAACAGTAAAATTAAAATAAGAAAAAGAGTACTGTGTTGTTATACAAATGTAATTTGGTTGTGTGCTTAGTAACTAACTTTTTAATTTAATTCAGCTAGTAAAGAAATACGCAGCTCCAGCTGAGGGAGCTATTTTCTATCAAGTCTGTTCCTTGCATGTTCGTGTAAGTAGTTTTCCCTAAAACTTAATATGGAAACAGACAAATTTTTGTACTGTTTTACACAAGAACTTGGTTGCTGGGCTAAAAGCTGTTGTAAAATGCAATGATCATTTTTTAAGATTGAAAATAAATTCTGTAAAAATCTGTTTTAACTTTCCAGAAAAGGAAATGTCCAAGATCCTATTCCAGATTTGATCAGACAATCCTAGTTTTACTGAAAATATAAATACAACTTTGTGTATCCAAAGGTTGGGCCCTTGTGAGAAACTTACCTGCTCTCCACTGAGAGGGAGTAACGGCGTTTCTCCTGAGTTGTGGTATCTGGGAGTTGTTTTCCTACTGGATTTTTGCACTCTAGTGTTAAATAGAACTTTAGTGGTTTTCCTTCACAAAAGGGAAAATCCATCTCCAGTACGTTCCTGGTCAGCTTGCATCCGCCTGTGAGTAGGCTCATAATCTGCATGTGTTGTTCATTAAACAGATACTGGTTTTCTCCAATGCAGTGACTTTCTTTATGTCAAAGCCTTCCTGCATGCTGAGTAATGTCCATGAGTCTTTGTTTTTTTCCTCTGGACTAATCAAAGTTGCATGTAGGCAGCTGTCTAGTTTTGTGTATGGTGGAGGGAGAAGCTGAAGTGCATTGTAAATGCTTATGTGAGTATGGGCAGGGCTGCACTTGTAGCAACATTTTCTTTAGTTCCTACTCGTTACTTTAATATATTGGCAGAATTTAGTAACTGGTCTCTGATTATGGAGATGTGAATATTGATATCTGTATGCTTTCTGTCTTACCTGGATCTCTTTGGATCGGGTTGGTTAGGGAGCTTGTTTTGCCTCGTATGGATTGAAGGAAATTGCCATATGGTCCAGCATAGTTCATGTACACAACTGTGATCCAGTAGAGGAAAGGCAAACTCCCAACCCCCCCTACTGCTGTTTCAGAAAGGAACAGACAGGAGGAAGTAGGAGTGAGAACAGATTTCTGGATAGATTGGTAGGCAGCAGGATGAATTCTTAGCACTTCCCACCAGAAGTTTATTCTAATAGGCATCGCATTTTAACTGTGTAACTGCTACTCGGGAAGCTGGAATGTACATTTACTTTTGATCCTCATGAATAGACTTACAGGACTAACTTAAAATTAAAATGATGAAAGTATTTCATATCTGAAACAACACTGTGAGGCTCTCAGCTTCTAGTTGTGTGAAGCTAATCATGGCTTGATTTTTTCTTGTTTTTATTTGTGTTTTTTCAAACTGTGTATGACTGAATGTAAGCACTACTGGCTGTGTCTCTCTAGGGTACTTTCCTAAGTCCTGAGACATTCCTAAGCTTCGCACCTGGTGGTGGAATTGTGTGTATAATAGATATATAGTGATTGAAATATGTCGAATGCAACAGAAAATTTTTCTTTGTTTCTAGATCTCTTAAAGCAAAGGGGTAATTTTAACTATTTGTTCCCATACTGTGCAGGAGAGTTAAAACAGTAAAGAAAACAAAAAAGTGAACTGTTCAGGATTAAAATTTGTGTGTGAACTAGAGAAGAACTTTTATGGCTTTCTTCTGAATTAAAGATGAATTTATATATAAATGCTCCCCCTTCCCAAGAGTTTAGATAAGTCTTTATATAATTGTATAAATCTGCATTTCTTATGATGAAGTATAGTTTTGGGCTGCCACTATAAAGGGTAGCTTGCACTCACCTGCACTGTCTTGGCGTTAGGTCTAAGGAACACATGACTGCAGGTGATCTGTGACACTGATCTGTCAGGATGATCTTTTTGAGATGGTGGATTTTCTGTTTCAGTTGCATGACCAGCTTGCTTCACAGTTGCATGCTGGTTTGAGTTAACACAGAGGAAGTAGCAGAGTTGTACCCCAAGTCTGCAGGATAAGAACAGGGTAGGGTAGGGATTCAGGCTGGATTTGGGTGAGTAGGTTTAGTTGCCTTTCCATTATTACACAAAATTAAATAAGCTTTGCTGCAGACCTCCAGATGCTGAATCACTCTACATGTATTACTGTTCAGACATATCCTATGAATAAAACCTTACAATTAATAAGGAGCTCACAAAATGATATACCTATGTAACATTTCTGTGTTATGCATAGTGTACTATACTCCTATCTTAGTTGAACGGAGCATTGCCCTTTAATTTGTCTCATGGAGATGCATCATCTGACTGTGTCAAAATGAGGGTAATCTTGAAGCTGGTTTTTTTTTCTGAGTGCCAGTGTGCAGGAACCCAGTGTTTAAACCTTCGAATTCATGGATTTTTTTATTTCCTTGCATTCTCAACAAATACTGAAGAACCATCTGTAAATAATAACCCTTATTAAAGGGTGAATAGCTGCAAAACTTGAAAGGTTTTAATATATTTTTTTCTTCTTCTTTTGAGGAGTGTAGATTTGTATTTCCTCTCCCTTATGTGCTTGGCATAATAATGCAGGAGCACAAACTAAAAAAAAAAAGTGATAACAACCAACAGTGGTTCATGATGCCAGTACTATTGCAGTTTGAAAAATGTGTTCTACCAGTAAATTGACTAGTCTGAGTGAAAATTTAAGAAGTCTTCCTTACAAGTAGTTAGTTAACATTATAGTCACTTCATCAGCTTTTGTATTCCTTGCAATGAATAAATGTTTTCTTGCAGAAAATGTTACAGTTGTCAAATGAATTTTTCTAGGGTGTTCTTAAAGGCTACTTTTCTACTTTTCCGGGGTGATATTTTCTTACATATTGGTGACTGTGTATCAATGAAGATGAGCTGATGAATCACTTCAGACGAATCAAATTTTTTTGGTATAATACTTCTTCCAAATAGAGGTTGGTATAACTCCTTCACAATGAAAGATCCAGACTGAGTACTCTACCTAAATTCATAGTCAATGTTTTACGAGTATGAAAGTTTGGCCAGATACGCCAACAATATAGTGCTCATTTCTTTTATCTCCGTGTTGAAAATACTAGGGTTTATGTGGATTAATGCTATCAAAAGTAAAAGCTACATGCAAGTTACATGTGATTTCGATCGATTCTCATATTGTACTGTATTTTCAGTTTTATTTCTTGAAAATTGTGGTTTCTTTGCATCTCGGTTTTCACCACATTGTGGGATAAACTTTTTGCAGTGCTCAGAATATGTTTTCTTTGCTACTAGAGTTAATCCCCTTGCATCTTCTGGAATCAAGAGGGCTTTTGCTTTGTATATTCAGTCATTACATAAAGCAAGTCCATTGTGTTCTGTTAGCATGTAAAATGGGCTTTACTAAATGCAAAGAGGGCCAAAATCTCTCACTGTAAGAGTTTTAGAGAACGAAAATGTACATTTCTGGGAAGAAGAAAATTATTCATAACTTTTATGCATTTGGTGCTTACTGTTCCACATCCGTGGTGCCAAAAAAGAGGAAAGTTTAAGATTTCAATTATGTTGATACTACAGAAAGAGATCAAATGTGCAAACTTTATGACTTAAATCCTAGGTGCTTATATTGGTAGTTGTAGCTTAATCTCAGAACACATATATAGTGTAGAAAAGCAGTCAAGCCCAACTGGACTGTAATATGACTGGATCATTTCCTGATCCAGACAGACTTAACGTGAATGAGAGTTTGGCAACAGTTGCTGACAGTGAAGCAAACACTCATACACACGTTCAGACGCTGATCTGGGACTTGTGTTGAAGTATCGTATCTAGAGAACCACTTTGAGCAGTTACTAGATAGCCTCGTGACCAAAATTGCTCATTTACTAATTAAGATTGGATAATTTTCTGGATTGAAACTAACCTTTCTTCTGGATTGCTCTTGACTCACATCAGCTTCCCAGTGTTAATCACTACAAAGTTGCAGAAGCAGTGGAGAAAGTGCGTGGAGGAATAAATGATGAGGGCAAGAAAAGGTTGGAGAGTGCTTCTGGCAACAGTGCCAAATCATGTTACTTTAAAATGCTTATAATAATAAGGTAGTGCAGGTATGAAAGTTGACTTGGACTTGTTAGTAGAAGATAGTGTAGAACTGTCAGTAGTTTTGTATTCTCTTACTGGACTTCCTGAAATTAGGCTGTAGAATGTGGTTCAGGAAAGCCATGGTATAAGAATTGCTCAACAGTGATATGCTTTGTGATGATGTTTTTCTCATACAGTTAAAGCCAAATACTTTGTATTGCAGGCATTTAAGAAGGGTACCTGTTTTTTTCCTCCTGTGTCTGCTTCTTGATTTCGAAAAGGAGATGCTGTTTCCTTCCTCTCTTCTGTTCCTCCCCACCACCCCCACACATACACCTTTTTTTTTTAAAATATTATTTACTTGTAGGAAAGAATATGCAAGCCATATTCTTCCCCTCACATCTGCTTTCATCTTTTCATGTCACTGACTTTTGAAACACCTATTATTTCATTTTTGTTACTTGAGTTATAGCATTTTTAGCTTCATTTCTTCCCCTTAAATAACTCTTGGGCAATCTTCTTATTTCCACTTCCGAAAGAAACAGCTGTATTAGCTGTTTTTATTTAAACATCAGCTTTTTATGTGGAATACTCAATTTAATTTTTTTTACTTGGCCTTTGTGAAAATGCCTCAAATAGATGGTTGTGTTGAGTACCGATCACACAGCATTTCTCAGTCAACATGAAGAAAACAAGGATAAGCTACTTTACTCATTAGGTAGTTAAACTTGCAGAGTGACAGTTTTAGAATCCTTGGACTCAAATGATCACTTCTGTCTTGATTTTTCTTTTAGTCAATAAGTTTTTAAAAATATTAGTGAACAAATCTTTAAAAACACTGGGAGGAATGGATAAAATTTACAGGCAAAGTGATTCTGTCTAGGAATTACTGTATGGCTAGGGAATATTCTTTCTTTCCTTCAAACACAATAACTTTTTCATGTTTGAGCAATTAAATCCAAGAAGCAGAGCCCTCAAAAACCACTATTGTATGTTCTTTATATAAAGCTCATACATCATGAATGCATTCCGCATGTTGGGTTGTAGACAAAGTCTACAGAATTCTGTCAGATGAACTTTTACGATACAGCCAGTATTTTAGGCTTAAATTCTTAAACAGTGAAAATTTTGACTCAAAAATAGAAATTATTTGTTGATATCACTAAAGAAGTTACTTGTAATATGTTATTAGTCCTTTGACCTCGCTTTTCAAGATTTGTAATAAAATGCTGATCGCTTCTCATTAGCTAGTAAAAAAGTTAATAACTTGTGGTTTATTGGGATTATTTAGACAGTCTCATTGCAGATAAAGTACTCAGAAATCATTGCTACTTATAATAAGGGAAAATTATTTGTAGTTTCTCCTGTTTAATAGTAGACCCTGTGACTAGGATATGAATAAAGAAAGTCTTTCTGTTGCTGGACTAAGAGCAAAAGTCTGTAACAAAACACATGGGTAAAAACGAAATGGCCAAATTTAGATTCCTATTTCTTGAGTTTGATCTTCACAATCTACATGTATTTGTCCATTCCACCAGTTTAGTTTCTCCTTATATTTGTTGAATATATAATGTCTTTTTCTGTCTCTCTTAAGCAGAGATATTTAGTTTTCTATTTGTATTTGTTAAATTATTCAGTCAAGATTCATTTTCAGTGCTGTCAAATACAAGAACACAAATATTTGTGGATCCGCTTAATGTATACCTCATTGACTTCATAACATTTTTCAATTTTGTACTTTATACTATATTTTATAACCTATTTCATTATACCATATTTTGTGTAATGAAAGTGGCAAATAGCCACTTAAAACATTTTTAGGGTGGATAGCAATCTGTTATGTCTAGTAAAACTGCAACATAGGTGTTAGAGCTGCACCAAAAAATATCTGCCTAATTCTTCCTATGTGGCATTTTTGTCTCACGGACTGGAGCAAAAAGACGTATCTTTTACTCTTTGCTTGGATTCCAGTGTCTAAAAAGTATTCTGAACTTGCATGGTGTCGTGGCTGCACTTGCTTTTCTTGATTACTTTGGTTATATTTTTTGTGCAGTTTGACTTGGCTATCTTCAGCACGCTTTTCAGAACTTCCTCCTGATAGTGAAGTCCCACCGTAGTCCTGTAACTTCTAGTGGTATTAATGGTTTTGAAAAGTCCAAAGAGGAAGCAACAAGATGTAATCATAACACTAAGTCATCTCATGATCTCAGTATTGTAACTTTTTGTTTAGGACTTTGTTGTTGCCAATACAAGGAAAACGTAGCTGGTGGATCCCTTTTCGGTTGCTGAGTAGACAGAGAGATGATGTAATAATTTTGATAAGTAGCTATCATTTATGAAGTGTGAATGTATTCTTGTTTTGTTACGTATTTTGGGGGGAAGAAATGTATGTATATTTTGTATTCTTTTTCTGTGCAGCTGGTTGCAAGTTTCTAGACTTTTTCTGGAACAGCAAAAAATAATACAACTTAAATAATCTTCCTTTTGAACTGAGAGGCCTTTCAGTGTACTGTTTTGCTGTATGTTATGCTCATGCATGACCTGTTTATTCATTACATACAGCTTTTTGTTGAAACTTGTGGAAAGTATTACTTCAACAGAAATTGGAGTGGGGAATGTAGTTACATAAGACTGACTTAAACTTATTGATGCACTCGTAATATTCCCGTGCTCTCTGACCTTAGGACTTGTGAATCACTTATTTCTATGCTTGAGACTGCTGGCTAGGATGCTAGTTATTACTGAGATTATCAAACATAGCCAATATATAACTGTAAGATCTATGTAAGTCACATTACTTATGCTGACATATTGCAAATATGAAGGACATGGCATTAAAACATTTTTATTATCTTATTAATCTTCTGTTTCCTCTCCTTTGATTATTGTAATAGAAGTCTTTGCATTTGTCTTTCACTTGTCTCAGTTTATTTCCTCTATCCCAAATATTCATGGTTCGTTAAAACTACAAAAAGACTGATTCAAACCACACTGTGTCATGCTGCATAGTAAGGGAATGGTAGCTTCCTTTTGGTCAATGACCATAGACCTTTAAAATAATTCTGTAAGTTCACAAGATATCTTCCCTAAGTCTTGTTTAAATTTTCTTTTTTACTCTGATTTTTGATGGCATTTGTTAAGCATTTTACAGTTTGGCTTGTAGTCTTTCTGTTTTGTTATCATGGACATTTATGAATTGTACATGCGTGTGTTTGAAACATCCTTTTGGGTGTTTGTTACTTTCTTATCATGTTAAAAAGAGCAATTATCATTAGGGATTTTCCTGAAGTATAGTTGACTTTGAAGGATCACTTTCATATGGGCAGGTTAAAGTCCTTGAAAAGCCATGTCAATGTAAATATTGGGACAAGCTTTAGACTTAACAATATCAACAAATGTTACTACAGTTTTAATTCACATAGTTTTAAAACACTCCTAGACAACATTCATTAGCAATCTCACAGTTCAACAAGGCAGATTATTTTTATAAGTGTGGATATGCTTTATTTTTTTCAGGTTCTGTTCCCTTTCTGTGCAGGCTGAGTGGGAAATATATGCTGAGGAATGATATGGACATTTTATGAATTTGTTTTAAGTTGACAAAATTAAAATTAAAATTTTGTGGTTGCCTACTTAGTAACAAGTGTTGCTTGAAGTGAGTAAGCTCAGTGGGACTGATGTTTTTTGCTTCCATAAATGTACTGATTAAAAGTATGTAGAGGATCACCAACTGAAGTCTGTATACCATGCACCAACACGCACTCAGGTCTTCATTGAATTACGCTGTTACAGGTGGTCTCTGTCCGAAAGAGTCCAGTATAAGCTGAAAGAAATTCAGACATAGTAACATAAAATCTGAGACATTTTTCCAGTGAGTTAGTGAAGTTATAACAGGGTCTATTTGGTTTGTCCTTTGTACTGAATATCTTTTTGGACATTTGTGGAGCACTATGCTTGAATGCAAGGAGTAGTGGAATAAAAAGCACACAGGTGCTGTTTGAAAATAACACGTTCAGTAGAGCCTGTCATAGCTTCTTTGAGTAGCTAGACTTAATTCATAAGGAATCTTACTAACTTTTTCTTTAATGTAATAGTTACCTTAATCTTACTTTAGTGGTCAAGAACTGTATTACAAAATGACTTGTTGATTAATGTGTTCACATCTCCTGTTAATGGGGTCTCCAGAGTCCTGCCATCCTTAGTCTTGATAGCTAGCTAACTGACTAATAGCTTTGACTATGAGGTTAATCTCGCTTGCGTACTTGAGTGAAGACGGGGGACTTTGAGTATGAAAGGCTGGAGGAAAATGGCCCTGAGAGAGAAGGGAGAATTCCAACTTATTCATATGTAACTATTACCTGAAAAACTTTCCTTAAATTATGTATCATAAACTATAGTAATCATTGCTATTCCAATGAAAATAAAAGGCACAACTGAATCTATAAACTTCATTTAAAACAAAAATTCTTCTAGAGTGGATGGATGTTGTGTGATAACATTTACTAGAAGTGTCAAGTTGTTTTAGTTTCAATGGAATCTGCCTTAGGCTATGCACCTGTGCTTGTCCTAAGTTTACTGAAGTGCTGGAGAAAATTAAAAGCTTGTGTTCTGTCCTCACTTTAGATGTTCCTCTGTTTTTATGAGGTTGAAAAGAAATGGTAACTTTTCTTATCCAAAAAATTAACTCTTTCTCTTGTTTTATTTGTGGGCTCTTTCATCTTTATCTAAACGTTTCCATGGTAAGCAAGTCACAATTAATACATGGCATCAGTACCCAATAGCTTGATTACTGCTTGATTAGAAACAAGTGGTGATTTCACAAAATTAGAAGAGGTACAGATAGTTCTGTCTTATAAATGGAGTGAAGAGATTCGTCTGAATCTTCAGGAAGTGCAGAGTAAGAAGGAAGAAAAAAATATGGAAATATATAGAGAAGCCAGGCTGGGATGAAGAGTGGATATTTCTGGAGTTGATATCAGCTTCTAAAAATGAGGCAAATACAGGGTTTTCTGGGGGTATTAAACTTGGGGGGTATATGATAGCAGGATCTTGACCACTCAAATTATGTTATCTGATTTGCCTAAAATTGGATGTAGTCTAATCCAGGAGTCCCTGTACCAGCCCATCTCTGTTGTTAAGCAGGCAGTTGTGTAAGTCATTAAAAAGCATCTTCCATGCCTGGCTCATCTCGCCAACTGTTACAAGGAGAAACTACATACTGTTCTTCTAGTTCTGCTACGTGTTTCCAAAACCTGTGGACCCATCTTTGAATGTTACTTTGATTCTTTCTAACCTCTGTGAGGAAGATAGAAAGAAAAAGAAGTTTGTTTGGGTTTTTTATCTGCATGTTTCATATCAGATGCAATTTTCTAAGTATTTATGCCTTGTCCAGATGGTATTACAGCATCTGTACTATTATGAAAACTTAGGCTTTCATGGAACCCACATGTGTGTTGTGGTCTCCTTTAATGTGCTAAAACATTATTTTGTTTAACCAGTCCTCACAGATGACATGAAGAAATACTAGAAACTAGCTACAATTATTAAACAAGAGAAGGTGCTGGGGAGCAGCATTCAAATGTTATTTACAGAAATGTCAAATATCTACTTTGTGTGTAATTTTCATAGCTTTCAAATCTTTTTAACAGCTTCTCCATTCAGTCATGTGCTCTTGTGCTTTGAAAAAGCTCCTGCGGTGGTAGCCATTCTTCCTTGCAGTATCCATGACTTTACGTGGTCACAAATCTTAAGTTGTCTTGTAGTCAAATGGAATGTGGATTTAGTGCTGCATGCTTTTGTTTTTCCCCTCTCTCTTTCTAATGTTGTATCCAGGAGAACACTTCATAAGACCAGTGTACAGTTCCACATTCTGGACATTTGTTTATTTGTGTCTCACTTTGCCTTTTGAATTGCAGTTGTATTATTAAATACCTTGTTTGATAAGCCTCTCCTGCTAAGTATTAATTGTGTCATAAAGTATTTTTTGGCTCTTTCAGGACACCAGTTATCTCCTTCCTTACTATAGTTTCTCACATCGCTTTTTCCTTCTGCCATTTTGGGTTTGAGCCATTTTGCTTGATAGTTCAGGTTTCTGTAAGTAGGGGTTTTTTTCTTTTGTTTTATTTGAGTGGGTATTTCCCATTGATTTTTTTTTGCAAAGTCCAAAGCTCTTCTTCTGTAAATCAGTGTGGATACTAACAGCATTTGTCTGTAGTTCCTCCTGAAAATCTGTGTCTTTTCTTGCCAAGCTTCTCACAAAAATGAAATTCCTAGGCACAGTGGTAGTCACGCATGGTTGCTGTTATCTCCTGTCTTTGCTGTGAAGAATACCTTTTGCCTCTCTTTGAAATGGAAAAGTTCTGTAAAGTTTTGCCTTCTACTAGCATGATAGTTTGGTTTATGTTCTGATTTGCTGGTATAATTTTGAGAGGAGAAAGGTGATGGTCATGTTAGGCAGTGCCTCGTATAGTAGTCATTATTATGACAAAAAATACAGTTTCTTTTCAATAAAATTAATATATATGCTGTCATGTGTTTTCTTGATGTAATTAATGTCATCTTTAGTATTCGTGCTATATTTGCATCTCCTTCTGTTATAGATAAGTCATTAATGTTTTGTGCCAGCAGCAGTCATTCTCTAAACCTTTAGTAACAAAGGGATCTGTATCATCCTCAGTGTTCCAATACATTCATGTGATACTGATGAAATTAATTTCTTTTTTCTAAATTGAGTCAATACTCAACAAATGTTATCTGCAAGTAAAATAGACTTTAGCTCAGTGATTTGGTATTACCTTTTCATACCCTGGGCAAGCACATACTCATAAGCACTTTAGCTGGGAATCGTAAAATCTTCCGCTAAGCTATTTGGATAATAAGAACCATAAAAAAAACAAGTGTGGTTTATGTATGCTTTTTGGGTGAGGCTATAAACTCATAAGTATATTGCAGCAGAAGTTGGAGTGGTTAAAGTACGTGTAAAGTGCCAGTCAAAGGTAAAGAGCCTTGATCCATGACCAGTTCACTTTCGTAGATCAGCTTGGAGCTGTTACTTATGTGCCAGCAAAGATAGTGTAATTTCATAGCAATGCGTGTTGAGATTTTTAAAAATGCTTTTTTTTTTTCCTTAGCCTAGTCAGAAGTATTTAAATAGCAGTTATGGACAGTGACAACTCTTACCTCAAAGTAACATAAATTCTCATAAATTAACATGTATTAGTTATCAAGTTGTATTTTATTGCAATTGCTGTGCTTTGGAATATTATATTTAATGAAAGAAAGAATCACACAATAATTGAGATTGGAGGGGACCTCTGAAGGTCCACCCCTTCTGCTCAATGAGGGTCACCTAAAGCATGTTATCCAGGACTGTGTCCAGGCGTTTTTTAAGTATCTCCAAGGATAGAGACTTCACAACTTCTCTGGACAACAGGTTATCTGCAAGTAAAATAGGCTTTAGCTCAGTGGTTTGATATTACCTTTTGATACCCTGAGAAAGCATGTACTCAAAAGCTGGGAATCGTGGGAACCAGTGTTCAGTCACCCTCACCATGATAAAGAGGTTTCTTATCTTCGGATGGAACTTCCTGTGTTTCAGTTTGTGCCCATTGCCTCTAAGCACCACTGAAAAGAGCTTGGCTTCATCTTCTTTACATCCTCCCTTCAGGTGTTTGTATACGTTGGTAAGGCATCTCTGAGTCTTCTGTTCTCCGGGCTAAACAGCCCCAGCTCTCTCAGCTGTCCCTCATATGACAGGTGCTCCGGTCTCATAATCATCTTGGTGGCCTTTACTGGACTCACTCCAGTAGTTCTACATCTCTCTTGCACTGGGGAACACACAGCTGGACACAGCACTTAGGTGGGACCTCACCAATGCTGAGCAGAGAGGAAGGATCACCTCCCTCAAGCTGCTGGCAACACTCCTCCTAATGCAGCCTGGGACACTGTTAGCTTTGTTTGCTGCAAGGGCACATTGCTGGCTCATGTTCAACATGTCCACCTGAAAGCCAAAGTCCTTTTATACAAATCCACTTTCCAACTTTGAAAGAAACCAGAATGCTAAATATTTTTAATGAAGCTAAGAAGATCAGTTTCTCATATGGTTCAGTTCATAATTTCACTTGAAGATATAGGTTTCTTGATGGTGATGGTAGTAGCTTTATAGTACTGAAACCAACTTGCAATTGCAGTTCAAGTGTCTTAACAAACATTTCTGAGACCAATGTTGTTATTTTTTCAGTTCTATATAGCAAAATAGAAATGTACAAGATGCAATACAAATAAAAGAATGGTAATGCTTAATCTAATACAACAAGATACCTGTTTGGTTTTTTTTTAATCATTCAACATCTTTTTCCCCTTTTCTCCAGGAGAAGTATTTTGGCAGAAAATTGTTAACATTCTCTTTTGGATCGCTAATGGAAGAAAGGACAATGTTGTAATAACGATATCTTTAATTAGCTTGATGTTATACATGAAAAAATATCCCAAACTGTCAAAAGCTTTTTTTTTTTTTTTTCCAAAAAAATCCATAGTGATGAAATTACGATTCTGTTCCTTCCCCCAGCCACCAAAAGGAGGATTGTTCATTAGTTGCTGAGTGGAAGGCCTCATCCTGTTGAGGTCAGTGGAGTGCTTCGTGTGGGCTTGAACAAAAATTTGGTCATACAGGTCATAGGCCAGTTTGGGCCCAAGACAATTACAATGCTAAAAACAGTTTTTGGAGGGAGAAGAGGTTTTAAATCCTGTGATCAGATTTAATACTTAATGTCCTTAAAATAAAGTTGATGGCAGGCAAGGACTGCAACTTTTCTGTCTTTCTGTAAGTTCTACTTACAGTTTGTAGTCCTTTGTTTCTGCTCCCTCATGCTTTCTTAGGCTTCTTGATTTACCCCACTCCAGCTTACGATTTTTATTTAAGAATCATCTTCATTTGCTAATATTTTTAGAATGAAACCTTACACAATATGGTATACTATCTTCAAATTACTTAAATTTTAGTAGGTATACAGGTCAGATACTTGCTATACTTTTCAGTAGCTCTTAACTACTAGTGGAAAAATCACACAAGGCACAGGTGAGAACTTTTTTTTTCCCTACTTCTTCACAATTTAAAACTCACTTATAAACACATAAGAGTACCATTCTCATCTGCTTAACCAAGAAAGACCCCAGTCTTCACTGGTGCCCAGCAGTGTTGGGAAGCAGCATTCTCCTATCCACAGAAACCTGTTTGGATTTTACTGTAAACCTTGCTCTGACTCAAGAGTTTACAGTGACCACAAACAAAATCAAGGGCTCTCAGAAAAATTTGGATGTGATACAACAGGTTTAAGCCTGCTGTCCCAATGCTGCTCTTCATGCTACATTACACGTGCTTGTGTTAGCTCTAGTAAAATGTTTCGTAAGAGCAGTGCTTAACTGATGGCCGTATTTGTTTGGGTTTCATTTGTTGAGGTAGTCCTGGTAGAGCTGCTAAAAGATGCAAGAGTAGGTAAAAATGTCAGACTCTAGGAGTGGTGCTGGAAGGCACTGCACCTTTGTCTGCCTTCTTTCCTACATCTGAACTACACTGCAATTTGTTCCAAAATTCCCCTAAACAGATGGGGTTATAACACTTGCAGAGACCCAAGAAACCTAGGTGGTTTCGATAGCACCAGTAGTGTGACAGGAAGATGCTGTTTTATTTGCAGAGGATTCGGGGTTCTGCCACTCCTTTGCAGCTAATTGCAAACCATCTTTGTATTGTAGCTGTCAGGACCAGTTGTGAGTTCCTTTAAAATATAAAAAATAATACTAAAAAATTACAACAAAACCACAAAACTAAGCAATAGCTTCACAGTCTTTGGCATTGTTGCAAGTACAGTAATGAATTTGACTAGTTAACTACAGGATGTTGTCTGGAAGAACTGTTCTGTTTTGATTTAAGAGGCTGCATATAACCTTTTGGGGATTTTTGTTTTGGCTCTTGCTCTAATGCAGTGGATTTGACAGTAGTTTCTGAAATATTTAAAAAGATAAATGTTCTCTAAGACAGTTTGAAGAATGGAAAACACAAGTGGAAGCAAAACACAAGATTGTTAACTTGACCAGACTAAGCATCTCACTATAAAGAACAGGGGGAAAAAAAATCCCAACACGGACAGAAACCTTTTGTCAAATAGAAGTAGGTAATCCATTGAGGTATGATATATGTCATCCAGCTTTGTTTCTTCTTAGAAATTCTTAAAAAGAAAATGGATGGGGAATGTAAACTTTTGTAAAAAAAAAAATTAATCTGTTGTCGTTCAAGTTTTCTCATGTAGCTTAAGTCAAGTTCTGTGATATCCCCAAATGATGCTTAACTGAACTCCTGCTACAGTCTGGTTTACAAAAGGAAACTAATGTTTAGTTTTACTACAAAATTTATAGAATTAATAACTGTAAAGCTATGTTTGTATTTCACTTGAATGGAGAATAGCAAAGAGCGTGTGTAGATTTAACCAATTAGTGCATTGCACATCTTACTCTTTCAGAAGAAAGTCCTAGAGCCTCCTCCATTTCTGTCAGAAAAGGCTCTTGACGTGAGAGAAAGATTACTTGTGCCTTAAGTTCAGATTGTAGTTGTACACTTATCTCTGAGTAAAATGTGTTGGTAGAGACCAATGAATGATTCAACTTTCAGTAATATTATTAAGCATCGAGTCATAGCTATTTTTATTTGCAGGTACTAGAACTAGTAGATGCATAAAATGAAAGACTGGATTTTTCTCGATTATATTTGTCTGTTCTGTGGGAGGAGTTAATAAAAGCTGTTGATACAGAAATGGTGAGAAACATTGACTGAACTGTCATTTTATCTATGAGGTTTAGGTGGAGGAGGAGACTTTTTTTGCTTGAAGGGGCAAACAAAGTCTCTATAAACAAATTGACTTGCCTATAAGCTAAAATTGGTAGTCCTGTTTTCTTACCCATTTTGAAAACCGTTATGTATTTAAGCTTTAGATGCTTGCAGCAAATTTCTTATATATATATAAACATGAATCATATGTGTGAATCATAAGTGTGTGTGAGAATGTAATATATTAATTACGCAAAAAAAAGCCTACCTACAGTTATTTTGGGACATTTGAGGGGAAGAAAAATATAAAGCAGCGATCATTTTTAAATACAACATATTGGTTAATGGTTATATGACAAATAATTTTGTAGGGAAGGAACAACTTTGTCCTCTTCTAGTATTTCCTCTTCAGTCGTTAAATTTGACATCGCTAATGTCAAATTGCTTGAGGTACTTCAACCCTCAAACAGAGGTATGTTGCAAAAGATATCATGAAGCTTATTTAATTTCAAGTGTTGAAATACACATTCCTGCAGTATTACATTCATGCAGTAAATGATACTTCAAATGTAGGATCTTATAATATCCTTGGTAAACCATGGGGTTTTCCAGCTAATGTTGCAGCAAATTCATAACAAAAACTAAAGCATGTAATTTAATTTAAAATAAATAAAAACTGAAAGAGGAAAATCACCAAAAACTCTTTTTCCAGCACTCTGAAAAAGGAATTTGACTTCTAAGTAATGAAGTGATAACCATTTGTTTATTTTATAAAAATGCTGAATGATGGAAAAAGCTGTTAAATTGTAAAATGCAAGTAATTTTCCACAGAGTGTGAATAGTGTGAGAGAACCAGCTAGCAGACACTACAAGTGTTAGGTTTTAAGTAGTCATAACTGGTTCTGTTGTCAAACCCTGCAGCGTGTTTGTCCTGACCTACCCCTGCAGAGGATGGGTTATGTGCATGGGGAAGAGGGAGGGACTGAGGGGAGTGGGGTTTCTGGCTAGAAACCTGTTCTTGTTTAGATTTCAGTGGCAGAAGGCCTGACCTCTTTCTGCTTTCTTGTTCTCTTTTCTGTGCAATTCATGGTGGCTGGCTGGCTTCATGATCAGTCTAAAATAAATCAGGAGTTGATTCTTACTCTTTTCCCACCCCTGGCCATCCCTAGCTTGATCACCGACTGTGAATTTCTTAGAAGAATATCAGTTTTGACTCTGAGGAACTATATTTCTGGTTAAATTTCTTTAAAAGGAATCTCATGTAAGCTCCAAGAAGTCTTGATGAAGGCATGAAAGTACAGAGGAACATTTTTAGAGGGTCATCTGGTTTCTTCTGTGTGACTGTTATGGAACTACTGAACCTCCACAGTGTTAATTATCATGATGTTGGGTTGATTTATTTGGGGTTTTGTTTTGTATGGGTTTTTTTAACTAAACTTAGCTGATTTGTGTTTATGGAAAAATGATTTCTTCTTTTGCATCTCTTCCAGTAATAGTTATGCACGAGTGCGAGCTGTGGTGATGACCCGGGATGACTCAAGTGGTGGATGGTTACCACTTGGAGGAGGTGGACTAAGCTGTGTCACAGTCTTCAAAGTCATTCCCCAGGAAGAGAATAGCTGTGCTGATTTTCTTATCCATGGAGAACGACTCAGGGATAAAACGGTAACAATTTACGTTTCGTATTTCTAAAACTACATAGGACCTAAGAATAGATGTTTGCTTATTGTTGTTGTAGACTAGAAAGTAAATTTATAGTCTCAGTCTAATGCTGTTGGTGAGCTTTTATCCATATCAAAGATTTTATACCTAAAGAACCATTTATTTGGTTTAGGTGTAATAACATGCATTTTTAGAATTAAGCTTGTTGAACTTTGTGAAATTTTAAAACATTTCTTTTCATTGAAGACTTTCATCTGTTTGGGGAAACATTTTGCTATTCAGATTTTTATTCTAGTGGAGGGTTAAAGTTAAATCTTCTTGTTAAGATTTTTAAACACCAATGATACAGTGTTTAACCAGAGTGTTGGAAAATGAGATAACTTGTTAAAAATACAAAATCTGAAGAAATTTCTCAGTAATGGTTCAGTTAGTTTTAGTTGTGGAATTTGGCTGTGACAAAAAGGAGCCATTTTATATGAAAACAACTTTTGTATTGGAAGAAAGCATGAAACTCCAGGAATTGATCTAGTTTGATGAACATGTGAACCATATCCATTTATCATCTACATTAAATGAAATGCTAGTAATAAACTTGTCTTAAATAGTATCATGAAAGTCAACCTCACAAAAGGAAGGCTGGTGTAAGATCTCGGCCATTTCTACATGTAGACCTGTGGAAGACAAAATCGTCTTACTAAGGCTTGCTTGGTACAAAAAAAGAAAAGTGAGGAAAGCACAAAAACCTTGTCTTGACAACTTTTATCAAGAATTTTCTCTCTTCTGCTGGTAATTTATTACTCCTGTGTGAGCTTAAAAGGTAGAATTGCTTCTTATACTGTATTGCTGAGTCTTTCTCAAGCATACCGATTTCTTCCTTGAGGCAGGACTGCTGAGTTTTCTGCCTTGACTGTGACTGTTGTAGGAAGAAAGCATATAAATAGAAATTCTGCTGACTCAGTTGTTTCAGCGAGGCGTAGTGCTATTAGCAGAGCACCCTGTGTTCCTGCACAGCTATGTGCACCTGCAGTTCCTTCCTCACTTTGCAGTAGTTCCCTTTAGAACTTTTTTTAGCTTTATTGAGGCTGTTTTTGAGGAGCTTAATTGCATTTAGAGATACTTGACAATTTTCTCTTAATTCTTAATACTTTCAGCATTCACAGATTGCCTTCAGAATCTGTGGGTAATAAAATGCTCAGAATTGAAGGCTGATTTAATGTTTCTCCTGCATGCATATGAAAGTGTTGAAGCCATCGGTGTCCTGATCTGTTTGTGCGCTGTCCTGCTTCCCCTGAGCAAGCCTGGTTTCGCTTCTGCTTTTGGTAGAAGGCTTAAATGTCTCTACTTTGGTTCCTGTCCAAAATGGAGCTTATGTTATTATGAATAGGTTTTCCAAACCTTTATTGTCCTGAACAATATTTTTTTGGGGGGGGGGGGGGATTGTTTGGTTTTGATTTTTTTTTTTTCTGTATGTATCCCTGTGTCCATCTGTCTCCCTGCTGCTGTCTGTAAATGTGACCTACTAGTCTTGTCAGGGCAGATTTTGATGTTACTGCAGTTTTAGGACGTTGCTGTTGGAAGTCAGACCCTCAATAACAGAGGGTAAGTGATGGAAGAAATGCATCTAGGAAGAACATCTATCCAGTGTATATCAAATAAAACACAGATTTAGCCTATGGGCAGGAATACTTTAGAGCCAGTGATGCTTTGGTAATGGAGTAAAAGGAAGTTATGTTTGGATGTATTTGCTCAGGCTTCAAATAGTGTACCTACTTTATAATGTACTTATAAATGACTGTTAATATGTAATGAATTAACAACAAGTTGCACAGTATGCATCAAGACCCCTGTTGGCATGAAAGAAACAATATCCTACACCAAGGTATGTGAGGATATCATTAGATCATGTCACTTTTTCAGAAGAACCATAGCAGGGACTGGAAGAGAAATTTTGTTCGAAACGGATCTGGACACGGATTCTAAAACTGTTCTGATCCTTATGCTTTCAATATACTTATAAGATTTGCATTTGTTTTTAGGATGTTCATGTGGATTCCCTGTTCAAACACAATTTTTAACCTTTTCTTTAATGAAGCCAAACAATTCACTTTTTAGTCCAAACAGAATTGACAAGTGACTATTAGATTTCATAATATAAAGAAAAGGCCAGGAAAAATACCACCAAGACGTTGAAATGTAATTGTCTGTTCCAACTGAAAGAGTATGAAAGCCTATATTTTCATGGAGGCAACCATGAAAAGGAACTGTTGAAGATGACTTCAGTGGCATAAAATACTGAGGTTTTTTTTCTTTAAAAATAAGGTAGAAGTGTAAGTTGTTGTGTGTTCATCATGTTTGCTATTGAGTAGGGACCAAATATTTTGATCATCTTCTGATTTTGAGCAAGAGTTACATTGACTCTGCTGTTTCTGTGCTCCAGCATTGCTCTTATCTCATTTTAGAATGGCCTCGTGCAAATTGTGTACTTAAAAAATCTTTAAAGTTGGTTATATGCTATTTAGCTAGTTCTTCAGCAGTTGTATTTACAAAGAGAAAGTAGCAGTATTGTAAAAAAAGCTCCTTAAACCATTTTGAACACTTCAGTTATTCAGACTTTGAGCACATGTGTCTTCAGGAATGTTTACTGTGGGATCTAGAAATCATTATGGCTCAGTCAGCTGGACCATGATTTCCAATTCACTCACTTCATTGCAAGGTATACCTAGCCATTTCTAAAATTACTTCTGTGGATTAAACAAGAAAGTAATCCTTACAAAGGGAGTCTTCCCCCCACACCTCAAGTTACATTACACGCTGTTAAAATACCTTTTATAACTAGGTTATATTTTGATTTCCTCGGGGCAGTCTGTCTTCTATGAACTGGCTCAGCTTCCAGAAAAGGTGCAGGAATTCCCTCCTGGAAAACCTATAGTCTGCAACTTGGAATACTTCTCTGGAACACAAGGAAACATGAATATTGAAATAGCTCAGGTTAGAACAGGAGTTCAGATCTATTTTTTTTTACCTAAGATGTAAGGGAATTGTGATGCCACTATTATTGTTCAGCTTCTATGTCAGTAGAAGGGTGGGATTTATTCCAAAGCAACTTGAAATCCATAGGTAAGGTAATTGATGGGGAGGTATCCTCTTGATGGGGAGGTATCCTCTTGATGCCTCTTAAATGGTTATACTCAAAAAGCATGAGATCTTTTATCTCTTCTCTTATTGTTTCTCCTAAACTAGCTTTAGTTGCTGTTTCTCCAAGTACTGCTTCTGACACCACATTGTAATTCTATTCCATTCTGCTAGATCTTTCCATATATTTTATAGGATATGCAGGTATTTAATTAGGACTATAGATAGAAAATCAAAGTGGTGGCACCATCAAATTAATTTAGGAGAGGTAATTCTCCCTGCTAGTTTGCTCAGATTGTTTAGATCTGCAGTAGAGTGTAAGGGTGTTTCATGAAGACTTTGATATAATTACACATTTCCTCCTTTATTATACTCACCTTCCTAGATCTGGCTCCAGCCAGTCTGCTTGGAACAATCACACTCCCTCCTAACCTGGTCAGGTCTGCAGCTCTCTTTTATTGTGTTTACAGTAACTCTCTTCTATCTTAAAAACACAAGTGATAAACGTATATTAGGCGCAAGCTTACAGGTTTTTAGGCTTTGGTGCATGTCACATTCTTGAGTGAGAAGTCTAATAGATTTCTCTGTTCTGTTTTATTTTCTTCTCCAGTCCTTTAATAGGCAAATTTTTACTGAAGGAGAAAGAAAAAAAAAACGTGACTAGTATCTTCTGGATACTCAGGAGTGACAGATCTTTCTTTTGAAGAACAGGTAATTGTGTAAGGGAAGAGATACAACGCTGAAACTGAATATAAATACTGGTCTTTTCTAAAAATCTGCTTTTCACAAAATTAATTAATCATTTACTTTTTAAATTGGCCTTCCAAGATTGAGAAAAGATTGATTCTGATGTGCAGTCCTCACATCAACTTACTTATTTAATTGGAGAAAAAGAAAAAAGGTGACCAGTGACAGAACTAGAGGGCATGGACTCAAGTTTTGTCAGGGAAAGTTTAGGCTTGATGTGAGGAAGTTCTTCACTGAAAGGGTGATTGGCCATTGGAATGCGCTGCCCAGGGAGGTGGTGGAGTCGCCGACCCTGGAGGTGTTCAAGGGGAGACTGGATGAGGCACTGCGTGCCATGGTTTAGATGATGGTTGGTGTTAGTGTTGGTGTTAGTGTTGGGTTATAGGTTGGACTTGATGATTTCAGAGGTCCTTTCCAACCTTGTGATACTGTGTGATACTGTGATACTGTAAAAGAGACGAACAGAATAATAATCATGTCACAGGGTCATGGCGGCACTGGGGCCACATGCTCTGCAGCATGAATGTATTCAGGTCATGCTGCTTGGTCCCAAGACTAGAGAAAAGCCTTTGATCTATTTAGTAGAAAAAGCCTTCAAAAGTTTCATCAAAAACTATATGCTTATGTGTTTGTAGGTTTGAGTCGGGAGTGAGAAATTGTGAAACTTTCTATCTACGTGTCATGTTGTGAGCTGTTGAAGGTACAGCTAGGAACTAGTAAAATAGTATCCAGTATCTAGAAATGTTCAATTATGGGGTCTTATTATGAAATTAGGGAGGTCATCAGATTATAAAAGGATGAGGGTTATTGTCAAAATAGAAAATTGTATCAAATGCAGTGTGGTTTTTTTGTATTTGTTTCTGAAACAAGACCTAGATAGTGATTCTAATATCTTAAATAGTCATATTATTTTTGTTTAAAAACATTTGGTTTTGAATTGTTGAAGTTTAAAATTCCTCACTTTAGAGATTCATCTTGGCTACACAAGCCAAATAGTTTCCAATATCTTTAAAGAATGTAGCTCACAGAGATGAGAATAGAAACATGTAGCAAGCAAGCATTTTTATGAGTAACTATGAACTCAGTAGTGTTGCACTTAACGACGTCTGGATGTTAAAAGGATTTTTCATTAAATAGTAGTAAGTAGACATACAGCCCTATTTATACTTTGAGAATTTAGATTTTGACTATGTGGATCTAGAGCTGGTCCTCCTGTCTTGAGTCTGATAAGCCTGCAACATTTCCCATTATGTGCTAAGGTAACTGCTTCACATTGATATGGAATTCTTATATTAAGTCTTAAAACGGGGAAAACCTCCAGAACAGTAACCTGTGTTTATTTGAAAGTAGAATTTTGTTTAGCCTTAGTCACTCAATTTACAGTTTTGTGTTTTTTTCTTGTGCTTATCCCTAGAGTTCTTAGGTATACCTTAAAAAGGAAGGCAGATTTTTGGTAACCGCGTGGGAGAGCATGATATAATCTTCACACATGAAGTGGAGAGTTCTGAACCATAGCAAAATGCAGTAAAAAATAATTGGTGTTTTGGATGTTTGAGGACTCAGAAAAAACACCTGTATTGCTATAGTTTCCATTTCCAGGCTTTGGAGACTTGTATTAGGATTCTTCCTCCCCAGCCCAAATTGTTGGTTGCATGCTTCAGCATAAAGACCTTTGACACCAATGTGGAAAAATTATATTTTTGCTGCAAAGCATAGCAGTGTTTTGGGGAGAAAAATGCTTTAGGGGATATTTGATGTGTTTTTTGGTTTGGATTGGGTTTTTAGTATTTCTGGATGCAGCAAGGACTGTTGAAGGCTAGGTGTTTATCGATTCGTGCCCCTTGCTGATTCTGATGGACAGTTTCTGAGTTTTCTCTCATGTGGGGCAGGCACAAAGTCTTGCCTATATGGATTCTCATGTCTGATAACACATACAGTTTTGGTACAACTTTTTTCTTTCAAGTGCCCTTAACCACTTACACATACTGTGTTAACTGATCTGTTTTCATACAGCTTTAGATCTGAAAATTGGTGTCAGCCTGTCAAATTTGTTGTTTCCTTAAATCAGGCTGAAAACAATTGCAGTGCTGGATAGGATGTTCGATCTCCTAATGATTGCTTGGCTTTTAAAATGTTCTGAGGGCAAGGGGTGGGTGGTAACAGTGTTGGTTTGGGGGCTGTGGGTGTTATTTGGGGGTTACCTGGTTTGGCTTGGTTTTCTATAGTATCATAGCTTCTACGCAGTAAATTTTTACTTCCGTAGTTTATCTCCACTGTTACTATCTTTTAAAAATATTTGTTATCCAGGTATGAATTTTCAGTATAAAGTAATCTGAATTAAATCCGTTGGGAGCAGGTGTTCATCGAGATGCTCTAAACCCAGTATTGCTTGATATTTTGGGTGAAACTGCATACAAAATATAGTGTGAAAATATTTGGTGCTTAATATAGTTAGACATCTCCCAAAAAAGTGCTCACAGACCTAGAAAATGTAGTGATGTGAGAAATCTTCATTTTTAACTCATTCTCTTTTTAGGAGGAAGCAAGTTTAAAATTATTGAAAAAATGAAGAATGATCACTCAATACACCCTAGAACTGCAGAATGATTTTTTTTTGCTGCAGCACCTCTTTCTGCACATCTATAGCAAACAGATTCCTTCCTATGCTTTCTTGTAGGCAGTTGTATCTACGTATTGTTGACCATTTAGGGAACGCATAGCAAAGTAACAAAAAATATTTTAATGCTGAAAGAGTTTATATGTGCGGAAAGAATGTAAAACTCAAGAGGAGGTGATTAGTTGTGGGATGTAGAGTAGGGGAAATAAATAGTGAGTAGAGAAGATAACCTATTAGCCTATGTAATAATTAGACAAGGAGAGGAATAACATGAAGGATATGAAAGAATAATATAAGTACAGACAGATTTTTTTCTAGATTTGGACTTTTTTTCCTCTTATGTTTGTAGTTAACTTCATTTTCCCCACGTACTGTTAAGAAATTTTGTATTTTTCTCTTCAAAAGTTGCGTATGTTACAAAATTTAAAATGAAAATACATTAATGTTGAAATGGTAGAATATTAAAATTCTTCATACGCCTCCCAGTGTAAGTTTTCAGTGATATAGGTATTGCTGTGCAGTTTATTATAGCTAGTGCTACATGAGCAGATCAGTGCATGTCCTTCCATACTTTCTTGTTCACCTTGGATGATTTAATCAAGAAACATTCAATATAACAGCATTGCATAAAATATTTTTCCAGCTAAATTAAATATGCAAATGTACTTAAAACCTACGCAATTTAAAGGGGGGAAGTGGTGTGAAGATTGTGACTTTGTGTCGTAATTGGTGTGCATGTATACCTGTAATGGTTTTGCAGCCAAATAACAATGTTAATTATTCCTAATTACTGTTTGCATTATAGTTGAGCATGAGCCATGAATATGTTTGTGTCTAGGTACAGGCAGTAATACATATGAAAATATTTCAGTTTTGATTAATTAATTTTTTTAAAACAGTCCTCTTGTATTGTTTTCTATTGTATAGTAACCTTTCTGAGAGAAAATTGTTATGGCCTGAGAACAGCATGAAGTTATTCCTGTGCTCAAAAATCTTATAAGTATACAAATATAATTCCCAGTGATATAGTGATACTTCATTTCAGCACAATAATGTTTTTCTTGGGGGTGTGGCCTATTTAATTTGCTGACCTTCTAGGAAGTCTGTTCTGACAGAAGTCTTTGCTGCTGGTATGAGATACTTTTGAGACTGGGAAGATTGATTTGGTGTACAAATAGTGTCCTTTACCCGTACCCCAGCGATCAGAAACTCTTAGTGAATAATTCGGTCATAAAGGAATCAAAGTTAAAATCACATCTTTAAAAAATAAAACGGAGACTTTTGTCTGCTCTTGTGATTTATGTTTTCAGGGAATTCATGAAGACTACATTTTGTTCTCAAATTTGATATATTAGTTAGTGATATCTTTTCCTCCTGTCTCCTTTCTGGAAGGTGGTTTTGGAATGCACATTAAAGAAGGACCTCGTTTACAACAAAGTTACTCCTACTTTTTACCACTGGAAGATTGATGACAAAAAGTTTGGCCTCACGTTTCAGAGTCCTGCTGATGCAAGAGCATTTGACAGAGGTATTCGGAGAGCAGTAGAGGATATTTCTCAAGGTACATATTTCAGGTGAAAGGGGTTGGTGGAACTGGGTGGGGTATGTGTTGAGTGTTAAGTAAATGAGGTAAGTCAAAGCCCTTTGCGTAGTATTAGTGCTGACAGTGTTTAAGGATGTGGATTGATCTGTAGCATATTGAGATTTGAACAGTTTTTAAGTAATACTTTAGCATATCAAAAGTGCCATTCATCCAAGTGTCTTAAATTGTTTCACAAACACTAATAAGGTAGTTCCCTGAACCATCTCTACATAATAAAGCCTTGTCTCTTATTTTTAGAGATGAAGAAATGGAGGAAGCTAGAGTGTTATAGTGTCTTACTTGGATCTTCTCCTCAGAAAGTTGTTACAGCTTCTGTGTTCTTAGAGGATAAGCTGTTGAGTTCTCTTTTTTCCTACTCATACTTTGACTTAATAGTTGTATTTGCTTTTCTATAGCTGAGAGAGTAGTTCTGAGGACAGGTTTTTATGGGACAGTAGGAAACTTTATTCTGATAGTAATATGGTTAACTGGGTCCAGAGTTTCACTAACCTCAGGGAAACTAGGGAGCAAATGGAAGATGGTAATCAAACCTCAGTTCTGAGATGAAAACCTGATAATTGTATTGCTAGATGGGAGAGGGAGGGTAGAGAAGAGAACAAGTGTCTATTGAATGGAAAGGACATCACTTTCAGGATTGTAAAAAGTAACTCAGGGAGGAGTTTAAACAAAATATTCTGTACTGTGATGTTCTGTAAATTTAGGGATTTAACGTGTGTTATCATATTAGCAAAGGGAGAAGCATGTTTCTGAAGGGAAATGCTTTTTGACATACTAGGATAACATTTTTTGAATTCTGCTGGTATCATCCATATCTCTGCAAGAGAAATAAGTAGAGAACATATGAGTCTTTCTCTCTTAGGATCTTAAATTTCCAATTTCTGCTGATCTATAGCAAAACATAGCACAGTGTGCATTCATGCCAACCAAATGTATCTGTCTCTGCTACAAGAAATATTCCCTTGCTTCTGACTTCTAAGACACTTCAAAAATGCTTTTGCAAGAAAGGTGTGAACAAGATGGAAGAGGAATACTCAGTATATAAAATCAGAATGTAGAAATTAATGGTACTTATTAAAATCAACTTGAAACAGAGTGATCCACTGGTTAAAAAAGTAGTGTGGACTACTGGAAGCAGTAAACTGTAACTAAAGAGAAAATAATGTCTGCTTTAATTTTTTTTTTTACTTTTCTGTAGGTTATCCAGCCTCCCAAAATGATGTGGAAGTGGCAGAAGACTGCTTTCAAGTGAGTATTTAAGTTTTTTAAGTAATTATGCAGTTATTTTAGAAGCAATTAATTGAACATTTTTTTAATTAGTGAGAATAAGCAAACTAAGAGCAACAGCAAAATTCTGCTTGATGAAATAAGTTCCAGAACGGGTACCTGGGAAGACTTGCAACACTGTTTCTCCTAAACTAAGTATTCATTATTTAATTAAAAAAAAAAGGAGGGTCAGGAATCTTTTATATGCACATTCTGTTTGTTTTCCTGGATTTCACTCCGCTGTGATAGATGTTTCTAACATTGCATTGCTAGAGTTGAAAAGATGCTGATAGTGGTTAAAAGAATCTAGTCCAAACAGTTCAGATAATTTTTAAAAACTCACTGAAGATAGAGCCATCTTGTTTGGATTCAAATTTTTCTTGATCTTTGTTTGTACCATTCAATTTCTGTAGGTCATAATGGCATAAGGGGTAGAAATTTAGCTCCTACTATTCTTCAGAGTTATGATACTTTACACAAATACCATATCAAGTACTGTAACACTGATGTGTAGCACTGCCTGGTAATATCCAAGAATCCATGTAATTAAAAAGCCAATATAAACAAATATTATGGATACATATATACAGTAAGTAAGCATAATATAACTGAGTAAAAAGCTGTTTATGTCTATGTGTGCTTGTCATCTCTTCTTTCCTATTTACAGTTTCATGGAAAATCTTGGCTTTATTCACACATACATTCAGTTTTCAGAGTGCAGATATTTAAATTAATATAAAGCTGATAGAGAAACAAGTTGACTCAGCGGTCTCAGTGCTAGTCAGAAAACTGATAATGTTCCTAAGTGGTTTCTTGAGGGAAAGAGTTTTGTTATTTATGTAATATTAAATTCTGTATCAGTGTAGATAGATGCATGGTAGAACTTCTGCAACACAAAATCATTAGCAGCCTACTTTGAAGATATGGGTAACAATCAAGTTATGATAGGAAATTGAATCTCAGGTATTTAGAAAGAATACTGCAATGCAGTGGCAATGCAGAAGAGTCTCCTAATTTCTTTCTATTTTATGGTAGAAGAAATTTATCTCTGTGTAAGAGTTGGCTGTGCAACCACCTGTTGTTCTTTATTTGCAGAGCTTTATTTTAAGGCACTTCAAAGTAAATTGCTATAAATATTTGATATTTTGGATTTAAAATAGGAATGAGATTTTGACAGGGTGGAGGAAATGTATGCCAAAGTTAATGCAGTCCTTAATAAGCTTTAAAAAAGACTTGTTTAAACACGCTTTGTTGCAAGGATTAATAATTGAGTAATTTCTACAGGCCTAATGAGATTAGAGGAAACTAATTACCTCTTGATTATGCTGCCTAGTTATTACATTTCTGTACAAGGATGCCAAAATTGAAGCATATATCTGTGATTCTTTGTAAAAATAAAGTTTGTTATTGGGAAAGTGGACAAAAGTATATTTACATCATCTATTTTATATAGTTATAAAATAGATATATTTAGATGTGTAAACCGATGAGGTAGACTTACATTATATTACATATCTTTTTTTAAAAAAACATATATCTTTTAAAAAAATACTCTCTCTATGTACAACTTAAAGGTGCATACAATTCTCTTTGGTGCAAACTGCTGGTAGGATTATCTGTTACATTCCAGACAGGAAAACATATTTCATGACTTCATCGTAACATATATTGCTTATTTGTGAATTTGTGCTGTGGATAGTTGGTATTTCTAGAGGCAAAAAAAGCTAGCCAAATTCTTGCCATATCTTTGCATACCACGATAAAATAAATGATGCTAGAATTGCTTATTGATTACAATACCGGAAAGGAGCGGGGAGAATGCAAGGACGGCTGAGCCCATTCTGGTTTAGCTATGCTTCATCTAAAGGTTTATGTATGAATAACAAATTCATAATTGCAGGGTTGTGAATGCCAGTATAGAAAGGTTAAAGCATTTTGGTTACTGGCACCAGATCGCTTCATCAACAATGTCTTGGAAATACCAGACATTGTACATTCTCCTTCAATGATTAATACCTTCCCCATTGCAAGACTGATACTGTTGTATGTGGAACATGATACCCCAATATTTTTTAACTTTAAAGACTGGGAAGACCATTTTGTTTAAAGATAATGTATTATGTATTCAAAGAGTCATGTTGACTTGTCCCCCCTTCATCCCACTCCACTGTAGCTTAAAAGGCATAATGATGGGGAGTTTTTCCCCCATTTATTCTATAAGCTGTTTTCCCAAGCCTCTAATAGTATTTTTGAGTAAGTCTTGGACTGTATCTATTCCAAGGCATTTTAGAGTGGAGATAGACTGTTAAAGAGCAGGTTGAACACTTTGATATGAGGGCAATGAGTTGTTTGTAGTTTCATCAGAACAGTCTTCCAGAATTGTAATTTGTAACCTCTAAGGAGTGAAGTACAAAAGATGAAGCAGTAGAGCTTCTCCAATTAAAAATATTAACTAGTCCTAAATTGTTTCTAAAATAGCAGATTATCAATAAGAGAAAAGAGTTATTCCACACTTCCTTTTCATAGCATGTTTGTTAGTGCACTTCTATTTTTGTTGGTAGCTACCACATGTACTGGAATTCTTCAGTTTCATTTCTTTTTTCATTAGTTAGTATGGTAGGTAAAGTCCCATGGTGTCATCAAAGAACACTTGAAAATATTAATCTGGTTAGGTCTTTGTCAGTTACATCATCTGCTGTCCAGGTGTTTTGCCTGTGCTTGTTCTAGTCATCTTACACAGCAGGACTCCTAGATTTAGTGCATATTTGAAGTATGAGTGTCGTATGTACTTTGTACATAAATTTAATTAACAGTGAGGGTTTTTAAATGAAGATGATTAGTGATGAAGACAGCAAAGCATGCTTCGAAGTTATTTTACTGGTTGGTTATGTTCGGTGCAACAGAAAGCAAGTAAAGTGATCCAAATAAGATCAAAACACACAGCCTTCTGATGTAGTCAGTTGCGCTGCTGTTAAATCTCCATGTCTACTTGTAATAAGTATTACAACATTTTATAGATGTAGCAAGTTGTCCAAAATTTGTATGTACAACATTTAAATACAAATCCAAAAGCTGGCCTCTTATCTTGTGCTTTCTGGGCTAGCATTTTGCTCACTATATTGTATCTTGGGTCACTAGATTTTTTTTTTTTTTTAATTTTCACATTCTTTAAATATTAAAGTCTCAGAGTGAAATCTTACTAAAGATAAAACTTATCATTTTAAGAAGAAAGTTCATTAAAGCTTCTTTAGATACTGTTGTTCACAAGTAACGTTAAAATCTTAGTATTAAAAAATACCATCACTTAAGGGTGTTTATACCTGCTTGTAAAAGTTGCTTACATTATTGCAGTTACTATTAGTTGTTTAATGAATGTATTATATGCAAATTGTTTGTATCATTAAATACACCTTAGTCTTACTAGATCAATTTCAAATAGAAGTACACAAACGAGTTAATGCAGATCTATCTGACTTCCTGTAACGCTTGTAAATGGATCCTGGGAATGTATATACTCTATATATATGGAAATACACCCTGGAAATTTGTTTTGGTAGGAAGTTTGGATTTTTTGGTACGAAACCAGGTGTTTTGAATGCAGTTTGTTTAAGTCAGTTTGTTTGCTTAGTTGAAAAAATATAAAAATCAGTTGTTTTTTCTTTTTTACTTGGAAGTAAATCTAACTAAATGAAATCTAGAGTTCATATATCTAAAAGTATTTTTATGTGGGTTTTGGATAGCAAAATGTTTAAGTTGCTTTTGAGAACTGAAGAATAGTGCAGTTGAGTCAATTTCTTTCAGTTTTAGTTGAATCAGCCATACTGGTGTTACTTATAGGCTACCAACACATTTTAATAGTTTTGGAATAATAAGAAATGGAGCACTTAAGCTTTTGAGTTTCTTAGTATTGACAGAAGAAGACTGAAAGCTGATAAATTGTAAGAAAAAGAAAGTTTGGCTTATTTTTTCAGAAATAGTTACAGTGGGGGGCGGGGCTTGCCAATACAAAGGGAAAAGCTCTGCAACTTACAAACATTTTAAGTGGTTTTGGTGTAGGCAGGGACGTAAATTGTTCATGTGTCTCTTTGTAAATGCACTACTTAGTGACAATTTGATTTATTTTGTCTGTAACAAAAGGTTTGCACAAGTTCTGTTTTGCAAAAATAACTTGCTGTTATGACTTGTAAGAAATGGGAAATAATGTACCCTTGACACTGTACTGTTTGCATGGAGAAGAAAATACTACATGATAAAACCCTAAAGATTAGCAATATTTAGTACATATAATACATTCTATAGGTATAGTTCCTAGAACTAAAAGTAATACTAATTTGTGTTATCCTTTTAAAATATATCTAATAATATATTGTGCTAAAATAATTTGGGTTTCTTAAGGCTTTTTGTGGAGTAGTCTTCAAAAAACAGGAGGAAATATATATATATATTTTTATATATATATATATCGCTAGTACCCTAACAGCCTGTTTACGTATCTCTCTTATTTCCTTAGGCTTATGCTTTGTCTTTTAATTTATTAGTTTCTTCCTTGGAATCCCTAAAACCTCTAGTATGCTTTATGTATTCAGGTCAGACAGCCTTGGAAAAGAGAGGCATGTCAAATGCCTTATTTTTTACTTTAAGCTGTACGAAACATTCAGAGTAATCTAGATAGTATTTCAGTCCACGTCAAAAATACATACCTGATTGTAATATTTTCTTTGCCAAATATAAAAGTAGTGGCTCCATCAGTTTTAGAAGGAGCTAAAGCAGAAGGAAGTTATTCAGATCTTTTTGAAACCTGTATCATTTCTCCACAATTAAAAAATCAAGGAAAAAATATTTAAACTCGTGTTGGTTAACATCAAACAGCATATTTTCAGGCCTCATGGGAAGTAAATAGAAGAACTGGGATGCAACGGAAATGCAGTCTCTAATCCATCCTTCTGTGTAATCATTAAACTTACTTAGAGCAGAACATTTTTAACAATGTTTGCAGAACAATGTTGAATTCTCTCCCAAACTGAACTCTGGCAAACTGAGAGAAGTAAGGAGCAAAAATTTGAAGAAGAAAAGTTCTGGTTTTCATTTTCTCTACAGCTGTCATCTGGCTTTGAATTCTGCTGGAGAGCTACAGCTGGAGTCATTTTATTGCTTTACCCAGCATCCTTTTGCCTGCGTGCACAGAAATGTTTTAGTAGTCTTGGAAAAAAAAATCACAGTATCTCTTAGCAACCATAGGACAGTAATTATTATACCAGCAGCTGGGAGCAAACCAGATTTCCGTTGTGCGTTAAAAACTGGCGTGGGTTACTTTACAGATGATACTGAATAACCTATGCCAGCACTGTACTTTGCAGGCTGTGGTTAAAGGATATTGAACGTGGGCGGTGTAATTGCTTTGGACAGTAGAAAAGGGGAATGTGTGCATCTGTGTTTGTGTGTAGTATTCTGTATTTTTAATATACCAAGCTTAGTTCTTGTGGAAAACTTTGCATGTTTGCTTTTTACTTAAATGTATTTTCAATACAATAGCATTTTTATTTCTGGGTCCTCTCCCTTCAGGTTGCCAGTGTTTTCATTATAAATGTGGGGTTTCAAGTGTTTATGACCTTGTCATAAAACATCGCATTGGAGCAGGAGGTGTCATCCAGAGAAAGCCTTTTTGATACTAATAAATGTGGTTTGGCTGTATCTAAACTATCAGTTAAATTAAAAATACCGAGTTCAGGACATTCATCTGGCATTTCTGTAGTTCTGCACAGTGAGTAAATATAGGCTGGATCATCACTAACCTGCTCACTTTTCATTTTCCATGAATATCAGAAGTTTGGCTGTGTCTACTTACTGGTAGTGTCTACGTAGGTAGACTGAGCGTTGTGATTTCCAAACAGCTGTCTCATGAGGTCTTGCCTTACAAAGGTCAAATGCCTTTCTCTGTCTCTTGCCACCTCCAAATTTCTCCTTGATGTCAGTTATCTTGAATTGTGATGTCTGTTTTGGAATTTTATAAAAACATTCCTTTGTAATTGCTGCGTGTAGGGCACAAGGGTTTGCTTCAAGGTTAAGGTTGGTATTTCATACATCTGTATCTGGTACCACTAGTTAGCACTGATGATCAGTGTCTGTATCCTTTATTAGATGGAGCCCTTCTTGACTGCCAAGGGGAGTGTGTCTGTGTGAGCATGCGTATGTGTCCTTTTTGCTGTGTAGTGCAGGTAGTTTATTTCTGAAGGAAAAAAGTGTGAATCACGTACAGGGACAGGAAATACTGCAGGCTGTTCCAGATCTCACCCAGGGATAAAGACTAGCTTGTGGGTAGTATGTATTTTTTTCTCCCTGGGAAAGAAGGTGTGGTAGTTTTTGCAGCTCTCATCCTTCTCCCTAGACCACTCAAACTCATAATAGCTGGGGGGGCCAAGGTAGTGTTTATCACTGTGGTTTCTATAAAATGGCTTCTAACTGTTAAGTGTGTTCCTAGATTAAATAGATTTTTCTTATAAGCATTTATAACATTGCTCAAACCAAAAATAGTTGTAGGCATTTCTTCCTCATTCTGAGTGCAGCTCTCCTGTGGTTTGAACCGGTGTTTTGGAAGCTTTTTATGTCATTGGGCAATGTACCTGCAGCAGTACCTCCTGCTAGGAAGATGCTTGATACTCACTAATATTTAATGCTTTTTGCTCTTAAAGTTAGTGTGCATCCATGAAATCTAACTCTTGCCAGTCATTTCAACGTTTCTTATGTACTCCTTTCACAGCAGTGCTTGACTAAAAAAATTAATTTTGACAGTAACAGGGTTGATTGCCTAGTAATGTTGTTGTGCTTGAGGATCTGCAGAAAGTACTTTTTTTCTGGAGTTATGCTTGTCTTCAAAATGTTTCAGTGGAACTTTAGCCTGATTGAGCGATTGTCTTTCATGGGGTGTGTGCTCTCTAGCATTAATTAAAGCTGGTCATTAATTTATTACTAATTTTAATGTTTTTCCACTCAGAGTGCTTCTGAACAATATATAAATTCTTAGAGATGCGATGATTTTCTTTCCCCTAAAGATCAACTACAGAGCAGCTGCTTCCACTTTATCTTGATCGTCTTAGGACTTGATATGTTAGGGTTTTGTGTATATGAGGTGCTAATGTAATCCCAGAATGAGTTCCCTAAGTATTTTGATAACACTGAATCATTAGTTTTCATTTAAGTGCTAACCTGCCAGATATTCAGGTTTGCCTCTGCCTCAGTATTTTTGTTTCCTCCTTATATTTTTGCTTAATATATACAAATCTTTGTTATAAAACTGGAACATTCTCATTGCTGGAAGTTGGATGATGCCAAAATTTTCACAGTGCTATCGAATGATGACAACTAGTTAACTTCACAGTGTCTCTCAATACAAATAAAATATCACACACAGTATATTTTGGGGGATTTGTATCAATATGCTCTACTGTATCATAAGTATATCACAGTTGGTTAAGTTTAAAGAATGAGAACTGTTTGGTTTTATGTTCTTTTCAGAAAGTGAATCATCTCACAAGCCAACTTTCCACCCAAACATACTTCCTCTTCCTTATTCTGAGCAACACACATATCCTGCAGATATCTCGTTATATGTTGCCACATGGTCTCATCTTTGTATCAAATTTCCTGATATAATCTTAAATTCAAAAAGACAGTCATTGGTTGTTTAATACACACTTGCTGTAATTAGGTGTTTTAATTGAGCCAGTATATGTTAAAACTGACTTTTCTGTCAGCTGATCTGTTGAACAGTCTTGCTTTTAATTTATTAAAACATCTGACTAGCTTTTGCCTTATTAGTCTCAGAAATATTTTCCTCCAATTGTATATTTTTAAGTATTGGCAGCCTCATGGGTAAATAGGGAAAGCATAATCTTGGAGACTGGATTAATCTCTCCTTCCTTAAAGTTCCTCAGTCTGATTTGGCAAGTGAGTTACAAAGGCGTGTATCTCTTAATACCCGGGTTGGGTATGCTTTGCAGCACAGTAATTCTTATTTTGCAAGGCTGGCTCATAGTAAAGAAAATACTTGCCTACTTATAAGTACTTCAAAAGTGTGTATTTAAAAATACTTGTGTTTATATATGCCTCTAACACGTTATGTAGAACATGAATGTATTTATGTATGAACTTGGTTTTGGTGTGGTTTTGTATAAATGCAAAATCATTTCAAGAGAGTTCTTATTATTCTAGGCTACTCAAGAAAATTCGTCAGGTTCATTAATGAAAGATCACCTTTTCCAACATGAAACTGTAGTAACCAGTGAACCTTACAACAGTGCAAATTTAAGGCCTTCAGCATTTGAGGATATTAACACCAAGAGAGCCTGTTTTCCTAGTCAACCTAACCAGGTAAGACTACCAACAAAAGAAACAATTCTTACTTTGCTTTCTGCATTAATGGCACAGGATGTAATTTCTGACAAGAAAGCATTTTCATTTTGGGTCCATATATGTACTATTACACTCTCAGTTTCTTGAAATGATCAATGTAAGCTTTGCAGGTGAAATATCACAGCATTATTATGGCAGAGGTAAAGCTTTGTGAAGTTACTTACCTATGCTGTAGTGCAGCAGATTACATGAATAAATCTTTCACTTTCTTTGAAATCAGATTTCTGTGTCTGCAGCCTTGTAAAGCTGTTTAAATTTGTTCAGAATATGTTAGTTGGCCATGAGCTCAACCTCTGTTACTTATATACTAATACTGTCTTGACTAGAAATATTAAAAAGTATCTTTAAAATTGATGTCTTGGATGCATTACACAGTGGTGCATTTCTGCTAAATATTTTTAGTGAAACATTGCTTATACTTTCCAACTGCCTATTTAAACAAAAATACAGAACAGAAACGAAAACAGTGTATCAGTTAGACATGAAAAGTATTACACTGCTGGTAAAGGATTCTTAAACCAGAAAGAAACCCACTAACCTGAAGAAGGCTGATGTACAGACATGTTTTAAAAGAGGTCATATTTATACAATATTAGATTATTTTTGTTTGTTCTTTCCATTTGCTTGCAAAGAGAATTTAAGAAATTTTTATAATAGGAATACATGGGTGATTAGGATTTTGCAGCTAACACTTATTAGCTACAGTAACCAGTGATGTGTGTGCTACGTCTTCATCAAGTTGTAAAAAGTGAAGTAGCCTTAACTGCATGTATGTTATAAGAGCACATATAGATTTTGCTACTGAGGAAATGATAATTTAAGCAGTGGTCTACCGGATAGTGCCTGTCTGATAGAAATTAAATAGGAATTTCTTTGAAAGAACAATGCTAGAATTCACTTCTTACAGACTGAATTTATTAGAGATTCCATGGACATTTAAGTAGTTATTCTTTAAAATATTTTTCTCATATTGTGGCACCATCTCCAATTTTTTTTCAATTACATATCAGTAGGTTTGAACTCTCCTGCTGTACTCTTAAGTCAAATAACTTAAGAAATACATGAAAAAGTAATTGATTAATGACAGTTCAGATCTTTACCTGCAATACTTTGACTGTTAATAAAAATACTCAAGTCCCTCAGCTCTTCAGCTTTTGATACATTGATGTGTGTTTAACTTAAATTTAGTGCTTGGCAATGATATATTCAGCTGCCAGTGTCCTTGTATTGCGGAGTTGCAGGCTGAGCAGAAGGTCAGGTGTATCTGTTTGAGGAGATACAGTGAAGGCTACAGTACTGGGCAAGTGTGCATGCCTTGTTTAAAGGTGCATCCTTTCAAGGAAGGTGTAATACTAGGGAGTTCAGTCATGTCAACAAAAAATTTCTGCTTAATTTCCAGTTGGCTAATTATGTTCATAATGGGATTCTCTGTGGAATTTCAATTTGCTGTAATATTGTTTCTCCCTTCCTGCTTCAGCTGTTACACAATGATGGCACTTGTACTGAGGTATAATTTTGAATGGCTAGAGGACTATGTGTTCTTAGTGAGTTTTGATATTGTTGGTACCTAACAGAATCTGGGTTGCATGTTCTTTTTAAGGTTTTATGGGACCTATATGAAGGTGTAAGGTACATGAAACAGCCAATATGTAAACACGTTATAAATAAATCTTTTCCAACATTTCTCCTGGTTTGCTTCTTTCCAGCATTTCCCACTTGCTTTCTTAAAATCAGTTACATAAAGAATGTAATGCTGATTTGTTTGTAACATGTGAGACCTCAAGCATTTTAGTCGGTGTGTGGCTGGGATCTTGAAAAAAGAGAAATGAGTTCTGTATGTGTTGTTCTGATCAAATAAAGACAAAACTTTCAAAAGCTCAAAGTTAGATTTTACAGGTGTTAGAATTTTTAGTGATATTTAATGGCTGTTGGCTGTCTGGGGGTTGGAAGATTGAAAGTGGGTTGGTGATTTGAGGTTTTGGAGTTCCGTTCTTTTAAACAGTGGGGTTTATTTAATGTCTTAAATGCATTTGTAATATTCTATGTGGACAGGGGGGTGAGGATCTTTTATACATTTAACATACAGAATTATAATGGCATTTTTGATGCTCTTAAATAAATTTATGCGGTTAACTGTTCAAAAAAGCCAATTATTCATAGCAAGTTATTGATGCTAAAACAATAGGTCCTTTCTCTTGTTTGGAAAGAGAATAAAGTTGAGAAGCATTCTGCTTTTTTAAGCAAAAGGGAGGCTTAACTGCCTGCATCAGAGCCTGAGGAAGTATGGAAGAGCAGTGATGTTAGCTGAATAGGATGTAACCTTGCTTCACCCTGTATCCTTCAGACCTTGTGTGGAAGTCCAGCTACATGGCTTGGAGCCAAGGCAAAATGTGCTTCTTGTTAGCATACTCTAGTTGACACTCCCAGTGCAAAGCAGCTCTAATTGCAGTTCTCTACTTAAAATATATCACGAGGAGTGTCAAGCACGGAAGTAATGGTTAGAGCAGGCTACAGATATTCTTACATAATCAGAAGCTGACATGTTTTAAGAAGTTATTCCTTCCTCTTCCACAGCTGCCTTCCCTCTTTCCTGCTCTGCCTCCTACTCCAAAACCAGGGCTTGCAGATTTCAGTGTAGTAAGAGCATAGACACATGCAAAGTGAAAGAGAAGCATTTTAACCAAAAGCATCTTCAGTAGTTCGTTGTTTCACGCTGCAGCAGACTAGGAACACGCAGTTCAACTGTTGTCCTAGGCTATGGAATTGTGACACATTAAGTCTTATTAATTTGCTCGGTACTAATAAGGTAAACACTCTCAAAGCAACAGTAGTAATGCCAAAGATGCATTCCCAAATAATTCATGATTCTATGAGAATTTGTAAGGCTATTGGTTTAGGGAATGATTCCCTCCCCTTCCCTCCCCCCGCCCTTATTTTAGCCAGGTGGTTACACGCTGTGCACTTGACAGGAGAAGAAGGCAGAATTTAACTTGAAGCTCTCTTATATTCTGGCTCTGACTATAGTAGCCCTACAGTGCCTGTCTGTAGGGCAGGAAACCTGGGACATACTGAGACTTCTGCTTTTTTAGTAGGCTGTCTCCTTCCATACACGTGCTAAATTTTTATCCTGTCATTATTTGCACATTTTCTTGAAAGTCACTTGTAATGTTATTTCAGTACTTCTAAGGCCTGCTGTATTTCAATTCAGATGTTTCAAATTTGCCACCTTCAGCAACCTTTTCATGCTCCGCTGCCCTATCTTCATAAGGGAGAATAAACAGAACTCTGTTTTATCTCTCTGCTGTTTGTTTTGTATGTGTTTGTATGTGTTATGTTCATTCTTACTTGCCTTTTGAGGGAAAAGGTCTTGAATTATGGTCAGTTCATTACAAGTAGAGAGTTTAAAAAGTACTTAGGTGTTTGCCTGCTGGTGTCTTAAACTATAATCAATTTAAGTACTGTTATATTAGCATGTAGAAGCCACTGTTGTTGATCAATCGTGCTACTGAATATTATTCTTTATAGAGAAGGGCAACAAAGCTGGTGAAGGGGCTGCAGACCAAGTCTTACGAGGAGCAACGGAGGAAACTGGGGTTGTTTAGCTTGGAGAAGAGGAGGCTGAGGGGAGACCTCATCACTGTCTACAACTGCCTGAAAGGAGGTTGTAGCGAGGTGGATGTTGGTCTCTTCTCTCAAGTGACAGGCGATAGGACAAGGGGAAATGGCTGTAAGTTGCACCAGGGCAGGTTCAGATTAGACATCAGGACAAACTTCTTCACGAAAAGAGTTGTCAGGCATTGGAACAGCTGCCCAGGGAGCTGGTTGAGTCGCCATCCCTGGAGGTGTTTAAAAGACGGGTATGTGACTTTCTTAGGGACGTGATTTAGTAAGGGAATAGGTGTAGTTGGACTCGGTGATCTCAGAGGTCTTTTCCAACCAAGTGATTCTATGATATGGCAAAATCCTTATCTAGAATAAGTAACCAGTATTCAATAGTCTTGATGCAAATCAGAAAACTCAGATTAGGTGTAATTGATCTGTGGAATTTGGAACCACTGTAACATGTTAAAACCTGAATTTTGAGCCTAATTCACAGAACAGTATAAAGTTTTATGCAGATGCCAAAATATCCAAAGCTTTTATGAGATACTAAAAAGTCGGGAAAGAATCCTAAAGATTATGGTCCTAACATCATGCAAAAGGCTAATTATTGGGGGGAGGTCTGTAAATTTTACTAGTAAGAAAAGTAGCTGCAATTTTAATCTTTCAAGCAGCAAAGGATAAAAATCTTGGGGTTTTTATTTTTCTAACCTAAGTTTTACATTGTAGGTGGACATGAATTTGGGACTTCACTATAGTAAACTTCTCTTACTTTGCTATTTCAGGTCCCACTGAAGTCAATCAGACATGTTAGTTTTCAGGATGACGATGAAATTGTTAGAATAAACCCTCGTGACATTTTGATACGTCGTTATGCAGACTACAGACATCCTGACATGTGGAAGAATGACCTGGAGAGGGATGACGCAGACTCAAATATACCATTTTCTAAATCAGACAGTAAAAAATCTGACTATTTATACCCATGTGGAGATGGAACTAAGTTGAATTCCCTGAAAGACTCAAAGAGTTCTGTGGTATTTAAAACTCAGCCTTCCTCATCAAAATTTAAAAACTCAAAAAGAAGAAAAGAGGATGGTGAGCGCTCCCGCTGTATATACTGCCAGGAAAGGTTTAATCATGAAGATAACGGCAGAGGAAAATGTCAAGATGCGCCAGATCCTATTAAAAGATGTATCTACCAAGTTAGTTGCATGCTTTGCGCAGAGAGCATGCTGTATCACTGCATGTCAGACTCTGAAGGTGATTTCTCTGATCCATGCTCGTGTGACACTAGTGATGACAAGTTCTGCTTGCGCTGGTTAGCACTGGTGGCACTCTCGTTCATTGCTCCATGTATGTGCTGCTACCTCCCCTTGAGAGCGTGCCATCACTGTGGTGAGGTGTGTGGGTGCTGTGGAGGAAAGCATAAAGCTGCGGGATGAATCAGTCTTGTGCCAAACAGAGCTGAAAAATCTTTGTTTCCAGGAAGCATCTAACTTGGATTTGTGGAAGCTTTTTGGCAAGCTGAAGGGAATCTTCTTTCATGTAAGAGATGCTTGATGTGGAGGAAGCAACAAGACTTGTCAGACCTTGGCATTTTACAAGTGCTAGCCATGCCTAACTATTTCCTTTGAGCGCGTGGCATTTGTTGCAAGTTGTGAAGGAGATTTTGCAAAGGAAAGCCTATTCTTATTATTGGCTATACAATGAGTATATAAACTATGATTATACTAAAAGGGATTAACTTTTGCCACTTTGTACATTCATGGTTTAGGTGAGGGGGTTCTTCTAAAAGGATTAAAACTTACCTGAGGGGAAATTTTAACTAAAAGTGCACTAGTGACAGTTGATTTAAGATTAAGAAAAGTTAATACTCAGCAATTGAGAAATGAAACTGATTTTAAGTGCAACTAAATCACTTATTAATAGTTTTTTGGAAGCAACTTTATGTATAAATAACAAATGTTTATATTTAACTAAATGTGTAAGGTACGAATATTACATGTTAAACTTTCCTTCCTTCTGATATAGTAGGTATGGACCACACCTACTGTCACATTCCATGGTAGTATTTTAAATATTTAATTAATTAATTTAGTCACATTTTTATTCCAGATGGGCAAATTGATACTTTCAGTCCTGTTTCCCTTCAGCTACAGTTTGTGTTGAGTTGTATCCATACATTCTCATAATCTAAAAACCTTTAAAATATTAATTATTCTAGTCTGGAGTGACCAATATTTTTTTGTTAAGCACAGATGTAATTGTCTAAAATGTTCTTGTTAGAACATAACATTTATTTTTATATATAAATTACTTTGATTTCAACATAATAGCAAAAAAGGAAGTTGTTTCTGTTGCTCAACCAGCAAGTTGTTTTCTTTTGGGGTGTCCTCCAAAAATACTTTATTGCATATTCAGATGTTCATTAAGCAAAAGGTACATTAAGGCAGTTGTAACAAATTGTCATCAGTGTTCTTGTTTATCCTTCTGTTAAACTAGGATCCTATTCAGCTGTTTATCAAGTACTATGATTAAAACAAAAGATTAATAACAAAAGTGAAAATGTTTTCGTTATTTTGAACTGCAACTTTTTCTTATTTGAATGGGCAAGAACAAAAGTACTGTGTGTTTTGTTCAAAAACAGCAACTAAAGACTTAGCTTGAGAAATAAATTACAGCCCAGGCAAATTTGGAGTGAACTTCTTAATTGAGGAAATTTGGAGGGAGGACAGGGGAGGGAGTGAGAGAGAGAATGCGTGTGTATGTGTGCGGTGGTACATTGTGTTATGGTATTTGTTACAGCTTTGTACATACTAAGACTTTAAGTTTCAGATAAGAATTAACCAAATAACCCATGGAGAATCTTTTAAAAATTACATACTTTGTTCTGTCATGAAGTAGGAAACATTTACTTCTCATCAAAGATATGTAAAACGCTAAAACCAGTTATAATTCATTAACGAAGGTACCTATTGGATACCCTGGCTGGGGTGGGACAGACTGTCCTCAGTATACCCTTGTTATTAAACAAACAGAAATACTAATTGATTTTATAAGATTCACGTGACTTACTGTTCTCACTTCCTGTGCATTTATTCAGTATACTTTGTGTTATTTTTCTTTCTGCATGTATCAGTGCCCTTAATTTTCCTTTGTAGACCAGAAGTAAAATGAGCAAATGTAAATAACATTGTCTGTAAAATACTTTTTAAAAGAAAACATTTATATTTATATTACAGCTTGACTTGACCACCTTGTGTACATAGATCATCTCAAAGTATTATTTCACATTGAAAAGAAGACAAATATATTAATAACTGTAGAAGTTACGGGAGAGCTTCTAGTTTTGTATTAAGAGTTGATTGGATGAATTAAGTCCAAGAATATGACATGGTAGCAGCAGTCTTGGTTTTTACTGTTTATATCTTTGAAAGCTGCTACTCTGGTTGATTTTCACGCTTCACACATTTTCAGCTAAACTTGGTGGCCTAGAATAGACTGTTAACTTTAAAAAACAACTTTGATAAAAAAATGGTAATAGTTTCCTACTGAAGGAGAGGAATTTAATATTTGTAAGTGCTAGGTTCCTATTCAAGGTGAAGTATGAAAAACGTAAGAAAAGAACTTGCTGGCTGTATAGGAAAATGCTGTAGAATCATATTGTGTATATACTTCAGAAATTAATGAGTTTAAGAGTTTCCTCTGAGCACTATACAACCTAGTGAAACTCCTGGTCCTGTACTGTATTTTATATGAAACACATATACTTTAATATTTTTATTGAATATATGGATTAATGTTTTCACCTTGCTTTTAACCACTTTGCTGCTAAAATGTTTTCACCATTTGCTTTCCTCTTTCAAGACTTGATCCATCTAAAAAGGGTTACTGAACTGACGTACGTTCAGTTTTTCTTCTTGTGCTGAAAGTGTCAGCCAGCATGCCCAGTTTGAGACCGACTAAAAGAACTGCAAGGATCCATGGTTACATAAGGGCTGGTTTTAGTAGGATGCACATGTACTTTGTCTCTGGTGTTGGGTATCTTACCCTCTGTTACAGTTAAGAGATGAGTAGTGGAAGGTGGACACAGAGCGTTCCAGAATGGACTGTTACATTTCAGCATCTTTTGTTTTTGACAGCATGTAACATTTATTCTGTCTTTTCTGAAATACTTCCTTAAGCATTTGAGAAAAAAAAGAAATTTCTTCTTCAATCCATACTCCTCCCCTTGCCCCTAACATCAGAACTGTAGTTTGTCAGGCAAGTAGGAGCAGAGCTTTGTGTTGCTTGGAGGGGAGACCCCAGCCTTGTGAAACTATCACTGAAAATTAAGTCCCTTGTTTGTTGAAAGCCTCTGTTACCATGAAACTTAAGTATTTTCCCTTGAAAATGCAGGAAGAAGTTAAATGAAAGCAGCAGTTGTGCACCATCTACTGGGGGAAAAACATTCAGCGGCATTCAGGCAGAGTGTTTGATGACATAGTAAATTAACTGGCTGTTGGTGCACTACTTAAGCTACAAAAATATTTAAGGTTTAGTTAGTAATTTGGACTCTTTCTGGGATTCTTTTATCTCATCATGCTTCCTAAGGTTCATTATTAATGCTGATTACGTTTTGTGAAGTTTAAAACAGTTACAATAGCATATTACACAAAATCATAAAAATCAGGAATGCAATGAAAATTCTTCTGGTTCTGTCACTGGGTTCAAAAGAAAGATTCTTTTTAAAATTTTTTTTCCCCTCACCTTGAAGTTCTTTCACACAGAAAAGTGAAGGAGTTTTTAGGTTCAAGCAGAGAGAATCTGGCGTTTTAGTTGAGATATGAATCAAGTGTTCTGTACGTACAGGTGGGGCTGTGCACTTGCACATGTGATGCAGTAGTTGAGAAGGGTATACCTACAGCTGTATGCAATATGAAAGCAATATTCTGATAATAATCTACAATTGCTATGGTAACTGTTTAGTAAACAGCAGCAAATGATAGCATAAAACTCTGATGCTCTTCCAGAGCTTATGTAAGGGATGTTCCAAATAGTCTTAACCAATGCAGTTTCCTCGAGGGAAACAAAGGTACTTTGAAGAATGTCTTAATTTTGTGTGTTTGAATACAACATTCCCATTTCAGATGTGTTCTCTTCAGAATGACCTGTTCATGTGTACCTGGAGGATAATGTCGAACTCCCATGTAAATAATGCACAGGTTTAAATTAGACTTTAAATCTTTCCAGAGCTTATGGCACAGTTTTGCAGGCAGTACAGTGATACATTCATATTAATAAAATGAAGACCAAGGGTGGTGGCTGGCAGCAAAACAATAACTTTTAAAAGATGCCTTATGGTACTGTTAGTCCAGCAGCTAGGTGGTTAGAACTTCCATTTTCTTCAGTGCACTGATAAATACAAGGAGGGGTTGGGAGGATTGTTTGAGTTTGGATTTGGTTTTTTTTCCTGAAAGCTTATCTTTCTTAATTGCAAGGGTTGTGGATCATTTAAGAAATCAAAGCATTCAGTGAAGAAGCCTTCATGTTCAAAGCTGCAGTGTAAGCTGTACATAGTTTTCCTTCTTTCGCTTGGTGCCATTTGCTTTCCGCCCTAATGACCTCAAAGTGCCTCATGTGTGTATTGTTTCCATTAAACCTCAACTGCTGTTTCTTTCTACTAAATGATGTATAATTTAGTTAACACATCCCATAGGTGTTTCCTTTATGAATGAGAATATAGCTTGTTACATTTGAGTATATAATGTAAATATGCCTTTAAATTTGTAACTGGTTTGTTACCCCATATCCTTGTAAGTTGGTATAGCAGATAACACCGTAAAAATTGTTTTAATGTTTTTTCCTGTAATTACTTGATTAAAACTATCTTGAAATGAAACAACTGACGTTTTTCTATTCTGTGTTGGATTGCTCTTAACAAGATGTATGAAACTAAATGTTGCAGCTCAAGAACGGAATAAAAAGATGTAAATACAGGTAATAATTTTGCCATAGTATTCTGCTTGCTAATTAAACAAAATGTTACTCAGATAGTTTTATGATTTTAAGACTGGTCAAACAAACCTTCAAGTATTACCTTCAAGCTCCAGCATCTTTCATTCTAAGACTGGTTTTTAAGACTTGGTATAATGTTTTAAACAAAAATGTGCCTGTACCAGCTTGCTTTGTATCTACAGTAGTCCTTGTCCTTGACTTTGTACTATGGAGGTCAAGATTCCTTCATATAATTTATGTTTATATGAGTTCTCACTCAACTCCACCACAAAAATGTATGTCTCTGAATATAATTCTACACTTTGTGCAAGTTAAAGAATAAGATATAAGCCAGAAAAGGAAGGGAAACTAATCAGTCCATGAAGAAAAATGAAGATGAACACATAGAAATCGGTGAGACTATAATTTGAAAGCTCAGTGGTCAAGTTTTATAATGGATTATTCTAAATTGATTTATATTTGCCTCTGGCTTCGGCAAATGTTTTCTTATTGGTTGCGACCAATAAAATAATTCTCACTGTTCATCTGATCAGTTTCTGACTTGAACAATTGTTGTTATTGCTGGAGTGTAGTCATTACCTGGACTACTAACTGTTGATACTTGAGCTTTTAACTGATAATTCGAAAACACGACTCCTTCCAGAAAAGGGAACAGGCAAATGAATTAAGTGACTAACAAGGTGAGGTGTTAATACAGAATATCACAGGACTATTAAGACCATATATGAGAAAGTGACTCAACATTAAACATGGTTTCATTAAAAATTAAAAACATAGTGCTAGATCTCAGACAAATCCACTTTAATATCATGGATAATGCACAATCTTCTGGTTTTGCACAAGAAAAAGGAAGACTAGATAAGGGGCTTTTTTTTTTCTTCTGTAACAGGTAAGTTAAACTCAGTTGCTTGGGTTTATAAATTAAGTCAAAAAATCAAGTTAATCCACATGCTATAGCTTGTAGACCACAGACCATGTGGCTAGACTCCAAGGAGTCTTCAGAAAAAATATCCCAATTGGGCCTTTCCACAGCAATTAATACTCAGTATTTTGTATCAGTGTTTCATGAACCTTTTGTCTTGCTGTCAAGGATTAATATGTGGTTCTGTACCAGAACAGAAATACTTTTGTCTGTAGAGTTTTATCATCACTTCCATTGTTTGAGAACACTAAGCTATATAATGCAATTTAATAGCTTGGAAATAGACATAACAAGTAAATGGATAAAAATAGAAAATAATCCCACATTTCATACATTTAATTTGAGTTTGGAGAGTGTGTGCATGCACACACAATGGGATCTGACCAAATTATGCTTTGAGTACTGCATAATGTGAATGACTAGAAATTCTTCGTTTTACTTAGAAAGAAAAGAAAGATTAAGTCTATTTTCAAGAAGCTTATGGCTTTAGGTATCCATGCCCTAACTTCAGAAATCTGGGAATATTTGATAATGAATTTTCACTGACTGAATACCCTCTCAGATGAATTGTGATTTCAGCTAAGTGGTGATTTGGCAGACTTCAGGCATGTTTCGGTACTCACCAAATTATATCCAGTGTTCTTTTAGCAATGTACAGTTATTTATGCCAATTCGAAGTAATGCACAAGAAAAATTATTTCGTGTTTGGCACTTACTGGTTTATTTATTTATTTAAAAAACACCAACAAAAGACTCTTGTGCATTCTGGTTTTGAATAATATGAGTCGGGGTAAGGTAAGCTGACCAGAAATCTCATTGTTTGGTTGTGAGAGTGGTTGCAGATGCTGAAAAAAACACATAACCAGGAAAGGTGGTTTTAGTTCCTACCTGGTAGAAAATGAAACAACTCCTAAACAAAAGCTGTTGCAATATGACCTGCTGTCTAAAACTAGAGACTTCATGGAAAGACAGATTTATCTGCTTTACATGATTATGAACAACCTTGCTAAGAGATGGTTCTGATTTCAGCATGAAGGACAATGTGCAGGTATTAATGAGCTTGCTAGCAATGGAAGATAGTGGGGGGGTTGTGATGGAAGAACCATATTTAGTAGGGATCAATGATAAATGTTTGAAAGAGAAGGAATTACCCTTTTAACATAGATGCAGTATTGATCGGTCAAGTCTGTTTCTCCAGTCAATGCTACAATTGGCTGTAAGAAACCTTGTTAAGGTGATTGAATTTCCTATTGGATGCAAAACTGGCCTTGAATTATGGGCTGATATGAACTCTCTCCTTCCACTGCTACATTTGTAGAAAACAAATCCATTAATATATATTAAAGACCTCATTAGCCCCCAGTGTAGGTAATTTGCCATTTTGTATCCCATGTAAACAGGAAGTAGTGTAGTAAACTATTCCTTTCAAACAGGGTATGAGACTATTTTTGTTATTTCTGAAGCAAAGGGTTTGTGAAAACAGAGCTGACTGTCCCTTCGTACCTGCCAATGTGCTTAGGTGCTTTTCTATTGTTGCTTTATATTACCTATGAGTGACCTGTTAACAGTGACTTGACTTTTCCCATGTTTTTTGCATAACTCATTCCCTTTTCCTTTTATGTTGTCTGAAGTCTTCAACTTTCTCTGCCAGCATAGAGTTTTTACAGGCTATATGTGCACCAGATGACTATAGCTGCTGACTACTGAAAAACCAATTAAATATGGTGTTTGGAAGTTGTTATTGCAAAGGCCAAAACAGTATGAAATATTGCATCTCTCTTGAATACAGCAATGCTGAGAAGTTTTCTGTTACGTGATTATCCAGCCACAAGCTAATCAATCCAAAGAATTGATTTTGAAGTATTTGAAAACAACTGTCTATAAAATAGTTAATGAGCTAAACTCTCCAGTGCGTTATTGGGAAGCCTTTTCCAAAGGGAGGTGGGAAACTGAACCCTGAAACTCTAAACAGCTCTTGCTCTTTTGGCCTAACAATCACATCAGTAATAAAGTTGAATAATTTTAACAGTTGTTGAAACTAACATGGTGGAACAAATGAGTTTGGAAGGGTTGTCACTGTTGGCCTTCAACAGTACTAGAAATGCTGTTCAGTCACAAGCTGCGCAGGTCTTGTTTTCCATGACATTACAACTATGTGTTAAAAATGCTTCTTATAAAGGAGAGAGCTTTTTCTTTCAGGGCTAATTCTGGCATGAGAATGATGAAATGACTGTTCCTTCTTCCTTGGGCCTGGTGGTCTTCAGCAAGTTCTTGGAAGCCAGGAAATCAGTGGAGGCATGAAGTATGGCAATGATAATCCCTGAGCTGAAGAGGTACAGTGTGGGGAAGAGATTAAACTTTGTGTGTGTGGAATAATGGGAGTAGAGAGGGAAAGCAGAGGAAGAGGAGCATTGTCTGGGCCTTATTCACAAAATTAACTTCTTCAGGATGAGCTGACAAGTGACACAGAATTCACAGGAGTTTTCAGACTTCCTGTGTTCAACCATATTCTGGCTTCTCCGGGGCCTTTGAGCCTCATTGTGTACCTGGATAAATACGTGAAGTCTGTTACAGTCCAGGTCCTGGCTCTTCCGTAACGGGCACTGTCTCAGAAATTCACCAAGTCATACTACAGAACGCTTCTCTTCATAAATACTGCTTGTCTGGGATTTGCACAAATGAGTAGCTAATTGATCGATATTAAAGATTGACTGCTCTCCAGACATTTCAATTAACCCCCTGTTCTGAAGTGGTTGTGGTGGTATTCAGACTTCTGAATAATTTTAGCTTGTGACAGATCTGCAGAGACACATCTGTATTAGCTGTGTTAGTAAAGTAAATTTATATTTCTAAAGTCATGATTGTGAAGGAGTATCCAGAAGGCTTTAGTGCATTTGGAGCTGGTTGCCCAGAGAGGTGGACAAGTCTCCATCCTTGGAGAGATTCAGAACTCATATGCCTAGGTATGTCCCTGAGTAACCTGTTCAAACTGACCCTGCTTTGAGCCAGTGAGGTTGGACTGGGTGATCTCCCGAAGTCACAGCATTAGCGATTCTGTGGCTCATTTTTTAAGAAAATTAAGATGTTGGAGAAGCAAGAGAGCATTCTCAGAGAAGTGATGCGATTTTGTGCCTGCTAAATCTAGTCTCTGATTTGGAGGAAAATCCTACTCATAATGCTTAAATATTGCAAGTGCCATAGAACGACTGTCATTTTAGTCATTGTCATCATTATACCTCAATATTTTTCACTGACAGAATTATTAAAATATGAATATATTTCATGAACAAAGTCTTCAGTATAATAGGTATTAGCATAGTATTGAGGTGAGGGGGAAAGCTATTCCAACAGTTAGTAATCTTAAAAATATGCACAGGTGTTTGCATAAGTACCAAACAGCTGCTTCACATGCTCTTTTGGCACAGAAAATGTTTTCCCAGAGTTGCTGGCTAACTTTAAGATAGTTTAGTAAAAAAAATGTATATATATATATATAAATAAATCAGGTCCTCCAAACCTTTCCCAGGTTACCAATCTAGTTTAAAAGGATCTCTCAAACCCGACTAGAATTTGAGGCAAGTTTCCCGAGTGAAGCCAGGTGAAAATGCCCGAGCAGAGTGTACCTGGAAGGTACACACACATGCTCAGGCTGAAGCATCAGTGGCAGGGAGAGACTGGGCACAGGTGTCCTGAACGCGCGCAGAGTTAGCAGCCAGTAGTGGCTGTGGCTCTGGGACCTACTACTACAAAACTTACACTGTGCTCAGTAGTCAGAGACAGAGGATGGATGGGGAGCTAAGAAGATTGAGTCACTCCCCTCTGTGCCTCTCCTAAAAAAATCAAAATAATGTTACTGCACACAAACATCCATCCCTCTTTTAGACAGGCATTTGTCTCAAGTATTTACTAGAATATATTTTAACTATATAATTGCCAGTTCACTTTTCTTAGTCCTGTTTCTAACAAAGTTTAGAATAATAAAACATTCTTGAAAACTTGGCCCTTTTTATGTTTCCAGAAGATTTGAAAGTACCTGCATTGTTTTGTTGTCACGTATCTTGTGATCTATGGGTGCCTGCTAGCTTACCTCCAGCCAGTTCTGATGTGGTAATTCTGGCTCATCAGCTTACTCAGTAATATGCTGATCATGACTCAGTTTCTTCCTGCACTATTCCTTGATGACTTCATGCTCTCTGTAGCTTTTCTCTCCATTGATCTACAAGTCTTTCCAAAAAAATGCTTAATTATTTCTTGAAATTCCTTTTCCCTTTAGACTTGTCACCTCCTTGCTTTCGTCTCTATCCTCATTTTCTCAGCCTGATACCTCTGAACTGACTGAAACATTCACGAGTGTGGTGGCAGTTCTGACCACTGCCAGTACTGTCTTACTATATTTATTAATTGCAGATCTCATTTCCTGGTAAACACTGCCTTGAGGCCTTACAGTAGCATAAGTGAAGTAGAAGGGTTTTGCCCCAAGAACAACAACAACAAAAAAAAAACATTAAGCAATTTTGTCTCTTCTTCCAGCAAGGTGGAAAGTAAGCTGAGGGAATTTGGGAGTGGATATGTTGGTTGCACTTTTCCACGCTATCACTCCTCAGTCTTGCAGTAATATACCTTTGGGCAGGAGGAAAGGTCAAGCAGGCACCAGAGTTATGATTGCCAGCCAACAGAGCTGTAAGACTCACTCTGGCTTCACACCTTTCTATTTCTTTAAACATATACATTCACATTTAGAGGGACAATAGGGTAAGAATGGTAGCAGATTTTTGTTGTAAGAGTCTGTTAGGACAGTTGCTATTATTTAGAGAATTTAGAAAACAGACTCAACCAGTTGAGCTTTATATTTCTAGATGACTTAGTTGAGTAATTTCAACTCTCCCAAACTAATTTTTACAATGTGCTTTGTCCAGTGCAGGTATTTCTAACTGACTATATATCTGCTGAAGCATGATCTATAAGTTACCTTCAGCATACCCCTAGCATTTAGGCTTCAGTTACATCTCAAGTGCAAAGCTACCTGCACTTGTGAGCTGGTTCGAGTTAGCTTTCCCAAGCTCTCTAGCCGCTCAGTCTGCCTCTTTCCCAAAGCTCCCTCGCCCCTTTTTAAGGAAAAAAAAACTATAGAAAAACCAAAACCACACTAAATATATGTATTTCTATATTTTTCTAAATACAAAGAACTACACTGCAAGGATATCATGCAAAACTCCCAAGAAAGGGAAAAGGGGAAAGGGAAAATGGGGAAAAAAGGACAAAAAGGAACTAAAACCAAACAGGTATGCACACTTGTAAGACCCGGTAACTAACAAAGTAAAGAAATAGCAAAATCTCACCACTTCCCTTGAGGAAAGCAGAACAGCTAAATCCGACCCAGGACTCTCCCCTCACGCGTGGGCAGACAACAGCAGCCACTGCAGGCCTCAGCTCCAGACAGGACCAGCAGCAACGGAGCTCCTGCTCTCCAGCTTGCCGGAAGAAGAAGAGAGTGTACTCTCTTATCTACACCTTATTTATATGTCGTGTTACATTAAAGGAAGATATGGAATACTTCAGAGGATCCTGACCTCCACTGTTAAGGAAGACCTGTAAAGGCCATTTTTTTTAAGGAAGATCTGAAAAATCCAAAAGTCAATCCACTACATTCTCCACCCCTTATTCCATATCATTTCTTTAACGCAACACCTCTACATTGTGTTTGTCTATATCCCACGCACAGACACATATATATGTATGTATAGTCTTTGTTTTATTCTGAGGTTGTCGTCTGTCGTTGAAGATCAACACCAACAGCAACTCAGTTTGGATCCTTGGCCCTTTAGTCACAGTCACAGTTCTGGTTTTGGGCTTAAGAATTCAAACTTGGAAGATCTGTTGGCGGCTGTTTCTCAAGTAGTAATGAGTCTTGTGTGATGCAGCACTGGACCGGCTTGACTGGGCTTGCTTCATCACTGGAGAGTGGTATCCGCTCTGTTCGGGTCTTTCTCATCTGGTGTCATCTCCTGTAAAACTCAACTCAAGACACAGAATTAATTTTTCCCCAAGGATAGATTTCCTTGAGGCACACACTGGATCTCTCCATCCTTCCTCATTACCCACCAGGTATTTCCAGGCCCTTGAGCGAAAACAATCCCACGAATGGGTTTGTCTTGACCTGAGGGAGGAGTAATCCAAACGGCCTTACCCAACGTACCTCTCAGATGGATCACTGGAACTTTGTCTCCATCTACAGTGTGGAGGGATTCTGCCTGGACAGGCCCAGCTCGATTGACAGAGCCTCTGGTGTTAACTAGCCAGGTGGCCTTGGCTAAGTGCTTATCCCAGTTTTTAAAAGTTCCTCCACCTAGTGGCTTTAGAGTTGTCTTTAACAGTCCATTACACCTTTCAACCTTTCCAGCAGTGGGTGCATGATATGGAATGTGATATACCCATTCAATACCATGTTTTTGTGCCCAAGTAGCCACTAAATTGTTTTTAAAATGAGTCCCATTGTCTGACTCAATACGTTCTGGAGTGCCATGTCTCCACAGGATTTGCTTCTCAAGACCCAGAATAGTATTTCGGGCTGTAGCATGTGGTACCGAATATGTCTCTAACCAACCTGTGATTCCTTCCACCATGGTAAGCACATAACGTTTACCTTGGTTGGTCTGCGGCAATGTAATGTAATCAACTTGCCAGGCCTCCCCATATTTGTACTTATCCGAACGTCCACCATATCACAGGGGCTTCAACCTTTTTGCCTGTTTGATAGCGGCACAGGTTTCACAGTCATGGATAACCTGAGAAATAGTGTCCATGGTTAAACCCACCCCTCAGTCTCGTGCTCATCTATAGGTGGCATCTCGGCCTTGATGACCTAAAGCATCATGGGCCCATTGAGCTAGGAATAATTCTCCCTTCTGCTGCCAGTCTAGGTCTACTTGTTATCCTTGACCTGTGCAGCTCGGTCTGCCTCTCTGTTATTAGCATGTTCCTCATTAGCTCAACCCTTGGGCACATGGGCATCTATATGGCAGACTCACCTTCAGGTTCTTCACTCTGGCAGCGATGGTTTTCAGCAGATGGGTTTCCCTCTACGACTCCAATTCATCTTTTTCCACCGGTCTAGCCATCCCCATAGGGAATTGGCTATCATCCACAAATCGGTGTATAGGTAGAGCTTTGGCCATCCTTCTCTTTCTGCGATGTCTAGGGCCAATTGGACAGCTTTGAGTTCCGCACATTGACTCGATTTGCCTTCACCTTCAGGGGCTTCCGCCACTCGTCGTGTGGGACTCCAAGCAGCTACTTTCCACTTCTGGCTCTTCCCCACAATACGGCAGGAACCATCAGTGAAAAGGGCATAGCGTGTCTCTTCATCTGGCAACTCATTATATGGTGGAGCTTCTTCAGCTCGACTCACTGGCTCTTCTTCTTCTTCATCTGCCAGACTAAAGTTCCCACCTTCAGCCCCATTAGTTATAATTTTCAAAATTCCAGGGCGATTCGAGTTCCCGATTCGGACACGTTGAGTAATCAAAGCAATCCGCTTGCTCCACGTGGCATCTGTGGCATGATGCATAGAGGGCACCTTCCCTTTGAACATCCAGCTTAGCACTGGTAATCGGGGTGCCAGGAAGAGTTGTGCTTCGGTACCAATTACTTCTTAAGCTGCTCGTATGCCTTCATACACCGCTAAGATTTCTTTTTCCATAGGGGTGTAATTGGCCTCAGAACCTCTGTAGCTTCGGCTCCAGAAACCCAGTGGTCACCCTTGTGTCTCACCAGGCACCTTTTGCCAGAGGCTCCAGGAGGGACCTTTATCTCCAGCCGCAGAGCAGAGTACATTCTTTACGTCTGGTCCTGTCCTGACTGGTCCAAGAGCCACGGTATGTGCAATTTCTTGTTTGATCTGCCTGAAAGCTTGTTGTTGTTCAGGACCCCATTAGGAATCATTCTTTTTATGGGTCACAAAGTAAAGGGGTCACACAATCTGGCTGTACTCTGGGATGTGCATCCTCCAGAAGCCTATGGCTCCCAGAAAAGCGTGGGTCTCTTTCTTATTTGTCGGTGGAGCCATTGCCACGATCTTATTGATGACATCAGTTGGAATCTGGCACCTTCCATCTTGCCATTTCACCCCTAGGAATTGAATCTCTCTGGCAGGTCCCTTGACTTTGCTCTTCTTTATGGCAAAACTGGCCTCAAGGAGAATCTGGATAATCTTCTGTCCTTTGTCGAAGACCTCTTCTGCTGTGTCCCCCCATACAATGATGTCATCGAGATACTGGATATGTTCTGCGGCCTTACCCTTCTCTAATGTACCCTGAATCAGTCCATGACAGATGGTTGGACTGTGCTTCCACCCCTGGGGCAGTTGATTCCAGGTGTATTGAACGCCCCTTCAGGTGAAAGCAAACTGTGGCCTGCACTCTGCCGCTAAGGGAATGGAGAAAAATGCATTGGCAATGTCAATGGTGGCGTCACCACTTCACTGTCTTGGACTCCAGCTCGTACTGGAGCTCCAACTTATCTGGTACTGCAGCACTCAGTGGCAGTGTGACTTCATTTAAGCCACGATAGTCCACAGTCAGTCTCCATTCTCCATCAGACTTGCATACAGGCCAGATAGGGCTATTGAAGGGTGATGGGTTCTGCTGACCACCCCTTGGCTTTCCAGCTTCCGAATCATCTTATGGATGGGGATCACAGCATCTCGATTTCTCCGATACTGTTGCTGGTGTACGGTTGTCGTGGCTATTGGCACTTTTTGATCTTTAACTTGCAGCAATCCCACTGCAGAAGGGTCTTTTGAGAGGCCAGGAAGGGCAGACAATCACTTGGACTCCTCTTCAGTCACTGTGGCTACACCAAAAGCCCACCAGTACCCCTTCGGGTCCTTGAAGTATCCTCTTCTTAGGTAATCCATACCTAGAATGCAAGGGGCTTCTGGCCTCGTCATAATGGAATGCTTTTCCTATTGGTCTCCTGTTAAGCTTATGTCGGCCTCTACCACTGACAACTCCTGAGACCCTCGTGTCACTCCAGAAATAGAAACAGTCTCTGTACTCTTATGCTCCGATGGCATTAAAGTACACTGAGCACCAGTATCTATCAAAGCCCGGCATCTCTGAGGATCTGATGTGCCAGGCCATCAAACCCACACAGCCCAGTAAACCCGACTGTCTTCTTGATCCCTCTCCTTCTCCTGGCAGAAGGCAGGGCCCCTCTATTGGTCTTGATCAGAGCAATCATCATTGGACTTTGACTTTGGTTTCTTGGAGGTTTTTTGGTCATCAGGGAGGTGGATCTCCATTGTCTTGCCTTTCAGCAATTGCGGGTTCTTGTCTAAAGATTCTGCGTCTATCACGTAGACAACTTCCTTGTCAGTGTCCTTCTGTCTCAGCTCCTTCACTCTAGCTTCGAGCTTGTAAGTGGGTTGGCCACCTCACTTCTTCATGTTTTCTCTCTTGCTGCATAGGTATGCCCATAGTTGGCTACGTGACTGACTGGGTTTTCCTTCCCTCTGCATGGGGATGATGAAGATCGTGAACGAGACCAAGGTCTAGGTTGAGGTCATCTTGGTTTATCCTGCCATGATCATTCCATTGGCCTTTCTCTGTAATCTCTATAATGTCTGTCATCTCTGTCTCTAGGATAGTCCTCATATCTGGAGTATTCATGATCTCTCTCTCTCTTCTTTCCCTATGGTAGGTAGGTCGGTATAGGGAATTGGAGGAGTCTTCCAGACTTTCCGCTATGCGCCTTATCCAACAACACATAGCTTCCACCCTTGGTTCCTTGGATCTTATACGGTTATCAAGCAGCAGATGTACGGTTTAGGGGCACCTTTAATTACCTTTTCCCACATGGGCTGTGTGCAGGGGACACATTCTGGAGCTAGGATGTCATAATAGTCTGGATCAGAATAGATGATCTCCAACATGGCTAATTCCCGTAAGTATTGGATGCCTTCTTCTGCAGTATTCCACCTTCTTGGAGAGCTTGACAGATATTCCTTAAATGGGTATTTCATCCTCACAGCGTGGAGGATTCAGATCCAAAGACTGGATGTCATTCTCTCCTTTGCCATTTCTTGTTCTATTACAGATCTCGGGCAAGAGATCCCAATTGTTGTGCTTCATGACCTTCAATCACTTGACTAATAGCTCCATTCCATTGTCCCAGCATCGCACCAGCCAAGTGAGGATTTGTTCACCGGGGAAACGACTGTAATCTATTTGTAAATCTCGAAGATCTCTTGTGGTCAGTGATCATGTAATTTCACTTTCTCGCATAATTTCTTGTCCATCTCTCCCACGTAGAATTTTTTCCACTTCTCTTCGTACTCTTCCGCTCTTACGCGGAACTGTTCCCACCTCCTCTCTGTATCTCTCACAAGGAGGTGGAGACTGAGCATGCTGTGGAGATGGACTTCTACCATATCCAGCAGAGAGAGGTAGCTAGTAGACTTTTGGGTGCTGAGATGAAGGCCTCTACCAATCATCAGGTAACAATAATTGTCTCTCAGGTTGAGGGGAACGCACTTCTTCCTTGCTCACAGCCGCTCCTTCATCCGCTACTGCCTGCATGGTTGGGATAGGTCCTTCTACTCCTTCTTCTTCTTCTCTTTCTTCTTCCATACTTTCCAGTTGTGAAGATGGGTCTGTAAGTTTTACGGTCTCCCTCAGCAACGTCTTCTTTTTCTTTATAGGAGCAACAACAATTTTTTGGTTTTTAATTTGAGTCCCAGTTCTAGTAGATTTAGTAGAGACAGCTTCAACTTCAAGTTGTGCTTGGACCCCAGTTTCACAAGTGGGCCCAATAGGGACATCACTAGTTTCCGGTGGCATGGTTTGAGTTCCTGTCTCGACCTTAGCTTTCTTAAAACAAGGGAACCAATGTAGCACCACCGCTCCAATTTTAAATAGTATTTCTGCTGCCTTAACTACTAATATCATTGTTGCTAGACAATTCAAGTATTTGTTAGACCTGATCTTAGAAATCCTTTCCACCAAACCTTGAATGACACCATCATGGAGACTATATACTAGGCTGTCAATGTCAAAATTGAGGAATGGAAGCCATTCATTCCATCCATCTGAACGGCTGCGTCTCCCAATAGGATATCCTGGGACAGGTACAAAACCAGCTAGAATAATGAAAAAAGTTAGCAAAAAGGACATTGTTATTATTTTACTTCAGGTTGTTCCCAAACAAGGTTTTCTTGGCTGCTTTCTCAGACTCTGGCAGTGTTCCCGGACACTATTTTCAAAACAAACCAAGGTCAACCATCGAAACCATCCTCTGCTACCAAAATCTGAGCTGGTTTGAGTTAGCTTTCCCAAGCTCTCTAGCCGCTCAATCTGCCTCTTTCCAAAAGCTTCCCCCCCCTCCCCCCGTTCTAAGGAAAAAAAAATATAGAAAAAACAAACCCACACTAAATATATGTATTTCTATATTTTTCTAAATACAAAGAACTACACTGCAAGGATATCATGCAAAACTCCCAAGAAAGGGAAAAAGGGAAAGGGAAAATGGGAAAAAAGGACAAAAAGGAACTAAAACCAAACAGGTATGCACACTTGTAAGACCCGGTAACTAACAAAGTAAAGAAATAGCAAAATCTCACCACTTCCCTTGAGGAAAGCAGAACAGCTAAATCCGACCCAGGACTCTCCCCTCACGCGTGGGCAGACAACAGCAGCCACTGCAGGCCTCAGCTCCAGACAGGACCAGCAGCAACGGAGCTCCTGCTCTCCAGCTTGCCGGAAGAAGAAGAGAGTGTATTCTCTTATCTACACCTTATTTATATGTCATGTTACGATAAAGGAAGATATGGAATACTTCAGTGGATCCTGACCTCCACTGTTAAGGAAGACCTGTAAAGGCCATTTTTTTTAAGGAAGATCTGAAAAATCCAAAAGTCAATCCACTACAACTTGGCAACTGCTTTTTTCAAGTCCCTAATCCCTGGATATGTATATTTCCACTCTCTTCTTAAGGACCTACTTGTGAAAATGTTCTTTTAATCTACTGAGGATGATAAAGAAGACATCCCCTTCACGAAACAGGCAATCTTTAGTTAATATAGTGGAGTCTTTTTGTAGACCTGGACCCATAGGCCCTCTGTATGGGTTTGCTCTTAAATTCATAAGTAGCATGTACTAAATCACTGACAGTTTATGTTGCCATCATTTATCCACAAATGAACCTTTAACAAATACAGGCTTCCTCATCAGGCTGTTAGTAAAAGAACTGTCCTTTGTGAGATAGCAAAGTGATGCAGATTACTAAATTGTCAAACTAGAACCTGCTATGTGTAAGAACTCTTCTGGGATCGTGTGTATTCTACAAATTTTTCATGTGTGAAAATATCTTACTCTGTGTAATTAATAATTATATTGTAGAAAAGGTCTTTAAGCATACTCAGTTCAAAACTGTGTGTGTGGTAACTGGATGTAAAAAAAATTAAATGAAACTGCTCCCATGTGCTGCGAAGGTCATTTAGGAAAGGTTGACATCATGAGTGATTCATGTCTACAAAAACAGAGCGACTGACATACTATCACAACATCACTTGAGCTGAAAGTCTTGGCTGTCAGAGCATTTGGTGAACACGCAGCTGGGACTTGGTGAAACATTCACATCTGTGATGCAGTCCAAGGGGAATTTCAGTTTGGATATTTACATGGATAATCAGATGGAACCTCATCACCTGCACTCCATCTTGCAATTAATTTTTTTTTCTATTTTCACTACAAGTTGTAGTTAGGACTTAACTGTATCTCTGACTTGGAGGATCAACCCCGCTTGCAGTAATCTCACCAGCTGATGACATGATTGGGTAGTCACTTAATAGACTTTAAACAACTTCCAGAATGTGGCTGGTAACAACATGCTGGTATAATTTTTCAGTGAGTTCTTGACTTCCTTTTTTGGACTGTAAATAGCTTGGTAATAAGACATCTACAGTGACAATTTAAAGAAAATAATGAAAGATTGTCAGTTCATTCATGTTTTGGTTTGTTACAAAAGTGGAAAAAAGCTAGTCAAGAGGAGGTAGGTATGAACAGGTGCTTCTTAGCATCACTGGACAGTTAGAATGCTGAAGTATTCAAAATCCTGCCATGTCATCATGTATTCTCACAATACCTGAAAAATAAGTCTTATCTTTCTCTGTTTATGATACTGACTGTTAGATGACAATTGACAGTAATTTCCGATGTCAAATCAAGACTGAAGCAAAGATTCTTCTCAAAATGCCTTTTTTTGGTAGCATCCTCCATCTGAATTATATGTTGGTATACAGCAATTTATAGTGGTCATAGATATTAGGCATTCAAGATGTAAAATTGCTTTAAAAGGTAACGTATACAATGTGGTGAATGTAAAGAATTGCTGAGTGCACCATCCAGGTTTCTTCCAAAAACTTTAGCTTGCTGACAACTTTTACATCCTGTAGCTATGTCAGTAAGCAAGCAACAGCTTTCTCTGTCGACTAGAGGACAATGTCTTAAAATGGCTTGTTGACAACCACCTTCAGGTGAAATAGGTCCTGATGAGTTATTGAAGGTTAATGCTAAACATCAACTGTTTACCTTCCATTTTCTCAAGCCCTTAATAGACTAGAATGAGAAAGCTGAGATGGGGTTTACCTTGGCAGCTCAGTATTCAAACTTACTCAACCCTCGTATTAGTTCTGTTCTTGCGTTCAATTTGATCACAGCCATTCCAGCTCTTCTATCAACACAAATATCTCTCACAGCACTCTGTAAAGACATGGCATGAAAGCTTTCTTTCTACTGAGGCAAGCTTAGTGAACCACAGCATATCCCCAGGAATGGCAGAAATACCCACTCCCATGTTGAAACAGAATGTGGTATCTCAAGCAAAATCTCCACAGTCAGGTGATTATTCTCCTCTCCTATCACAAAGAACAGCCCAGAAAAGTGGGGGCCTTTGGATTTTTTTTTTTGGTTTGTGCTTATTCTCGGTCACTTGTTTGCTCACATACAGTGTTCCTTGAGCACCAAATGTTAGGCTTTTATGCTATTTGCCACCTGTAGCATTATGAGGACATAAACATTGGGAGTATTTATAGAAGTGTCTCCTCTATATGCATGCTGCTTTAGAGTCCTTTTGACAGGGTCAGAGAAAGCTCTTTAGGAGATCTGTTATGAATTTCAATCTTTGACAACAATCATCAGACAAGAACATGATCAATACCACTTGTACTCTTACAGGTTCCTGTGGTGCATCTTGGAGCCTCCCAATGCTTTGTGTTAGTCTAGTAGTGACAACATGATGTTTTATCAGGCACCCCAACAATGAAATTGCAATCTTGTGCTCAGATGTACAGAGCACAACAGAGTTTTCTCCCAATCATCCCCTGGGAACAAAGAGAGAAGTCTTGCAAAAAAAGCATCTGCTAAACAATGTTTCAGAAAAGAGAAAATGTACCTCAAGGTTTCCAACAATATCACAGAATTCTTTAGTTATCAGGTTAGAGGGCAGTGTACCTTTGGCTTGAGATCCCAGCAGAGTAAATTTATTCATTCATTTTGAAATGATCAGGTCTGATCATTTCAAAATGAGTTTCCTGATTCTGTATTCTTTTTTTACACCAGCTTTTTGTCTTCCCTCAAAAGTTGCATTGTGACCCCACTCTTGCCATTTAATGTTTTCTAAATACATTATTAATCACAGCTTACTGACACAGCTTCAAAAGCTGCAAGGGCAATATAGCCTTCTACACTCCCTCTACAAGTCTAGATAGGCCAGGCAGGAACACCTCGCCTGTTTCCTGTGCCACTGAATCTCCCAAATACCTAGTTTAAATTGGATCACTACGTAACAACCTGGAAAGAGGAACTGTCAATGTGTGACCCTCCTGTGTGTTTTGTTCCAGTGGCCTCATTGTGCTTTATTTTTAGCTCAGACTGTGGTTGTCCGAGTTCTACTTTCCCTCTTTGTTTGTTCCAGTACATCCATTCCAGCTGGTAACAGGCCTCTGAATTTGTCATTGCTCAATGAATGAACCACATTGATAATGTTTTTGTAAGTTGCATGGAGAAACCCTGTTGTGCCTTTCCTCCTTTACTCCCTCTCCTGTAAGAAGCTTGCATAAATTTTAGTGTCACTTAGTCACACATGAATAAGACTCTTTCAGTGCTGTGAAAAAAAAATATCATTGAAAGGCCAGTCGTGAAAACAACTTTAATTTCCCTTAAATCCAGTAGAAGCTATATATATTAATTTAATCTCTGGATCAGCCCTTTAGCTAAGTAGAATTTATTTAGGTGCTGGGTTTGGACTATACATTTTGTGTAAATATTTTTTCAAGCAAAACAGCATAACTGCAAAGATTTCATTGTATGGATTGAGGAATGTCAATAGAGAAATGCACTGAATATTTCCAAAAGTGTTTTAACCCATAAATGGTTAATGTTAGCATTTCTCTACTGCCAGTAAAGTTAAATTTATGTCACATATAATTTAGGAAATTGAGTAGGCAGAGAGCTGGTGGATGCCTTCTTAGCTAAAAAAAATTGTTCACTTTCCACTAAATGCTCACATACATTTGTCATAGCAACCTTCGAGGTGGCCATAATGCTAAGCAAAATAAACAGTGCTAGCATAATGTTCACTGTAATAACATGTCTCATGAGCTAGTTCACTACTCCCTTTTATTACCTTATTTTCATTGCTTATTCACTGTGTTGGAGTTCTGTTTTGTGGTTTAATCATTATTACGTCATTTTCCTTTCTTAATTTAAAGCTTCTACCCTTTTCCTGTCATTCCATGCCACCTCTTTTCTACATGCACGTATCCCTCTTAATATGCTTTATTTCTTAATACTGTGTTCTCTACTCTATTAGTTCCAATACAGACTAATAGTTGGATAAATTTTGTACAAATCTAACTGGACAATATTTTGTTATTAGGCGAAAAAAACATGAAGGATTAACAGGAAAAGCACAATACCATTAACAAAGTATGACAACACAAAATGTATAGAAAGGTTAATCACAGTCCATCATAGTCACATTCATGCATAGCAGAACAAAATTCTGAAGTTCATAGCTAGTGCTCACTGTATTTCATAAATCATGGTCAAAGCACCCAACATTTTGCACAAATTTTGAGTTTAAAGTAGAAAAACTCTCTATTCCAGTCTTGCTCTATCCCCCTCATCCTTTGTAGATGAAGATACTTAGGTAAAATTGAGCATATTTACAGAACAACATACCAGAGATTGCCAGCAGATGGACAATTGCTACTCTATGTGCCTTCCCAGTCACTCCTAATATACATGGCAAAATCCTCACTGACTCACCCTGGGAAAGGTCACCTGCCAAGTCAGGACTGAAGAAGGACAAGGATTCAGGGCTGTCACCCATTTTACTCCTTTAGAAATCAACATAATGAAATAACTGAACTGCTTATTCTTAAGCAGCATATATATACTGTATAAAAAGGGAAAAAAAAAAAGAAAATACTATTACCCTTTTCCTCAGGAAAAACGTTCTTGTTCATCACACTGGTAGCTATTTTTATCTGGTAATCCTCCTCCTCTGAGATGAAACTCTGTTCGCTTCAGATGGCTCAAGTAGAGGAAAAGAAATATTCATTTCTCAAAAACCCTTCTGAGTCCCATTCACTTAATTCTGTGTAAATTTAGGAAAAGAGGCAGTTTTAAAATGGTCCATCCTCTGATATTCTCTCCAAGTTTCTGTGTATAAATGTATGAAGAAATTACCTTCATTATGACATCTCATAATGTTTATCCACTGGGCTAAATTCACGGAAATACTATCTACAAATGACATAGAGTCCTCCAGGTTTTAATGAACAGCAGAAAGAACCAACAACAGGATGACAGGAAGTCCTATTTAATGATACATTATGTGTATTTGCCCTATAAAACCCCAAAGAAAATGTCACAAATCCTTCCCTCCCAGGTGCTGACACTTTGTATTTAATGAATACTGATGCAAATAGTGAGGTGTACCTGAAGCAGCAAAGTTGCTCTCATTTAACTGTCTGCGCTGAAATACAGTATTGTTATTATTGCAATGCTTGTGTGATTTCTCCTTTCTCACTAAATCGCCTTTCCCTATACAATGCTCACCTACCAGATTAATGGGAAGGAAATGCCATTAGGCATAACTCATTTCCAAAAGTCTATCTGCATGAGTAAGGACTTTCTTGCAAGAGTGCAGATTGAAAGTCTGGGTCAAATTTGGCTAAAGTGTGGTAGCTTCATTTAAAACCAAAACAAATCTGTGAGAGTATCCAGAGGAGGGTCACAGAGCTGGTGAAAGGTCTAGAGGAGAAATCATATGAAGAGGAGCTGAAGTCACTTGATCTGTTCAGCCAGGAGAAGAGGAGACTCAGGGGGGACCTCATAGCATTTTCCAAGTTCCTCACAAGGGAAAGAGGAGGAGCAGGCACTGATCTCTTTTCTTTGGTGACCAATGACAGGACCCGAGGGCATGACAGGAAGATGTGCCAGAGGAGGTTTCGGTTAGATATTAGGAAAAGGTTCTTCACCCAGAGGGTGCTGGAGCACTGGAACAGCTCCTCAGGGAATCAGTCAAGGCACCAAGCCTGACAATACTCAAGAAGCCTTTGGACAATGTCCTCATACACATGGTGCGAATGTTGGGATTGTCCTATACAGGGATAGGAGCTGGACTGGATGATCCTTATGGGTCTCTTCCAACTCAGGTCATTCTATAATTCTATGATTCTATGAAATGAAAAAAACCAACCACTTGATTTCTTATTCCAAATGAAAAATAAACCCATAAGCCACATTCTATAAATGGAACAACAGGTCTTTATCTAGATACAATGTGGCAATCCATTCATGGAATGGGGTTTATCTAAGTATATGGGGAGGGACTTTTTACAAGGGCGAGTAGTGATAGGAGAAGGGGGAACAGCTTTAAATTGCCGGGGGGAAGATTTAGATTACACATTAGGAAGAAATTCTTCATGATGAGGGTGGTGAGATACTGGAACAGGTTACCCAAGAAAGTTGTGGATGCCCCCTCCTCGGAAGTGTTTAAGGCCAGGTTGGATGAGGCCTTGAGCAGCCTGGTCTGGTGGGAGGAGTCCCTGCCCACGGCAGTGGGGTTGGAACTGGATGATATTTAAGGTTGAATTCCAACCCAAACTATTCTATGATTCTAGATACACCCTAACCTTTTAATGCAATGGTATTCTGAAGAAAATAATAGATTAGCCAAGAGCTGGTGGCCTAATGCTGTTTGTCTTTGTTTTATGATGTTAATTAGGTTTACTTGATTGTCTGCCATGTACCTCAGACCACAGGATTAACTGAGTGCCCTTCATATTAACTCTCACTTCACATAATTATCATTGCTTTTTCCATGCAGTATTATTACATACAACATTTGCTTTAATTTCCTCCAAATATTGAATAAAAAGTGTATTCATTATAGAATGTATTTACTCTTACAGTCATGAAGTCATGAACTCATTTTAAGGACTGAGGAAAAGAAGCAAATACAAAATGATTATGGGCAAGACATGCTGTCTGCCTTAGCAGTCAGTTTAACATCTATCATGGAGAAATGTATTTTCCAAGGCCAGTTGTGGCACAAGTATTTTTAACTTGCCCTTGCTTACACTGATTTAAATCTGGAGTAACTCACTAAAGTTAGAGAGTAGAACCCTGGATGAATTCCACAAAGTGATAGAAGAATCTGGCTGCTAGCATATAAAACTAAAGCTGTTAATTTTCCTTTTGATCTCAAAGTTGGTCATTTCTTTACAAATGTTTACTACAGTTGTAGTATCTATAAAGAAATTTATTTAACATTTTGACTGAAAATAGATTTTCTTCTTCTGAAATCTATATCTTATTCTGTCAAATACATTAACTTCCTTCCCTTTCTGTACAGCTGCACTGCCTTTACACTTCTCAGTCTTTCCAAGTGGTTTCTTTTACCATACTTCCAAGAAGTAAGGATATTGATAGTATTCCCATTTCATGGACAGCCTACTGAAGCTCACAGGGATTGTGGGCTAAAATCAGAGGAGGAATTATTTTCATTGAGTATCTCTGTAGGTGCTTACAGACACATTCTGTTGCCTTATCTACTCAACACAGAAAGGCACGTGAAGTCACTCAGTATCTAATATTTCATGTATGAAGTTGTATTATCTGTTGGACAGACATACAGCTGAATCGAACTGCAACCATATCAAACAGCTAACTCCTGAGCAGCTCCAGAGCTCTGCCAGGATTCACAAAGCAGAAATTCTTCATCCTTTTCTTTCCATGACTCTTGATTTACTCCCTAAATCTGGAGTATAAATTCTCCAGTAAGATGAACCTACAAGTTTGTCCTAACAGTTCAGTGTGTCTGAATAATACCTTGACGATCTTCAAGAGGAAGGCTTGCCTGAGAAAGTCTCAGCCTGTTTGCTACACTGTGGAGGTTTGAAATTGGATCTCACACAATACACAATATGCTGGAATAGTGAGTTGAAGTGTACCACCTCCAACCCTATTTCTTAACTATTAAAAAACCAATTTGACTATTACTTAGAAGAATAGTGACACTTAGACCCTTGCCTGCCCATCACTGTGTCCTGCTGGATAACCAAGCTACCTGCCGTGAAACCAATAGGAAACAACATACCACAAGGTTTCATTGTGTCTCAACACTACTTATTTTTTTATTTGTATTTATGATTGAAAATTTTCTAGGTAGTCTAGTGTCTGAATGGATGTCTAGGTTGCAAAAATAAATCAAGGATGATCAAAGCTCCTATAAGAGATCTCTTAAATAGTACTAATGTGCATATGTGTCAATGCTAGCAATAAATAAGAGGAATGATAACTTGTGAAGATGAGCATTAAGAGCTAACATAAAATGCTAAAATGGGGGTTTGAAAGACTGTTAAGGAATATCGTTCTCAGATAAGGACCTTTTGGGAGATCCTTGGGATGAGGTGCCTTGGGAGGCAGTTCTAAATAACAAAGGAGCACAAGAGGGCTGGATGTTCCTCAAGAAGGAAATTCTGGCGGCACAAGAGCAGGCCATCCCCGTGTGCCGTAAAATGAGTCGGCGGGGAAGAAAACCAGCTTGGCTTAGTAGAAAGTTTTGTATTGATCTCAGGAAGAAGAGGAAAGTTTATAAGCTTTGGAAGAGGGGGTAGGCATCACAGGAGGACTACAAAGGTGAGGTGAGACCATGTAGAGAAAAAATTAGAAGAGCAAAAGCCCAACTGGAACTCCAACTGGCCAGTTCAGTGAAAGACAATAAAAAATGTTTCTTCAAGTATATTAACAACAGGAGGAGCTTTACTGGATGCAGGAGGGAGAGTAGGGATGAGGGATGAGTGATGAAGACAAGGCAGAGGTACTTAATGCCTTCTTTGCCTCAGTTTTTAATAGTAAAGTGAAATGTTCTCAGGATACTCAGGCCCCTGAGCCAGAAGACGGTGAGAATGAAGCGCCAACAGTCCAAGAGGATTTGGTTAGAGACCTGCTTGGTCATATGACATACACAAGTCTATGGGGTTAGATGGGATCCACCCAAGGGTATTAAGGGAGCTGGCAGAGGTCCTCTCCAAACCCCTTTCCCTCATCTACTGGCAGTCCTGGCTGACTGGGTAAGTGCCACATCACTGGAAACTGGCAAATGTTACTCCTATTTACAAGAAGGGTCAGAGGGAGGATCCAGGGAACTACAGGCCCGTCAGTCTGACCTCGGTGCCAGGGAAGGTCATGGAGCAGATCGTCTTGAGTGCATGCGCAGGACAATCGGGTGATCAGGCCCAGTCAACATGGGTTTATGAAAAGCAAGTCCAGCCAGACCAATCTGATCTCCTTCTATGACAAGGCTACCGGATTAATAAAGGAGGAAAAGGCTGTGGATGTGGTGTATCTGGACTTTTGTAAAGCCTTTGACACCATTTCTCACAGTACTCTGATTGAGAAACTGGCTGCCATTGGCCTTGACAGGCACACCCTCTGCTGAGTAAAAAACTGGCTGGATGGCCGGGCCCAGAGGGTGGTGGTAAATGGAGGCCGGTCATGAGTGGTCAGTCTTCCCCAGGCCTGGGGTTGTTCTGCCCCAAGTGCAGGACTTGGTATTTGGTCTTGTTGAACCTCATCCCATTGTTTTCAGCCCATCGATTCAGGCTGTTCAGATCTCCCTGCAGAGCCTTCAAGCAGATCAACACTGCCACCCAGCTTGGTGTCATCTGCAAACTTGCTAAGGGTGCACTCGAGCCCTTTGTCCAGATCATTAATAAGGATATTGAACAGGACTGAACCCAGCACTGAACACTGGGCAACACTACTCATGACCAGCCTCCAACTGGATTTAGTTCCATTTACTGCCACTCTTGGACAGTTACATTTGCCAGTCTCCAGTCAAGTGGCACTTCCCCCGTCAGCCAGGACTGTTGATAAATGAGGGAAAGCTACTCATGTAGCTATATATGTGGGGTTACAATGATAATCAGTTAAGTTGTGAAGTACTTAGCCAGTTTGGTTTTGTTTAATATCTTAAATGCTGATGCAGAAGCCAGAAAATCCACTGAAACAAAACCCCTCTAAGAACACACTGAACCAAAGGAATTAGAAAGAAAATTATAGACAAAAATTATATCTTTAAGTTAACATAACTGAAATTATAAGTAACTTGAATTTAATGTGCTTTTTCTCCCCAGAAGTCCTTTCCATTCCATTAAGGGAAGGCTACACAATAATCTTTGTCTATAAACCCACTTTGTGTGCATACATTGTGTATGTAGACAGCATACAGAGCACCACCTACTGACATACAAAGAACATGAAATATTCTTCCTTGCTAAATCATCTTCATTGCAGCTCATAACTGTTTGTGATTTTAGTTTTGTTACATCCCACAATCTGTCCTCCATTTAGGTATATCTCCCAACTCTAATTCACACTGCAACACGTAAAAGGACTACAAGGCAAATAAAAGTGTTGGGAAGTAATCAGACTAAGGACTTGCTCTTCCTAAGTCTCCAGGCAGCACACGTTCTGAATGTGATGATTTCTGTGAGTAATCACATCGTGTATATGGTAACAAAAATTCTGAATTTATAAAAAAAAATCTTCTGCCATTGGCAGGGAGCAAAACATGAATTTGGAGAGGCCATAATCTCTCCTTCATTTTCTTAATTTGCATAATTTACACCAAATCCCAGCCTGGATGAATTCATCTTTCACCACACTAGCCTTAACTTTGCTTGCTTGTGGAAAGAAACAGCAGAAAGTAATATATTAAAGGGATTACTGTATCTGGCTCTCCTGTTAAGCTGAGTTTAAAGGTTTTAGTAGACTATTTGAGAGCTGTTGATTAAGTACCACTGTTCTCACTTTCCTCAAACAAGAGGGAGTGGTGTATTTTGCAGTTCCTATTCCTCTGGCTTCCACCAGTCACATTGAAGTTGAAATTTTAAGACTGTTTGTACCATTTTTACTGCTGTCACCCTTCAGATATGGGGCTTTGTCTCTGAAGTGGCTCACATAACAATAGTTTGCTGACATGAGACAGTGCAACTATGTGAGAACTGTATAGAGCTCCATGGCCTAAATCTTTCTAATGCAGATGTTTGCCCCCTAGTTTTACAGAAATGAAATACAGCTCCACAGAAATAAGGTGTGAATGACAAAAGATGTCTCAGAAATAAAAAGAAAGTTGAGCCTTACTTCTCTGTTCCATTAGTATATAAAAAATTTTAAAACATCAAATTAAAAAAAAAAAAAAAAAGGAACAAGAAATCCAGATGCTTTTCCTTATCTGTGCAGTTTAGCCACTTAGTTACTTGTTGATCAAATTACCAATGCAAACAGTGAGAGAGAGAAGAGTATTTACAGAGTAGCTAGAAGATTTGTGGAAGCCGTCACGCACACATGATGACACTGTCTTGGTTTCACCCACATTACTCCCCCTTCTCAGTTACAGAGCCCCCAACTCTTTGAGGAGCAGCCATATGGTTAGAGAGAAAGGAACTGATGCTGCACAGCCAGGGTTCAGGTTTTATCTGTGCACTCAGACACAGCTCTCCTTAGGGACAATCTAGGCTTAGGTGGTTGCATAATTTTGCTTTATTTCCTAAGCAATTTTTTGCAAGATCCTTTTCAAAGGCTTGCACAATTCTACTCTTCATTTATAATCTTATCTTTCAGTTTCTGTGAATGTATGCTATTGGCAAAAATCTGTCCATTAACAAAGGCAGTCCTTCACAGCATAGTAAATATTTTAAAGGATTATACTAAAAGTAAAAGGACATACAAAAACCTTACCAGATTCTTGCTGAAAGAACTGAAGTATTTCTGATCTTCCTGAGTATTCCCCTGAGGCATTAAAAAAAAAAAAGTAATTTGTGGATGACCCTTCTGATTTCATTTTACCAACAGTATGTCAGTATGTTGAGGTCATCTGAGATTTATGCAATGCAGACATCTGGGGAAGGGGAGAGGACACTATTCTTAAAGAGCTTCTAGGGTGCTAACAATTATTGTCATTATGTGTTACCAGTAAGCTCAAAAATACATTAGAAGCCTTCTAAGAACATCAGCCTTGATGTTATCATTTGGAATCAGACCCCCAAAAAGAAAACCTAAGCAATACATATGCTGGATGGTCAGAGGAAGAATTTGGCACTGTCAGAATGGAGTGGGTCTAAGCATTTTTCCTGATGGGGAAAAATAGCCATTAGAAAAATGATTGTTGCTATTTATGAACATCAGGTTGCTAAGTGACATCATGTGATGTTCACTGCCTCATCGGCCACCCACAGTTCTCAAGGAATAGCAACAGAGGGAGTGAAAGGGGTGAAAGAAAATGAAAAGGCTAAGTTACAACTTAAAAAGAAGGCCTACAGTTCAAGGCAAAGCAAAATAAGCTTTCTAAAAATACCTTTGTTCTTTCTCTAGGAGAATCCAATAGAATTAGATTAAGAACATTTTACAGAAGCAGTACATAGGTGAATCATTTGAAATATAGAGCCTAAGAACAAAAACCTACTCCCAACCTCAAATATAAGTTACCGACCTGCTTTTATATATGTATGTATGTGCACACGTATGTGTGTTTGTATTAAATTTTCCATGAGAGAAAGACTCTGTGCATTAAAGGCCACATCATACATTTTTGATTGCTTCTAAAGACTTCAATCATTTGGGCTCAAATGCTTCATGTTCCTTTAATTTACTCAATTTTTTATCACTTCAGCCATGTTGGCTCAGCTGCTTCACATAGATTATTCAAGCAACCATTTCACTGAAGCTTTAGCACTTCCTGTGATTTGCAGTCTCTTGAAATTCATGAGGGGAAGTGGGACAAGGACAAGACTGAGATGGAGAGGAGAAAAAGTCTTGATCAAACACCCCAGGAAAGCATGCAAGAGAAACCGATAAGCTGAGATGTAGAAACAGAGAAGACGAAGAACAGATAACAAACTGGACAATTAATTTTTTTTTTTCTGTTGTCTCCTAAGAAAATCTTTAATATATGGGTTGGAGGCTAGCAACCAAATCCTCACTGCTTCTTATTTTGGATAATCCTCACACTCAGGACTTTAGAGGCATGGGGCATAAAGCAAGCATGCTCATCCTTTCAAGCCAGTGTATCTTTTTAGCTGCTAATATTTATTACTTTTTTTTCTTTAATCACTTCTCCCATCATGATTTTTCTTTGATGGCATTTTGAATTTTTTACCCTGGTCCACAAGCATTCATTGTAACTTCATTGATGCTTTAATTTAACTTCTAATACCAACATATAAAATGATCAAATATATATACATCCCAACTATCCCATCTGCCACCCTCTCGCAGTCTCCTGTTGCCTCTCTCCTCTTTAGATTCTTTCAGTCATGCCATCCACAAACTCTGCCCATTTTCATTTTTAATGAGTGTAAGTATAGCAGGTTATTAATGTTATGTCTGTTATCCATAGAAAACCATTTAGGATATTGAATTAATTTTTTCTATTCTCACATATATTGATTAGAAAGGAAAGACAATTTGCCAATGGTAAGTGCTGAGCTAAATGTGTTAGCCAGATAAGCTAGGGGAAAAGTTTGTTGTTTTTTTCCTTCACAACATGATTATCAGTAAGTACCCATTATTGATACACTGTTATTAAATTTCTGAGTTAGTTTGCACAGAGGTGAGTAGCCCGTTTACAGTTTCAGAATCACAAGTTTATGCTGATTTACATTGAGGTCACACTTTGATTTGGAGCTTAATTCCATACTTGAAAGGTAATTTCTGTCAGAGAATGCAAAACATCAGGTTCTAACTTTGTTTGTAAAAGCTTTTCCATTATCGGACTCCTGAAAACTCCAACTGTGTCACTACTGAAGCCTTTAAATTGGAAGTGTTTCTTTTACAGCGGGAAAAGCAAGAATTTAATTTCATGCACACTTTCTTGTTGACATTTTCATTTGTGCTTTTGGGAAAAAAAAAAAAACCAACAAAAAGACAAATGTGCCCTCAGTTCATTTTCCCATGCTAACAGAGAAGCTTTTTTTTCTGTGGCAAACACACCTTCCAGACAGGGAGTTGCTTTCGGACTTTAGTGGTTCACTCCCTTCCTGTTTAAGACCAATTATGTCTCATTTGCAATACCATTAGTCAAGGAAGTGGCTATCCTGAGGTCACTTCTCAGCCCACCCTTCCTAAATGGCAGTGGTATGCCTTTCTTCCAAGCCACCGGCCGTGAGGCTGGGCCGTCTTTCTGGTGTAGGCTCCTCCAAATGTACAAGCAATGTAAACCTTTCAGGACTGGCCACAACTAGCACAAGCTGAAATCCTCCAAACTAATTTGAAAGCTGTGGTTTGAAAATGATGCTGGCTATTTATTAAAACAGCAAGCATGATCAGACCAAGCCAACTTCCTGGCTTAACAGATGGAAGCTTGTTAAAAATCTTTATTCCAATATGTTAAGAATCCAGTTTTGCTACAAATTGTGAAGTATGACTTGTGAGTCAAGCCCCAGTGGAATGGATGTCTCATACTTTGAAAGTCTCAGCTTTACATTCAAGACCCAACATACACTTGCCACTTTATGATGTTATGATTTGTTTGGGTCTTTTTTTAGAAGTAAATAATTCCTATCATTTAATATTATCTCACGTTTCTTGTCTCTTACTTTACCTAGGACAGATATTCTGATTCTTTTTATGAGTTGAGGAGAGCATGATTATTATCACTATTTCTAAAATTTGTTAAGTTCTGACCTACCATCTTTACTACCTGGATAACAGTGTTTTTTTACACTTGAAGCACTGTGTACATGACTAGCAGAGAAATAATTTTGTCTTACTAATGCAACAGATCTTCCTTTTTCCAATTTTTGTTCTCATCAGAAAGAAGCTAATAGGGGAAAAAAAATCATGGAAAATTCACGCAGCTGTAGCATGTCTATGGAAAAAAGAAACAGGCAGTGACTGAAAAAAAAAAAGAGTTGTGAGCAGAAAGAGTGAGCTTTTGTAACTCTATATGCCTGCTTTCTCTGTGGAGGCAGCATAGCACCTGTGGTGCTCTCACACAGAAGCTTTCCTTGAGGACCCTGCAGCCTTCCAGTATTATCGACATAGGCTGCAGGGACTCAGTAGCAGGTTTCTGACTTAAAATGCAGGAACATTTTGTGTTTGGTTTTTCATTCCTGTAACTCCAGTTCTGAGCTTACCTTTCAGTGAAACAAGTGAGAATGGCAGCAATACATGAAGCTCCTCACAGTGAAGCCCCACCATTTAACTTCTAAGAAATAATGTCAGTGTAAATCATGATGTGATGAATGCTTCACCGAAATGATTCATGCCATATGGTCTGAAGAGCAAAATGGGCACAGTTTATTTTTAAAAGAATGAGAAATATGAACTTGGAATATTCATTTCTTTGTCCTGCCAGGCTGAACATTTGCTGTAGCAGGGGCCAGACTTACTGCAGGTCTGTCTTTTTTTTGCTCACTTAACATGTTGCACTAATTCGAGACTTCAGCCTCATTTATAATAGAACAATGTCCATAAAACTATGACCAGCACTCCGCATCTTTTTATGCAAACAATGTTCACTGGGCATCTATGGACTAAATCATCTCACTCTCTCTCTAAAAAACCCCATGAGAAACTTCAAAAGTAAATAGTCCTCACAGTGTAATGACTATCTGGGTAGTGAGAAAGCAAATAAATTGACTCCCCTGACAAAGTTGAAAGGTGCTGACAATTCCTTGAGTCACTCAGCCTTCCCTTTTGCAAAGCTGCTTATGGTGAACAACTTTCTTGCTATATGTTGTGTATGAATATGTTCAACATGAGACTCCATTTAAGCAAAAAATAAATCTAGATTCTTTCAATAGTCGTAACACTTCCCTTGTAATGCACCACTAGAAAAAAAACAAAAGCAAATAATTGTAGATGCGTGATCTGCACCGAATTATTTTTATCAGTGATGCTAAAAGGCACGAGCAAGTATCACTGAAAAAGAGGACTAGTCAGTACATTGCAGTCATTGTATGAGGTGTTGATACTGCCTGTTTCTGACCTCGCCCACAGCATCTCTGCAGAGATGTGTGCCCTGGAAAAATAGTATGAGAGCACTCTATTTTCAAGAAAATTAAATTTTACAGAAATTATCACTGTGCATAATTTGGATAACAAGATGGTGACCAGAGTGGTAAAGCCCCTCCCACTGCAGGGCAAGATCAGGTTCATGACCACCTGAGGAACCTGAACATATATAAGTCTATGGGACCTGAGGAGATCCATCCCAGAGTCCTGAGAAAATTCGCTGCATTTGCCAAGTCACTCCTCATGATATCTGAAAAGTCATGGCATTCAGGGTAAGTCCCTGGTGACTAGAAGAAGGGCGACATTGTACCCTTTTTTAAAAAGGGCAGAAAGGATGACCCTGGGCACTACCAATCTGTCAGCCTCACCTTTGTGCCTGGGAAGATCATGGAACACATCCTCCTAGAAGCTATGCTAAAGCACATGGAGGACAGGGAGATGATTCAAGGCAGCCAGCATGGCTTCACCAAGGGCAAGTCCTGCCTGAACAACCTAGTGGCTTTCTATGACAGCGTGACCACATCAGTGGACATGGGAAGAGCAATGGATGTCATCTATCTGGACTTGTGTAAAGCCTTGTCCCCCCCAACATCTCTCTCTCTAAATTGGAAAGAAGTGGATTTGATGGGTGGACAGTTTGGTGGAAAAGGAATTGGTTGGATAGTTGCATTCAGAGAGTAGTGGTCAACAGCTCAATGTCCAGATGGAAATCTGTGACAAGTGGTGTCCCTCAGGGGTCCCTACTGGGACCAGTGCCGTTTAATATTGTGACTGATGATATAGACAGCGAGATCGAGTGCACCTTCAGCAAGTTTGCAGATGACACCAAGCTGAGTGGGGCAGTTGTCATACCAGAAGGGCGGGATGTTATCCAGAGGGACCTGGACAAGATGGAAAAGTGGGTCCTTGGGAAACTCATGAGGTTCAACAAGGCCAAGTGCAAGGTCCTACACCTGGGTCGGAACAATCTGCAGTTTCAATACAGGCTGGGGGATGACATGATTGAGAGCAGCCTTGTGGTGAAGGACCTGGGGATTCTGATTGATGACAAGCCCTTAAACTGATGAGCAGGATTCTTGTAGCTAATATAAATCCATTCAGGTTCAGTGAAGTTAGTATATCCATCATTCACATCTATTTTATTTGCAAGATTGATGTAATTTCTATATAGATCAATTTTAAGTTGCAGTTCAGTTCCACAAGAATGTCATTAAGTCCATACTGCCTGGAACAGGTACTCCCAAATGATCCTTAAAGATAAGAGGTTTATAAAGTGATTAAAATAAATTTCACCCTTGTTTTTAATGAAGCAAGCTTCACTTGTTTAAATGTCAGCAAGTCTAAAGAACAGTACTTCATTTTTTTTCTAATAAGTTAAAAGAATAGTGTAGTTATTTATAGATAGAAGTTGAACAGGTTTAACCTGTATCAATTTAAACGGATGCAAAAAGATCTGTGTAAAGAAGTTACTACATTTTAACAATTAAACTCTTTTTTATTAGTTTTAAACTCAGTTAATACAAGCTTCTTACATTGACATAACCATGCATAAAGTGCTGTCTTTTCTCAATCATTTTTAAACTGTGCACATACAGTACCACATCACACTAGGCAACCTTGTGTTAAAGGAAACCATTTAACATGCAGTGTATCCAACTCTTTCTCCACTCCTATGATACCCTCTAGTGGTCAATAATTGTGTGCTAACCGTTTCTTAGTACTACAAATTATTTTTATGGCTTTGGCATTAGAGATTGTCTCCTCCTCATTTGAATTCAAAAGATCTGTTTTTTCCCTTCCTGTGCTGCATATGACAAGGGTGAAGCCACTGAATCTTTTGAAACATGCCGCTAGTGTTTGTGGGCAGTTTTACTTTCTTAAATAGGAACAGATAGAATGTACACAATACGTACCACCAAAAGCCCATTCTGTTGGCAGTGCAGACTAGGAGGTGACTGCTCTGCTGCAGCAGTAAGGAGGATCCTTCCACCCCACCCTTGCCATTAGGCAGCACGAGAATGCCCAGTGCCCTTTGGCAAGCCTGGCAGTAGGAGAACTACTCGAGCAATTTTAAATTGCATAGTAACACCTGAGTTGTCATATTCATACAAGTAGTTCGGTAAGCAGTTGAAATTTACCTCAGTTTAACATCAATAAAAACCCGAGTCATATATTTTCGGCTTTAGTAAGATTAGAGGCAACTTGTAATTGTAGAGATTTAATATGAATTGGCAGAAGACCTATCTCCCAAATTCCTATCTTCACCTTGCTTTCAAGTCAGGGTACTCTCAAATATATTTAAGCGAGGTGTAGACAGCCACAGCTGTGTGCTCAATTAAGACGCCATTTTATATCAGTTCAAGTTGATCCAAGTCAGCGCTGATCCACTGTTATCTTTATTTTCTAACCTCAGCCGTGCATTTCTACACCTTCCTTGTGCTGGCACCATGACTTCCTGACTGCTGAGGAAGATGACAGACTAGCGAAGAAGAAATCCTGACCCAAACTGAAAAGCTCCAGGGCACTGATGACCCAGTTGAAGCTATATATGCCTTTCACGTGAAAGTAATGCTTGTATGCAGATACTTCTTCCTTTGGTGTCATTGTTTGTACATTACAAAGGGCACGGGGCAAAGGTAAAGTCCACACCCATCAGAGCAGGCTGCTATAAAATATTTTTTAGCCTAGCTTATCACAATTTTTTCCTCTTCAGGGGTGATAAACACAGGAAGGGTCATGGAGAAAGTTGTATACTGAAGGAAAGGCAAAGTTGTGAGGTGGTGTTGGGCAACCTAAGTATATGATCACAAACAAAAACATCCTTCATTTGTGGGTCTCAAAACATAATTTGTGAAATTCAGACGTATTTCCTCATACTCATAGTATCTCTATAATACAGAAAGGGTAGGATTTTTCAAAAAGGTCTTGTGGACTTAAAACAGTGATTGATACATATGCTTCATTATCAGACACATGCAACGTTATCAAAAGACAGTCAGATAAATTACTGGTTTATGTATTGCCCTGTAACATAAATCAACAAAGACATTGATGACATAGCAAAATTTACAGAGACATCCAAGGCATATAGATGCCACCTATTTGTACCACATACCAGATTACTTTTTAGTTTTAGATTATGTTATGATAGTTTCACTTCCAGTTTCACTTCCTGTTATCCCTCATAATTTTTCTTAGCATGTACTGTTGAGTGATATGAAAACTAACCGGTTTCTCAGAGCAACTGTACAGTGATGATTCACTGCAGGTAGCATAAAGATACAACTTCAGAAAAGAAAGGGAAAGCTGTCTATTTCTGCATATCTTGTTTTCCACTCTATTAATTGGACACTCTATTAATTGGACATTAACTCTGTTTAAACAGGAGCAAGAGTTCTTATTTCAGAATCTCCTCTCAGAGGTATCTGCCTTCAATTGGAGAAATTATGTTAATCCATCTGAAACAAAAGCCAGCTTAAAGCTCAGTCATATGGAGTGAGATATGGTTCAGAGTTGTGACTGAGACCCCTGAACTACTGGCACTGATGTACATCATACGGTCAACGTAAGCCCATCAGACTTTAAGATGCTTTTCTTTCAAGTGACTGCTATCAATAGTGTTTTTAATTTCTAGATTTCTGTCCGTGTGTGTGTGAGGGAGTAACGGCTTTCCCGATTCCCATTTTTTTAAAGCTTAGTATTCAATAAAGCCATGTCTTCTACTGAGTGGAAGTAATTCAAGACAATTGCTTCAGAAACGGTGAAGGTTTCACTCCTTGAAGATACCTATGTTGTAAATATCTATGTTATAAATACTCCCATTTGATTGCATGCCTTTACATATCCTCATCACAGATTCAGGCACTAAATTTTCTGAATGCTCCTGTAAGACAGCACTGGTTAAAAAAAAAAGGAAGAATTTTCCTTGTAGTTAATAGGAAATATAGGAGGCTACAGCTGAGATTAACAAAATCCAAAGCTCTGAGGACCTAAAGTAGCAATAGTGTTTTAGAGGGAATTTGAGGGATGTTTCACTGGCAGTGGCTGTGAGTGAGGGATAGTTTGGGATGAAACAGGAAAAAAAGCTGGTGCTAGATTACGTCTGTTTCAACATTGTTGTTGCTAGGAAAAGCTTGGAAGTGGGAACCCAGACATCTTAAAAGAGAAGATCAAAGGTGAGAAAAAGCCTTTTCCGGTTAATAAGTCTTATAGTACTGAAACTGCAGATCCCTGCAGGTCACAGGACAGAAAGGTGACACTTTCAGAAAGGCCCAGCAGGACATCCCACTCCATTACACACAGTATGCAAACCCACATGGGCTACAGCTGTGTGCTGCTTCCAATGCCACATCCAGCTGGAAACCTTGCATTCCTTGGACAGAAAGCAGCTGGTCATGCTCATAGGTGGTACCATTGCATGTGTCAACACAACACAACCCACCCATCCCAGCTCCCCTCCATAATATATTAAAAATATCATATAAACAGCCTGGATTTTAAGCTTAATCATGCTTTGGGAGCTGGCCCCTGCGTGGCCTGTACCCCTGGGGCAGGGCTGAGGCCCCTGCAGTGGGAGGCTACGAGGCCCCAGCAACTGTGGTCTGCACTGCTTCAGGCAGAATTTCATAGTTTCAAATTCAGATAGATCCCAGAAATACCGCAGAGGTCCAGGTCTAAAACCCTGATTTTTTTCAGCCATGTCCCAGAGGAGGTATGGGGCAGGCTCAAAGGGACTGTGAGCCCCAGAGGTGCTTCCCCAAGCACCAGCCATGTCCGGAGGCTGAAAGGCAGCCGTAGGCTCTCTTGGTCCCGTATTTCTCCAAGTGACTGGTGCCTGATGGAGGAGGAGTAGGTGACAGATGAGCTTAGTGCAGTACGCATTCTTAGGGGCCAGGGCAGCAGGGAAAGCAGTAGGACCAGGCTAAGCAACTCCACTTCCCTCATCTGCTCCTTGTAAGACCTGTTTTCAAGCCCTTTCACCAGCTTTGTTGCCCTTCTCTGGATGTGTTCCAGCACCTCAAGAAAGTCATGTGAACGAGCACATGAAGGAAGCACCTCTGGAAAGACATTGGGGTTGTTTAGCCTAAAGAAAAGGAGGCTGAGGGGAGACCTAATCACTGTCTACAACTACCTGAAAGGAAGTTGTATTGAGGTGGGTGTTGGTCTCTTCCCTCAAGTGACAGGTGATAGGATGAGACGCAATGGGCTCAAGTTGCACCACAAGAGGTTCATACTAGACATCAGGAAAAAATTCTTCATCAAAAGGGTTGTCAGACACTGGAACAGCTGTCCAGGGAAGTAGTTGAGTCCCCATCCCTGGAGGTGTTTAAAAGACGGGTAGATGACTTTCTTAGAGATATGGTTTAGTAGTGGACAGGTACGGTTGGACTTGATGATCTCAAGGGTCTTTTCCAACCAACAGATTCTATGATTGATTTCTAAGACAAGCCCCGGAGGGCAGGGTGAGAGAGCTCCTGGGCTCCTCAGCAAGTGAGGAGAGCAAGGGCTGCCCTCCACGCAGGGCCATCTCCAGCGATGTGCGGCTTGGGGCAGTCCCTAGGCGTGCGGGCAGTGGCAGCGCGGGGCTCCGCTCGGCCCCGGAACGCAGCGGCGGGCGCGGGTTGCTGGGGGGCCGGTTAGAGCAGGGCACCGCGGCGCGGCGGGGACCCGTGGTGCCGGCGCGGGGGAGCGGGCGCCCGGCCCGGAGATGGAGAGCGACATTTTGGACACGCTGGAGGCCCTGGGGTAATTGAGGAGCAGCAGCGGCTCTCCTTGCGCGGGGCGTAGGCGCCGAGGGGAGTCCGGCGCTGCGCTACCGGCCGTGGGCGCAGCGCCGCCGCTGCGCTGCGGGCGGGAGCCGGGCCAGAGCCGGGGCTGGCGGGGAGGCTGGAGTGGGTTCACGGCGGCTGCGCTGAGCTGGACCCAGCTGTGATGGGGGGAAGGCGAAGGAGGCGCGGCTGCGTGGGCGTTTCTTGGGGTATGGGGGCTTTGCAACAGTGACGGTAAGTCACACCGGCACGAAGGGGGGGGGGAGGCGCTGGCTGGTAGGGGGCTGGGGGGTGCTGCCTGCTGGCTGAGGGGGGAGCGAGGGTGCTGGCTGGGGATGGTGGCTGGAGGCGGTTTGGGGGTTGCTGTCTGGAGGGGGGACTTGAGGAGGTCTTGGCTGGAGGGGGTTGGAGGATTTTGGCTGGAGGGGGACTAGGGGGCTGCTGGCTGCAGTGGAGTTGGGGGAGATGCTGGCTGGAGGGGAACTGTGGGGGTGCTGGCTGGAGGTGTGCGGGGGATTATGGCTGGAGGGGCCAGTAACTGACAAAGATTAATTTATTTCTGTGTAGTTGCTAACCAGCTTATAGTAAAATAACTTTAAGATGTGTATATTCTATGTTAAATTGTTTTTTGTCATTAATGTTTATCTCTGTGCAGATACACGGGTCCCCTGTTGGAGGAGGAAGCCCTGAACAAAGCAGCACAAAATGGATTGTCTTCACCAGAATTTTTTGAGCTTTGCATTTGGTTAGGTTCTCAGATTAAGTCACTTTGTAATATGGAAGAAAGCATCACTTCAACAGATGGTATATGAATCTTAATTTATTAAAGCAATTTAGTATATTTGTGCAGTGGATTTAGACCCATATTGCTCAGCTAATTGTGATATTACAGTGTTGAAGTTTAGAAAATAACTGAGAGGTAGCCGCACTGAGGCTGATATTTGCTTGTACATAGTTCTTAGATTAAGGTCTTGTCTTGTGAAGATTCTTTCCAATTGGGGGAAAAAAGGTGCTTTGGGGTGCTTTTTTTAGATCTACATAAATATAGAATGCTTATTCATACATCCTATGAGTGGTTGTTATATGTAATCATTTTTTGCTAGTTTAAATTCCAGTGTCTGGTATTTTCAGCTAGCTAGCCCAATGCAGCATGCTGTTCAGCATGGCATGTGAATTGCTTGTTAGTGCTACCTGATTATTTCTGTTGAGTACTGGAATTTGGCTGAACTTTTATATTGCTTATGTTTTGACAAAAAAATAGTAGAACTAAAAACAACCAATGAAAATAATGGGTTCATGACTCCTGAAACTTGTTCTTAAACTTGTTCATTAGAAAAGTAATTACATTGATGCATTGTTTTGTGACATGAGTTGCTTGCTTCCTAGTGATGTTTATTTGCATTCATATCTTTGAAGACTGTAGTAGCATCACCATCTGTTTCAAAACATGAGTACAATATTACTGTAGCTATTAAAAAGCTTGTCTGCTTGCATGTAGGATTTGTTTAAGAAGAAAGAAAATGTTACTAGTTTGGAAAATCTTTTTTCTGGGCTATTGAAACCTTGCATTTATTTATTTCCATAGGTGATAAAGATGTAGAGAGCTTCCAGCTTGAGATTAGTGGCTTTCTGAAAGAAATGGCTTGTCCATATTTATCACTTATATCTGGAGACATCAAGGACAGATTAAGAGACAAAGAAGATTGTCTTAAACTTCTCTGTAAGTTATATTTTCCCCATTTATAATATAGTATTTTACGTTCATACTTTATTGTTATTGTACAATTTGTATTAAATAGTTCTTTGTGTATTGAAGTATACATGTACAGTCATTACAACCGGCTGAGCATGCATTAGCTCACTTGTTCAGAAGTGGTAAATAGAAAACTCTTCGGAAACTATTTTAGTAGAAACTAAAATTTCCTTGAGAAGTATAGTTCCACCTACTGAAGTCTTCCGATTCCTCTTTTGATCCAGTTCCAGCTCAGGTGAAGCTGAGGCCTTTCTTCCCAGGTTTCTGAGAGGTTTCTGTGCAGCTTAAAGGAAAATGCGATGTGAAGTGAAGGTGCTGAAAAGCAGAATTGAGAGAAGCAAAAAGCTTTAGGTTCAAGCTGGATTGGACAAAGGAGTAGCAGCAGGAACTAGCGTGATAATATGAAACTAGCCAAGGACTCTAGGGGTCTGGTGGCAGAGGTGGGTTAAGCAGTTAAATATGATGTGCAGACTGAAGGTAGGAGGTCAGGTGAGAGTTATTTCAGGTTGAGCGTGAAACTGATACTGGTCTGTCCAGGAGAGAACTGAGAAAGAGTCTCCTTTTCGTCATGATGTATATATTGTATTTGTACATGAGAATGAAGATGTAGAAATATTCAAGTGTCTCTAAATATGCCATTTTGACATTTTTCTCTCCAGTATTTCTAAGTACAGAACTTCAGGCTTTAAAGATACTGCACAAGAAGAAAACTAAAGGCTCTCATTTGGAAAAGCACAATGAAATTTATCAGGAAGTACAAGCTATTTGTGATGCATTGGGCCTGCCAGACTCCTCATCTTCTGATATTCCTTCCTTGTTAACCAGTGTGGAACAAAAGGTGTGGGCTTTTATGTGTTCTCTCTGTTGTTAAACCATAAGCATTATCACTGTAAGCATTTATCCTAGAGTGAAGGACCCAGCAGTCCGATCCATAGAAGCGTTATCTGACAAGTGCAGAGGAACTTTTATTCTGAAAACCAGCTTAGTGTTTAACTGTTTTAGATGTGAGGTGAGGTATTTCAGCATTTCCCTGAGGATGTGATGTATGTGATGAGTCATACTCTGCCATGGAAACTTAAGGTATGAGTTGAAGTAACATAGTTTTCCTGGAACCCATTCAAATATGCTGCAGCAAGCAGAAGACTTTGGGTGGTAGCTTATTGTACATTTATGTACTTGTGGTCATTTTTGGGATGTATTTAAATTTAATATTCAAAACTTAATTTTTCACTTTTTAGTTAATGAATTTATTGATTACAAGTATTGATTTGTTAGTGCCATTTCCGTAGTTGCAGAAGAGGATGAAAATGCCTGAATTACCAATAGCCAGTGAATAAACCAACTTAACCATATTTGACAGAATAGTTCTTTCAGTTGCATTGCACCAGTTTCCAACTCATTTCACTGAGTTGATTGTTAATCTGGCTCCCTCAGAATGTAAATAGGTTCTTGGGGTGGAATTTATCTTCTCTGCCAGGCAGCTAAAAGTTCTACTTTTTTATTTCTCCCTAGTATTTGGGGAGAAAGTGGGTGACCCATCCCCTTTAAGAATTATGGGAGATACATGAAATTATTCTCCCTCTGCTTCTGAATTTTTTTTCTTCTTTCTCTCCTCTGCCAGCGGGCATTTGAGCATTTAGAGGTTTTGGGGAGAGGGCCTGTTACTTGCTTGGTTTTCTTACATCTATACATCTTTGGTGTAACAAGATGAAACGTTTAATAGATTCATTTATAAAAAAACAACATCCAGGTGATGGTGAAAATGCTTATTCCTGCACTATTAACTGTGTTCAGTCTATTTAGTTCTAATGAAATCTTTAAGGCCTGTCTTCCCACTAAATATTTCTGAAAGGATGAAGAAACAATGGTAGCACTGTTCTCTGAGAATTAAAATGTCAGAATTCCAGCTAATAACTAATTGATTGAAACTTGCCTAGTATTGTTGATCCCTCTGTGGGAATTAGCCGTGTTTCCTTCCATGCGGGTGTGAAGGCTGCAGCCGTGGATACTGACCTTCCTTGCTCGCTTCCTTATTTCACTTCTCAGGTACAGATTTAGTTTCATCCCATGTTAAAGGACTGGAACTCTAGTTCTGCAATTGCAAGACAGCAATACCAGACCTGGTAGGCCAGTTCCTTCATGCACATACAGAGAGCCTAGAAAGTTTTCTTGGAGTTATTAGACTCCTGGTATCTGCCACCTTCTGCAAAGTCCAGAAGTTCCTTTCAGATAGGATCACAGGTTTGAATTGGTGTGTAAGGTATTACTGTTACAGTTTGTGTAAACTGTTATAGTTTTGTAAGTACTAAAATGAGCAGAATCTTTGAATCTGTTATCTATTTTCTAAAAAACTTTTTTTTTTTTTAAATAATACTTCCTGGGCTGTTTTGCCATGTCTTCCAAATCTATCAGTTCATCTGTGGTTACACCACTTGTATGCACTTTAGAGAGTAGAAAGGTGGCAAAACCAGTTCATCTTCTGTGATTCCAGAGTAATAAAATAATCTGTTCTCTGCGTGTTTCATCCCTTGCAAACAAAGGCATTTTTTCCTACATCTCATTTCTACCACGTTTCCTTGTTCTTCATCCCTTCCTTTAATATAGGACAGGTTCAGAGTTATTTTGGTGCGGTACAGAACTAGGCACCTACATTTGTAGATGTAGTTGTGCTAGAACAGTGATACCACCAACTGGAATTCATTAGTTTTGTACACAATTTTTTCAGAGTCCATTTGTTACTTTTTTAGATGCTTGCAAAAATTCACTTAAAGGAACAATTTCTTTTTCCAGATACTTTGTTGCATCTGATTTAATTAGGTTCTAACTAAAATCGCACTATTGATTTTCAATATTCTAGTATACCATTTGTAATAGAAACTTACATACTGAACTAGCATTTTTATTGAGTTTTTAAATGTATCTGCAGCTTTTCAACACTTCTACTCTTTGTCTCTGTCTAACATCTTCAGCATTATTAGTACATGTGGGAATAGTGTGAGGAATAGTTTGGCTGTGCAGCAGCAGTCTACTAAAGGCAAAGATCACACATTGTATTTTGGTATGGAATGTTAGAACACTGATTATTTTTAGTAATTTGTCAGTTTATTTAAAAGAATAGTGTAAAATCAGGATTGCTTTCTTCATTCAAACTATAAGTTTTATGGTAGCTCAAACTTTGAATATGCAATTATAAGAAGTGTATTTAAATTTATATCTCCTCTAATAAACTGGGATAGTGTCATATCAACATATACAGAAAATGTGAGAGATGAATTGACAGTATTACAGCCTCCTACCACTAAATATTTTTTTTTACATTCTGTAGCACTGAAAATCTAATAGTAATTTTTAGTTGTTTTTTTGACATGCCATTCCCTTGTAAAGTATATTTACAAAGGTTGACTGTGAAAGGTGTTCTGAAGTTCAGTGCAAAAACCCCACGAATTCTAAAAGAACATTGATCACATATTCAGAAAAGTTTATGCTGGTGTTGAGCTTTTTAAGTCATGCTCACATCTGACTTTTTTTCAGGTCATGATAGTGTGACTTTCACATCTAATTACAAAGTGATGTTCTAATACTGTTTATTTGAAAGACCTCTTAATACAATATTATTCAAAAGACTTCTAATTTTTTCCCCACATTATTGCTTTACTAATAGTAGAGAATTAGAAACAATAAAGGGTTACCAAAGACATTAAATGAAGTATGAGAAGAATATCTTTAAAACTATTCAGGAATGCTTCCTAGAATTTAACCTTATTTAGGTTAGCATGTTGGTTTTAACTGTTCGTGTTCAGTAATTTTACAGACATAATGTTGCCTGTACATTAGGTATCAATGTAGCTGCAGGGAGCAATGTGAAAGAATTCTCCTGTTCACCAGGCATAAAGGTCAAAGTAAAATGTCTTTAGAATTAAATAAGTATTGAAATTAAAATGATCTGCAGGTAAATGGAAGAGAGGCAGTGCTTAAGATTTTAAATGATCTTTCTGCAATTGTGCAGTGCACCTTATGGCTGATTAAGATGGTTTCCTTTCTTAGGGTGTTGATAGTTTAACTTAAGCTAATAAAATAACACCTATCCAGGCTAGTTTTTTTCACAATCTTAGAATACCTTCGGTGCATGCATATGTGATGTTTATCTGTGCAAATGGAGTTAAACGTAAAAATTATTTCTCTATTTTGACTGAGAGTAAAGGTATTTAATAAATATATGAAACGAGGTAGTGAAATGCAAGCTAATTTTTAAAAGAAATATAGACTCATAAAACAGATGAGAACTGTCGTATTCAATATGCAAAGATATGCTTTATTTGGTAAAAATAGAATAACTTTACATTTTTGTATAGCACATTTTGAAGTCACTGTTGTTGTTTCAAATAAATCCAATAACTGATCTGTTTTTGAACTATTTTTAGAAAGTGTATGAACTTCCAAAGCAATCCCATAAATATTTAATGTTACCAAGGTCATTGATTACACAGTATGTCAACTAGTCAAATATATTAATTTCCATCTAGCTTTTAATGAATTGGTTTGCTTTTTATACCTGAATGTGTGAGAACTTTAGGGCTGTTACAATTTGCTTTACACTTCTATGAGTATGTTTTCACTGCTTTTTAATCTGGGCACTGATTTTGGTATTCTTCCCACTTGTTCATACAGACCTTTCTGGGTTGTGGTGGTGCTGGTGTGAGTTTTTTTAACTCTTTTTTTATTGTTCTTAATCTAGGGCAGCTGTCATGTTTAGGAATGTGGGTTACAGTGTAGGTTCTCACATCAGTTGTATTCTCATCCTCTGGCAGATTTGTGAAAGTTCTTGTGCTTTAAGCTCTGTCACGGTCAAGGCTGGGCAATGTATTCTGCAACTGTAAAGCAGCTCCGGTTATTTCAGCAGTTGTAAGGTGCACCCTTGGAGTCCTGCTAATAGGAGTGAGGGAGTAACTGTAGTTTCAGTAATCTGGGTATGACTTTACAGTGTGTCACAAACATGAGTGTAGACTAGTTCATTGGCGAAGAGATTGTTTCTTTCTTAAATGTTACTTGATTAATAAACCTGTCCCTGAGCAAAACTTCATAGATATTCTCTTTCGCTTGGAAAGAAGAGGTTGCAGAAATCTGGGGGCAGTTTCCCAGTCAATAAAGGATTATTTCATTTAGTTTGCTCTCACAGCTGCAAAATTGCAATAATTCCAAACTCTGGATAGTATTCAACACCCTTGGTTTCCAGATTTTCTTTCGCTCTATGGCTACAAATTACATTGAGGATTTGTTTTGGTTTTGTTGTGTTGTTTCTTTCCAGGCATCATGTACATGCCTCACTAAATCAAAACAAGTTAGCTAGAGTTGGAAGTCAGATGAAACAGACAGCCCTGGAAGGCTTTTTGTAAAGGAAATGAAGGTTACCAAGAAGCAAGAATTAGCTGAGAGAGGAGCGTAGCAATCAGTAGGGTACATGGAACTGAACTTCACCCTTTATTGTAACCTCTTTTTGACATGGTTGGAATATAATACGGGGAGTATTATTGTACTAGATGACCACTTGTCAGATGTTGCTAGGCTATCTTTTCTGCTGCAGTCAAAACATCGTTTTGCCATAAATTGCTCACTGCATGATGTTTTTTACTTCTGAGTTTGTTTGGGGGTATTGTGTTTTTAACTTGCCACAATGTTGCCCAGAAGTGATGTAAAAAGAAGAAACTATAAGCCTTGGGTTTCATACAAAATTTGAAATTGGATTCTTTCCTTGGTATATGAAAAAATGGAAAAGGAAGTACTTACAAAATTTCTGAAATACAGGAGTTGACTTATCATGTATTCCTTTTAAGATAGCTTTCTGTAATCAATCTACGAGGTGCTCCAGAATTTGATTTCTGTCTCCCTAGAGGTTTTCTTTGTAGTGATCACTGAAGATTGTATTTCTGTAATATGTAGAGTTCAAAAGACAAGGTGAACTGAGATAATCCTGGAAGAGTAAGCTTTGAACCATACCTTTTTGATAAATTAGATGCAGATGCCTGTGTGCCTATATGAAGTCTTACAATCTTTTCAATGCATCTAATAGCTGTCCTCAGCTACGGGTTTTACTGTAGATCGTCACTTCCTTAATCCTTTCTTGTGACAGGTATAAGGAGATTAACTGTAGTTGTAGTCTTGTTTGACTTGGTTCCCTGTAATTATTTACTGGGAAAATGAAGGTGTAGTTCCTCTCGCAGTCAGACTGTGTGCAAAAGTTGCAGGAACAATAATATGCCTGCAGTCTACTCCAGCTAAAAAATCAGTTGGCTGTGAATTTATGTATGAGTGTTGTAGGCGTTTGTGATATAGTTCTAGAAGAGCTGTGCCAAAGGAATTTCCTTCAAGAAGAGGAGCTAGAGGTTTCTTGTATTGAAAGAGGAGAATCCAGTGGAGTTTTGAAGGCAGAAAGAGAGTGTACTTCATTCACAGTTACTGAGGGCGAAAACTAAGTGAAGAAGTATAAGCAAGGCTGACTTGGAGTGAATACAAAAGGCTTAACATAATGTTAAATGGAACCAATTCTAGGATTAGAAGAAGATTAATGAAAAAGAATGACCGCATACCTATAAAACCTCTCCTGTCTTTCTTACTAGCACCCATAATGAGATTTTTGTGGCCAAGTCTAGCATTTGGTTACAGAACTCCTAGCTCCCAATTGTTACATTTCCTTAGTTGTAGTTACAACACTTAGTAATGAGCAAAATGAGTAATTTAACTAGTCATGCTGCCTATGTGCATTTGATAAATTTGCGACATAAATATTGTTCTATTATAACTGGGAGAAGTGGTGGGTATTTTTGTATAGGTGCTAGTCACATAGTGAAAATATTCAGGAAATCTTTTTGGTATGGGTGATAAACCAGAAGATGCATATCACAGTATCACAGTATCACAAGGTTGGAAAGGACCTCTGAGGTCATCAAGTCCAACCTATAACCCAACACTAACACCAACCCATCATCTAAACCATGGCACTCAGTGCCTCATCCAGTCTCCCCTTAAACACCTTCAGGGTCGGCAATATCTGGTTTGATGAATCTGCTAAAACAAATGTGCTGTATTTGATCTTGCGAATAGCGAGGTATGACTGCAGCAAATTGTGTTGAAATAAGCGTAAATATCATTTGCGTTCTGAGGAGAAGTATATGTTTCATTTCAGGTAAAGGACATTCTCTCAAAAGTTCAAAATAACCATGTGGGGAAATCGCTGCTAACAAAACCTCTGGATTCTGAACAAGTGGTAAAAAAAGTCTCTCCATTTCTGTATTATAAAAGGATGGTCAAAATTAATGCACATGGCTTCGTCTAACTTTGTCCATTTCACAGTCACTGTCCTATTGCTAAATATTAATGCTAAAATTCAAATGCTAAATATTAATAATGCTAATCAGATACTTCCAGAATTAATGTTATAAAATAGACTTTGTGTTGATTCATCCACTTATTAACTTTCAAAATATTTTGTATATTCATGCTAATGTAGCACTACACAGATGTACTGCTTTTATGTAGTTTATAGTGGGCACCTGGGGATAGACAGCTTAGTTGATGAATGGGGTTAACTTTAATTTGACTTCTGTAACTTTATAGTTTTGAGTGTTTGGATTTTTTTATTGTAACACTGCAGGAGAGACTGGAAAAAATCAATGATGCTCTTCGCAGTGAGTACGAATGTCGCCAACGTATGTTAATGAAGAGGCTAGATGTGACAGTACAGTCTTTCGGCTGGTCTGATAGAGCAAAGGTAAGCTTGCTGTATTTTTTGCTTCCTGTAGGTGGGAGTCTGCTACAGTTCTCAAGGTCTTCCTACTGAATGTACATACCGTGTAAATATGCTTCCATTACTGTTCTTTTCTTTCATCCCAGGTCCTGGCATCCAAGTCCTCGATATTGAGGAAGGGGAAGGATTTGACCAGATGGCACAGGGCATCCTTCCATCCTTTGTGACTGTTTATAGCTTCACAATTATAAATTCTAGCATCCTCTGTTTTGCACTTTATTGTGTTCACATCTCCCCTTCTTTGTTCCTGTATCCACCCCCCTCCAATCAAGTGAACTGGAAGGGAACTTCAGTATTTCTCAATCATGGTGCAAGAGGAAGACAAACACTGGGCCCTAACATAGACTGGGTGCAAAGAGGGACTGCCCATAAAGTCAGTGAGGTTACAGTGACAGCAACTTATCTTGGATTCAAAGCTACTGAATAAACAGGTGGTCAGTGAACAGGTTACTTGAAAAGCAGCTTGTATGAGAAAAAGACATTATTACTTGTAATTGTTCAGGTGACTAAAATTCCAAAACACTCCCGTGGATTTTCTCTGCTGATATCTTTTTAATTGTGATCATTTCATTTGTACTATTTCATAGCATTTAGTGTGTTAAAAAATACTCTGCCTTTGATCAGGTGATTTTTTTTTTGTGTGTGTGCTTTATTTTAAACTTGTTCAGTCCCCGAGAGAGGTGGGGTTTGCAGACTGAAATGCATCAATAAGTGGTGTAGTAATTGCCTAGCAAAACAGTCCTGTAAAGGAACAGCACCTGTTGTCTGGTCCATCAAAGATCAAATTTTTTTTTTTTGCTCTGAAGATTATTCTAGATGTTCCCAGAAAGCATGTTGTGGGTTTTTTTATTTGTTAAACAAATGATACATCAAAATGTGTTTGGAAAAAAATCGGATTTTCTCACCTTCTCAGTCTCACTTGGCTTGCACGAGTGTTTTGCTGCATTTATATGTTTTAATTTTTTTTCCACAAATTGACCTTACTCTGAAGCTACTCTGTTTTTATCACATTTAGAAGTGATCTGTTAAATATGATGATGTAAAGATCTTGTGAGAGCAGTTTTGGTGCTTAAATTTTAGTCTTTGGATCTGTTGGAAAACATCAAAGAATCATTTTGGTGTCAGTGGATAGGAGAGTTGCTTTTGTAGTGGTGCTAAGCTTCAGAATCAATTAATCAGCAGCTATTTTTTGGCCACTATTATGAAGAGAATTGGTAGCAACTGGCACTGTATTTTGTAAGGTAACTTAGATTTTCAGACGTTACCCCCGTGTTCAAATTGAGGTTTACTGAGAACCAAGGCATGGTTTATGGTATGTGTGCTTGTGTGGTTTGTGCCTAGTCAGTGAGTGGTGTTTGATTTTATCATTTAGGTAAAAACAGATGACATAGCCCGAATCTATCAGCCCAAGCGCTATGCGTTGTCTCCTAAGTCAACTATTACCTTAGCTCACCTTCTGGCTGCTCGAGAAGATTTATCGAAGATCATAAGAACAAGTAGTGGATCAACACGGGAAAATACAGTCTGTGCAATCAACAAGGTATGCCTTTTCTTTGTAGAGTGTGCTAAAAAAAGACATGGGAATTTACGAATTAATTGTACTCTTTGCTTAATATTTTCCTTTCTTTTTGCAAGATACCTGGTGCTTTAAGAAAGGAAGGGCTGCAGCATTCCAGTAAACATTGCAACTACTTCTTTTTCTTACCACACAGTCAGTCATGCAACAGGATGAAACTGTAGTCTAGATAAGAAGGAACAGTGGTGGGACGTGTATGTGTGCATGCGCGCGTGTGTGTAAATGACCTCTTGAGTGCAGTGGAACTGCGCACCTTGCATTAAGGATACGTATAAGCCTTTCTGGTATCAGTTCCTGGGCTACCTGTTTCAAGGATTTCATTGTTCAATTTCTAAAAAGGCATCTTTAGTTTATCAGTATATTATAAATAGCAAAAGTTTCTGTGGAATTTCATTTTGCTGCAAAATAAAATTATTTGGTTTGGCTACAGTAATAAATCAACATTGTACTGCTTCCTTGTGTATGATAAAAGCTGAAGTGAGTAATGATATTAGTTTCACCATTCAAATGGTGGCTAAGCCTATATTTATTAATCCTGTATTTACAGATTTTTGAAAGTACCATGCTTTATTTAGATACACTTTAACATGTTTTGATCTCAAAAATTCTGAAATTTCTTTAATATCATAGGGTCTCAGAGAAAGCTTTTCTTCAGGGTACTTTAATTGGAGTGCCTCGAACTGACCACAGTATGTTAACACTCATCACACAGGGAGTTTAGGAAATACGAAAGCAACAACTAAAAGACCTACTCGAATACCTCTTTGTTCTTCAGCTTAGTGTAACTTTATCCAGTGCAGTCTCCCTTTTTGTGCAGAGTAATATCTACCAAAGTCAAGATCCCTTTTGTTTTCTTCTTTTCTTTTCTTAAAATTGTTACTGCAACATGTTAGGTATTTTGCCCATTCCAGCTCTCTAGTGAGTGTCAGTAGTTTATAATCTAAGACAAACTGGCATTATTTTAGAGTTGCATATCAGTTTGCTAATTTATGATTTTTGCCAGCTGATTAGGTTTGAACTTTGAAATTCGTAGAACAGCAGCATCATAAGGAGTTGAAAGACTTAATTATATATAGGTATATAATTATATTTTCATATGTATTCTATACGAATTAGGCACATTGCTTATTGTACTCCTGATACTTCACATGCCTGTAGTTTTCTTGATAAAGGTTTCACAAAAGTAGAACGAGCTAGCTAGCTGCAGTTATTTCAGTTCTACAGAGTTGTGTTATGGCAGGTTACAAGGATAGGAAATAGGAATTCTGTTGTCAAGCTCCACACTGAGGGGACCATATTTCCTGTAAAGAGTGGGCAACCTGTCTTTGTCCATAGGTGAACAACTCTATCCTGTCTAAGTTACTATTTAATTAAACTAAAAAATACTTATTTTTCCATATAGGTATTGATGGGGAGAGTACCTGACCGTGGAGGCAGACCAACAGAGATTGAACCACCTCCTCCCGAAATGCCTCCTTGGCAAAAAAGACAAGAAGGTGGTGGAAGAGGTGGCTGGAGAGGTGGTGATAGTGGTGGAAGAGGCAACTGGGGAGGTGGAGGGGGTAGAGGAGGAGGAGGAGGTGGTGGGTTCGGGGGTGGGGGTTTCAGAGGTGGTGGAAGAGGTGGAGGTGGCTTCCAAGGTGGAGGTGGCTTCCAAGGTGGCAGGGGAGGTTATGGTGGCAGGGGAGGCTATGGTGATCCGTATGGTGGAAGAGGAGGGGGAGGATACCGAAGATATTAAAATACTGTAAATATTAACAGAGTAACTGGCAAAATATAGTGATGGTGTTTACTGTTATCAGGAATTTAGATAGGCTAACTTGGGTTTAGGTTAGAATTAAGTGTGACTGTATAAGTCATTGCTTTAGGCCAGCTGAATTCTTTTAGTTAACTGAACAGAACTTTTGTACTAAAACGTGATGAATAAACTCCTTTTTTTTTTGTACTGATCATGTGATTTTTTTTAATGTCATTTTATTTAAAATAAGCCTCAGAAAACTGAATAAAACCTGTTCTAAGCAAACAATTATATTATTTAATGTTCAGGCATCTCTAATTATTAGATGTTGCATATCCACTCCCCTGCTCCAAAATGCTGCATAGAAAAAACAAAACAGGGTTAAGAACTGGATGGAATCACTTCCAAAAGACTTCCAATGCTACTTTCAGGCGTTTTCTCTGCATCTAGTTTTCATATGGGATGTGTAAATGAATTTTAATGTCAGGTGTTAAAATCCTTAAGGCTTTGGTCAAAATTATTGGATTTCTTCCAGAACTTCACACTAATGAAATCAGGTTGGTTTGTGTTTTCATAAATATATCAGACACTATTGGAATGTCAGAGCATGTACTGAAACTTGGTGACTTTTCATAGTGTCTATTTTCATTTTACCTCTTTTCCATTTTATTGGCATTTCATAAAAGTATTTTAAGATAGATTGGGCAGGAAACTTCTGCAGCCATCACATCTGGTAAGAGTTCATTTATATATTCCTTCTGAATCGGCCTTTTATTTAACACATGCATCGTGTCCTGTTTCATAAGCAGCTTTATGCATCAATGTAAAGCTCTGTTCAAAATGAAATTATTATCTGTGTCAAAAGCTGTTGTCATATTTTATTAATTAGCCGTCTTCAACCTTTTCATTTGAAATTTTGATACAGATAAACTTCAAAAGTTTCTCTCCTGTTATTTCCTCTCTGATCATAGTCTGCTTGAGAATGCTACTTATGATACGATAGCTGTGGCCTTACCCATACATTAGGGTCCCAGCAGGTACCTAACAATAAAGGACAGGAGTTTTCCTTGCTTGAACATGTTAGCTTGGGTGTGAGCTCTTAAAATAATGGCTTAACTTCACCCAACTGCTTGCAATATAGTTCCTTTGCCAGCTTTTTTCTAGACTCCTGTCTGGCCTAAGCTGTTGTCAGCCTCTGTATGGAGAGACCCTCGTTGATCACATGGGGGCACAGTGCTGCTTTTCTTGCTTTTTGAGCTTGCATTTTGCCCAGTGCTCTAGAACAGCTCACAAGTTGATGACATATGAAGTGAGACAGCTGGCCTTGGAGGTGAGGTGTTGGTCAGCAAAGGAATGGAGAGAGTAGTTTTTAACAACCAAAGCCTTTGTATAAAATGTTTGCTCATCCGAATGTCTTTTTTTTGCTACAAGTGATTTCTAAACAGCATTCAAGCACTTAGCTTTACCAAGGAAATATGCTAGGAAAATCAAATTACTTATCTATGCATAAAGATTTCATCAGTGTTAAGATACAAAGTTGCACTCATTTAGTTGACCTGTTGGAACTGTGTATGTGCATGTGTCCATATGTAATTCTAATAGTTATTTTAGTATCATAGTTCAATTTTATTTATGTAGACCATGTTAAAAAGACAGAAATGTAAATATGTTGGAGATTGTTTTTAATCCATTTCAGTTTTTCTTAAAGAATTCCAAAATGTGAAGCCAGTAGTTGAAAACTGTAAGCACCACCACACTTCATAGTTATCCTTTTCTATCCTCTGTTGTCAGAATGTATGCTTTTAATTTAGCAGAAGATGCAATAATACCATGAAAATAATGTATTTATACCTCTTCTCACATTTTATATTTGTCTTTAAAAAAAGTATTTTCAAAAATTCTGTTGTAAGTAGATTTTCTTATATGTTTGCGAGCATTTCTTGTGTTTATTCATGCTTAGTGAGTATCTACCTGAATTTTGGTTTGTTTGATCAGGAATTGAAAAATAGGTTGTGGGTTTATTTTCGGGATTTGAGAGATACTCTTTTGTTAACAGCTGTAAACAGTAAGGAATAAAAGTACTGTATTTGAAGTACTGTAGTTGCATCACTTGTGTAGTGTGATTTGAATCCACAATCTATGCGTTCCTTTTCTGTTTGTAAGGAAGAATTCCTGCTGGTGGTTTTCAATACTGATGAAACTTACTTTTTATGATAATGAAAAATAACTGATAAATTTGGACCAAAATGAAGAAGGCTGTAGATAATGATGTAGGAAAATTTGAAGAGTCAGGACATGTCACAGATATGTCCCTATTACATGGCCTGAGATTACTAAGGAATCTCAGTTAAATTTTATCTTAGTAAAAAAAATTACATAGGCCTATATCATCATTAATTTTTCTTCAGGTAAACTAAAGCACTATCCTCTAATTACTTCTGAAGTCTTTTTTTGAATTCTGTAAGTCGAAGTAAAGCATAACTTGTTTTGTGTGTGCAAGACCATAGAGAAGATTTGGCCATATAAATAGGAATTATGTTTTCTGTAGTTTGTCTGCACTCTTCTTCTTCCCTCACCTCTCTCAGATGTCTGAATATAACAGAATGAATGTTCATTACCCCACATAAAATACTTTATCTCAAATACGTTTTTAAGGTTTAATACCAGTAAGGAATAGCAAGTGTTCAGGGTGATGTGATGCTACCTATGTAACAGCCAGCATTAGCAGCCGCTGCAGAAGCCTCGTGTAAATTTAGTTGTCATGCTATGAAATCTTCTCAGAATTAGTGCTCTTAACGGAAGTGAGGCATTGTGCTTTGTAATTCTTGGAACAGTGAGTAGCAAAACAGTGTCTGTACTGTGTTGAGCACTGAAATACCAAAAGAATAATTGCAAATACCCAGCTCCAGCTCGCTAAGTTTTCTCAGGCAATGTTCCAAGGCTCACAGAAAGCAAGCTAGACTGGGGACTCTGGTACCAGGTTAATCCTGCAGAGTGTCTCAGGTGACAGTCAAGGAAGATGGATGTGGCTTGTTTAGATTTCTTTGAGATACAAACTTAGAGGCACAAAAAGCAATTTTAATATTTTTTTCTATTATAAATATTAAACCAGAATCTTACAATTTATATAAAATTTTTACAATCTGTACACTTTTTCAATCTTCTCAAACAGCATTAAAACAAATTTTTTTCCAGATGCCATAGAGATTACTTACAACAAAATAACAGATTGCTACTGTAACAAAACAGTATTTCCAAACCCATACATAAGCTACTTTAAAGGCAGATGTGTTTAATCTGAACAGTGTTAATTGTGATATTACTCTGTTTATTTACTTTTATCTTTAAACAAGATAAGTTTAGTGCTTTTCATTTAATTTAGCCACGACAAGATAGATTTCAATATCAGTATTTGCTAAGAGAATTTTTAAACTGCAAGTTGTACTTCAATTGTATTTTTTTTTTTTTTCTTCCTAGCATAAAGCAGCTTGAAGATTAGGAGGGATGTGAGAGATTTTGTTCAGTAGCTTTGTCAGTTTCAGCAGTATCCTCGTAGGGTCAGTTTCTGCTATTAGTCTTTCATTCAGCAAAAAGGATGTTCCAAAAGAAATAAGAAGAGACTGCCACTATCAAAACAAACAAACCACTGTCAACGGGCTTTGGGCAAACAGAGAACCTGAAGGTACTTTGAGAGCTCTGAAATTCTCAACTGACTTTTTGAAGCAGGCATTTTTCAGCATACATGGAGCACCACCTACTTGTTCCTTAAATAGATCCCTTTTAAATTATTACAATTGTTTGTAAGAACAAGACAACAACATAGAGAAACATTAAGTTAGCATTTAAGACTCTACAAATCTATGGTCATAACTCAATTTTGAGTACTAAATACTCAAACAGTACTCAATAACCAAGTATTACAGTAGGCTTTGGGCCAACTGCTGACATCAGGGAATTTTTCTTTTAAAGTAAGTTTGTTCATGATCTCCATGCCCCAGAGTAGGCAAAGTGTACGTATGCTCAGAAATTCTATTAGAATCCAGAGTTTAGACCACAAGCGAGCAGATTCCTTAGCTGCACAAGAAGATTTACGAGTCTTAGTTGCTCTTTTGGGTATTTTCAAAATACGTGAAAATACATTCAACATTTATCTTGTTTATTTTAATTGTTGCAGAAACAGACTTTTATTTGCTAAACACCTATTAGAAATACCCTTTGTTCCAGGTCCCTGAACAGAGGAGACAATCAAGCAGCTGACAGAAAATGGGCAAAGCAGGTTTGCAGACATGACCTGAAAGCCATTTTGATAGCTTCATTGATCAAAGTGCAATTCCATGTTAATTGTTAGTAATCCCGGTTTAGTGTATGAGGAAAAAAAAGCTGCACAACCTTCACAGCTGCTGATTTTTGTCTTACACATTTCAGTTCTTTACATACCATATGTATTTACAGTAAGGGAAACACAAAATCTAGTTACTACTACTATTTCCCTCTATTTGTTTTCACTTAGACATAGAGATGCAATCATAAACCAAGTTCAAAACAAGAACACTACATTAGAAAATAGTTTGAAACCGACTTTTTCATAAATAAAGCATTCATATACTTGATAATGTCTGTAACACAGTAACTTTGAACACAGAGCACACATGCTATTGTAACAGCTCCACTAAATTTCAGTCTATAATGGACTTTATAAACTAACTTAAAAGTTTTGAGGAGCACTAAGTGGACTTAGTAAATAAGTCATGTTTGTGATGTTTAAATGTCTGATGATGGATTCGTGTTTGATAAGTGCAAGCAAGTTTTATACAACTCTGTACTGATTTGCTTGGAATGCAAATACAACTTTAAAATTGGCTATTCTGAAAAGTAGATTTATCAGTAACTTGAAAGACTGTTTTGTTGTCTCTTAACAATACGTACACTTTGTAGCTTTAAGAAAATTATGTTACCTCCCTAGCATCTTTTACTATACAAAATTTACACACATAAGAGCACACTCATCTTGACTCTTTACCTAAAGTGCACGTGAAATCTAAGAGAGAGAAAATGGAGAAACCTTGGTTAGAACCAGAAGAAGTTTGGAGCTCTGGAACACAGTAACTTTTGTGTTGGGATTACTTTTTAGTTTCCCTCATAGGTTCTACTTCATGATGGTATCCACTTTGACAAGAAAGGAAAATAATCAACATATTAACAAGCTATCCCTTAAGCCAAATAAGCAGGCATTAAGTGTTCCAAGCTTTAGCATGGAACACAAAATGTAAGGAATATTCACTGTACGTTCTCTGTAGTCTCATCTATTTTACTTTAACAAAGGTAAGTGAGCAGCAGGACCTCTCAAGTTCTGAAAGAGGTTTAAAAAAATTGTCAGTTTATATTAACAAAGTCCAAGAATCATATCGTCAAATATCATTAGCGTAACTACTTATTTTAATATCCACATTATACTTTGGAAATAAAGATGATGGCTCATTTTCATGCTTTTGATTAGTTTTAGCCACAGTGAGAAGGAACCGTTTCTCTTAATGGAACGTTTCTACATTTTTACCTAAAATCTCAGCTTTATAGAATGTTTGTTTCTACAAATCTGAGGTGACTCAGTCTTATGAATGGCTCCTTTGTCAGAACACTTGCAGAGTAAGGTGTGCTGCTGGCAGCTAAGCCCCTGGGGGATTCATGTAGTCTTCGTCGTGAGTAGAACATTTAGCAACACTTCTTTTAAAATCAAAACCAGAAGATACCATTTTAATTGTACAGATAATGCCAAATTACCTATAAAAGACAAAGGAACAGATTTATACATTTGGGAGTGTAAGTTTAATATGAAAATGTGTTGAGTAAAGAGAATATTTCTGTTTAAAATCCTTCAGACTCTCTCCAGTTCACTTGGTAAAGCAGCTTTATCGCAACCCCTCCTTCAGTCTTACATTCTTCCATAAGAGATTTCCTCTCTTGTGTGCTAGGAGCAGTCTCTGTGCTGCAGGTTGTCGACGACATGGTTTCTTCTCTGAATTGTGAGAGATTCAATTGTTTTATGTGCCTGCTGCAGTTGGATCTTTAAACCTTCGTTGTCTGCCTTGAGAACATTTCTTTCCTAAACAAAAAAAAAAAAAAAAATAGAGAATGGTAATTTATTTTGAATTTCTTTCAGGACTGTCCGGTTGTATGTTTAGGTTCACTTGTATAAACATAAGTTGGTGTGGCTCTTTTCAGTGGAAGAGAATCGGTAACTTATCTGAGCATTTCCATAGTCACTGCTCTGTCCTTTGTGTGTACTCTTCAAACTTTCCAGCTGCTGGTATCTGACAGTCATGTCCACAACCTGCATTTGTCCACCCTCCACTGCTCCTCTCGTAGCAGCAGTAATGTAGGTGAAACAAGAACACAGCTTACCCTTTACTGCTCTACTAATGCAGAAATTGATGTACAATAATCTAAGACATTAATTCATAACGTAAGTGTATGAAGTGAAACATCACTGAAGTTGACTAAATTTATGATGCCCCTCATGGATTGTTTTGGCAACTAATTACACCGGAGTAAATTGACATCTTCCCACCCTACCAATCCCCCACATCTTCCAACCCCTTTATGGTACTGTTTGCATAAAACATAATTTTTTCATTGGGTTATGTACCTGCTCAAGTTCCTGGTATGAGGGTTTGCAGCTGTGATGCTCCTCTCTCATTTTCTGGCTGGAGTCCTTGTTTTCCCATTTAACATATGCCTTTCTGCGGCCTAGAATTGGGCTTGGACGCGGGGATGGTGGAGCTACGTGGAGATAAGGATTTTCTGGCATCCTATGTTCTTTCTTCTCTGTCTGCCTATGAGATATATCACCATCCAGCAGTGCAGGATCAGTCTGTGTGCCTTTATGAACCACAGCTGGTTTCAGTCTCACTGAGATTTTCTGAGCTGAGGAACCCATGAGTATAATGGTTCGGTCCTTGCTGTCTTCATTGTGTTCAACTACTTCTCCATTAGGAAATGTGAATGATCCTTCTTCTTGTCCTGTAGAATATATATGGTAAATTGAGTTAAGGTATATCCCAGGACAGGAGAATAAAAGAGACATGGTAATAACATGATTTTTGTAAATAAACCAACATTTATTCTTCACTGGGTTTACATTCATTGCTCTCCAAAACTGGTGTCACTGGAAGTCTCTCAATGGTGTGTCTCTTGTCACAATGCTTTGCACTGCCTCAGTAACAAAATCATGGATTAGTACAAGGAAAGCAGGTGTACCAGCAAGGGCAGCTAAAGGAAAACCTCTAGATGGTCAAGAGGTTTTATATAGACAGTTGATCTTAGTGATCGGACTGGAAGATTAAAGCTGGGTGTTAGTTCAGCCTCACCACAACTTGCAGCTGTAAGATACCACTTAACTCATCCACTTCATAAGGTGAAATAATTTCATTTTCACTTTTGCTCTGCTTTTATATATAGGTCATCCTAAAATAATTCTATTTTTGGAGTTACTTTTTGTGGAGAGGGGGAACGCCACAATGTTAGAAGCAGTGGGTAAAAAAGATGTGATTAAAGGATATTGAAGAGACCTATTTCAGATAAAGTAATTTCTGTTATTGGGAACAAAACAAAACGATACGGCAATACAGGAGGGGAGAAAACAAAGCCAGTCCAATAGCTGCTGCAGGTTCTGGAGAAGTAAATAAGGATATGGATGAACAGATGAGGCTTACACCTTTAAACCTGAACCACATTCTGACACACCGGGTGATGATGAGGCAACAAGCTACAGTTCAAGCTCTCCATAAGCATGACATCCCATGAAGTGGTTATTGTGCAGTGCTGCAGTCACTGCAGGTGCAATCTTAGAGATACACATCGTCAGTTATCAAGAGAAATCAGCTGCATTATGCTCCAAGTAAGTGCTAATAGAAAGCCTAAGAAGGAATAAGGTACTTGATGAGATCCACCGCAAAGTCCTGAGCAAACTAGCTGATGTGGTTGCCAAGAAACTCTCCGTATTTGAAAAGTCACGGCAGTCAGGGGAAGCCCATTTTTTAAAAGGGTACAAAGGATGACCCTGGGCACTACCAATCTGTCAGCCTCACCTTCGTGCCTGGGAAGATCATGGAACACATCCTCCTAGAAGCTATGCTGAAGCACATGGAGGACAGTGAGATGATTCAAGGCAGCCAGCAGGGCTTCACCAAGGGCAAGTTCTGCCTGAACAACCTAGTGGCTGTCTATGACAGCGTGACCACATCAGCGGACATGGGAAGAGCAATGGATGTCATCTATCTGGACTTGTGTAAAGCCTTTGACACGGTCCCCCACAACATCTTTCTCTCTAAATTGGAAAGAAGTGAATGTGATGGGTGGACAGTTTGGTGGAAAAGGAATTGGTTGGATAGTTGCATTCAGAGAGTAGTGGTCAACAGCTCAATGTCCAGATGGAAATCTGTGACAAGTGGTGTCCCTCAGGGGTCCCTACTGGGACCAGTGCTGTTTAATATTGTGATTGATGATATAGACAGTGAGATCGAGTGCACCTTCAGCAAGTTTGCAGATGACACCAAGCTGAGTGGGGCAGTTGTCATACCAGAAGGACGGGATGTTATCCAGAGGGACCTGGACAAGTTAGAAAAGTGGGTCTGTGGGAAACTCATGAGGTTCAACAAGGCCAAGTGCAAGGTCCTACACCTGGGTCGGAACAATTTGCACTTTCAATACAGGCTGGGGGATGGCATGATTGAGAGCAGCCCTGCGGAGAAGGACTTGGGTGTACTGATTGCAAAGCTCAACATGAGTCAGCAATGTGCACTCGCAGCCCAGAAGGCCAACTGTGTCCTGAGCTGCATCAAAAGAAGCGTGGCCAGTAGGTCCAGGAAGGTGATTCTCCCTCTCTGCTCCACTCTTGTGAGACCCCACCTGGAGTAGTGTCCAGTTTTGGAATCCCCAGCATAGGAAGGATATGGAACTGTTGGAACAGGTAAAGAGGAGGGCCATGAAGATAATCAGAGGGTTGGAGCACCTCTGCTATGAGGACAAGCTGAGAGAGTTCAAGTGCATAGAATCATAGAATCTTCCGGTTGGAAAAGACCTTTGAGATCATTGAGGCCAACCACACCCATCATCTGCTAAACCATGTCCCTCAAACTATGTCCAGCATTGTTCATTGCAGGGGGGTTAGAACTGGGTAATCTTTAAGGTCCCTTCCAACCCAAACCATTCTATGATTCTATGAATTCAGCAGTATGAATAAAAATATGATATCAAAGTAGCAAGAAGTAGATTTGAAGAAATTACTTACATGCAAAGATCAGGAGAGAAATTTAAAGGAAGTGAGTACAGAGAGAGATGGAACATCAAAATCAAAAGAAAAACTAAACAAAAGCAACTGAGGTCTTATTCGAGGACAATACTTTCTCCTTTGGAGGCCGACACGGTCATACACAATACAAGAAGTTTATACAGCTTGTTTGATAGAAGGAGAAAAGAACAGAGAGGTGTAGGTTTTTTATTTCTCATTAAATCAAAGATGAAGAGGAGTTGTAGATTCCACTACTGAAGTGGAAACAAGAAATGCAAGTAGCTCTTGATTTTCTTAGCATGTAGATATGTGAGTAAACCAAGTTTATAAACCCCACATGGAAATCTGAGTCCAAATTTTAACAGTGCAGTAGCCACTTAATGTGACAACAGTGGTAAAATCTGGAGGATGTTAAGACCGACGTGTCACAAAGTGAGAGTGTTAAATGAACCTGTCAGCTGTTCAGTTCATGGCATCTAGTACCCATGAGACTCTGGCAGAAGATTTACTCAGTTTTTGTGGAATTTGTGCACTACATATTGTATAGTGTGACAAGAGATCTCGCAGAAAGGGAGTTCTTACTTATACAGACTGGAATAGTGTTATGTGGTACAGGTTCACTTATGCCTGGTTCTGGTTTATATGTTGATACAACACCGCAGTTAGATAACTAAGAAAACCTAAAATGATGATGAAGTCAACTTTAAAACAAAAAAAAAGAGCAAAGAAAAGATTATCTAAATCTTTTGATCTTTTTAGCGGGATCTTTTCTCACCATGGGGTTGCTCTTTGACTCCTATTGGGCAGAGGCTTGAAGCAAGAGCAGATGTTGGGCTGCTGTCTGCAACTGAAGTTTTGGGTCTTCTCTTGCATTCTATCACAACCAAGTCTTTGCACTGCTTGTGACAGTTCATTCCACAGTCTGTAAACAAAACAAAGTTTACATCATTCATTCAGTTGTAGCATCTAAGAACAGCTCTCACGCTGTGTGGCCTCCCCAGGAAGCAATAAGGTTTCTTTGGTGTTCTCTACATGCATTACTCCTAACATACATGTAGTAAACAGACCAACAACATCCCTTTGCTGTATGCACCTAAGGCTCCTTTTCATTCTGAAAATACAAAATAGCAACATTCAGCCATAACAAAATTCAGCCATAACAACATTCTGACTGTAGGAGTTGCAGAGAAAGCAGATACCTGCATAAGGAGGAAAACTGTGCAAAATACACATTCTGATTGTGTTGCACAGTTTTCACAGAGTGTTGGTGTTTACACCCATTGTAAAAGAAGGTTTTAATCCCAAACCCTCTGGATTCAGCAACGTTATGCAAAGGGTTAGAGCTATCAGATACGAGTTCCTTCATCTTTGCATTTCTTCAGGGGCCATCTGTCTGAAATACTATTCTTGAATCAGTCTTCTCCTCCCTAACAGGTCAGACTAAATGGGTCCAGAGACGTAGCAGCAATGCATCTCAGGATGATCAGGGTTTTTTTGTCATTCACCATCAATTATAGATTAAAATTAACAAAGCAAAGATAGTCTTACCTTTGCATCTATAGCCTTGTTTAATGACTCCCCATAGCTGAAATTCAAACAAACGGATATTAATATATTTCTCTGCACATTTGATACCTTCAGTTATAAAAATCATAGAATCATAGAATGGCCTGAGTTGGAAGGAACCCATAAGCATCATCAAGTTCTAAGATCTGATTACCGTCAGAATACCTTGGTTTTCTACTCTTTTAATGGTAAGGTCAAAATATATCTATTTACCTCTTTAGCACAAGCTAAACAGTGTTTTCTGTGCATTCCTCAATCACAAAGAAAATAGCTTGAATAGTCGCTAACGAATACATCAGCAAACCTCACAGGTCCATAGAGCAGTTGCGAAGCCGGAATAGATGGAAAATTCCATCTCAGCACCCTTGTTTGATCCCAGCTTAATTGAGGTTTGATAGGACAGTTAGTTTTACTAACTCTTTCTGTGCTAGGGGCAGGGGACATGTCATGTCTGTACCAGGACATGAGTTCTAACAGCCCTTGAAGTGGAAGGCTCTCGATTTGGAAGTCTTGACTGAGACTATGTTTGGTGACACAACAGAACACCACAACATAGGAGCTATGTTTAAACAGATAATAGTACTGCCAAAAGGGGTGTAAAAGGTACATGAAATAGCTAGACAGGCAGAAGCCTGGAGTTCTATACAGCTTCACGGGTGTTTTAGATTCACTTCTGCATACGACACAGGGTGATTATGAGATTAAAAAGGCATAAGTCCAAACTATGTTAACGTAATTTACTAAAAAGTAAGCTTACAAATCCAGCACAGTTGTCGCAGAAAGTAGGCCTTAAGTAAGTGGTCTCTTGGAAGTTGTGAGCAAAGCCAAGTCCTAATTTGGAATAGATTGAGCTAGCCCTCATAAAGTAAGCTGTTATTTCGTCTCTGCTAATCAGACCTTCCCTGAAAACACAAAAGAAAAGTTGCTTGTGAGTCATACATTTTCTTAAAAGCACAAGGAAAATTAAACACCTTCACAATTCATAAAGCAATAGTCTCATGGGCTAAAACCTACAGGGACCTCAGCAATCTTGCCAACTGCTCCCAAAATCTACTGAAGCTTATCTACACATTTAAAGTGCAGTCTGTAATGACACATAGAATATCTGCATATTTGATGCAACCTCAAAACTACTTCATAGAAAACCTCTGAATAACCACTATTTTTTTTTTCCATGCTTTAATATGTTGAGAAAAATGTTCCTAATTTGACTAAAATATGCATTTGCGAATTCTCTATTTTTGAGAGACAGGTTCATTTTAAGAAAGTTTTTTAGTAGCGTGTACTGAATATCCTTCAAAAAACTGTTTTCTTTTCTATTATATGTTCTTCCTCCTACATCAGCCTGGTTACCGCTGCTGTAAGCTCATGAAGATATCATTTACAACAGACTTAGAAATTGCTTTTGACTGTTTTCACTTTTATTTGTGAACAAAGAGGATGATTTTACCACTCTAATGATAGAAATGAAATTTAGAAACAAAAAAAAACCCACTAAAGCTACAAAGCTGATAAGCACAACTATCTTAGAAGAGATTTGTAGGTACTCACCAGTCCTTAGCCATTACACAAAATGAGAATGGAAAACTGGCTGCTATCTTTTCAAATTCTTCCTGGGAAATGTATCCATCCTGATCATGGTCATAGTTTTTGAAGACAGACTGTGCAAGATAATAGTTAAATAGCTTAGAATGAGAACAGGCTGACTTTAGAAAGTCTCCAAAATATTTATGGATTTCCTCTCCCAGTTTCTCCCAGTATGTACTAAACAGTGCAACAGTCTAACTGCTTTTTTTTGCTTCAGAATAAAGAAGCAGGATTTCCTGATTTTTAGCAAAATGTAGCGAAGTCAACACAGGCTGGACTAAACGTTTCAATACACACCAACACCTCTTTTTCAGTTTTGCTTTAAGATCATTATGTCCATGCCTACATATACAACTTATACTAATGTTCTCAGTTAGTGCTCTCAGAGATGATCTCTGAAGCCAAATCAGTAAAACTGCCTGCTTATTTCATCCAGCTAATGTTACGTGAAAAGCATTTATACAATAGAATTGTCATATAGACACCTATTTCCACTTGTAGAACATTACTGTTTATCTCTGGCCTTAAGCCAAGGAGCACACCTAGGCCAAATTTAGAAATAGAATCCAAAACAGCATATATTGAAGGATACCTAGTAATATTAGAAGTGTTCAGAAGGAAAACACATGAAGCAAGGAAGCAAAGATAAACTCTTTACATCACCTGGAATTAATCACCTAAGCTAACTTGATGGTTTCTAGTAAAGCAAGTGACTCAAATGAGAGAGAAAAAGCATTGGCAGCTAGTAACAAAGCCAATGAGAGACCCACTTTCAGCCTCCACAAATAACACAATGTTGTCATCCCTGGTAGAAATGGACTCCCTAGCTCCCTGGAAGAATGACTCCGGAAGTATGCAAACCAGCACTCACACTCCCTGCTGGCTCCTTAGCCATTTAAGCAATTTCCTTCCATGTCTCACAATCAGCAGCTCCTATTTACAGTTAAGCAGAAATATGTATTTGTGAGGGCAGATGTGCTTACAAACTCAGCACAGCTTTGAACGTGTCCAGTATTTTTTCCCTTCTTTGTATCTTGTCGTACCTAGAGATTAAAGCTACAACTGATAGGTAAGGTAAATAGACCAACCATACTTACATCTACCATCCTCTGAACATGTTTGCTGATGGTTTTTGGATCAGGTTTTGGAGCTACTCCTGAGGCCCAGTCTGCAACTACTGGTGGTCTAGAAGGTGTCAATGGCTGGAATAAATTGAATGGAATTCCATTAATATTCAGTATTATACCTCTTTCATTAGTGACAACAAGCTATGTGATACGGGACTGCAGGAACGGCCTGTTGGACCCAACATCATACTTTTGATAATTATGTGGTACTTCAGAGGAAGCTCTTCCCTGAACTGTCCAAAATAGTGGTCATTCCTTAAGTTGCCACAATTGACTGACAGTCCTCTAAATTCACCATCTTTTCCATATTTATTAAACAATAACAAAAATGCAATATAGGAGAATCAAATGGGTTTGATCATTTGAAACACAAAAGGAATCTTCATTTAGAAGAATCAGTACCAATTGCCAAGAGTGAACCTGATGTTTCTCCACAAGTAACTTTATTGGTGTTTGTGTTCATATTATAAAACCTGATACAGTGTCAACTCTCCTGTATATTCTAGCTTAGGTTTCACCATCAACCAAACAATTGATGCTTTAACAGATTTTGCTTAATCTATAAAGCTAAAACATTTCCAATTTAGCATAAAATAAGATGAATACAAGGGATAGAAGTTACATTACTCATAAAAAAAAGTCTTTTTGTTAAGAATCTGGGAAGGCCCTTACGGCAGCTCGGTGACTTCGTGGCTCTCGTGCATATGAAAGTTCATAAATTTCATCTTCTGTGTAGTAAAGATCAAGGGACAGCTGAAAAAAACCACATAAGTTTAATCCAAAAGCAGTCACTACTACCTGATATACTTGTTCCTGGCATGCATTAGGTTTTCTTGGATGGGTTAATTTTTAATTGAGGTTGTACCTAAGAAAAATACACTTGAGCTGCACATGTATTTACAGTGATTTGAAACAGATATATTTCTAAATTCCAGTCTGTTATTGCCTTTATCTGGAAACCTGTAACATTACACTGCTACAGTCATGAGCACAAGTGGCTGTAGACATAATTAGCAGTCAGTTAATAAGTAATCTGAAAAAAACCTGTTACTCGTGTAATGTTAAAGTTGTCTATCATGCAACTAAGCATAAAAGCATCATTCCAATTAAACTGCCCATCAGCCCTAATTCTCAAAAAACTCTTGTTAAAGAATCTCATATTTACCTAAACCAGCTATGACCGTGTTGAACTAGGAAGGATATGATGATGATAAAAGATAGACTTGCATATATTTACTGAGAATCTTTAGCTGTCAAACAGCAGTTATATAAAGTGAGAAATATTACACATGGATAAATAAGTGAATAAAAAAAAATTATTGAATTTATACCTTTGTTTTTGCAACAATATAGCAGATATTTTACTGACTGGAAACAAATTTCAAGCTAAGAATGAAGTCTGGTAGTATGACTTTTTTTAATATTTAAATGAAAATACTAACACTAGATGTGATTGATTGAATAGAAAAGCCACATGTAAATGCCTTACAAGCCTCAGTCTATGGCAAGTCTGAAGAAAATACAACCTTACTAACAGAGAGTCAAGATCACAGCAGTCATATGTATATAAATTAAGAAACCAAAATATTCCCTTTTATCCAACATATAACATTATTCAGATTGCAGATATGCAATAATTTTCTTATGAACAACTGCAAGAATTACTGTTGTAGTCATAATAGTGAATAATTTTGGATTCTTGGGGAAATCTTGGAGTAGTTTCTGTCACTCAAAAACCAAAAAATCTAAATGTTAAGATATTTCTACGAATTATTGACTTGTGTATGTAGTTACTAATATGTCTTCAGACTGATTTATCTGCTAATGGGAAGGCATATGACTAAAGGAAACAAGAGAAGAAGGAAGACTGTTGGAAAAATCAGAGAACATGCAGGAAAATTATGTGCTCTAGAATATTAGTAGATTAGAAGTTCCTGCTTTGAAATGAAGTATTTTTTTTAATTTCTGTCCTGTCGTATAAAGCTACATGAAACTGTGGCCAAAGTTCTACATATTTGTAATAGCCATTTTTATAAAACAGTATTTTTTTTAAAAAAAAGGGAAAAAATTGAGACAAAATGTTTAAAACTTTTAGCAGGAAGAAATTCTCCACTTTGTGTAGCTCTATTTCAGACCCTGAGCACGTGTGCTTACTTTCACACACAAGCGTTCCCAGAGGGAACAAATAATCTCAAGCACATAAGCGTTTTCATCTATTAGCTTCTTTCTGAAACAGAGTCTGTAATCAGAAAGTGGAAAGAGCCTACCTAGTTTTTCCAAGCTGAGGTTATGGCCAAAGAAAACTGAGAAACGAGAAAGGCAGATTTACTATTTTAATAAAAGGTAGTAGTTCAACTTACTAGGAGAAGCTAAAACTATTGTGACATATGTCCTGGGTAGTAACAATTCTGTTAGAAACATGGCGGTGACTAGATATGACTGGAAGAGCTGTACAACAACTATATTTGACTAACAGTTATGTCTGTCAGTTTTCTCAGTAACAGAAACAGAAACTTGGCTAGAAATGTGGTGTGTTTAACCCTACACATCTTGAAGGACTGAACTTTCATGTGGAAGTTTGTGTGTTCAACACAAGGAAGCTTTTTATGCCATCTTCTGTCTCCAAGGTGCATCTGAGGAAGCTTTAATCCTCTCTCCTTGTTTAGGCTTAATCAGCAGAAGATTCAGAACACTTCTTTAGAGGAAGTACAGACAGAACACACACTACTGTAGTGAAGCAGAAATAAACGTTTCCTTCCCTTATAGAAGTAATTGGAGCCACACTGCCAAGCTGGCACCTCTATTCTTACTGCCCCAAAAAATCAGTACCACTAACTTTTTCTCTTCTTCTATTATTGCACATGTCCTTAATGAAAAAAAAAATCTTACAATAATACTTATTTATAATTAATTGAATTTTCTACCTAGTTGTTTAAGAAGTATGTGAAATTAGTTTTAAAACTGAGGTATTTATCTCAACTAACAGACTTACTGTAAGCAAATGAACAAGGTCCATATTAGCCTCCAGGGGAAGTGGCATTTCCTGGAGTTGTACCAGCTCATTTATGTGGTTATACAGGGAGTATAGTTTGTATATGTTAATTTTTTTGTCCTCTAAGTAGTTTGGCATGCCCTCATAAAGTGATATCAAATCTTTCAGGTGCACCCCAAGGATTGGGATCTTAAAGTTACTGCACTCATTATAGGCACGTCGGTAACTATCATAATTTCTGTAAGATGAAAGCAGTTCCGTCATTTCATTAAACACCTAAAAATAAAAAGAAAACAAAAAGATCAAAATCAGTTACTGTATTTGTTCTGGTCATACAGCACAAGAATTTCCCATTTATTTTTAAGGGGTTTACTCACAATGACTCTTGTCAGATTTTAAAACTTTAGGCTTTGAAAGAAATCTAAGTATTCACCTCACCTGATTTAACGATCTATAATACATACTTATAAATAGTTAATCTATAGCCTAATCTATAATGCTGGTCCTACATGCCTTATTTAGTGAATGAAAAGAAACAGGATCCTCTCAAATCAAATATGTGTATGCAGGTAATACATAAGAACAGAACAAGCTCTCTGACCTTCATAAAAGCAACCATCTTCACCTTAAAATGTGGAATGCTCTTCTCTTGCTTCCAGCTGGAATTGCTGGAAATGGAAAGTCCTGGCACAGAAATCCTATGAATTATGGTCCCATCACAGCTTGACCAGAAATCCTACTACAGGACAAGGAGGCACATGTGTGCTTTTAAGAAAACTTTTTTTCCATGGAAATCAAGAAGAAACAACATATTTAACTTGCTAATCTTAAGTCTATCAGTATAAATATTTCCCTTATTTAAAACTATATAGGTACAAGTGTACAGTCTACTCCCTTGATTTTTAACCTTCAGAAACTGTTCACTATATATTAAACTTTGAAGTATGTTTTCAACTCACTAATTATCAGCCTTTATTTACTTGCTTTCTATTAGTGCTTGTATACAAATGCAAAAAGTTACGCAAATGATGGACACGTGCAAGCCATTCCTCGTGACAAAACTGGTAAAACAACATGCGTCTAAAATAAGCTTGCTAACTGATTTTATAGATCCTAATAGCTGTGAACATTATCGGGGGGGGTCATACTTGTAGTCTGTACTCCTGGTATGCACTGTTCATTCAAGATGATCATACTGTGATCAAAGCAGGTTCATTAGATACCTATATGAAAGCATTCAGGCCCCAAACAAAGTAAAATAATAAAGCAAAGCACATTCATCTCTTGAAGAGACTTTTTCTTAAGAAGCATTCCATTTCTATAAAATATGCTTTCCTTCACAGTTTTGGTAGCCAGAATCTCAGCAAAAAAATATATCCATCTGTATTTCACAAGAACTTAATTAGAAAGCAGAACTGATTCCTAACATTCCACTGTATTATAATGTGTGTGTGTATTAGGCCTAAGTTTGTTCAAGTCTGAACTAGATAAAAGCTGTCACAGGGAAAGATCAGACTAAATAAATGCTCTTTTCAGATTTAAATGCAAAATGCAGAGGTCTGTACCAGCATTTCATAATCTCAGGATGGTCAGTGTTGCTATGGACAACAACAGTTTTGTTCTCAAATGTACTAGGATCCAATGATCTACTTTTGTGTTTGAATGCTATTCTTGCACTACTACATATAAATTAAAATGTGGATTGTCACATCTGAGTATTAAAACAAATGTTAGAGGAGCTATACAAATCTGGAAGAAAGGTGAAGTGGGAAGTGTAGGAGTTACTGGTGTTGTAGAGACGAAATGACAAAGAAAAACCCTTTAAAACCAAAGTAAGTCTTGTTTTTCTTGTTGTCTTCTGTGTGTGCCATGATCAAAATGTTAGAAGTTATCTTATCTGTAAAACTTAGAGAAGCAACACCAACCTTAATTACATCATGAGGAACACATGAGCTTGTTTCCTTGAGTCTGGAAATGGAACTGTGACAGAGACCTCCGATCACTGCCATTAATGTATTGAAATTCTGCAGCTGGTGGAGCTTCTGTGTTGACGTACAAACAGTATTATTTAAAGGTTCAAGTTGTTCAATATGCACATCCAAATTCTACATTTCCTCCATTGTCTTCCTCTAAAGTCTTACAAGTTTTGTGCCACTATCCATTTGACTTTTGTTTTGGTAATGAGTTGTGATTTTACTGGGTCCAACATGTACTTATTCTACATTTATTAAATATTAATTCTGCAGATACAGTAAGTCTTCAAAGTAATTCCTCAGTACTTCTTCCTCCTCCCACAGTCTACCACAACTAGGAAACACTGCCTGTTTTCTTGTTTGTGACTGCATCTGAACTAGTATGTAAAGAATACCAACAGAACCACAGCTCTGTTTCAACCCAGCAGGGCTTATCTGGGACAAATGCTTCTGCTTAAGGCCAAAGACATGATAGTGGTTCATGCTCTGGAAAGGCAGCTACAACCTGGAATCTCACCAGCTGATTCAAAAGCACATACTGCTTTTTAGCGAAAACAATTTCTTCATAATGGATATTAGAAAGACATGGTGCCATGACACTTATATCTGAATAACTGGCATGAAACCATAGCATACACAAATACACATGCTGTACGTGTGAACCATCAGACCAGTGCCAACAATGCCAGCTGACCTCACAGTAGTAGTGTGGAAAGAGCAACTAAAGGGCTGTATCAGGTAAAGACAAAATAAACACCATACATGTCAAAATTTAACTGACCTGTGCAACATGAATGAACTTGACAAACACTTCAGCCCGAAGCTGTGGTGTTGGTCTGCTGAGAACCATTAGCTGTACCCACTGAGAGATGCCATTGCAAAGAGCAATTGATCTTTCCATTGTCGGATTCTCCTTCACGCAACTATTTACAATGTAGTTCTGATAATCTGAAAACTTAACAAAACAAAAGTGAAAATGAACACTCATCTACAGTTTCATGTAGGTCATGGTCTGTGTGCAGATACAGGTCTGCTTTTCAAATGAAATATATAAGACATATTTTACACCTTAAATATCCGTCAGACTGAATCTCTCCTTTGTCAAAACTTTGTTCAGTTCAAAGCAGAAGGCTTCAACAAATTGAATTAAGGGAAAGCATCTTTTCACCATAATTTGTATCACACCATTTACACCACATATATCTCAGGAGCCCTGGCTCTAATAAACCCAAGGAGGAGTAAAACTGGGGCTTTCCTCCCGGCCTCAGTGACTCCATAGATTCATTGAATCTAAGCTTTTACAGGGAAAGTTAAACTGAATTTGAAGTGTAATCCAGTAACCCAGTGATAGTTTGAGGAAGTTTAAGGAAATTAAATGTTACAAATGAGTGTTATTAGCTACACTAATATAAAAAGCAAGATCAATGAGAGTAATATAAAACTGAGATAAACCATTAAGAATGAGGCCTACAGATTCCTTAATATTTTTAATACAGTTTGTGAAATTCTCTTATTTAACCAAAGTGATGTGAATTTGTTCAGTAGACAACTGTATGTGACGTTTTTAATGCATTCTTCATTAAGATCAAAAAGAAGAAATAATTTGGTTTTGTTGATGCAATGTTTATCTATTCACTTGATTTATCCATTAACATGAATGCACAAGAATTTGAATCAACAGAAAATGGGACATGGGATTTATACATCCTCTCTTTACTATGACTCCCAATACTAACACATCACAAAAAACATTCATAGCTGTAATAGACACATATTTCTTTCTTAAGACCTCATGAATATACTGAATGGCAGTGATCCTTAAGAAGAGGTCATAAATTGCCAGGCTGCTGTTTGTTTCTTGCTCTCCCTCTCTCACTTTCTCACCGCTTTTTAATTTTTTCCATCTGGAGATGGTTTAGTAAGCATGGTGGTGTTGGGCTGATGGTTTGTCAACTATCTTAGAGGTATTTTCCAACCTTAATGATCTGATGATTCTATGATTTAATAAGAACTATTAACACTTTAAAAAGCAGACATGACAGAAGACATCTATGAATTTGTTCTCTTATTAAATTAATGAAAGAAACATTAACAGTAATTAGTAGAGTCGTCTCTGAGGTTACATAGTACTTACTTACAATTACTGTTTCAATTTTGAACCTCAGCCAGCTTTGGCTGGATCTTGAAATTTAAGCAACTACTCTATACAGATAGAGTTTTTTTCAATATCTGACTACATAATTATGGACTTCATAGCAGTTTCAGTACAATTCTGAGTCAGTTTGATTAATTTAGATTTTGTTCTCAGCAGATCTCCCCTTCAGAAAATAGGGTTTTTTTCTTTAAATGCTGAACAAATTTACAACTAACATACCACTTAAAGTTTCAAACCAAATTTGCTGCAATAATTTTTTTACAGCTGCGACAAGACTGTTACTGACAGATATGGTAAAGAAGTCCAGGTACTTAAATAATGCAAGAGTTTGGTATTGTAACGACTAATTTATGAGCCTCAACAGGAAAGCAGAATCCATATATTTACAAAGGACTGTAGCCTCCCTGTATTTTACAACTAGAAATTAAAATGGTTTCCAAACACCAGCAGACTCACAGTCTAATGACTGTGAAGACCACTCCCTGCATTCTTCTTTGCTGTAAGATGACATAGTGTCTCATGGAAGATTTTGCTGTCTGCAGTACATGTTCAGAGGATCAAGTATTCCTTTCTGACTTTCAAATGACCAAAACTACAAATAGTTATTCCAGTGACTGATAACACAGCAGGTCCTTTGTAGCCTTTCCCACAGTATATGCAACTGTGTTAGAATAACAAAAGGATTCTGTGGTATAGAATATCATGAACACATTCTGTATAGCTATTTATTAATTACACATCATTTTCTGATCCAAGATACAAGTAATCTCTATTTACACCAAAACATACGCAGAGACCCTGCATATAAAATGTATACAAGTATGAAACTGTTGGAACTCTTATGACACATCCAACACTGAATGCAATCGCACTTGGAAGGCCTATTAATCATTAATTACCTTATGCCTGCACAGAGCTTGAGAAAGTTGAGTTATATAAGTTTTGCATATTATTACTGCCTACAGGCAGCAATCTATGCATGACTTCGGTTCTATGTTTTTTTTAATTTGACACAAAACATGAAGAGTCATGTACTGTCACTTTCAAAATAAAGTACACTAACAAGACTGTGAAATCTTCCACAATCTATCGAAAGCTCCCTTCCTTGCAAGACTTCATCTTCAAACTGTAGTTTCAAAAACAAAAAAACACACCCACTAAATAACCAAAAGAAGTTTGCCCTCCTAGAAATCTCACTTTGCTTTCACTGTTATCATCACGCTGACTTTGCAGCCGTCTCTAATGTTTACTTTTCAATGTGTGAACTGTATCAGCTTTGAATAGAAGTAACGTAGCATACAAGTGTGTAAGTGAAGGCAAGGTGCACAGGGAAGCTAGTATCTTATCAGCTACCAACATAGCTGAGAAAACAAATCAAAGGAAATAAAACATAAACAATATAAATCCCTAAGAACTGTTTGTGTACATGAAAGCTTGTCTCATAAAATATTTTAAAACCCTTTTACACAAAAAATTGGCCTTTTCTCAAGTGCTTTCTTATCTTTATTTTGTTATGCACAATAAAAAATGGCAAGCAGAGTCTAATGGATATCTTGTATAAAGTCAGTCCATCAGTTACTGCACAAGAGGTTAATATTCTAGGAGAATATTCCTAGTTTCCTCCAACCCATTTCCGCCCGATTACTTATTCGACTCAAAGGAGGCTGCTTGTCCCTGTGTCACAGTGACAAGTTAGTGTTCTAACAAAAAGACATTATTTGGGATAAGATCAAGTGGTTTATTCCTCTTCCTTTCAACTGACTTTACCCCGACTGTTTCATTGCTTGAAAGGTTCACCCTCCCTATTTCAAATGGCCGCAGCAGCACAAGGATATGTACTCTGAATTAAACACCACTGACCACCTTCAGCACTACTAATGCAAAAAAGAGTCTTGATAGAAACTCAGCTTATCCAACAGCTTACACTGCAGGGTTAACCTTGCAATATTACTGCTCTCCCATCTTTTCTACGTCCTTCCAATCTTTGTCTAAAATCAGTCAATCAATCAACAAACAAAAATACATCACTTACTGATATTCTTCTGAAAGACTTAAATTCAAGATAGGTAAGGTGGTCTGACAGCTCCTCTGGCTCAAGGTGATCAAAAAGTAGCGATACTTTCCGTTTCTTACTGGTGTTGGTCTTTACACGCTGTGTCAGCTTTCTACACCAATCCCTAGAATTTCTTTTAGACAAATTTTAAAACAGAGTTACCCAGAGTTATTTTCTGAAGAGTAAAATTTTCATCCCTCCTTAATACAAATGTAACATTTTTTCATGCCTTTACTGTCATAAAAGTGAATTATTTGAATTTCTAAACAGCAAGCTCCTTTCATGCATTATAGATTAAATGACAAAACAGTATTGTTAGTCTAAGTATTATATTCATGTAGCATGTAAATACTATACAATGGTATTACTAAACAGCATGAGATTATACTTTGTATGTACAGAATTGCTGTCCGTAACTTTGTCTGGATTTCCTTGACCAAGTTCTAAGTAAGAACTGTCCTTCTGTGCTATTTGCCCAAGGAGTAATGAAATTTAATTGGATTTGAAAACCAAGTATTCTTTTTCATAATCAGATACAAAAAACTATGCTAAATTCTGCTATGTTTTTGCCTGTGCATTTCTAACCAAAGTATGAATTGCAACTGTTACACAGTCCACAGAACTGTCTTACTCTCCAACCAGCAAGACTCTCTTCCCAGGAAAGCACTATATGATACATAGCTGTAGGATTTATTCTTGACAGGACAAGTAATTTTGTAACTAAAATCACACAAAATAGCATCAAGAGTTTGGCAATGTAATAAGGTATATCTGCTCAATTATCTTTGGGGTTTTTTACCTCATTTGCTACCCAATCAAAATATATTCTTTCTCATTGACTTTGAGTGATCTTTCAAAACCATTAGATCTCTACACATTTTTTAAGTTCCCTGGATAGTAAAATTTATCTAGCATAAAAATCTGCACAAAGCCTACATAGCAGTTAAATTCAATCTCAGCCATCCTTGACAGGCTGTTCAAGAATGTTCCTGTACATAATAAATACTTAATCTATAATTACATATAAACTCCTTGAAGGACAGATAACATATGTCATCAAAATTAATTTATAGGACCTGTTATACTGGAGAGACATTATATTTAAATAAAGGAAATCCAGAGCACAAGTTTTTTTTCCAAACATATTGAAATTTTGGCACTCACATTTGAGTTGTGTCAATTAGACGACAATGTAACTCTTCACCATTAGCTTTAACAAGTTCCTGAAATTCGTCCATAGTTGCGGATAGTTTAGAGTCCATTTTGAACATAACCCAGAACTCTGTAATCCAATACCTATTGCACATTGAAAATACAGAAACACAAAACCAGAGGTTTTGATCTAACATCAGTAAGGCCAAAATTTAGATAGTTTTTCCTGTTTATGAGTTATATTTCTTCTTGATCAACCTCAGGGGATAAATCTTGCTTCTAGGTGTTTTTGCCAGACTACCTTGATTTTATCAAAAATCAAAATTTCAAGATTAAAAATTAAATAGAAGCTACCTGACTTAATGATGCACAGAACTATACTACATATATGTTTACAATACATTCATTATTAAGATTTCTAGTTTCACATTAAATCTAGATAATATACATGGCAATTTTTCTTCATTAACTACCAGATAATTTTATATATTCTTTTAAAACTTGAAAGTATTTGGTCTAGGCATTAAAAAAATGTACTGTGCTAGTCAGAATTTTATCTATTAACTGAAGAAAAATTTACTAACAAAATATATTTAATAGTTTACAGGTGATCAGCCTCTTGCATACAAAATATTTTCAGAGAGCTACACTTTTCTATGTTGAACATTCAAATTGATTCAGTCATATATCAATTCCTATACGTGATTTGTCACCCTGACAGCATTTAAGTACCCACTCACTCCTCCCCCCACAGCAGAATGAGGGGGAGAATACGAAGGGCAAAAGGGGAAAAAATGTGTGAGTCAAGACAAAGATAGTTTAATAACTGAATGAAAGAAAAAAACCAACCAGACAAATGAGTGATGCAAAGGCAATCACTCACCATCTCCCACAAGATGCGATCCAAGCAACTGCTACTTTGGAATGACTACCCCCCCCCCAAGTTTTTATTACTGAGCATCACACTGTAGGGCATGGAACATCTCTGTTCAATTCAGGTCAGTTGTGCTGTCTCCCAATCTCCTGCTCACCCTCAACCTCCTCACTGGGGAGTACAGTGAGAAAAAAAGAAGTCTTGAGAGTGTGCAATTGCTCTTCAGCAACAGCTAAAACGGTGTGTTCAGTCACATATGCAAAGCCAACATCATCTTGGCTGCTGTGAAGAAGGTTAACTCCATCCCAGCCAGATCTAGTACACTCAAGCATGTAAAAACATGTGCTTGTTGGAAAAACAGAAATCCATATTCTTACGGATGTCCGTATGTATTAATTTGCTTAGAAGCAAAAATGTTCCCAGATCACATATAATATCAAAGCATTCTGACCTAGCCAGTAATCTGCTGTGAGATAATAAAATCACTGTTTGTCAAGAATTCTACTTTCCTGTTACTACTTACTTCCCACTTTGTGTAAAAAAGAAATCACATGCTAATCTGAGTTGCATCTTTTTTTCCTCTCTTGTTTTCTCTAAACTCAGATGTCAAACTTTACTTAAAAAAAAAAGTGATCCAAGATCACTGCAAGTGACTAAGTAGAATTACTAAGGAGAAGTACCTATCAAATAATACAATAATTTGCTTAACATAAAATAGCTGCAATATCCTACTTCTTTTTTTAAATAGACCTATATAAAAATATTAGACACAATGGTACCAACTCCTGAGTACTGTAAATTTTCATCAACATTTAAGACACAGATTAATACAGTATCAGTTCAAAACTGTGACACAATTCATGTGTTGACTTCAACAAATCTTCACAAAGCCCCTTGGGCCTTTTTGAGTAAAGTTGCTAACATGAACCTTGAAAAGCTGAAGCAGTACATCTGTTTTTCTTTTAATGTCAGCTTAATATACGTAAAAACATTCTTATGTGTGGCATATGGACAGCTGCAGTCTAATAGCTACCAAGCAAGAATATTCTTACCTCACAAAATAGCATATCTTTACACACAGCATGGAAGATTTATTTTCTAAAGCATTAAGATAGGTAGAAAACTGTTAAGGAGAACCACATCCATTCACAAATGATATGAAATGTAACACGCTTGATAGGAATTGTTCTACTGATGGCATATAATATCAGATTAGGGGTTTACACAAGTGTATACAAAGTATATCCCAAGATTGTTAGCACAAGTTTATTGTGAGTACTATGAGTAATACTGATGTAGCCACCCAAGAACTGAGTAGTGTTACACAGTGAAATGACTCTGCTTTCAACATGTGCTTCTTTGCAACACGTCTCACATTTTCTAATAAAACTCATGTGCTTGCATATCTCAATAAAATTTGAAACAATAATACCAAATTTATTAGTTACTCTTTTTATGAAGAAGTCCTTTACAGTTAGGTACAATTCACTGGAGATTTTCCACAAAAAGTACTATTTTCTTTTAAACTTAACCAGTTGTATACAATAGTAGAGAAAAACGTGAAATGCCTCTCCTTGCTAACCTCACCTTTTTATCCATGCAATAGTTTTCATTTGACTTGCTGTGAAAACTGGAAAGAAACACCCATATTTTTCATCTATTAGCTCTATAAAACACATTTTGATATTGCAGCCAATGTCTTTTGAAGACATGGAAAATCCGTTTGGAAAATATATTATGCATATCTTGATTCTTCTGCTGTAGATTAAACATATTTCTGTACTACAAAACACAACTTAATGAAAATACCTTGTTGGTCCTCCCAGAAATTGATTAAAATTAACTGCAGCTTAAATCTACTACAACTGAGGGGACATACCATCCACAATTTAAGCTCTTGTATGAAGGGTTTAAATTAGGCTGACTACAGAACTAGTGAGGTCTGAGTAAGTTCTCAAATACTTTGGAGGGCCCCAAAATGAAGGTCTGAAGTTAGATGGCTTACAAATCATCCGTAACCACCTAAATCACTCATGTAATTTATGCAGTGGAAAATGGTGAAACTGGGACATTTGTAACATTTTTCAAAATACATGAGCCAAGACTATCTGATTCATTCAAAAGTGTCTTTCAATGCTTTCACAGGGAGCTATACACAGTGTCAAAAACCAAGCTTGCAAAATACTTAAGTCTCATAAAACTGTGAATCACTTTGACTCTAAAAAATGTTACTTCTCAGAAACATGGAAGCAATTACTTTCTCCCATTTTCAAAGCGTGCATGAGCCCAAGTTAAATGCAACACTACACCACAGTTGTAGCTTGGCCCACTTGATCTAACACTTGTGGTTAGAAAAGCAGCAGGACAGTCAGAATCTAATACTCAGTGAAGTCCTGTTGTAAATTATGTTGCTTTTAAAAGCCAGTAAGATACAGTATTTTGGGGAGGAAAGGATTATCTCAATTAAATTCTACCAAAGTTGCTTGGAGATTCTTAGCATGTCAAGTCTGCTTCCTGTATCGTGTGAATCTAATTAGGAGTAAACATTGTAGAGCTAAGAAGTGAGGTAATATATTCTACAATTAAAAATTCCTAAGAAAGACTAGTACGATCCAGTAGATTCATTGTGAAATATCTAATGAGCCAGAAATACACATGTATGAGTCCAGGAAATCACCTCAAAATTGGAAAAAATAGGAAAGTTGTTATGGTTTATTTCAGTGCACTGTAATTTTGACTGTGTAATTGAGATATAATATTTGTTGAAAATTTTTATCTGCAGGCAAAAATACTATCGGAATATTTTCAGGAATTATACTTTTGTTCTTTCCTCTTGAACTTGCATTGAGGACAGAAAGAGAGAGAAAGAGATCTGAAATTTAGGCCCAGATTCACAATACCTAACTGAGATGCCTGCACTAATCTAATACCTTCCAGATATTTCCTCCCTGGCCAATGAAGGGTGATTTATCCTACTTAAAAACTGACCTGGATTTTCATCTTTTTGTCTGTGGATAATAAGCTAAACCAAACAGACAAACAAAAAAACCTGAACACTAAACCAAACAAAAACACAATATACAACCCAAAACCATAAATAACAAGTATATTTTTTAACGACTAACAATACACCCATAGAGTAAATATCCACTACTTACCCATTTCAAAGTTGCCAAGTTATCTAATTTTACCTTAATAGCAGATGATTATTACAAAGGATATAGATCAATGACTTTCTGGAGCATGTCTGCAGAGGAGATGATAAACTGATGCATGGCCAGAATTATCTTTAGCAGCTGGTTGTTTCGATATGCATTTCCTTCTAAATCTGAAAAAAAGGAGGAGTATTTATATTGAAATCTTGGTATAACTTGGTAAATAACTTGCAAGAATCTTTTTCAGAATACTAATTCTAATCAGGCCTGTTCATCTGCAGGTACCAGTAACTTACTAACTTGGGAAGTGCATAATTTTTTCTGGTAAGAGCTATGTAAAAACAACTTTATTTCACTACCAGGATTTGGAAGACCCTTACACCCCCCCAAAAAAAAGGCCAGCAAAAAAGCAGCTGTATCTCAAAAGCACTCAAAATATCCAGATAATTATACGTAATTATCTTCGCCCAGCAATGCACTTAAATGCTTAGCTTTAGGCAAATGAGTATTAACCTTTGAAACAAATTAATAAATTGCAGAGCAAAATATTTCAGCTACTAGTCTACACCAACCAGTCAGAGGCATGACTGAACTTGTCAAATAGAATGGAGATATTCTTAAGTGTTCGTGACACTTTTTTGCACAGGTGACATAAGTAACACTAAAATACTTGGACAGATTAAGATCTAAAACTACATGTGCATGGAACAATATAGAATGTATGCAGAAGCCCAGAAGGGTAACCTATGCATACCCCTAGTAGTGGCCATGGTTTTAACACTTTTCTTTGAAATGTGCATTACAAGGATTTCACTTGAAGGTTTTTAATTACATTTATCTTCTGGATCTTGTGGGGTTTTTTCCCATATTCAGAAACGATCAAGGACATCAAATGTAGCAGAACATTTTAAAAAGCTTCTATTTCAGTAACAAACACAGTAGTGAAATTGTTTGCAAATATTAAGAGATAACATTTTTCCACAGCTTGCCAAGAGAGAACCTAAGTAGCTTGACCTGGAATTAGACACCCTTGCAAACACAAAATAAAATTCACCTTTTCAAATAATTTTAAATACATTGTCCTCTAGAAGGTTAAATGTAGTTATCCCTTAAAATAGCAAAACCAGGAAAAATATGCAGAAGCAAGACACAATAAGGCAAAATAGAAGAGGTAGGTGAAACAGCAGATTTGCAGCATATAAAATGGCATCTACTACTAGAGAAGGGAGAAATCATTTTGAAATTGGACAACACTAAAAAGGAACAATAAACTTAGCCCACTTGCAAAACAATATAATCAATGTTAAGTCACTGAGCAAGAGCTTATATGCCCTTCTACAGGAAGGTACCAAATGTGAAGAGAGAACCCCAGAGCCTTTCCTTTTGAACAACACTTTGGATCTTTAGTAGAACTAAAAAAGTCTGGTTTCCTCTAGACCTGTCTATATTCTTCACTCCACAATAGTCCTATTCATGCCATTTATCACTATACTCTCCCCTGAAAGTCTTTTCCTTCTCTTCCCCATGACAATGTTACAACTCCTCACTGATGCTTAAAGGTAGGAGCTACACAAAAGCAATACATGTGCTTGAATCCAGACTGGCTGGCCAGGCAGCAAATGAAATCAAACTAATGCTGGGGCTCACGTTGCTGCCGCTGCACCAATGTGGGCACTGATCTGGATGTCTCTCTTCATCACAAGCAATTCTTTGAGATTCTTTCCATCAAAGCTGGTAGACAGGCTATTTCATGAAGAGTAGATGTAGTTCAGTAGGAAGACGACTCAGAATGGCCTAGGCCTGTAGTTTACAAGTAAAGTTATTGTTCTAGCTGAGTGTGTCAAGTCCTAAAAGTAGAGGACGTGCTGGGTATCGTACACTTAGTGTGGGGAACTGCATTCCTCTACCAAAAGCATACTCAGTTTGGAGGAAACTCAACAGAATGAACAGTTTTGAAATATTTTACTACAGCCAGCCTCTCAGGCAAGACAAGCAGAAAAGTCCTGAATATGAATTCTGTCAGAGCCTATGTGAACATGCAGCAACCCACTCAGCACTATCAAGTCCAGAATGAAAGCTTTATGTATTGGTGATCTTCAACTCTGAACATGAGAAACCATTTTCTGAACCCACCTTCTGTAGTTACAGTTAAATTGTAAAGAGTAATGAGTGAGGAGGAAGTCTCTGTCCTACAACCCCATAAATTAGTGCAATATAGACTGCAAGTAACTAAAAGTTCTTAAACTGCCTTTTGATTTATATTACAAGTTCTCAATTTTATAGCATGAACTGAAGTTTATACATTCTTTGTTTGTGTTCTCATGTAATTTCATTCATTACCTAAAGAATTTTTCTGGGACATAAACTGCCTAGGTATTACAGTAGGTGCACTGACAGCAAAACAGCAAAGTACTCAGTCAAATTGGGGAATTTGCATAGGAAGATTAGGACATTAGGAATCAATACTTATTTGAGCTTGTAATATTTGGCATTTTTTACTCTTCCAGTGTCTTCAGGGAAGAGTAAAATTATTTTAGACCTTGCACACAGAGTCCTGTATCAATTTTCATTCATTTTACAAAACTTGGTGTTCTGCCAGAGCCTCCATTCAACAACTCTTGTTTAATGCAAAAAGAAGTTCAATATATGCTTAACTTCGAAGCCAAATGGTTATGTGCACACATACCATTAAGTATATACAGCTGTAATTAAATCACCAGCTTTTCAGAAGTTTTCAATAGAGCTCATCTCCTGCTGGCAAAGACAGCAGGTAACGCTGTTCTAGCAGTTTCTCCTCTGTGTGCATTCCAAAATCCTCTGCCATTACATAACACAGGTATGACTTGGCACAAGGTTTCAGATTGAATTTCTGTCCTCTAGAAGGTCTCTTTTCCATTCTTCTTTTCCGTTTTACAAAGATGCAGAGAAAAACAACATGTTCTGCCTATCAGTGATTAGGACAAAACATTTATGGCATTTTCTTGCATTATAAAAGTGCATTTATGCTTCACAAAATCCAGATCTAATTCTCTCAGAGACAGATCTCATTACAACAACATACAATTATTTTGCACGCTTAAAAGCAGTACTAAGTTTTGTGCTATCCATTCTCTCATGCAACTAAAAGGCTCATCTCCACAAGGAAAAACATTGCATTAGTGATGGCTTAAAAAACAAAATAAACATTTTGCAGCAAAACATCTTACGGCTCCCAATACAGTTCAGCACTGAACAGCAAGCCAGTATGGAATTATAGCAGCACACAATTTTACAAACAGATGCAGTACCAAATATTTAACGCAGTCTTCCTGTCCAACTTTAAAAGCAATAATGCATACACCGTGACACAGCAAATGTTACTAAAAAGAAAAATATTGAATCTGATTCTTCTTCCATTTTTATTTCAGAAATTCATAATTAAAAAAAGAAAATCCATGGAGTTAAACTATTAAAAATGGGCAGTAGGTGAGAAGAGACTCCAACTCAGTTTTGGTTTCAGAACTGTCATCGGGTCTTTCGCATCTCCAACAATTAGGTCACTTCTTTTTGGAGAGCTAACCTGCTAAACATAGTTGTGTGTAAGGAAGTGAAAAAAGTCATGATAAACTATCTTTCTGCAAATGGTGGAGCCAATAAGAGGGCTTCTTTCCTGTATTGCAAGAGCATCTCCGAATGCCTCTGCAGCATTCTATTGAACCTCCAGCAGTTTGTTTTAAAACTTAGAGACTCATTTTCATTTCCGTTTGTATACCTGTTTCTAACCACACACCCTTCTCAGCAAAAACCACCAAGTGAATACTAAATAAAGTGGAATGAGTGTTTCAGTTAGTCAATTTACCTTGAAGAAAGCTGCAAAATACTGCATAAGACTCAGCTTTGTTTCACAGCAAAATAAAAATTACACTTGTTACATGCATTTCCTCCTGCAAATGCCCTTATTGTACTAAGATATTATAATAAATATTCTCTTAAACAAAAAAAGGATGCAGGAGTTGAATATACTTTTCCAGTATTTAACTACATGTGTGAAAGTACTAAGACATTTAGGGCTACGTAATTTATTATCTGTGTAGTAACACAAAACCACTAAAAAACAGAGTTACAAAAGTTCCATCGCATATGTGAAACTCTGAACACAAGAGGGTCAGAACATCTCTCTAATGCACAATCCAGTTGGTGGCTCCCTGTAATATGTGATTTAGAAATAACTGAAGAAGTACCACTTGTTCTTAGAATAGTTGAAAGAACCAAAGTACTCAAAATCCAATAAGAAAGGCTTTAAGAACAAACTGCTTGCTTTTCACCAGGTCATGATGGCCACCAAGCCTGTGGTAATATACTTAACAGAAAGAGTATGCTCAATAGACAACGTGGTTGTACGCAGACCTTCCCGCTCATGAGTCCAATGATAGGGCAACAGGAAGAATGCTAAGGATGTCTTAACCGAATTTTGCAAGAAAGTAAAGTTAGCTTTTATTTAATTTAATAAGCCTGGTCTTTATTTCATGCAGGTTCCAACTCTATCACCTAATGTACAACGTGAAATGAATCAGATGTGAATCACAGAGCACTAACATCACGTGATCAGTGACTAAGCTACTAAGAACATGAATAACTTCTTGTAAATTCCCTGAAGCCTTCCAGTGGTTATCAAAAAGTAGCACCAAAAACAATGTGATGGAAGAAACCACCGAGCAATTACCAGGTACTCGTATTAAGTGCAAACCTGAAAGTCACAGGTTGCTATACTGATGTGCTACATAGAATTCTTCAAGATTTCAGCAAAGCGTTTTTTTCTGATGTCTTGAAGATTGTATGGAGATGGTGTTACAAATGTCTGCAAAGGTTATTAAAGCAGCATGTGCACTGAAAACTGGGCGATGTTCTTAAGGTCTAGCAGCAAAGATCTTGATAAACAGACATGTACGAAATCTGGAGATACATGTAGGAGTAGATGCTAGGATTCAGTGACTGAACTGAAACAGCCATAAGTCAATGTCTCTGCCTCACATGTGGTGCACTATGACAATGACTAGAAGCAACCAAAATTGAGTTAAATATTTCATGGATGCTTCTGGAACTTCCCTTCACAAACAGAAAATTCTCTGTTCCCCTCCAGCTTAAAACTTGTGCGACACATCTGAGTTTTCTTACTACAGGCTTATTATCACTTTGTTGGAATTTGGTACCCCGTAACAGAGGTAGTTATTTAACTCTCTTCATCAAATTGATCACATTTGATCAGAATCAGATTTATAAGAAGCCACCATCCTGCTCATCAGTTATGACACCATCATTGAGGGTTATCAAGCAGATCCAACATAAACTGGGATCTTTACTTTTTGAGCTGGAAATAATCTTTGTTTGGTAATGACACAAGAAAGCTGGGTTGACAGCAGAAATCAGGGCTAGGAACTAATTTACCTAATGCAGAATCAGCTTTCTTTAAGCCAGTATGCTTAAGAATGCATTTAATTTGTTGTTAAAATTCTACGCTAATGAGGATTTCACAGCCTCTGTAGGTGACTTATTCCAACACTCGAGCACCTCTGTCATCATAAAGCTCTCCTTACTCTCTAATCCAAGACATCAGGCAACTTGAGCAGCTTAAGTGCATTATGTCTGGTCCCCAGCAGACAAGAAAAACCTTTTCTTTCTGTTATCAATGTACTTCCTCTATTTAAGGATTGCTTCCCTTGTCCCATTTCTGAGACCAACATTTGTTGATTTTTTTTCTCAGAAATCACGTTTTCTAGACCTCTGCTCAACTTTGATGACCTTTTCTGAACCCTTTACAGTTTGGACGTTTATAAAGCAAACTTGAACAGAGGACTCCAGAAGAGGTCTAGACAGCAGAGTTAGAACATTATTTCTAATATAACGCCTTTAAATACATATATCTTTTATATATGTAAATGTACATATATAATGTACAGATATAATTAAATAGAAATAAGTACGCTTCTATGCTAGCACTTATCTCCTTAGAGTTTCTGCAGTGGCACAATACCATTAAACAATTTTCAGATTTAAAATCCACTTCACATTGAGATTGTTTTCTGCAGAAATGCTGTATATCAAAGACTTGACTGTACTGTTTTTTACAGTTGATTACCCTAAGCATAGAACTTAGTAATCATCCTTAGTGAATTTTTCTTTATTTCAGATCATTATTTTGAGTGCTTAATATCTTTCAGAAACAACATAAGTTAATTGCAGTGTCCCTACAATGATAATGCACTGATTAGGTAAAAGAATGCTTGTTTTAATTTTAGAAGAAAGCAAGTGCTGTCTTGAGGTCTCCAGCTTACATTTAATTCTATACAGGATGGTGGTGTTCCCCCTCAGGCAACAAGTATGCTATAGTGCTTAGCAGACAGCACCAAAATACTCAGGGAATTACACTAAAGGGTTTGGGTTTTTTTTTTAAATTGGCTTATTGTACATACATGCTTGTAACTATTGAGTGACTCATACATATATCTATTTACACAAGTAATTGGTCTTAGGAGGAAAACTCCAAAATTAAAATGAGAACAAACCAGTATTTTCCAGAGAGGAAAGTCCTGACAAGTCCTGCAGCAACAGAACCCTAAACAAGCAGGAAACACAGATGTTGGAAGAAACCTTATAAACTTCATGTTTCTCCAAGTCTGCTTCCCCCTTCAAACTCCCTGCAGAAGGGGGGGAACCTACTCTGTTCCTCCAAATACTCGTTAACAATGCAGATATATCCAAGACACAATTGAATCTAATATGCATCTAGAAAGGATAATAAGACTGCTCTGTGTGAGGGTAGGGAACACTGGGGAAAAAAAATCTCAAGGGAAAGCCATTACACCCTCCCAGAAACAGCTTTTGGAAAGCTAAATCTCGAAGAAAGAGCTCTAGGTGGGTAATTCTTTGAAATGAAAACAAGAAGATAAAAGCTCTTGTCAAGGGGATGATTTGGAGAAATTAAAATGTACTTTGAGAGAAACTAAATGAAATGTGCGTGGAAAGCATTCCATTAGCTTGGAAATTCAGATTAACTACACAGAACAAAATAAAAAGTTAACACACACACAACCCTCTACATTGTTCTATGGTGTGTTTAAAATACTGATTTGAGCAAATTTAGATGAGAACTTTTTAATCTAATAGTCTTTTTCTCGAAAGCCTAAAAAACATACTTTGAGCATTCGGAATTGTTTTAAAGCTTTAAACGATGATACTGGAGCCATGTGCAGGTTTTGAGCTGTGGGCATCTCTTGAACAATTCAAGTGTAATGCCTGGCAACACAGCTGTGCTGCATAAGCACTGATGGATAAGGCAAATGAGACTCACAGAATAAAATCTGAAACTTCTGAGGCTGGTATCACCACTTGAATACTGAACCCAGCTGCATGTTTAGCACATACTAATCCCACTACTGCAGTGTTATATAATAAGCTCTGTGTAACTGCATGATTGATCCTGGGGCAGCCACTCACCAGATTCAAGGAAGCACAAAGTAATCCAGCCTTTCAAACTGTAACAGACTAGCAGACACCAAGTTTCTTTCTTCTCAGGGACTTGGAAGCATTGCAGATCACATTGATCCCTGGCCTTCATTTTCATTAGTGACACATGCTCCAACCCTACTTCTGCTCTCATATTTCTGACTTGATGTTGCAGGTTTCCTCCCTTTCATGCCTCAGCTTCCCAGTCTTTGCTCTAACTTCTAAATGTATTTCCAGAATCAGTGTTTACACACTCTCAGGCAAAGTAGCTTCTAGCCTAGCAGTTGGGGCATGCCTTCTCACACTGCCCCATGAACACTGGAGGAGGGGACACAGACAGGACAGCTGACCCCAACTGACCAAAGTGATACTTTATATCGTATAATGTCATGCTAAGCAATAAAAACTCAGTGGAAGTTTTCCAGGATTGCTATTGCTTGGGGACTGGCTGGGCATTAGCAGGCTGTTGATAAGAAATTAGAGGTTTTTCACATGTTTTTCTTGGTTTTGTTTGGAGTTTTGCATGTTGGTTTTAGTTTGTGTTCTTTTAAAATGTACTAAACTGCCTTTATCTCAGCCCACGAGTTTCCTTACTTTCACGTTTCCAATTCTCTCACCCTGTCTCACTGGGCAGGTGGCAAGTGAGCAATTGTGTGGTGTTTGTCTGATGGTCAGGATTAAACTACAACAGTTCATCCTTACACTGAAACTTCTCTTGTTCACCATGGAAACCAAAGTTTCAACACACACACACAACTCCATTCTAAACTTAAAACATACTTAATCACTAGGTAGCGCTATCAAATATCTGCAAACAGAAGAAGGTCCCCAATTACTGATTCAAGCTAGCTGCAGTATGCCAAACTTCCATCAGAGAAACATTCTCACACATGTTCAACTGTAAGCTTTATTTGCCTCATTGTATTAGTCAGTCTAGCAAGAGTCTTATGCCTCCGAAGTACTGTTGCAGGGCATTTATTAATATTGCTAATAAAAGTATCTGATAATTTTATGTTATTCAACTTAAGTCCTTTTTTAATGTATACGTTAAAGGAGTACACTCCATACTGGAGATCAACATTAAACATAATCAGTTCTGCTGAAGGAAGGGAGAAGACAATCTAATCCATATCCAAAGTAAATATTTTAAAGGGGAATCTTTTTCAAGAAAATGCAAAGGTTAAAACAGAAAAGAAGATCTTGACATCTTGCACTATTGTTCTCTGAAAGAGAAGTTCCGTACTTTGAAAGAAAAATATTATGACATATATCTAAATGATCTTCCATCACAATATAGGTTGCACATGGCACTGAATTTCTCTTAACATGACCTCTATAAAAATTTGAGTATTAAAACTGCAGTGTTTGGGGATTCCTAAAGTTATCTGCAATAGAAGTGTAATCTTAATAGCTCTTAACAGGTAGTCTCTTATCCTTGTCTTTTGCCAGCTGTTGTACTTGCACGTTTTTACCTCAGTAATGGGAAAAACTTAACAGTATCACGCTTAGAAAGTTATCTTAGTTATCTTAGTTATCTTAACCTCCAGCCTGTCCTGCACAACAGAAAGATCTACTGAACAATGTCACATTCTAAGGGAAGCCCCAAAAAGCAATGCAAAAATATGTCTTCACACTTGACAATAGCACAGCAAAACACTGAAAGTCTTCACACTAAAGTACTCACAAACAAAACCAAATAACATAGAAAATAAAATGCATGGGGAAGCCTAAAGAACACATTACTTATGTCTTACTTCATCTTCACACATAAATTGAGGAGAAGGAAGAGTTAAATTCATACAACATTCTCAGGAGAATCGATTACTTTCTATTGCTATCTAAGCTTTCTGAATTGGTAAATAAAAATTATATTGATTTTCTGAATTTATATTTAGAGGTTTAAAGACAGAATTTTCTGTCACATCCCTGTAATAAATATAAGTACATGGGAGACTGCTTTATAAAGCAAGAAGTCTAAGTTTTCTTCATTTTCTTTTATAACTTATTTCTTGACTTTGGGAAATAATATTGAAAAGACTGCAGTCATAGAACTTTAAAATTTATATAAAGATATCTAAACTTTGTTTTCTTTGGGAAAACTTTTTCCACAGACATCATGTTAATAAAGAAATCTATTTTCATTTGGGCATAATCACAATTAACTTTAATAGGTAGCTAAACAGCACTTAGTATTCTCCAGAGCAATAACTACTCTTTTGTTCCCACAATGTCACACATTCTACAGAGCAGTAATGACTCTTCTGTTCCTACAATGTCATTAACTGATCATTAACATAGTTTCTGTTGCCAAGCAATACTAAAGTTTCTGCACTATATTTGACTAAATCACAACCAGATTACTTAACACACAATGATCAACAACATTTTACTACAAAACAATACTGTGAACAAACTTTAACTACTTTGGGGGAACTGGAGACCTCAATATTCAGTCTAGACTTCAGTGGCGGGACCTTGCAATTCTGTGCAGCATGACATAAAACTGTGGAGGTAAACCTAAAAGAAAAAAGTTAATGATCAAAGTTACCTTCTACAAGTATACATACACCTTGAAAGATGTAACCCTTTTTGAATCAGAATTCTGTGTTAGAATTTGATATATGCTAAATCTAGTAAAAGGATAAACTCAGTACTTGAATTGTTATTTTAAGTTTTAGCTAGACTGGAAGAAGGCACTTATGTTAAGAGCTGGGTGGTTTTTTTCTATATAACTCAGAAGGAAAAAATTGGATAAAGCTTTCAAATTTTCTATATTTTAAAGAAGATGGCTGCAGTTCTCCTAATGACTGAACATTAACTTGCCTGTTTCGTTGTTTCTAAAATGGGTGCAATACCTAACCTGGCCATCAAAAAATTCCTAAGACTTAACATAGTTTTGCATTATATTGATTCAAAAAAGTGACATATAAAAATATTATCGGTTTATAGAACTAAAAAGCTCTGCTAATGTAGTTACTTTTTTATCCTAGAAAATGTTAACTATGATTAACTTGTACTGTTGTAGGCACCTAGCACCTAATAGGTAACCCGCACCAGCACCTTTTCCAGATTTCTGATTTCTATCAACACAATTCCACAGCATCTTTAATCCAGATCAGTCTGGAAGGGTGTTGCAGAATGTCTAAGGTTTGATTGCAAGCATCTTTATCACATATTGAGGCAACAAGCTAGTTTAGCACTGATCAGACACTGCACATCACAACCTACTGTTAGGCCTAGCTGTCTGAGAGCATTATGACCATCAGAAGTGGCATATTGCACTAGGTTCACATAAATGCTGTTAAAAACATCGCTAATCTTTCACATTATTGTTTTTAATGTCTTTGAAAAGTAGTAGCCAAGAGATTAAATCTTGTTGAGATTTTTTTTTCCTATTGAAGATTGACATAGTGGTATAATAAATAACTTACTCCACAGCAAACAGTTTATGGGAGCTGAGCTTCCACATAGAATTATACTACATACTCTGGGACATATTTTGGTTGCTTTCCTAAAGCACTTTACTTACGTCTCTCTTAAGAAACCATATAGAGGGACAGTGAATGGTCACATGCATTTAAAGATGATTTTTTACAATTTCTTTTTTTCCATTGAGCACACTCATCTTGTCTAGCAGCAACTGCAGTGCTTGAATTGCAGGATAAGCATACATCTTCTATGTGCTACGGTCAACATGCTTCCATTTCTCAAATGTAATAAGCAAATCAGTAAGATCTCACATTCAAAGGTTAAGGAGAGAAATACCTTCATAATATGAAAATTTTGAGATCGTAGGGATTTCTCAGGTCTTAAATGACCTTCAGATGTTTTTAGGAAGACATAAGTGTTTGTATAAATTATGACTTTCAAGTGCCCTCTTGGAATTGTTTGTTAGGTAGCTCTAAGTAAGGTTTCAGAACGTTACTGCAGACTAAGCAGGGAGAAAGCAAATTTACACTATGCTGAAACATATTTTGTCCCAACTGTAACACAGGTTTTTAAACACTTGTAAAAACAATTTAAATAAATGTTTCACGATGGCAAGGAAAAGGTGCTCTGGCCCTACATGGTCTATAACCTTGAATGCATATTAAAATAGTTCATTGAATCTTTGAAAGCTGTGTTTGCTTAAAAAAAAATAAGCACAGTTAATCTTACTCAAGAGTTTTTAAAAATGTACATTTATAAAATAAAGACAGATGCTTACAGTCAAAGGAAAGAACCAGGGACCTCTTACCATGCACAAATATATAGTGGATACAAACAGGAAAAAAAAATGTGTGCTAGAATAGAAACAGACTTGATAACACATAGTCAGAACATCAAGCTCGCAGCAGCTCAAGGATAGCCTAGGGTGAAAAGTATTATGAACAACTATTATCACATTTCCACAGTTAGCAGATATACAGTTAAAAAAATTAAGATATCCAGTGAAGGGAACACTGCTGATATATTTTTTCCTCTCTGATCTGTAATGCTTTCTGGACTAAATAAATATTAATATGCATTTATGCAGTCTCACAAAGATTACTAAAGGAAGCACTACCAAAAAGTAAGGGCTGTGCTACTAAACATATACTTCCTGTGTTCTACCAAACTGTCAGCATTAATTAGTGAATTCAGCAGTGGAACAGCAAACTCTATTGGTTTCAATAACAAAGCTGGTAGAATAAGTGTCTTTACAACTAGCAACAAAGTAGGAGACAAACCCATACTGACTTTCAGAGCATTGTCTACCAGTAAAAAGTACATTGTTTTCCAGGCATTTTATATACTATGCAATAGAAAAATATGGGTGCAGGGTGTTAAGGTCACAATTCTACTTACAATTCCATTCCAGAATCACAGTGACTAACAAAGATTTCGTTCAGAATACATTATGTCCCTCCTAAAGCTGTTATAGTCCAAGCCAATATCTGTTAATTATTTCTTTGCTACCCTGAACTCACAACTTCAGCCATCTTGTTGCCTATTGAACATCTACCTTTAATTTCCTCTTTATGACTGCTGTGTTCAGAATTAACCTCTGACACAGAAGTTCCACTCAATCTAACCTTCCTACAGCCTATGTATTTTCTAGTCTTTTCAATCATTTTACCCTACCTCTTGCTTTTCCCCCTATGCACTCTCCTCTCTTCAATTTCCCTTTTCCTTTGCTTCCCTATTAAGACTTCTCTTTCCACACAATTACTTTTTTATGTTTAAAAGTTATTGTCAGTTCCACTTATATGCTATACTTCCTCTTCTTTTCTAAGGCAATCACACGTGATGAATTTAATTGCCTCTACAGCCCTTCTTGTTAATCCAGATCATGGCAGCTACCTACATCCTGTAGCTACCTACAATGTTGAGAGATCTCTTCCGAGTCATGTAGGACATGTTTTGGATCACACTCCTATATAAATATCTTTTCTTTAAATTGATGAGAGTGGTTCCATGCCTCTACAGATCTTCTCCTAATCTCAGAACTAATATTCCTTTATAGACACTTCCTTGTCTTCAGTCTCTCATCATGCTATTTTTTTCTGAACTCTTGCTCTAGCTTACATTCTGGCTTTTTTATTGCCTTTACTTTTTGCAATTCATTTGCAGGATGATTCGTCTAACTCATCCTGAAGATACAATCTTCCAGGCGACTTGACAAAACCTCTGCTTTCAGCATCTCCTTCTCACCATGCTATTGAATAAACACTGGTGTAATGCTGATCTCTCAGATCATTTACAGGACTTCACACTACCTCATATGACCTTCACTGTTTCTGCCTCTAAAGCACATGCCTATCATTCATCAGTTCAAGGTAAAGAAGACCAAATTTGAGAGGTGAAAGGGCACAGAGTAATCATCCCAAAGTAGACACTTAAGTTAATTACACCAAATAAGCCTTTAATCTTTTCTAAGAAGGAAAAGAAGGAAAAGAAGGAAAAAAAAAGAAAAGAAAACAAACGGCCTGCTGACTTTTACTTTGGAAATTACCGGGTACAACACCACCATTGTAATTCACACTATCCTGTCTGCATTCTAGCTTCATCTTCTACCCAGCACTTTCGTAGACCCTCAGCAACACTGACACACACTGACTTCAAGATCCAATCTTTGTTCTTCAGCTCCTTAGCATGGCTTTTGGATTAACTCAACTCTGGACAAAGCTTGTCTTCCTACAAAATATTACGGAATCTATTTACAACACTGTGGCAAAGATTAGCCTTCTCACTCTTAACTTCAACTTAGCATATCCCTCTTTCTCATTTTTCCCCCTATCCATACTGTAAGATGAATAACTTATACTTGTGTTCTTCATAGCTGCATATTCATTTTTAATACTTTCTTGCTTAGACCTTTTTGTGACACTCCTTGCATGTATGGCAAAAAGGCTGCCACCTTTCCCTTATGCACCACTGTCGTCAGCAGCCTCTCTTACGTATTGTTTTTTTCCAAACTTTTAGAATTGAGTCCAGGAACATAAATTCAGCTACATACTTTATATAGGAATTATATTTGTAATTGCACATGTGATATTAGCAAGTGCAGTGTAATATTAACATGATGCATGATGTATTCTGAAATGGGATGCATCACCATCATCTCTACTGCCTATTGTTCTCCTCAACCCTATACAGCAAATGACTCAACGCCTTTTTCCAGAAAGCAAACTTAAAATAGAGAAAGGAAATCTGTGTTCATGTCTTGGGGGCTCTGTATTTTTAAGACTGAAACAAAACTTGCTCAGAAGACAGTAATGAATTTCTAGAATAACATACAAAATAATATAGGTCAGCATATAACTGAAGACATAACCTCAGTCTGAATAGAACTACATAGAGTTAACAGAGTACAGGGTTATAGCTTCACTTTAGTATTACGCATAGGAAGAAACTTTCTCAATCACTTACTTTACTTGCAGTCATTCAGCAACTACTCTTTTTTTCACCACCTCCCACCTATGCCTTTTTTCCCTACTCCAACCCCTCCTCAAACTCCAAAAGTAAAGTTTTTCGATCTCTTTCTTTATTGGCATGACTCCGTTAACTACTTTTACTCAGTGTTTTTGGTAGTATCCATAAAAGCACTCTTTAGGGAACTTTGTTACATAGGTTATCTATAGTTGTAACAGTTGTACTTTACACTTCATTTAAATACCCTACTGGGAAATTTCAATACGGCTTAAGAACATACATAAAGCCATAGAAGAAATAAAAATACAGATAGTACTGCGAATTGCTCAATGACAAGTCTAAACTACTGAGCATATATCATAATTCCAGCAACCCTTATAGAGTTTAAGATTATGTTTGCAGATGCACTACAATTCACTTTGCTAAACCTACGTACCACTTGCCACGTTCAAGAAAACTCTATTTAGTGGAGCATGATAGGTTTTCTAACTGAAATATGAAACCATTTAGAAAGATTCACATGCATATATAGCTGAACTGGCCAGGTACACTTGCTTTTCTGCGTTACTCTAGTCCTTTTAATATGCTGATGCACAGGAATTTGAAAAGCCATAAGCAAGTGTATGCTGATATGCATAGAGTATTGAAAATGTATTTAAATAATTAAACCAACAATAATCTCCTATTCAGGATTTTACCTACACTACTTGAATCCAATCACCATAGTAATTTTACTAGATTTTTAAAATGTTACATTTATAATTTTTCTTTTTCACAAAAATGTAGGGACATTAATATTAGTCAAGTAGCCACAATAATGAAACTGTATGAAGGTCCCACACACACTTTAGATGTCTTATCTCACTCCCAGTGAGCCCAAGCTTGAATCAATATTTATTTAGGAATCAGGGCTTTATAACAGTTCAGTGGATACACACTTTGCAATAATTAGATGGAGGAGAAAAGATGAAAAAAAAGAAACAAAACATTACTGACAATTTCATGTTTCATCAGCTTTTCCCACTCATGCATTTGTCTGCACATGCTGATGAGAAGACTTTAAAGTTAAAAAAAAAGCATTTCCAATGAATGTGAAAGATTAGTCATTGTTTATAACGTATTTATATGCTGTATCACTAGATCAGTATTATGTGTTACTATTTAACTACACAGATTAATTATTCTAGAGCTTAGTGGGTGTTAAAGTACATTTATTTTCTAAGGACTACTCTGCAATTATGAATTTGCCAAATGCTTTAGGAATAGCTCTCAGTACTGAAAGACACTGCAGATGCACTACTTACAAGCAAATTATTCAGAATCATACTCACTGCCTTCAGTACCAACATATTCTGATAATATAAAAAATAAACACTTCTAATGAAAAAGTTGGAAAAGGAAACTAGGAATACAGGGCTTGGACAACATTCATGCTTATCCAAACATTACAATTCCTATGTGAAAAAAATAAATGGTTAACCGATAGGCTCAGAAAAAAAACATACAGTTGTGATTTCCGTTGGATTTTTCTTCTTCTGTAGAGAAGCAACTTTAAATCTATACTGATAATGTAAAAAGAAATCTAGCGTTATTTAACTTAGCTTAAAAAATAGCCCTGCTTATTTCAAAATGTTTAATGTAAACATGCTGTTCACATACATTATGAGAACATTATTGGAATATGCAAAATATAATGATTACTTGTTAAAAATTTACCAAACTGGTACTTGAAGGAACAACAAAAAACACGCAAAGAAGTATTCATGACTGGCTTTTGTCTTATTCTTTCAAGAAAAAGTAGTAATCTCTTGGCATGTATTACACATATATGCATAAACAGATCCATAAACCTACAAAAATGTGTAGTTATCCACCGTACAGAAAATTCTCATTCTTTCTACCTCAGTAATAAATCCATGTGATTCACTGGTAAGTGACATAGATGTAACCAGGACAGAAACAAATCAATACCGATTCTAAAAACCTCCAGACACTCACCAAAAGACTGAATGCAAGTTTCAAGAAGATCTTCCAATGTGGCCCCTTTGGCTGAGTGCCCCAGTGGCACCATGGTGACTTGGGTAAGATTTGAAAGGCTAGGACAATGACTGATCTGCTTCAGCTCAAGTGCCAATTCAGGGGCAGTGCTGCATGCTTGGGCAGGTTGCCTGAAAGAAAGCACGATAGTGAAGTAAATACAAGAAGATCCGTGGTAAATTTTACAGTGCATAGCAAAGGAGGAGAGATTTAAAGGACAATTAACTCCCTGTAGCTAGGGTGCTGAAAGACATAACCCTCCCACTTAATACGTACACCAAAGAGACTGCTCAGTAAGTGACTTTTTTTCAGTGCTAAATATGGATTGTGGAGCACAGTGTTACAGAGCTCCTTGATGAGCTGTCAAGATTACCAGAAGTCTTGTTTCTTCGTTGGGGAGTTATGTTTACATTATGATTTCAGCAGAAGCATAAAACCCCCTTAAACTATGTAACAGGAATATAGTTATGCAGTAATCTACCATCACATAATTGGTGTGCCCACCAAAAGGAGGAAAAAATGAACTATAATCATATATTACACACATTGAAAAATGCCAGACTAGCTTTACTAACTTAATTTAGAAAACCACCATTAAGTAAACAAAATATCAGTGCAACTTTACAGTGGAGTATTTGAAAATAAAAAGAAAAAATAATTCGCACCCATTCAATGCTATTATTTCCTACTAAGTTGTCTTAAAACTGCATAAATGACTAACTCAATATCTTTAATAATAAAGGTAAGAGATCAAATTAAAGCACATGCCTAGTTCTAGGCTTGTATTTTGGTCATATAATAGCTTAGATTTCAAGAAAGTGTATGTTTACATACAATATTAGTTGTTCATTGTTTTCATACAAGTTCACACTTTTGCATGAAACAGTAAATAGGCACATTATTTTATCAATGAAAAGTACTGAAACATTTTTGCCTGTAACAGGAACCACTTCAAAATCTGACTTGCGTGTATATCCATAGAGATCATGAAGGGGCAACACCACTGCTGTTTCAATGTAACTTGAGTTTATTTCACGAACAATCTACACTCCACATTCTTCCTAAACAAGTGACCCCAGCATCTTTAAGATGCTATCTTAAATTTTCATATAACTTTTCTTGGAACACTATGCAAGACTTTATTAACAAACTGGCAGTCCTGGGAAGAAAAGGCATAGAAATTTATCCAGTGTGTACAGATACGGAAGGTAAAGACACCAACATGCCCATACAGACACTCCTGGATAAAGCTGGAAACATACATGACTTATGAAGACAGGCTGGGCCCTACCTCATCCCAGTAAATTTCAAGCCTTATCTTACAGTTCTGTTTCATTTTAATGCTAGGAAAGACACAAAACTGCACGTGATGTCACTTACAACCCAATCACAAAACGCAGGCCTGACCCTGCAGAGGCAGTGACCATCACTCAGCTCGTCCATAGTCAAACTGACAGTGGCTATGAAGACAACGTTGTCTTCCCTTCCCCCTTTCTCTAAATTTCTCTCTTAGCTTTGTGATCTGACTTCCTGTTCTCATTTTAAAAAGCAAAGGCCTGATCAGCTTTCGGCGTTTGCTTTTTACAAGCTTAAACCCCTCTCCTAACTTTATTCCAGTGCCTGTTCAACACCAGGCATAGGATCACAGCAATCCTAGAGGATCCTAGCAAGGCAGTAGTAGTACAGTAGGACTTACAGCAGATGATATTTTAGCTCTTGGCAATGGAGTGCAGACAAACTCAAGCGTCCACACCCCAAAAAAAGTTTACAATAACTGTGGCCGACTTGGCAACACCGGACAGGCCAAATTCAGCCCACGACACGTCTGAAACCATCCGTTCATTAGAACGGATCCGTTCATTAGAACGGATCCCTTTGCAGCAGTGACTTGACATGAAAAATAGATGAAGTCTGCACCGGGGGGCGGGGAGCACCCTGCACTCCCACCGCACGCTGTCTGGCGGTGGGGAGGAAACCACAAGCAAATGACTATCGGCCTGTGGGGCAGGTGGCTCTTCCCCGCTAAGGAGGGGCCAGCTGGGCCCCCCAGCCCCGGCCCCCGCTCCTCGCTCGGCGCCCTCGGGCAGCCCGCGGCGGTGCCGCAGGTAACCAGAGCCCGGCCGAGCCGCCCCTCCCGCTCGTCCTCCTGGCTGAGACCGTAACACGAGGCTCTTCCCAGCCCGTGCTGACCGACCCGCCCGCTGCACATTCGCACTCGAAAGGGTGAAACAAAATCCTCGCCCCACAGGTCTCTTTCTCGAGCTTCTTCTCATAGAATCACTCGGTTGGAACAGACCTTTGAGATCACCCAGTCCAGACGTACCTGTCCGCTACTAACCCATATCCCTGAGTACCTCATCCATCGGTCTTTTAAACACCTTCAGGGATGGGGAGGACTCCATCTCCCTGAGTTCCAGTGCCCAAACCGTTAAATATCACCCAGCTCCAACCCCCCTTCCATGGGCAGGAACACCTCCCTCTCCCACTTTTCCCCCCACTTTCTCCCCTTCTGCCGGCCCCTGCGGATCTCCAGCCGCCCGGACCATTCCCCGGCTCCCCTGCGCCTCACGGAGTCCGTTCCCGCACCTGTCCCCGCCGCCCAGGCGGGCACCCTACGCCCGCACCCTCCCGCGTCTCGAGGTCCCGTGCCCGCAGGCTGCCCTCAGCGGGGCACGGGAGAGTAAAACAGCAACGTCGAACTCACTGGTTTTCTCTCCTTTTTCCTAAGGTCCCCATGCCGGTGCCAGCCGCGGTCACGCCGCCCGCATGGCTCTGTCAGCAGCGCAGGGAGCAGGGCGGCCCGAGGCGGAGGCGGCCGGGGTCCGTAGCTCGGCCCCGCGCATCGCCTGCTGCCGCCCCGCCACTCCCCCGCTCCCCACGGGAGGAGTCTGGAACCAATTCAAGCGGGGCAGCGGCAGCTGCCACCCGTGACGAGTACAAGCGAAGATCTTATGGGCAGAAGGAAGTACTGAGCTACCGGGCCGCTCTTCGCTGAAGCCGCCGATTTACCCGGCACCGAAACGCGCGCTCCTGCTCGTGCCGCCTGGATACAGAGCGGCCGCCACTTTTTCCGCGGCACAACTTCGGCCAAGCTCCCGCCCCGCGGGCTGAGCCTCCGGGGCTCGCGCTTGCCTCGCACACTGGAGCAACCGCCGGGCATCCAGGGAGGCTGTGCCAAGGAGGGCAGGCGCAGCCGAACCCTAGCTGCGCCCGCGCCGGTGACAGCACCGGGCACTGCAAGACCCCCTGCCCTCCCGCAGGCGGGGGGGGGCGGGGGGGGACCGCGCGCGCTGATTGGCTGGCATGCCCGTGGAGAGGCGGGGCCTCGGCGGCGCTGCTGCAGCCCTCTGCGACCGGGAAGCGGGACCCAGGTGCCAGCGGACCCAGGGTGGTTCCTCACCGAGGGAAGCTGGAGGCCTCTCCGATGGGAAGGTCATTGAACTCCGCGTCGGCGGAACACACAGCGCTCTGCCCGGGGTGCACGCGGCTGCATGTAAGTGACTGCGCGACGCCGGGGTGAGGGCGCAAAACTGAGACACCCACGTGGAGGATTATTTTTTGAAAGCCTCTGCTTATTTGGCCACTTATGCAATTCCTCCAGCTTAATCGTTGAACGAGGAAAGGCGACCCACTAGGTCTTGGTGTCATAATTACAAATTTCTGTGAGATCTTCCAACTCAACACTGATAACTCCTTCACTTTTGAGGAGAAGAGATCAGGCAGAAAATCTGAAAGTACAGAGTCACCCATGACCTGTAATTTACAGTTTGGCCAAACGGTCTTCTGTTGAGAAATAAACTCAGTTGAGCAGCACAAAAGTACTGGCTCACAGGGCACCTCTGCTGCTGCAGTGTCAACAGCTTACTTTGAAAGCTCAGTTTATGTTCTTAAAGTTTATTTAGGCATAATAATGACATCATGCCTCACAGCGAGACCCATACAGTTTTCATAAAATGTTTCTTTAATTTTAAAACTAACAGTTAAGGTTCAGGTGTTTGAAGTAATTCTCTGGCAGGAACCAGGGCACATTTCTCTTTAGGTCTCCAAAATGATCAGTTTTGCAAAGGATGCAGCTTGCTGGCATTTTCTCAGAGGCAGAAGTAACTGCCATTATCACAACAGGAGCTGTGCAAAACCGACTTTTGCTTTGCTGAAGACCTCCAGGTAAAAGGAAAAACCCTACATGCTCCTGGAAATTACATCAGTGATTCAGTAGGTGACATCTTTCTGCATAAGTTTTAAGCTCATTCCTGGCAGAGAGCCTGAAGGTCCCTGTGGTTTAAGAGACACAAATACATTAATATATACCCAAGACCACTGGTCACATGGTCTGTTATGTTATCTGTAGCTATTATGTTGTTAAGCCAATATCCTGGTTGAATTCCACTTCAGAGAAGTATGTCTCCACTAACACATTTTCCTTGTAAAGTTTATGTGCATGGCATACATACACAAATACATAAAGGCTTGACACAAAGAATACTCTCTAGCTTTGTGGTCAGAAAGTAATCTATATGCAAATCTTACAGTACAAAATCTTTTACAAAAATTCACGTGTAACTTACATGCTCACACAGCAGTCTGGCAATACTGATCCTTGAACATGACATTCTTTAGATGAAATAGTCTCCTACTACCTGGTTTGTGTCCTCAGAGGGTCAGAGATTTTCTCTGTGGAAGTGCAATATATTTCTTCAGTTCTCAGATCTTGAATCACTAGATTATTACTTTAAAATATAACTTATGAACCAAAGTAAGCATTCTAATAGAGTTGCAGGACAATCATGACTAGGGTGGGTCATATTGTTCCCAAGTGAATGTGACCAGCCAGGTGATTTTATACTGTTGTGCTCAGGTTCCTGGAAGATCTTGAAACAATAGTAACCTATAAATTGGATTTTACCACTGGAACTGAGTGAAGGGACAAACTTACTGCCTTTATTCCTCCAAGTTAGTATGAGTCTACCATCCTCGTTTGGGCTTGAAACAGAATGAAAATAATTTTCCTAAGCTGTTCTTTCATATAAACTCTAAGCTCATTTAGTTTGCCATATTCCTGGGTCCGTATTCCTTCTCTTTGCAATGGGCCAACCAGTGGAGCTTGTGCAACCACACAGTGAGTTGCACACAAAAATTAGTCAAGGTGAAAAAACCAAACAAAGTAAAAATAATACATGTTTTGTCATACACTATCAATTAATTTCACCATGTACTCATATAAGCTCATCTGCTGCCACAACTGAACAATAGCAAGAAAGTAAGACCACGCATTTTTCCAATAGCTTTCACTTAGACCTGTTTTACAGAGATCACTGTAAAATCACAGCCTGATTCTGAAACTTTTCCAGCATCCTTGCAGGATAAGGAATGAGAAGGTTCCTTAGTGCTGCCAGAGTATCTGCTAGGTGGCAGGGTCAGTAAACAACATCAGAAAAGCAAGCCAGACAATCTAGTGCAGGATGCAATTCCAGAAAAGGTGAGAAGCTTGCTAATGTAGTTAGAAAGAAACGCAACACATAGAAAACCATGAAGACTGAGTGACAAGCAGTAATCAGAATCATTGGGTTTAACAAGTTGTAGTCAGTGAGGGCCCATGAGCAATAGTACATGAAAAAACTTCTTTTATCTGAGCTGTGATATGCAAAATGTGTGGTTGTCTTGTATGATCAGCTGATAGGAGTAAATAGCCCTATTTAGGGCATCATCCCAGTGTACTTCCTGGTATAATTAAAGGTTGTAGCTGTTAGAACTGTTTTTTTTGGTGTGAGTGTCAATTTCTGTTACCACTAGTAGAGCATTTCCAGTGTCTTGTTCCAAGCCTGGATAATAACTTTTGATCAGAATTGGATTGGGTGCTTTTACTAACTTACCAAGTATTTCTATTTTTAGAAGGCTGTCGAGTTAGTGAAGGTTTTGGTAATTCCCTTGCTATTTTTCTCATGGCACACCTTTGCCATACTGGTCAGGGATGGAAAGTTTCACTTTCTGAAGCAGTGTGACCTATAGCAGAATTAGGTTTTGTGACTTTATCACAAGTATCTTCCTTCAGTGCTGCATGTTCTAGGGTGACTTTTTGGACAACTACAGCTTTCATTTAGAAGTGGGAGGCAATAAAACTCACATTCATGATTGCAGAATGGGACCTGAATGTGAAGACTGTAGGCTTGAGAGACAGGATAGTAAATTCAGAAGAATGTAGATCCTCTTTTTAAACGTGATCTTTAAGCTAGATTGATGAAGATCGTACTAATCCTATTTGAGTGCTTTGAGTTGTCAAAAAGACACCTCTGAGGTTCCAGCTTTTCTGCAAGAATAGAAGGAATTGAGAGCACCCAGTAGCCACTGCCTTCTTATGTTAAAGGACCATAGGTTTGTGTACGTTATATGCAAGACATAGTTAGTATAATAGCTATGCTGGTAATATATTTACCTATGCAATCTACCTCTATGCTGATGTTTATTCTGTAAAGTCTACTTGTGTTAAACCTTTTAATGTCTAGCAGTCAGCCTTGAGCTGAACAAGCTGGAAAAGAGACAAGACTAGAATATATGAAAGAGGAAAAGGAAAATCTTAGGACAATTGTCAGGGAGATCTAGAACTAATAGCAAGCACTTCCCTGTGAAACCTAGAGTAGAAGACGGAGTACCTGGGTCTCATTGGGTTTGGCTTTTGCCAGTGCATTTCTTAGGTCATTTGTCAGTCATGAGTTCCCCACCATTCAGTGAACACTCAGGTTGATCTTCACAGACACGGTGAGTGGTGAGTCATTTTGTCAGTTCAAATGACAAAGGTCTATGGGATGAATTGAATGAGTCCCATCTTAGTAAAGATCCATGTAGATGTATATATGCTGCTGCTTGATGGACCATCTGTGAGTTTTAATTCTTGAAAAGGCTTGTCTATAAGCAAGACATAGTTTGTAGGTAAAGGCAATATCTTTTTTCACACCAACCAGCACAGGTGGAAAAAGACAAGGATTTGAGCAGACTTGAGAATGTTTTCTGCAGAGAATCACAGAACCACAAAATGACTGAGTTTTGAAAGAGACCTCAGATCCAGCCTCCTGCTCAAAGCACAGCCAGCTGTAGGGCTAGACCTGGTTGCTCAGGGCTCTATCTAGTAACTTCTTGAAAGCCTCCATATCTGAAGATTGCACAGCCCCTCTGAGCAACCTGTTGCAATGCTTGACTGCTCTCATAGTTAAAATAATAGATTTTTCCTTGTATCCAATCAATAGTTTCTCTTGTTTCAGTTTTTCTATTATCTCTCAAACTCTTACCATGCACTGCTGTGAAGAGTCTGGCTCCTTCTCAATAAACTTCTCAGAAGCATTGTAAATTTGCAGTTATACCTCCCTGAGACCATCTCTTGTCCAGGTGGAAGAGCCCCAGTTCCCTTAGCGTGTCCTCACAGCACGAGCACTCCAGCCTCGAACAATCTTAGTGGCCATCTGGTGAACTCACTCCAGCTTCTCAATGTTCTTCTTCTGGAGAGCCTGGAACTGGAATCACTCTAAAGAGTGCTGAGTAGAGATGGCGTAACCACTTCTCTCGATCTGCTGGCTCTATGCCTGTGAATACATCCCAAGGTGCTGGCTTTCTCTGCTGTTGGGACACACTGCTGGCTCCTGTGCTGCTGGCTGTCTGGCAAGACCTCCACATCATTTTCAGCAGTGCTGTTCCCCATCCCGTCAGTCTCCAGCCTACGCTGGTGCATGCGTCTCTTGCTTCTCAGGTGGAGGTCTATGCATTTGGCCTTGCTGAATTTCATAGGAGTTCCTGTCAGTCTGTTCCTCCAGGCTGTCAGGTCTTACAAGAAGTGAGCCAGTCCAGGAAAATTTAGGTATTTCATAATTTTTAATAACTCAATTTCTCATTCTTCTGTTTTCACCATGTACTCCCTAAGGGAGTTAAAAGTCATCAAAAAGTCTAACAATTACTTGAAGAACTGTGCCTAGGATTATCATTAGTTGTTTTTACAGATAATTTGTAAGCTGCTAATTGACAACAGTCTTGCACTGTCAGCTATGTATAACTGAAACTGTTAGATTTTGTTGTTGTTTTTAATCTGGAAGACTTTAAAAAACAATGGACTAAAATTAATTGTACCAGTAAGGAAAGCAGTGAGTGAACATATATCTGTCTTGATAATATATAAAAACATCAAGTCTGGTAAGTCAGAAAATGTTATTATCTGGTGTCATTCTTCTGAGTAGAAGCATGCTTGAATTTGTGTGGCTTTAAGGCTCAGTCCTACAAGTAATACCTCAACTTTTCATTTGATTAAAGATTTTCAAGTTTTCTGGTTTAGGAGAATGCTGAAATACAGTAAGCACCGATCATCTGCCTGGAAGGATCCTCGGTCTACCTTGCATTAATGTCCAGCTGTTTCAGAAGCAGCACACAGTGGGGGTGTCTTTGACATTATAATACTGCGGTACGCAGTGAACGGTATTGATACTTCTAACTGAAATCTCTCTTCTTTATCACTAAAACTAAAAGCACCTTTAATTCTGGCATCAGGGATAGATAAAAGCTTTTATTTACTGTAAGTGAGACCAAGAGAATTGTCATCATAACTTTTATTTCCCTCCAGCAGTCCATAAGAAAATAGTTTTCTTTCCTTTATGAACTTTCAGAATTAAATCAGTTGATCAGTTTTGATTCAGGTTTTCAGGATGCTTATGTGTACATACAATTTACTGATTGATTTTGATAAGACTTGTACAAAAAAATAAAATACTTCCCTTCCTCCTTCCTCTTCCCCCAAAACCTCAACCATGCTGCAACACCTTCTTTCTTAAATTGCATAAGTATAAAGTATAGTGAAAAACAGCTGTTATCCTTGAAAGAACTACTGTACAGCAACAGTTAAGATCAAGATACAGAAAGAAAAGCATAACAGGACTAGTAAGAATGCTTCTTTTTACCTCACCATCTGATTTAGACGAACAAAACAGCTGCTTAAACAGGATGTAGATAACATCATCCCAAAGTCCCTTTGTAAACATTTTCCAAGGAGACAGTGATTAGCTACTTCCTTTACAGGATATCTCTTGTTCAGCTGCAAGAAGCAAGACACCACTCACTACAAATATATTAAGTGTATTGTTTTAGCGATTTTAAAGTTGTTTCCCATATAAATTATTGTGGATACAACAGTCCCATTGAAAGTATGACAGAATGAAAGGGACTTAACAGGCCTACAGAAGGAGAGGGTGTGTTTCATGTAATATTTATTTACAATTTTTCTGTTTAGCACATAGCAGCTAAAATTGCAGTGCTCCTTTGAGTTGGAAAGAAATGTAGATGTGATTTCCATGTGGTTTGTTTCTGACAATTCAAAATTTCCAGACCAAATGGGCAAAATTTAATTTTTTGCTGCAGTGTTCAAGACCAGTATTAATGATTTTGCCCTTGTAATTTGCAGTGACAAACTCAGTGGTAGAAGCAAGAATTGACAGTTGAGGTGAGGAGAAATGAGGAGTAATCACAGGGGTTTCACAGGATGTGGGTGTGTAGGAAGTGGTGTCTCTCTGCCCTTTCTGATCTCATCTGCAGGGCAGGAACCTTTTCCAAGGGGATTTTGCCCTGAGGTGCAAGGTTGAGTTGATTTGAAATGAACACTGGACTGAATGCTGAAAATTTGTGTGGACATGAGATGCTACATAGACAAGGCCCACACTCCTCTGCTGAAAGACTCTCTTTCCTTTTTCATCACTTTCAAGGAAATGCTCTTTTCCCTTCTCAACAAGTTTTTCTTGCCCCTCTATTTTTCTCCTGGCATGCTCAGTATGTGAGTCAGTTGGGGAAGAGACAAGTGAGAGGAAAGGAGAGGAAAAGCATCTTCCCTCAAAAACCATTGCAGCAGCTGACTGAGTCCTTGGTGCTGGGGGATCAGAAGCAAGCAGAATGCGGCTAAGAACAAAAGCAGTGTGGCTGCAGATAATAGCAGTGACTGCCAAGGGCTTTCTGTCTGTTGTTGTTGATACAAGAATTAACAGTAATTTGGCTATTATTTAGTGGTAGGCTGAAAATGGTAAATTTACCAGCCATGTGCATGGATTAAGGCAAAGATTAATCTTTCTAGAACTCTGTCTTCATGTGCTGTCTTGTTTTCAGTTAGTCTGCAGGCCAATTGGGTGATCAGTCCCAGTCAACATGGGTTTCTGAAAGGCAGGTCCTGCCAGACCAATCTGATCTCCTTCTATGACAAGGTTACCCATTTAATTGATGCGGGAAAGGCTGTGAATGTGGTATACTTGGACTTCAGTAAAGCCTATGACACCGTTTCTCACAGTATTCTGATTGAGAAACTGGCTGCCATTGGCCTGGGCAGGCACACCCTCTGCTGGGTAAAAAACTGGCTAGATGGCCAGCCCAAAAGGGTTGTGGTAAATGGGAGTCAAATCGAGTTGGAAACCAGTCAAGAGTGGTGTTCCCCAGGGCTCAGTGCTGGGTCCAGTCCTGTTCAATATCTTTATTAATGATCTGGATGAGGGGATTGAGTGCACCCTTAGCAAGTTTGCAGATGACACTAAGCTGGGTGGAAGTGTTGATCTGCTCAAAGGAAGGGAAACTCTGCAGAGGGATCTGGACAGGCTGGATCAATGGGCTGAGACCAACGAGATGAGGTTTAACAAGACCAGGTGTCAAGTCCTGCACTTCAGACACAACAACCCCATGCAGCGTTACAGGCTTGGGGAAGAATGGCTGGAGAGCTGCCTGGAGGAGAAGGACCTTTGGATATTGATTGACACCTGGCTGAATATGAGCCAGCAGTGTGCCCAGGTGGCCAAGAAGGTCAATGGCATCTTGGCCTGTATCAGAAACAGCATGGCCAGCAGGACCAGGGAGGTGATTGTGCCCCTGTACTCAGCACTGGTGAGGCTGCACCTCAAGTACTGTGTTCAGTTCTGGGCCCCTCAGTACAAGAAAGATATTGAGGTGTTGGAGCACATCCAGAGAAGTGTGACGAGGCTGGTGGAGGGAGCTGGAGAACAAGTCCTACAAGGAGTGGCTGAGGGAACTGGGATTGTTTAGCCTAGAGAAGAGGAGGCTGAGGGGAAACCTCATCACTGTCTACAACTGCCTGAAAGGAGGTTGTGGCAAGGTGCATGCTGGTCTCTTCTCACAAGTGACAGATGATGGGATGAGAGGTAATGGCCATAAGTTGCACTAGGGGAGGTTTAGACTGGACGTCAGGAAAAATTTTTTCACTGAGAGGGTGGTCAAGCACTGGAACAGCTGCCCAGGAAAGTGGTTGCATCTCCATCCCTGGAGGTGTTTAAAAGGCAGGTAGATGAGTTTCTTAGGGATATCGTTTAGGAAGGGGACAGGTATGGTTGGACTTGATGATCTCAGAGGTCTTTTCCAACCTTATTATTCTATTATTCTATGATTCTATGTATGGCTTGACCTGGAAACTATTTGCTTTACATTTACTGTAGAAGGAAGGGTGGCTGACTGAAGAATTTATTTGATGTTTTTTCAGTTGAGCAAAACTGGTATTTTATATCATATTTTTAGCTAGTTAGAAAAAAAACCTCTTTATTTTACAAAGCTGTTGGCAAAAATTGTTACACACAACAGTACTTCATTGAATTTCTACTTTATCCCTGAGGAATATCACCAGGATAGGTCAATGTACTGATCAATCTCTTAGTTCTTAGGGACATTAAGAATAAATGGAGAAAATACCTTGAAGAGCTGGGTGACTAAAATACTGGCAAAACTATGCTCGGACTCTTTATAGGCAAATATGTAACACTTCTATGTTGATATTATCAGAATTCTACTTACACGAATGAAATGTAAGACCTATTCCTCAGTTCACTGGGTTTAATAGACACTTTGCGACAAATTACGCTGGGGACAGATGAATGCAATAAAGAACATTTTGGGTGAGCAAAGAGATAATGGACTACATTCATAGTCCGTTGTGGCTAGATGCAAAATGATACAGGGGAAACGTCAATTATTTGGACCTAAATCATGCAAATTTTCCTGAAATGCTAAGATCTTATCCTTTTCCTCCCAATTTTATAGCTCCTTGCCTTCCAAGATTTAAAGCAGTGCATATTGTTTCCTGTTTTAAAGGACTGCTCAGAGTAGCAATATTGTTAAGTGTTACTGTCACTTTTCTGTATTAGAAGCATTATCTATTGCTGGGTTCAGTTTTAATAAGGGATAATAACTATAGCAGTACTGAACATAATATTATTGCAAATATATGCCAAAACCAGTGTTCAATACTATATCAATAGCCACATAATTTGAAGGTATTTAGGCATCAATTCAACAAACACATTTAAACCCACTCTTTATTTTAAAATGGCAAACCAGGACAGGCTAAAATTTCATATGTGAAAAACTAACCTGTTTTAAAAGAAATCCTTATTTGCGAGGAACTCATTTAGGGGCAATATTAAGGTTTTTTTTGTCAAGTCCTGGTCCAACTACATTGTTATGTTCAAGAACTTAATCTCTACTTATAGGTGTCTCTGTAAGCATCCAACTTAGAAAACAACGCACAATTGTCAAGATACGCTGATCACTTTTAGTGCTAAGATTTCTGGCAGTCAGGCTACAAGACAGTTAGGTAAAGTATCCAAAACTTTTTGTTGCCTCAACTAGACGGTTGTTTGTTGTTTGGGTATTTTTTTAATCATTAGTTTGCAGCTTTTTATTTTGTCTTTTCAATCATTTGTAAAAAAAAGAGCTAACAGTACCTTTCTTTCTAAAATCCTGCTGTATAAACATGAACAGTGAAGCCTTTATTACAACTGGAAAATAATGCGAAAAATGAAAGATGGAGATTCAATTTCTGTCTGAAATTTGGTTTGGGTGTGTTTTTTTTTTCTCTTCTTATCTACGTATCCTATTTTATCACTTATCTGGAATTTTGAAAGGAAGGGTTGTTAATGTTTGTCCAGGATGACTCACAGGTTAAAAAAAAAGCGTGCTCTTTCTTTGTTAAATATAAGCATATATTAAAAATTGAGTTAAACTTAGTGGAATCTGTCTTTAAAAGGTCAGAAAATGAAGAGGAGGAGAGAAAAAAATTGTCAATAAATTGTGTGACTAATGAGTCAGAGTAGCTAAACTAATATTCTTAATGCAGAGTGTTTTACATTGCTCTTAAGAACATGACAAACACTATTATTCTCAGCATCAGTTACAGAATATTATTTAAGAATGTGGACAAAAAAATTTAGGGCATGTTTCCATAGTAGAAAGAAATTACAATAAAGAAGGGAAATTGTGCTTAAATGGATATGTCAGATTCTACCAATATTCAAATCACTACTTTACCAGGTACAAACTATTTGTATTCAGGCACAAAGGTTCCTTGTGCTTTTGTCTCAGGCTGTGGTTGTGGCGATGAAACAATAGTTCAAACTCTTAAACAAAATAGGTCTGTAGATCCCCCAGCTTTTTTGTGGAATAGGTCACAAAAAATAGACAGTAGCGCCCTGTAGGAGTAATTGCCGATTGAGATACAGAACCTTACACTTCTTTTACCTAACTTTTATGATTTCTCTGACACACTATGTATTTACACACTATTTACTGAGAATTCAGTTTGACCCAGCAGTGGGAAGCATTCACATGTCACGGTGACTTTACAACTCTCTTAGCTGTCACAAGACAAATTATTTAACAAGACAATTATTCAAAATGCTCTGCAATTAATTTCTAGAATCTTTTTTTTAAAAAACAACAAGAAGTTCCCATTATACAAAGTCCTTGTGTTGTCTTTTGACTGTTTAAATGCTATACTTTTTGCATTTTAAAAAAATCTTTTAATCTTTTTGATACTTTGAAAAATTGCTTAAAGGAATCTTTTAATTTGAAGCTGTTGAACTTTGTTAAATTGTTTTCAGTTGTATTTTTGCCTTCGATGGCCATATGGTGGTAATTTCTGATTTTCTCACAGTTTTAACTCGTTAATCGCACAGAACCTGGGAACTACCAACATTGTCATTTTACTAACAGATAACTGTTCAACAAGTTGACATCTCCGTCCACAGAGTATTTTGTATCCCAAATTCTTTAGATCCAATTTAAAATTCTTAATACGCTTACATAACTTATTCCTGAACATGGTAGCTTCTAAAGCTTTGTTTCTGTACAGATTAGTAAGCCCCTGGCAATCATAATGCATAGGCTGTTTGCTCCTCTGGCTATGTTTGTTGAAAAACTTAATCCAAGTACTACTTAAATATAACAGAAATAGGACCTAATTTCTTCCCTTCCCAAGAAACTTTTCTGGTAGTTGATCCTATTAGTGTTGACCGCATTAGGTTCTTTAATTATTGAATAGGAAAGTGTGAAAGCACTCTTCCCTTTGAAATATCCTATAGCCTGGCATTTGAGGCATTTTTCCACTGAGACATAGGAGGTAAGACTTGGAATTTCCATGAAAAGCACAAGAGGGTGTCTCTCATAATGATATCATGAGTGCTAGAGCACTGTCTATGAGTAAGAACACCTCTATAAGGGCTCCTAGAATCTCAGCCATTGAATTTAAATACACTGCAAAACCAGCGTTGACTTCTCCACCCTTTGAAAGGCACCTGTCTTGAGGAGAGATTCCAGAACCTCAAGTAAAAGAAGTGCTTCTTGTAGGAAAACACCACTTACACAACTCATATGATGTAGTTCAAGATATGATCTCTCAGAAGGAATGACTATAATATTCACTATGTTCAACTGCTCCCAGCTCAGAATGCAGCCTGTTGTCAATCTGAGTAATGTAACGTTCTGGTTTCTGCTCCATGGCCAAGCAGCTAAAATGGCTGATTATAATTTTAAGTCAACACCGTGTTTCACGTGGTCTGAATCACATGATATAGTCCAGGTCACAAAAGAAAGCTGTGGAAGGGTAAAATACTGAATTTAGATGTAGAAAATCTGATACTGCTTTTGCGTTTCCACATCTTAACTAATAGCCAGCCTTCCTCTCTCAGATATTTCATCATAATACAATAAACATATCGTGACCATGCTGTTGACTGCTTCCATCTTTCCTTGATTGCATCACTTTCTCAAATTGCAATTATATTGCTACTGTTTGAAAGAAACACCCTCTTTAAATGTGTCATTGCAGTGATTATGCAGTTATATCTGTATTCATTACTATAGCAATCAGAATAAAAACATTCTGTAGCGTATCCCATGTAAAAATGTTCAGCTCCTTTTTATGCTTATACTGAGTGAAATGTGTGTGAGACAATGGAAATAGCGTGCTTTGGTTTGATTGAGGGCTGCTCACATTGGTGAGAGTGGAAAACTGAATTATACTGCAACCCTTGTTGTAAAAAGTAAAATAAAATTTCTGACCTGCTTAGCAGTACTTAAATGAAACATATGTACCCTCTCTCCAGCTTCATTCACACACTTTTGGCTGGGTGTGTCACCAGCTAGGAAGAGAAGCAGTGCTTGTAAAGGAGAAAATAAGTCCAATATGAGACAGATGCTCAAACTGTATATTGTAATGTTAGAAGTTGAATTATTGCTTTTTTTCTGAGCTTCAATCAGGCCTTGTCTACACAGATATTTTTGAAAAGACCTTGCCTAATTAAAACGTCTCAGGCCACTAACATAAATATTCTCAATAATTAACATAGCTTCACCCCAATTTTCATTTCTGTTTCCTCCTTCTACCTTAAAATACAGCACTGGAACTTTCTGCTGCCACCAGTTTTACCGGCTGAAGCACAGAGGAAACAGTGTTGTGGTTATTCATAAAGACATGATACCCACAGGCTGAAGAGAGAGATCCACATCCCATCCATGCAAGAACATCTATTCTAATTCATTATTTTATTATGAACAAAACTGGATTTTTCTCTCTTCCTTCAATCTCCAGTTCCTAATGTTGGCTTGTTTCATTAGAGTCCATTTTGTTGTAGGATTTTTCATTAATAGATTTCTTAATATGGAGGAAAATTCTAAAACCTAACTGAAGAGGTCAGTGAGTGGTTAACATCAAAACTGAAGTAGTATGATTTCCATTACATGACTTTTCTTGCTTTCAGGTTACAGACTGGCATGTACAGTTGTCCCCCCTACTTTCACAACATTTGTATTAGGTTACCTTTGGAACCAATACCTTTGAATTACATTATCTTTGAGATCAATACTTTGTGTCTAATTTTGCTAAAGTTTGCCAAGGAGTTGAAAAGTTACTACTTGAACACATGTGCAGGCACCCATATACGCCCACCGTGATTGCACAAGTTTCATTTCCTTAAGAAAACAGACTGAAAACAAGAGGCAAACCCAGAGAAGTCAAAATTGTGTCTCCTAATTTAATACAATATCCACATTCTAGCAAGTGAAAAAATGAAGTATTTAGTTTCCCCTGTAAGTTCTACAGGTTAAAAGCAGCCTGTTCCAATGCTTTTTGGGCCTAAATGCAGGAAATCTTGATTCATTTGCTGTTAGTCAGTTGTGTAATTTTGGTTGAATTCTCATCTCTCATTTCCCCTTTTTCCTGTTTAGACACAGTTCAGTCACGTGGAAGCAAGCACTTTGTCCATGTCTTTACATTGCTCAGCATGCTGATGCCCAGGGAAGACTCTAAAAATCAATTCAAATACATAGGGCAGCATTCCTTTAGTGGATTATTGTATAATAAACCAGAACAGAAATGAACACCTGATGAGTTCAGTCACCAATACATCAGAAAATAGAGCTGTTCACAACAAATTTTTTTGAATCTTCCTGCAGATTAGAGGGGATTTGTTTTTTGACTCTGTATTTTAAACTGCTACATTTTTTATGCATTATTTAAAAGCAAGAAAAAATCAAATCAATTACTCCCCATGAAGAATTAATCCAAATTACTAGTTTCTTCTCCTGTTAAGCACTCTTCTTAAGGATTCTTCTCTTAAGCACTCATTTCTTTGGCTATTTAGAAAATGCAAGGATCCTAAGAGTGAATTACGGTCTTACTATTTCTCCTTTTTCTAAATTGAGATTGAAAACTACATTGAGAAATTCTGTCTAGTTTTGATATTGCTGATGGTGCAAGTGCAGATAACTTAGTAGGATATTTTAAGTGAGTTCAAAAGAGCTAGAAAAGTCTGGGTTGCTCAGTACCTTACTGTAAACAGAGAAAGGGATGGATTCTACAATTAGATAGTAAACGTGCACCACACCCTAGATTCAGTTACATCAAAAAAAGTGACAGGTTTTCATTCACACTGCCTCTCTGAGATGCTGTTTACCTCTGCTTTTCTTTCAGCACAGACTAAACTACTGAATTTGTGCTGCAAGTTTAATGTCTATAAATAAGGATTCTGAACTGCTAAAAAGCCATCCTTGGCTTAACCATAACTGCTGTAGCTTCATTTTGCATGAAAACTGTGTGCTGTGCTTTGGACTAATATAAGTGGTCCTATAAAGCCTATCCAAATTATGGGGAAAAGTCAATAAAATTTCAGCTTAGCCTAGATGTCCATCATTCTCAGTTTATGTTAAATCAGTAAAAAGTTCTATATTGAGAAAGCCTCCTCTTTCCTCCAATCACTTTTAGACCTCCTTTTTCTTATGTATAGTGTGTTCACAAAGGCTTATTTCTCTTTCATACACTATTCTAGGAATTGCCAATGTTCAGAAACTAATGATTAATTTGCTTGCCTAATTGGTAACTAATAAGAATTTGTTCCTGATTCACAAAAGAAATTTTAAGAAAAAAATCTTTGACAACAAGATATCACTAGTATACACAGCATCAGTTAACAGCTGAAAAACCCTTTAAGATAACATTAACTCTATGCTCTGTGCTTGGAATGTGAGAACTAGAATGCTTCAATGCTCTTTCAGCCTCGAACACTGCATTTAGATAATACATTGACTACTTAAAGCAAGACTCAGAAAAATTCTGGGTTTACTTTTTCCTTAAGCAAACATTTCCATCATGTGTTGTTACAGACTTTATAATAGGCTATTTTGTACTTAGACTGCTGCTTTGGGAAGAATCCCAAGTAGTTGGGGTTCAGCCTTGCAATGAATGCAACAGAACAGTCATGAAGAAGAACCTTTTCAGATCCCCTGGGTGAAAAGAAATTTTACTTTGGGGATTAATTCTGTTTCCACGTTTTTTTTTTCCAAATATCTTGTGATGAACTTTGAAGCAGCACCTTGTGCAAATTGTGAAGTAACTACAGAATGCTGCTTGAAAAAACTAAGTAGTGCCTCTGTATATCAAAGATCAGAGCTAAAGCATCAGGAAACTGGCGTCAGGGAAGGCCTATGATATACACTGCATGGATGTTTTCTGTAGCTTAGCTATATGACACTTGTACCCACTCAGCTGTATGTGGAGTACAGAATAGGCTTTTTCAGATTTTCGGCAAGATAAGAAAGATGCAGTGTATGTTTTTAGACCAAATCCTTACAACTGAGATAAGTGAAGTTGCTGTGTAAAAATCAGATCATAAATAAGAGAAATAAGTTGACAACATAGAAAACATTACTTAACATTATTTTGAAAAAAAGCACAGATATTTATCCTTTATTATCAGCACTTTCATGAACAAAATTTACTTACCAAGCTTTGTACATCTATAAAATCTAGCTTGTAGTTTACTAATTCTGCCATTCATTAAACAGTCATTATTAGACCTACTACATCTCTTAAAATGACTCATGCAATTGTGTGTAGAATTACAATAACATCCTGGTTGCTAGGGCGCATGTCATCACTGTGACTTATAAAGTATCTGTTAGAAATACATTTTATTTAATTATATAATGGTCAAAGTTTATGGGGAGTTTTATTCAATAAATGTGTCTACCAGTACTTAATTATGCCAAAGAGCATGACATTTTATTCCTTCACATAAATACTGAGTCAGTTGTATTGTACACAATCCCTAACTGATACATATGATGATTTTTTTTCCCATTTCAGTTAACAACTTTTTATTTCTCCCATAGAATCAACGAATCATAGAATAGTTTGGGCTGGAACGAAGCTTTAAAGGTCATCTATTTCACCTCCGTTGCAATGATCAGGGACATATATACATACGATACAGTAGTTTCCTGGGTGATTTTCCTTGGCTTATTTTTTTCCCCACTGGCCCACTCTGTCAATATTGTTGCTTGCCTGTCATTAGGTTATATATTTGTCTCCTGGCTTTTCGTGAGGACCAGTACAAAAACATCACCTCAGTTGTGCATATAGTTTTTGGTATTGATACCGAAAATGCTGAAAAATAAGCTCTCTAAGATTTGTTTTGAAGTTTTAGAAAGCAAGCATCCTTTATTTCAGTGCTCGGTTACCTGAGGGAATAATTTCATGCACAATGAGACAAGAGCTGGGGACAGAATATATATCCAACTTACATGGATATGATAAATTCTCCCTGCATATTCTAATTTTATTATGAACTTCAACACAGCCAAGTCTGTCTCTGCTAATTAGAGTTTCAGAGCTAGATCTCTGTTTGGCCTTGCAATTTTTAGATAAGTAAGAAAAAACATTGTCTGGGTACAACACTATTTGAAAAAAATATACTATATCAGAAGAACAGTCTGTGTCTGTCTGTCTAAATTAAAAAAAATACTGCCACTTAGATATCACTTAACTGAAGTTAGTTAGAAAACCAATTCTACAGCAAAACCACTGAAGTCAAAATATTCCATTCTCTGCAAAAACAGCTGCTTCTTGCATCACTATATGCTTCAATGTCTTCATCTTACAGCTACTGGCTTGTTTATGCACATGGCTCTGTGTTTGTCTCTGCATGAAAGGCTTTCATCCAGAGACTGAGGAGATGTACAAGTGCCATCACTCCTCTATCAGTACAACTTTCTCCAGAATTTATGCTTGTGAGTAGTGTGACACAATCTGAGCTTTAAGAACAGAGCTGTATCTGCCACACTGTTATTCAATTTTAAATTGTATCCTGAAAAACCTGTGTTAAAAGAATGCTAAACCTGCAAAGTGGTGGGGTCAGCATATGAGGAGACCAGAATTCATGCTGCCCATAAAAGTAGAAGTGGGTTTTTCCATTGCAAAATCAAAACAATCAGAAAATATATTCATTTTATGTCAATCCAAAAGACTTTTTTTTAACTCAACATATGTTTTTCTTAGTTTTGATTCACAAAAATTACTTTGTTGTGAATCATTAAGAATTTATTTATTCCACATAACAGTTGGATCTATTCAATTGTTAAGTTAGCTAAGTAATGAAACAAGGCATGAGTTTTCAAAATGAAACATCAAAATATTTCATCATTTATGAAACAAAATCTTTTGCCTCAATAATTGAAAAAAATCCTAGAGTTTAATATTCCACTCCTCTCAGATTCTGCTGGTGTTTGCAAATAGTGTTAGTATAGTAGAAAAGTACATTTTTTATTATTAAAAAAAATCCCTAGATTTATATAAATCCTTACTTTAGTCTCTAGGTAAACTTGCTTTATTAGACAGTTTTTTTCTACATAAGAGCATATTATTTCTGCAGGACTTCTGCCTAATGGCTGTCCATTTAGTGCACACAATAATCAATATTGGAAGTACTGTATTGCAAGGGAGGGAGCTAGATAAAAGGAAGAGGACAAGTGACATTAAAAGGGAAAGTGGTGATACAAAAGTATGATAACTGGAGCTCTTCAAAGGTCAGTCTTTAAACAGTTCTTGTTTATTAATTTAATTAATAAGCTTCATATGGGGATGCAAGAGTGTGCAAGAGTTTGCTATTTTGCCAATAGCAAAAAACACGACTATCATTAATGTAGAAGGCGGCTGCCATATCCTGGAAGACCTGGATGACTGTAAGGACTGGAATAATGTGCAAGCCATGAAATTTAATGAAGTACAAATACTCCTTAGAACTAATACTGAGATTTTCTGTTAATTTGTGAGCTTACTGACTGGAAACAGCTGTGGTGGGGAAAATGGTAGAGTGGTTGATCGCAGAATGATTTATGAGTCACTGGTGTGAAATGGCTGTGGAAGAGGCAAGTGTACTAGGTGACATTGGTTACAGTAGTGTTGGAAAGCAGCTGTGTTATTTAATGTGCAGGTGATATCTCATCTACACTAGTTCTTGGCATCCAAGGAGAATTCAGAGTGAAACAAATGTGGAAGGAGGTGCTCCAGTTCTCTGCTTTATTCCAATCTGTCATAAATGCTTGTTCATTTAGTTGCATATATGAAATGTTGTTCTAAAGGAAAACATTAGCATAAGAACAAATATAAACTTCCTGTGAATAAACTCAGGTTGAGCATTAGAAGTTTCTGGCAAAACGGTCAGTAAAATCCAGAGATGGCTGGGTTATGGCCATTAAGGGTAAGCAATTCAATAAGCCTTAAAACAAGTTCTGAGCAGTTAGGAAAGGGATTAGATTATGGGGTTGGCAGCAATTACAGGAAATTAGACTTAGTGACCCATAGCATAATTTAGGTCTGATAGTCATATGGTCCTATGAACAATTTGCTGTTTTCTGCAGTATGCTGCTCCATGAATTATTTATAGGTTTTTGCAGTCTGCACAGATTACATAATAATTAGCTTCTTTTTACAATTTCTGTTCTTATTGCTTAATTAATTTTAATACAGACTGAAAGAAAAGCTCTTTATGTTGTATATATGGAATACCAAAGTGCTTATGGTAGCTCAAATCTACAGAAATATCCAGCTAGTGGCAAACAGCAGGATGAAAAAGTTCAGCTCAAATAGTTGCAGTTTGCTGGTTCTAAAGAAGAAAAAGTAAGTTCTTATTATGGAAAATTATAAGCATTATAATGCTTACAAAATGATTTCCCCATATGTATTGCACTTATTGTCCTCCTTAAAAAAAAAAGGTAGGAATGTTGTTTTTAACCTGTGGGTTTACTGTGCTTTGATTTTTGACACAGCCTGTATGAGCGTTTCTGAAAATTGTGATATGATACGTGTTTTTAAAGTGTGCTTCTGGGAAATCTTTTTGCCTGTCAGATAGGGATTTTGTAAAATCTGACAAGAAAAAGAGTATCAATCTCATCACCAGATAACAGTCAGTTTCTTCTTTAACTTTCTTTCTCAGTCATGTGCAAGTACTTTCTATTTAATCAGAATTCCTGAACAGTCAGACCTGAACTTTTCTCACACTGTAAGGTGCTGCAGGTTGCACAGGTGCATTTGAGACGTGTTTTCTCTCAGATGTTTATTGAAGTTTTGGATTTAAGCCAGAATTTGTATGTTCATGAATTTCATTTTACTGTGTTTTATCAATGTCACTCGCTATACGCTTTAATGCCGAAGATAATTCTGCTTTTTCTACCATTCCTTTCAAAGAGACATAAAAAAAATAAAATGGAAATTTTAGCATATGCTTTTCTTGGGCATTAAGTAAGAGTTAAATGCCCATGTTCTTGTTTTACCTAGAATTGAGCAGTGAGTAGTAAATTAAATGATAATCCTTCAAGTTACTTTAATTATGGAAACTGGGAATGACTCGTTTTCCTACAGGGTGTCAAAAACTAAGAACAGACACAGGATACATCCTCCTATTTTGATCTGCTTTCACCCTCACAAGAAAAACATAATGTATGTATTTGTCACAGAAATAAAGCCCTATTAGTGAGAGCCTTAGGTACCTTGCGTTCAATATTTAATTACATTTTCAAGATATAATATCTCAATATACCTTTCAGCAGCAGGAGTAATGATTTGAAAGGAGCAATTTTCAGAGATTACTATAGATAAGTACATAAAGTTTCAGATGTTATCAGCAGTGTTTCTGAGTTTTATAGTGATTGATTAAAGAAGAAGCTATGTCGCTGAGCACTGAGCCAAAGAAGAAAATATATCCTTAGGCTGTGAAGAGATCTTAAATGGATGTTCCCTTTACAGCCTGCGTGGAACTAAAATGAAAAGAGGGAAAGAACAAAAAGTTCTATAAGGAAACATCAAAGGCCATTAGTGAAATGGCTTTGAAAAAGAAGATAGTAGCATATGGCAAAATGATCACCTGCTGCTATAAGAAGAATGATAATATTCAGCTACTAAATGCAGCTGCCTGACTATATTTGAAAAACAACTGAACCTTAAAAATGTATATAACTTGCCTGTGAAGTGTTTTCTCTTTAGTTAAGAGCTTTTTTTAGTTACCAAAGAATAAGCATTTATTAGTTCACGGAATTAAATTATTATTGTCACTGAAAAATAATATTTATTGTTTATGTAATGCATATAGGTAGAGTTCAGCAGATCTACCATTTTAATGCATTTCCACAAACCCACTAGATGTTCTACATGACAATAGATAAGAAAACATTTTAGTTACATGGAATTATTGGTTGATAAAACAATGACCACTTTTAGTCATATCACTTTAATGAGGTCGTTTAACATTTAGTTACTCAGACCATTTAATACTGAGATTAACTGATAAAATTTTTCTAAAAGTTATTGCTAAACACTATTCTCCATTGAACCTAGGTAAATATTTCAATACATATCTCTACTTTATGCTAAAAATGGCCTCTCTGAGAACATACTGACTACATGACAAATTTTACGTATTGGAAACTTTAAAATGGCCTAAAATGCAAAGTTCATTTTGAACCTAGATCCAAACTCTTTAAAATTGTAATGTTATTTGAAATCTGAACTAATTTCAAGATGCACATCCTTCATTTTTTAAATGCTTTCTCAAATAAGTTTTAAGGCTACTCCATATATTTGCCAGTAGACTAACAATTCCTATTTTACTGAAAGAAACAAGTTATTTACAGGAGTAACTTGAATGCATATTATACTGGAAAGCATATTCACCTCATTAGAATTGGTATCTTGCACAGTACCTGGCCTGCACAAAGAAAAGAATCTCTTTTTTTTTTTTTTTTCAAAATTTTCGTGTTCTTGGTCCAGGTGGCAAGTGACTGCTGAGGTCCAAGAGTGTTTTCTTCTTTGCAAGACTCGTAACAGTCATTGGATAGAGTGAATATCATGTCCTATTGGAGGAACACGTCTTCGTCTCATCTTCACCTTGATAAAAAAACAAAGGACAAGTTGGACAAGCAATATGGTAACCAGAAGCCAAAACTGTGTTGACCATGCCATATCGAGCAATACTGACAAAATCCTATTTGACTTTGAAGAAAAGGCTAGGAATCAGAGAAAAAATATGAACACTAGTGTTCACAAGAACAAAAGGTTAACCACCATCCAGGAGTCAGAAAGATCTGGTGCTTTTCATTGTTTGGTTTTGTTTTTTTCTCTGAAAACAATTTTTTTCTGGGTAACAACCTTCCTGAATCATGACAATTTTTCATTTATATTTCAAGAGAAATTTCTGGTTATATTGTTTTATGCTAAGCTTATGGTACATCTCCCTGGTGCAGTATATCATATGCCAATGTATGTTTTCAGAACTTGGCTGATTCATGATATATTAAATACTTCGCTTTAGCCTTTTTTAAAAAAACAAAACCAGCTTCACTGTTTGAGTGTTTGTTGTCAGAGCCTCCATTAACTATCTCAATATATGTTACATAAAAAGAATATGAAGACTTTGCTAGTCAACCTGGAATACCAGCCCTGTGAATTTCTCAGAGAAGTGTATATGCAGATTTGCATCCTATGAGAACACCCACAGCAGAATGATCACTTGGCTAGAACTGGGATGGTACTGTGCTGACACAGAAAGATTAACTGATTAACTTTCAACTCAAAAACCAGGCAAGCTTTTTTTTTGGTTAAGGGTTTGCAAAACAAGAACTCTGATACTGTAAATTTCTCACATTACCTGAAACGAACAAATTTCTGAGAGCAGGCTCTTAGACTCTGACAATGCCACGTGACGTTACAAAGTAATAGAACATTACTATAGAATATATATATATATTTAAAAATGTTTATCACCTTCTGCCCTTCTAGCTCTCAGACTAAAAATACTGGAAGGAACTCACAGCTAGCTTGGATACACATACTTGGGTGGCATTTTTAGCTTCTGAGCACACAGACATGATGTCTTTATTGATTCCTCTGAAATTAAATGTTCATGTATTTGTTTATAAGTAGCTCCACTATGAAGAATTCCTGAGGAGAAAAAGTCCTGGTTATCTTGTTAAGACTTGTGGTTCAGCAGGGTGTAATGTAGTGGGGTTGAAAAGAGGGTTTTGCACTTAGTCATAAGTGGTGCTAGAGACAATTAGAATCATTAGTATAAGAGTGGCTGTGGGAGGGATTCTGTTACTAGCAGAGAAGGAGAGAATCACAACCCAAGAGTAGTTCCAGAGAAATGCTGCAGCATAGAAATTCCATTCTCTCCTGAGCTCTGGACCTACTGGCTTGTTTCCTATCAGGGAAAAAAAAGAAAAATAGATTTCTGGGCAGAGGAACAACACGTATGCATCAGATGACACAACTAGACAGACATGAATGACAGTCCTGATAAGAGTGAAATTTGTTTTCCTTTCAGTTATTTGGTATTTTATGGTATTTAGCAAGTAAACTTTAGTATGAAATGCTACTGAAGTGGCATGTAAGCAAGTGCAGCATAAACACCTATATTTAAGGAAATCAATTGAGTTAGTACCAAAATAATTGGAAAAAACAAATTAGAAATAAAACCAGACTACTCATCTGTCTTTTACTGTTATCTCTGTGGTTTTACCTCACGTGATTTTAATGTTTGTTTCTCCTTATGTTGTCGTATAAAGTACAACATAATTGGTGGGACCCACTTGACTAAAGTGTATCTGATAGGACTTTATATATCTGATTTTTCAGCAAGTAGTACATTGCAAAACAAAGAAAATCATTTTAATCTTACTCTTCCAGTGGCAGTTAGCTAAAAATAAAGACAGGCAGCTATTTAAGTTCTAAGCTGTTTTTAATAGGAAGTTATTTCTTATGAAATAGGACTTAAATATCTTTTTTAAATAAATAGGGAGGAAAGAATTCTAATAAACTCTGAACTCTGGTCCTGTAACAGTAACATGCATTAATTGTTTTCTTTATGTTATTTGACTACATGCAGAATTGGTAATTGTAAGAGAATCTAAACCACCTCAAAAATGCATAAAACTACATCTTCACTCCATGACAAGCACACATGTAATGATGTTGATACAAAGATACCTTCACGAAAGTATCTTGTCTATTATAATACTGTTTAATTGAATTGATAAAGTGTAATTGGAGCCATACTGAAAATGATAAATTCCCATAAAGTAGCACAATGTTTGAAATGCTCTGCCTTCTCATCATAGGATCCTCAGGGCAGGAACTGTCTTTATTGATGTCTGTACAGATTTTATTTAGGAAAATTAAGCAGAATTACCTCCACTCTCAATTTTAAGCCTCCAGCTTGGAAGGCTAAATTAGTGCTCTACAGTAAGTGACAGAAGGAGGGCACTTCTATGGGGCTATTCAGACGGTCTGTGTCAGAAGTCGAATTGCTGCCCAGTTTAGGTGGTCTGTATCACCTTACAGAAAATATCTTAAATATCTCCATTAATACATACAATTTAGGAAACCTGCTCACCTGTATAGAAACTTAATGTAACTGCATATAAATTAGATAGTACTGTTAAAATTTCTTTCTACAAGATCAATAAAGTATAGGTATGCACTTCACAGGCATGAAATAATAAAAGCCACTGCATCATTTTTACTGTACTATAATTATGTGCAGTTAAACCTAGTCTTGTACGTTCTCTTGCTGCTCTCCTCCATATTTATGCTTAGAGTTTGAGAGTATAAACAGATTACTTTTCTCTCCTTTTAAAATCTGACATATTATTAACAATTTGCTTTTCTAAATACCCTTCTCTGCCGCACCCCCACCCAAACAAAGAAGGGGAATTTGGAAATATAGGATTAGAAACTACTTTTTGAGTCACTCAGTCTAGTTTCCTTTTATAAATAACCAGGCGATCTCTTTTGTAAAGTAATAAAGCGCCATCCTAAAACCAGTAAGGTTACTTACCCCATTACTCCTATTGTAAGGCTATTTTGGAACTTTAATTTCCTGATGGCTGGAAATCTTCTAATTCACAATCTAAATGTCTTCTTAACACATATATCTACTTGTGTTTTGATTGTCATTAGCCTTAATCTAAATAATACCTTACTTTACCTCTGAAGGGTTTCTCTAACTAATACAATTCTAGCCAATTGAATTTGTCTCCCCTTGAAATACATACTCTTTTTTTTCCTTTCATCATTCCAGGAGTTCTTTGGATTGCCCTGTCAGCAAAGTATAAATAATTGCCAAGGGTAGCAAGATTCAAAGTATAAGAATGGAGGCCAGGCTTTTTTAATCTGTCTAAAAAGCCCAAAAAAATATTTACACCAGTTTTGCTGCCAACTCTTAGTTTTGTAGAAGGATGGATTTTCACAAGAGTGGCATGTCATTTGTGTGATATTTTGAACTTTTACAAGAAAAGCTGCTGTACAAAAAGTATACCTGGAATTTACTTGTAATAGTGAAACCTCCATGATGAGAAAACATTTGCAATAGAACTGAATGAAGACCCTAATTTATCTCTGCTTTTTGTACAATGTGCAGCATTTACATTACTTGAGAGAGAGCTTTATGAGTTGTATTTTTCTAGGCCAATAAGGACTACACTAAAATTTTGCTCCTACCTGGGGGAACTTACTTGGGTTTACTGATAGCAAGTGTCTAATATTGATGCATGTGAACAACCATATTAGTTTCATAGCAAAAGTTATATAGGTATCAAAAGTTGTGTTGTAACTTTTATAAAATCACGGTTGTGATAATAATAAAGTCTATAGTTATTTCAAGATTTTAAGAGTTCCAGTTAGCTTAAATTGAAATGCTTATATACATGTATGTATAAAAAAAGTTTAGATAAATTTAAAGAAAGACATTTAGACAGCATTTTATTTTGTCTTAAGCCACCTAGAACACTACAAAGCCAGAAGAATTTTAATGGAGTTGCCATTGATTTACAGGTTAATTAGGCTCATGATCCATTAATGAGAGAATGCTGATATTAATGGATGAGAAGTGTTTTCATATCTACACCGACAATTTTTAAAAATCTTTAAGTGGATGAAATCAGAGCACTTTAAACCTTAAATCTACATCTGGACTTTGTTTTCAGAAGTGCCAGTCACTGGATATTTCAGTTTTCTCTGCACTTGATCTGCAAAACCAGGTCTCTCGTGGTCCCCATTGGTGACTACACCAATTCTTCTTAGTACTTACTATTGCTGTGCATCAGCCTAGGTATTTTGAGATAATCAGTCAAAATGGTATTTAAATTCAAACAGCTCATAAAACTCTAGAGCTCTTCTTTTAGTTATCAAGTACTATTTCAGTCAACTTTATGGAATCTGCTTACCTTAGTGGTAGAAGGTGAACTATCAACACTTTGACTGCGCTAACCATCAGTGAGAACATTTTCAGCACCTGATCTTTTCTTCTCTCCTGTGTGCCCCTTGTCTTTGGACCCTGTCCCTCAGCTGGTCGTGTAATGCTAATGGAGCCACCCTTGCCCTGAGAAGCAGTCATGTGTCTCCATCATGGAACTGTATTTCAGAGGTGCAGCAAGTGAAGTGCGGATGAATGGGAAGCCAGGACCAGCAGTGATGGAGTTACTTCTACTTGGCTTCCTGTGCTCAATCCCTTCGCATGCAGACAGGTTTCAAACATAGTGGGGAGGAGGCCTTGCCGGCCTAGCAGCACTGAACACAGTACTTTTAGAAGCTGAATACCTGAGACAATGAAGCTGTTTTCCAAAAATGTATTTGTTGAGGTGTTAAAATCTAAGCTATTTTCATTAATTAATCATAATCATTTTAATTATGGAAAAACTTGGGTTTAAATTGGACATTAAATACACTGAACATCTGGCTTTGAAAAATTAGTAGAAAATTATGAGTTGTCATTTTCAAACAATAAATTAATAAATATCAATTAATATATATTTTTGTTAAGTACCACAAGTTGCTTGTTGCTCTCTTCACATTGTTCTTTTCATTGTCAGTCATGTAACAGACATTATCTTGGCACTATGGCTTTGAATCTTGATACCTGACTTGAAGAGAATGGGAAGGATTTTTATTTTTTGAAAAAGCAGCAGGTGGAAAGTGACTTGGTAAAGATGACAGATGACTGAAAAAAAAAGCAGCTGCCTACTCTTTAGTCAAATGCGTGCTCTTTGGAGCAGCTGAAACTCAAAATTTTGACACTAAAGGATGCAGCTTGCTTTGCTTCATGCTATATCATCACATCCAGCAGTATTAACAGCGTACATCAACCAGAATATCTTCTTCACAGAACATGAAAACATTTACAAGCTGCTCTCAATCAGACACACTTTAACGCAGTAATTGCTGAAGTGGAGTACCTCTCAACATGTACCTTTTGTTCTGCAATTAGCTTATGGTTTCTTAAGCAGGAAATCAGCTTTAGGGGTGGTGGTTTTTCTGCAGCTAACATCACCAACGTAGGGATTGTTTGATCTTTGCAGGTTTTTAAACGGGTAGTTTTGTGCAGTCAATGGAGACAGTTAAGCATCTCTGTAACTACCTGAAAATATCTCATAAAGTTATCAATAAATGGGTTTAGAAATTACTGAAATGAGAATTTCCTCACATTCTAATACTTTTCTACAGTTAGTTGTCTTGAGAGCTTGTATATTTATGAAAGATTGAAACTAAATGGAAGAAATAATATGCTTATGCAATAATATACTAACTTTGCTTCCTCTAAAACATGAACAACAGAAGTTTTGCTTGTTTGAGGGCTACATTTTGAAACGGAGAAGAGCAGTCCTATAGCCGTTGCACTGGAACTGGTGGATTCTGCTTCCATTCCTGGCAAAATTTCCTCCGAGAGCATGTGCAATTCATAGTCTGTTTCTATGGGAAATATCTCATTTCACTTTTACTTTCTGCTGAAAAGAGTTACAAATACCACAATCTGAAAAGTGCAGTATTTCTTTATTTTTTACTGTATTGCTTTTAAGAAAACATGGATGATAAACATTTACTTGAAAAAAATACAATACTTACAAGATATTGTGGCAATTGAAGAGTAAATTGAAATCGAATGTAGCGTGGGAAGCTAGGATGACATGTAGCGATTTCACCTTGACAGCCTTTCACTGAAGGTGGTACAGCAAAAATCTTGACACATCTTGACACCAGTGTGAATGCCTTCAAGTGGAAGGCAAGTAATTTTTTTTCATATGCCATAAGAATTTAAATTTATCGGTAGTCATGAGACAAAAGAAAAACCAGAACTTCAGCATTTCCTAGATGAATGCTGATTTTATGAATATTTTTAGGAGCAAAAGTAAGTAACTAAATATAAAATTAATTTCAAAATGACATATAAATAACATGTAAAAATAGCTATATATACATACTTAGAACTAGTTTGCCTAGTAGAATAAAGCTGTGGAAAAAGTACAATATGGCAATCTGGAAAATTGAGATATCTGGAAATGTCATGTTAAAACCAGTGCAGATCCAGAGATCACAAAGAATGGAGAAAATGTAATTATACAGCAGGAGGTTATTTGCCTCTTTTGTTTGCTGTCTCGAGAAACTTTTCAGAGTCACTGCCTTCTCCTAAGTTCTGATTCTCAGTGTATTCAATCTCAGTCATCTTTTATGTTTTCTTCTAAAATAATTGAAAAAATAGATGGGCAGATGTTTCATTCTAATCCTGTAAAATAAACAGTTTTACTATATGAAATTTCAAGTTTATTTTAATAGGATCGCTGACTACATTAGCATTAAATATGGTCAGGTTTTATTTATCTTGAGGAATGAGATAACATAGTTAATAACATACCTAATACAATACTTAGGTAATAAAGCTAGAAGAATATACAATGAGTTGTAATAAAGACATTATTAACCACTGAACATTTAGCTGTGAAGTGCAGACAGTTTCAAAAGCCTGCAAGCTTACACAATGAGACATGCCACATACATCTCTATCAGCCAGGGAAGGTGCATGGCCATGGTCATGTGCTACTGCTTCCAAGTGACAAACTCTATGCCCTGAGGCTGGGTCACATATGACCACCCCAGGCACACTGACAGTGCAGAGACCTAGCTCCCATAGTCATACAGAGAAAACTGACCTGAGCTTCTCTGAACTAACAACATGCTGAGTCTATGGAATGGATTAAGATCTACCCACATATAATAGAAAGGTGTCTATATGTGTAAGAGGTTTCAGGATTGTGGCTTTGTAAGTAACGAGGCTGTTTCTAACCACACTCACATATAACCCTTACGTCAGTGCTGTTTGCAAACATAATGAAAATAGGAGTAATAAATGTGACTTTACTACTGTCACCTACAATAATGCTGTATGTTTGTGTCTGTTTGTCAGTAGACTATTCAGATCCAAAAATGGGTGATACAAAAGTTATACTGTGGTCTCTTAAAACAGTCACTGTTGTCTAAATCAGGGTCTGTTTTTTTCTCCATCATATTTACTAAACAGTCCCAACTTGTGGAAACATTCTTGGTGCTTTACTTGAATTGTTTGCGTAAAACCAATTGAAGGTATGCTCCCTTTACCAACTGGCTCTTCAATATGAGCTGGACTCAAAAGCCATTGGAAATCTTTGTATTTATTACAAAGGTAATAGGATCAGGCCATAAACAAAAATGTGTAAGTCATAAAGTACCACTGCTTTTACCCAGTTAGGATTACTGATGCTTTATGAAAAGAGAGGTTGTGTAGGTCAGTGGATAGTTAGTGGGATTGAATTTCAAGGGGGAAAAAAAGAAGTAACAAAATAACAGTGAATACTCTTGTTGTTATATACTTTTCTACTAGAGGGGAAAAAAGTCATTTTGTGTAAAGAAATTAGATTAAAGCAACTTCAGAGATTAAAAAAAGTGGAGGAAGAATTGGGAGAATATATTAAATAGAGGCACAAAATAATTCTCTGCTGTCCTCTAAACATTTAGTAGAAAGAGCCTGGTACAGATGGAGGTTTAGGAGGAACCCAGGACCACACAGGAGGAGAAGGACAAAGTTAGAAACAGGGCCCACGTTTCCCATCCCATGCACTGGGGTATCAACAACCCTACACTAACTATGTAACAGATGAGTATGGGAAGACCACAGGGAAAACTGAAGAAGGAGACCCTCTGTGTGCTCTTCAAAGTAAGTTTGCTTGAAACTATGGAACCTCAGGTTGTTGTTCCTGGGTCAAAGAGAGCCATTTGGTTACAGATAAGCACAGCAGAGCCTTCCAGTGACACGTACATCACTGTGCAGTCTATGAAACTAAACAACGCCATCATTAATATTTTCTACAGATTTTATTTCTTCAAATGCTCTCACTGTTGCTATGTTAACACGTAATCTGCCTCAGGTTTCTGCCTCACTGCACACATGAAAGCTTCATTGCATTAAAAAAAATAGAGAATGGGGTTAAAAGGGGAATCTGTCACTTCTGTTCTCTGTTGTATTCCAGTAAAATCCTCCTTTGAACTGGCAGATGAAATTTAGTTACTACTTGTTTTTGTCCTACCCCAGCTCTAGCTCTAGATACAGCAGTGTGACCCTCAAGCCTGCACTGAGTTCCTAAAACTACATACATTCCATTGCAAAATTATTTAGTGACCATTGTACCTAGTGATATATTACATTCATAAATTGATTAAATTATAGTCTGTTGTGAAAGTGGCTTGAGACAACTGATAATGAAGAAAAATACTTCTCCAACATTCAAATCCTTTGGTACCCTTCAAACTGATTCCAAAAAGCAAAGGACACTAATTGTGTAGGCATAGCTTTAAGCTTAAAAACCTTTTTATGCAAGAAATTAAGGCTTCATCAAGAAAATAACTGTTGAAATCTTAATATCTTTTAATGACAGCCACATTTGAAGAGCAATTTTATAGCATAATGATCCCTGTTGCATAATTTGGACAGGCTTTTGTTCTCATTTTAATTTCCTATACACACCTTGCTTTGCCATTTATCCTTCCCACACCAATTCAAAGGGAGAGATCAAAAGTCAGGAGAGAACACTTCAAGATTTGGGTCTGCAGTTAAACTTCTAAAGATTTCAGAAGAGCTCCTACTTCAGACATGTTATGGCATATCTGACTAAAGCCTTGGGTGCCTCATATGAGTCTTGGGCAGCTGCTTTCCACCTGAGATCCCGTTGTAAGCACAAGTCCAGAATGGCAACTTTAAATACCCCCCACTCGGCTTCCATACAGGACTAGAAGTATCTAAACTTCCCCGCTCTTTGATTTTTATATTCTGCCTAGAAGATGTGCCAGAAGAGGCATTTCTGGCCCTGTCTACTTTACCACATATCAAAGGTTGTCTGATATCTGAAAATTACTTCTTCAATCTAAACGTTCCTCCAGTAATGATCTGCAAGGCTTCCTCAAAACAGGCCTATAGGACGGAGTAAACTCTAAAACTAAGTTTCAGATTCTTGCTTTATTATCAGTGTAGCGGGAGAAAAGGTTTATACCCATCTTTCATACAATTTCGTAACAGTTACAGCATTTGCCAGGGAATGCAATTTTCACTTTTTTGTGCCAAGGAGAGTCAAACACACATCATTCTCCCATTAAAGAAACGGACTAACCATCAGTTGTTACCCTTAGTACATAAATTGCTGCATTGTGGTATACAAAAGGTCAGAACAGACAATCTAAGAGTCACATATGGTAATCTATGAAAATAAATAAATTAATAAATAAATAAGGCATTTTACCTCTGAGCCAGTACTTTTACAACGTGATAATTTGCAAAGGCAACAACGAAAAACTAAAATCTTGTCCTTCTGAAACATTTGTGAAAAGTTCTGTGACACAAGACATGATGCTTTATTTCCCATCTAACTTTTGCCTTGAGGTCTGCCAAAGTTAATGCCTTTGTACTTTCAGCTGACTGAGGATTTCAGCAGGTGAGCTGAGTCCTATACATAGTTTGTGAGGCAGTTATGATCTCAAGTATTCTATAAATGTGTAATATAAGAGGAATCTTAATTTCCTTTCCATGTCCAGAATTATACCAATCTGAAGATTTTATTTCCTCCCAAGAAAGTTTTAACTTTTTTTTTTTTTTAATTTTCTCTTTTCTGAAAGGGAAGCAATTACCATTTTTGCTCTGCTCTGAAGACCTTGCTTGAGACTAAGCTATTGTTGTCCCTGCATTTAGAGAACAAGCAGACTTGCAACAGATGCCTTGAGAACTTGGAGAAGTCTGCAATCGTTGCTGATGAACAAAGAGGTGCAGCAGCCGCTAAGACGCAGATCTCTGCAAGACATAAACAAACAGAAGCATTTATGCACACTAGAGGCAGGGTAAGTGTCATTATCCTACTTATATCTTTAGACCAGATTTGTAGATAGTAGCTCTTGTAAGACCAGCTGGTCTTACAAAAGAAAAAACAACCAGAAAAGCTTTTAGGCACTCAGGATCTTTTTCAAGTCTAAAATAAAAATACGGAGTATAAATGCTACCTCCCCTCCAAAAACCTTCACTCCTCCCAAAAAAAACCCCAAATATAAAAAAAAACCAAAACCCAAGCCTCATCCAAAACAAAAGTTAGAAAATATTTTAAATTGTTATTAAACAGATCTATCATGCCAGGATTTCAAACTGCTTTTGTTTTGTATATCTTGAAAATAAACCCTAAATATAGAATTGCATTCCTGAATAGAAACCAAAGTCTGCTATGAGTCTGTTCTCTGAAAAATTGAGCGCTCTAGGAAACTGAATGTGAGTAAAAGATTATCTCCCCTAAGGATATTTGTCCTGAATGATCAACATTGCCTAAGGCATCAAAAAAGCACTAACTGTTTTTTATATCTACTATGTGCTACTATTCCTACAGCAACTAAAACTTCTAAGTGTTTTTCTAGTATTGTTAAATAAAAGCATGCTTTCCAGGACAGTGGCTTGAATTCAGGGAAATGTTTCCTGGGCTTTTGCATGTATTTATGTACTAGGGTCCTCCCCCACATTCCCAGTTGTCATACATGTATGTTAAGGTAGAAATATGTACCATGAACTTCTGTGTTAGCTTTAGCCTTTTACCTTTCAGATTTATGTTAAATAAACCTTATTCAAAGTGGAGAATGCAACACCTGCCTTTCGTTTTGACTCTTTTCTTTCGGGGTATCTCTGTTCTTTTTAATGTTATTGCTAAAGTAGGAAGCAAATTCATTATTTCTTGGATCTTTTAACATCTAATGCAGTATTTCCAAGCTGCTGAGTTGGATGTTACTAGTCTTCATTTATGACTTCCATCTTGGTCAATATGAGTTGATCTGCCTTGCCTGCATGTTGCTTAAACTGTCCTATAGTCTATAGTTATAGTCAATAAAAAAATTATAAATATTGTAAGTATGATGTGGTTGTATCAACATATATTTTAACTCATGAAGTCAGCTGTGGTTTTAAGCAGCAGATGTGAATATCTGTTGACAGCTTGTTCAAATCTGCTTTTATTTTAAGGGTACATCCTGAAGTTTGACGTACAGATCAATGTTTTTTTTTTACTGAAATATATTCTGCATTGAGAAACAGCTTAAAACATTGTCCCTGTTAGAGGTATCTTAACACCTTTTATTTTGAATGCTGCACTTTAGGGTTAAAAACAATGGGTGAAGATAGCATATCTAGTTGTTAAATCATTCTATCAGAGGTAAATCACCAGTTTCAGACCATTCAACCACTCAACTACATGAACTGGAAGCGAGAGAAAAACAGAAAAGAAAGAACACTCTTATTAGTGCTGTTAAAGATAAAATGAAATGTATTATAAGTGCAAAATGTCATGCACGGTGCCAAGAACAAACTCTTAGCTTCAGCCCTGCTTGAAAGCATCAAGTTCTTAAATAGTGTCCATCCATACTGAATTGAGTTGACCAGGGTGGTATCATCAGTAGCTAAGCTCCTTTGAATGAGAAGCACTCCTTGAATTTCATACACTGGTTTCCAAGACAGTGTGTGGCTTCAAAAAAATTGTCCCTCTGCTTAGTGTTGCATAAGGGCTTTTCAAATTTCTCAGCCTAATCAATAAATCTTATTACTTTCAGTCATTTTCTGGTTCTTTCTTTTCTAGTACACTTCCAAATGAAGCGATGAACTTGAAACCTGCTCAGAGTCAATTGATTTATTCTAATTAGCAATTAAGTTATCAGCTTCAGCTTGTTTGGCTGAAGAAGTAAGGCAAAACCAGCCCTTGTATCACTGCAATTAGAGATACTTGCACTCTTTCCCAACAAGTTCTGAGTTTGTTCAGGGAGCGGTACTTTGGAGGAAGGTCTGTTTGCCATGCTCCTCGTGATGCTACACTGCTTGTGGAAGTAGCTTGCTTCTGCTTCTTCTGGCTTGTTTACGAGAGTGTTATGTTTACGTCTGTTTAAAGCTCTTATTTCTGGAGTACCTTCCAAAATTCACAAAACCCCTACACTAAATTTAGTTGCTCAAGGTATTTTTCCTCCCCAAGTGCAAACATATACTTATATATGGATACTGCAGAAGAGTGTCTATGTGTGTGCAGAAATATATTTGTGATTTAATCATTACATGCTGGGTGTGAAAAGGAGCATAAGCCTGGCCCTCCTGATGACAAAATAGTTATGCCATTTACTCCATTCAGGACAGGATTTCACTCATAGCTTCTGAAAATTATAAGTATTTAAAATTCCAGAAGCTTTCTATGTCAGATGGGGGTGGGGCACGGGGGGGAAGGGAAGTGGCCATATAGCTGTTTACTTTATTTGTTCTAACTCAATTTAGAAAGAGTGTAGTAACTTTGAATTGGGATGCTGGAACTGGTTCCAAAATTAGATGCCTAGTTCTTAATCACAAGTAATTTTTCTGCCTCAGTCTCTACCTATAAATAAAGCAGAAATGTATTACAATAGTTACCTAAATGGTATTCAAATATTTGACAAATATTTTTGACAAAAGAACTAGATAACACCGTGGCTTTACATACCTTCTACAAAATGTGAAAAGATGACCTCCATCCCTTTTTGGAGAAAAAAGTACAGCACCTACTATGATCCCGTGTTTTTTCTTAGGTGAACACTAAATGGAAAATACTTGACCTAAAAAGTTTCAAATATTAAACAGATCACAGCTCCCTCTTGTGTAATTCATCATTTGTACAGGAAACTAACTTAGGCAGACAGAACTTTAATTGAATTCTATGATAACTATTTATTTTATTCCTTTACTTTTACGTTTCTCATCAGTGATATTTTAGGTCTTGGAATTTCATGTTTTTATGTAATTTCAATGCCAGGACAGATAATACTACTTACAGTAAGGCTGCATTAAACTACATTTAGAGGAATATTACTTTTGATCAATGATGTAATTTTGACATACATAATCAAAATCTTGGGGTTTTATTTCAGAAAATTTATGTCTAATGTACTATTTAGTATTGCTGTTAGGTCTTTCACATAACTTTCTAAGGCGTGTGTGCATTTATATTTTGATAACTTTTCAAAAACCTCTAGCTATTCTTCTTTTATTTTCTAGTTTTTGTGTCCATAGGCGTTTACAGCACCATGATGTAGTTTTATGATTCCACGTCTAAGCTTCTTTTTCTATTAGTGAACTAAAACTCACTTTAGAACTAGTACCAGAATATGTATAAAGGAAAAGCTGGAAAGCTTATTTTTGCTACATTTATTTCTAACTCTACCCAGAAAGATTGTATTTAATTTACTTGACTGTATTTAATTTACTTTACCTTTGGAATAAAAACGTTAAAACAAACAAACAAACCAACAAAACAGTTCATCCTATGACAAGAACATGGTGCCAAACCCCAAACAACCCTCCTGGAGAAGGTGTTGGAGAACGTGGTACAGAACAGGTCAACAACTGCAAATTTAGGCAGTACAAGCAAACCTAGTGCTAATGCTTTAACTGCCATTTAAACAGGAGCGAATTGTGGGTTTGTCCACAAAAAATGATGAAGCATTTTATATGTATCTGCACAGCTAAAGCAGGGAACAGTAACATCACTGACCGAAGCAGATGTGAAGATAGTTTAATCTTTTTTCTACCCCAATATCCATCACCATTACCATCAGGTAAGGCTGATATCGTATATTCATTTATTCATTCCTCCTGTAAAATCAGTTTATTCACAATACTGCAGTGTTTTTAAAGTTGATATTTATTTGCAAGTAAACAACCAACCCCTCCAACCCCAAACTTGGCACCCTTAGCCGGAAAGGAGAGAAATACGGAGTTTTTGTGACGAGGATCCCTGCTGCTTGCAGCGCCACCCACTCCATCCCGGCCATCTCTCCCTCTCCCTCTCCCCCTGCGCGGGCACCTCTGGCCCTCGCAGCCCCCGCAAGCAGCCCGCAGGCAGGACCCTTACGCAGCTGCGCGATCGGCCCACGGCGGGGCCTTGCGAGCCGACGGAGCGCCGAAAGCTGCGCAGGAAGCACGCTCCTCCTGAGCAGCCCCTTGCGGCCGTTGGGCGGTTGGGGCCTGATTTCGAACGGCCGGCGGTCCAATAGGAGGCGCGGGCGGGGCGAGCCAGGGATTTGAGCCAGGCGGCAACGGGCGGCGCGAGGTTGCGATGGTGCCGAGCGGTGTCTGAGCGAAGAGTGGCGAGGGCCGGCAGCTCAGGGAGGCGCCGCGATGGCGGAGCAGAGACGCAGGCTGGTGCGGCTGGCGGTGCTGGAGGAGCTCCGGGTCTCTTACGGGATCAAACTGAAGAGCAGGAGCTGCCTGGTGGAGGCCAAGCAGCCCAAAGCGGCAGCCGCGGAGGTGAGCGGGGGAGCGGTGGGAGGGAGCCAGGCTTGCACGGGTCCTGGAGCGGCTTCTCCGCCCCCGGTGGAGGCTGCGTGGGCCCCAGTTCCGGCACCAGTGTCTCTCCTGTAACGCTGCTGCCGCTGCCGGTGCCTGGCAGGGAGCAGCCTCTTCTCGTGGAGAAAAGTCTTAATCCACGCCGCGGGGAATGTCGCGTTTTCCCCCCATTTCCTCGGCAGCTGATTGCCGGAGGCGGGACTCTCGGACAGCCCTGTTGTGACTTAAAAGGGAATGATTTTGTCCCCTCGCCGCCGCCCGTTTAGGGCCTGGATGTTGCAAGGCAGAGCAGATGGTGACAGAGAACCTGTTCCTCTTTTTGATGTTCTCTTAGACACGCGTGGTTCAAGAGCACTGATCCGTGCCTCTGGGCTGTACTAGGCCACGTGACTGTGCTGAGTGTCACTCACTATGGAATTTAAATCTTGGTCGCTGTATTATTTGTTGTAGTACGTAACTACTGTGTGGTTTCTAAAAGCTTCATATCTTTTATTTTACTTTTTTAAGATTTTTGTTTTGTTTTGTTTGAAGGGCTTTATATACATGGTGTGACTATGGATATTTTGGCCCAGACCAAGCTAGCATTTATTTGTGCTCTGTGGAATTAAATCTGCCGTGTTATCTTAAATATCTACTTTCAATTTGAAAAAAAAAAATGTGCTTTCTGTCTCAAGACTATTTTAATAGATGCTAGCTTATACAGCATTGAAACCTGTTTTAGAACACTAATTATCTGGTAGAAAGCATAATTTATTTAAAGCATCAAAGTAACCACTAGTGAGTCCTAAACGAGGTGCCTGTGGAACTGATATGGCACAGAACTAAGCGTTCTCAGAATAAGTATTCTGTAAGGTTGAGAAGATATTATGAAATGCTGCAATTACTCTTAGTCAATACAAACTAAATAAGTTGCAAAAACACATGCTTAAATGGGGTTGATTGGAAAGGGAGAGAGCAAGGTTAAAATTGGAATTAGTTTCTTTCCCCTTGTCAATATCAAGCATATGCATCTAGATTTTTTTTTTTTCACTTGAATGGCAGGTATTAAGAACTGTGAATATGTGTGTCTGTCATAATGAAAGATGTCTATATAGCTGTCTTCAGTGTTTACATTGTATGCAAGGAAGAAAATGTAAATTTAAATATCAGCTGAGGAAGGTAGGAAGAAAAGGTATAGAATAGCATTTGTTTTGCCAGGGGGCATTCTATTTCTCTTGTAAGGGAACAGTTATAATTTTATTTTAGCAACTAAAATAAATCATGACTTCTGATCTGTCAACCAAAGCCAAGTAAAGTGACACTATCAGTTATGAATTCTAAATGTTGACTTGCAAGCCGGTGGAATTCTCTAGTACATAGTCTTGGAAATACAGAAGAGTATTGCCTCTTTGAGTGCATTTTCTGTTTGTACTTTTTAGTAGGGACCTGGAATACAATGACAAATGTATGTGTTGCTTCTCTTTCCTTATCGTGTTATGTTTGTTTTCTGTAGGACAGATAAGTGCAAAGTGGCCAAATGGGTTAGTTATTGATTAACTGTTTCCCCAATGTGGTCAGCACTTTGAATTTCAGGCATCAGTGGCTGAGAGTTTGCATTCATCTCTGATAATGACTTGGGAGTGATCCCGGTTCTTTTCTGGTTGGGGGAGGGGCTGGCTTACATATTCTGTAAGTATAAATAGAAAAGAGATGGAGTAGAGAAATAAAAATACAAGTTGTTACACTAAAATGTGGTCTTTTAGAGCTGAAACAACTGTGTGGGAACATCAGATAATTACTAAAAAATGGGGAGCATCATTAGTAATAACTGAAGAATTTTCTTGTTTTCTGGTATGTAACATCTACTCTGTCTTGCTATAAGGTGATAAACTCATAATAGCTTCTTAAATACAAGCACTGAATGTGAGTTCAGAACAGTTTTCTAGACTTAATTCTCCCTGGAACAGCAATGTTGAGTTCCTCAGATGAATAAAATATTACTTTTAAAAAAATATATTTCAAAAGTGTTGTGTTGATTTTTTTAAATATAGGAGTTAGTAAATTTGAAAAGGTAAGGTGAGATTTCAGAGCAGTCTGTTTAATATCCTTACTGACCTTGAGGCCTGACAGGAAAACTGACTCCTTGTAAAATTAAAAGTGTGAAACATACTGTAGCAAACCTTTCTATTCTGTCACAGTAATCTAGGGTGGTACCTGTAACTAGAATCACCATGGGGTAAGATATCTAGAGATGATAGTGCTTTTTCTGACAATACCTCTTCTCTGTCCTAGCTGAAAGTCTTTGTTTTTTGTCTTAACTACCTTCTGTTTGCACTTTGTGGAATACATGCTTTTCTGTAATTTGGTAATCACATACACTTTTGAATAATGTTAATTGAATTTTATATTTTAGGGTAAAATCTTTGGAACATCCTTTCATGCGTTACCGGTATCGCTTGTGCCAGACTACGGTTATATTCCAAGGTAAATTAACATAGTATGTTTAGATTTATGCATACTTTGCTCTCTTTATGATATTGAGCTCTTGTCGGAAAAGGGGACAATACTTATTCCAGTCCCGCTAAAGCTTTTGGGGGATATAGGCATAGTTTTAGCTGGGGAAGGAGGGAAGCAGAAGTTATATGGGGATTAAGAGCCACAGCTATCATTCATTTGTATTTCTTTATACTTCTTGTAATTGTGGAGAACTATCCTATACATTAACTTTTATCTGTTTATCATGAAATAGTTTTTCTGGAAGAAACAAGCATTCTGAATGTCAGAATTATGTTGCTATTCTTCCCTCAGCTTTCTTGTTGACACTTGTGAGTATTTGGAAGAACATATTCATACCGAGGGACTCTTCAGAAAGACTGGATCTCTTGTTCGTTTAAAAGCCTTAAAGGTATTATCTAAAGGCTCTTTGCGGTTTTTTTTTAAATAAGCTGCATTTCCTGTGATCTGCTGCATCTTTTAGGTTTTAGACTTTTCAGTTATATTTGAGTTCCATTATTGGAAGTGGACTGGTAGGTAACATTACTTGCTTTATAAGTGAGAGGAGAGCTAGTCCAGAAACTTGAAGACTTCACTTTTTTTTTTCCTGTGAAATTTTTAGCTTTCCAGATGATGAGAAAATCCTTGTGGTTGAACAAACTTGTTAGCAGTTATATGCACTATATACTATGAGGATATTTGTTTAACAATGTTCTCTCAGAAGGATACCTACATGGGTAGCCTATAAATTAACACATGTGGTCTGATGTCATCTGTGCCTCTTCATAAATGCTAGATACATGTAAAACATGACAAAGCTGAAACTAATAATGGGAAGATGTGGCTGTCTTTTTTGAAAGGGGCTAGAGGATTAATTACTGAACTTAGATATCTGATAGTGTGTTGAAGACTTCAAGTCATGTTTCTTATGAACGATTTCAGAGTAAACTGGATCAAGGTGAAAACTGCCTCTCTGCTGCATTGCCATGTGATGTTGCAGGGCTTTTGAAACAGTTCTTTAGAGAGCTCCCAGAACCCATCCTTCCACCTCACCTACAGGAAGGCCTTTTCAAAGCTCAGCAGCTAGGAAATGAAAAGAAAAATGCAACCGTGTTGCTGTCGTGTTTGATGGCTGACAGAACAATCGAAGCTTTGAGATACTTTTTCAGCTTTCTGAGAACTGTGTCCCTAAGGTCAGTATAAAGAGAGTGCTTGTAAACAGCTCCCAATTCCTTTAACAACCTCTCTTTCAAGGCAATTGCTGTAACTTTGTGTGATTGGTTTGTGACTTTAAGCTTTGTTATTTGCAGTTGTGCACCAGAATTCAATTAATAATCTTTTCTTTCATAAAACTAGTTTTCTTTTTGCTGGAGATTTGACTTTATTTTGTTCTTTCACAGCTGTATTCCTCATTCTTAGAAAAGCAAAAGGAGTGATAAAATTAACATAATTTAATCTATACCGTGCATTCCCTGATGATGACCAGGGTCTAGAGTCTCTTGATTCGAGTAACATAGACGTGTGGTTACCTAGCCTGGGATCCATAAGTCTACACATTAATCTCAGTATGTGAGCACTTAAGTGAATGACTCTGGTTTTTTGGTTTTTTCAGCTTCATTTTTCTTACTTGGTCTTTTTTTTTCTCTCCGCTGCTTATGTCTTGTTCATTTGCATAAAAAACCCAAAAACCAACCAAACAACAAAACATCAACCTTTTTCCTGTGAAGATCTAATGAAAACAGAATGGATAGCAGTAATCTGGCAGTGATTTTTGCTCCCAACCTCTTGCACTCAAATGAAATTGAAAAGGTGTCAGCCGGTACAGAAAAAAAAATTCGCTTACAAGCTGCTGTTGTGCAAACTCTTATTGACCATGCAACAGAAATTGGTAAGGTGATAAACTTTTATCAAAATGTCTTGTACATACTTGTATGCAGCTTCTCTGTTCAACTTTTTAAATAACTTCAAAACAATGCATTTCTCAACTACTCCAGGACAAGTACCAGAATTTATCTTGGAAAAGATTCCTGCAATGTTAGGTGTTGATGCCTTTCAATCTACTCCCTCACTGTGGGGCCATGAAGACAGTGAAAATGAATTTCCCAGTGAATGTAAGAAGAGCAGACACCAAAGTGTTGGGGGTATGTATGTTGTGTGAAAGTATCAGCAACTAAAATAAAATTATTTGGAGGTTTCAAGTATGCTGAGCTGAATCATTTGGTTCTTCCACAAGCAGAATAGGTGCTTGTGAAATTTGTTGAGTTTGATTTGCAAATCTATATAAAACTTCAGTAATCACGATTTGTATATTTACTGAGTTTATTCTAGTGTCTGTGGTCTGCCAAAGAGGCTACTTTGCTTATGTCCAGATTTATGAAGCTGGATTAATGTTCCAGCTTTTTGTTGAGTCAAAGTATGATCCTGTTGCAGAACAGTGATTAAGTAAAAGGTAGGGGGGAGTGGGGAGGAGGGAGGGCAGGGAGGGGTGGGTCAGTAGTTTTGGAGTTACACTTGGACATTCAAAGGTACTGCATGCTTTGATATGTCAGGTCACGAGAAGACAAGGAGATAAATGGCATTTGTGTTTTGAATTAGAGTAAATAATTTGTGTTTTGAAGTGTAACTCTGATATTACTGGATAGTGTTGGATATGCATATTTTTTCAGTTTAGATATTCAATAGGGTAGGTTTTTTTGCTAAATATGGGCAATAAAAATGGTATATTCGGTTCTTCTGCATTCTTTTTGAGGAAATACTGTGGAATACATATGCTTAACTTGATTAACACCCACTATTAACACTGATCTTGTATGTATTGCTGTAAAAATACGAGTATATATTTAGCCTATGTACCTGGAGTATTACACCTGTCAGCAATTTAAATTAAGGCTTTATTATTGTATATGTTTAGCCAAGGCACATTTGGTTTTTTGTGTAATATACTTTCCACTCTGAAAAAGGGAGGTCATCCTGGAGTGGCAAAGTGAGAAATGTTTATGAATGTTAAAATTTTGAGGAGGAGCAGTTAGAATTTGTTAATCCTGTGGAATAGGTTCTGGTATCAGGCAGCTTTTGTTGTTGCTCCAGATACAGTAAAACATAGTATTACTACACTGTCTGTTTTCAAAGGTGGTTTTTAAAACAATACCTAAAGGTGGTTTATAAAACAATACCTAATATCTACCACACACCATACAAGAAGTACTGCAGTCTTGTAGTTTTCTAACTTTGCTATGAACAAGTAGAAATACAACTGTGAGTTGCAATAGCACTTAATAAACCACTTCCATTTTACAGGAAATAACAGTAAAACTTCATGCTAGGTATAATTTTGTCTTAAAAAAAAAACCCACCACCCCAAATCAAAAACACATAGTTCACAGAAAAGCTGTGTGTTATTTCTTTGCAAGTCCAAATTTGATATGTCTGTCTGGGCCTGACTTCAAAGTTCTAAGAGCTTTTCAGCTTCAAGATGACTGTCCAGTAAAGTGAGAAAATCTGTGAGACTTCTTGTGAGAGAGAATTCAATGAATATCTTCTGGATTTTCCTACAAGGAAATCAGAAGACACATAATTTTAATGACCAGTAGAATTTTCTACAAGAATCTTCTGTTGTCTGTGCATGTTTGGGTTTTTTTGTTCTTTTTTTGTAAGGAAAATAGAATTTTTCAGCTGTTTCAGAAACTGTTGGTGAGAAGATCTGGATTATAGTTTTCTTTACATAAAACAACCATTTAAAATTATTTGCTTTCTTTCTCTCTAAAAGAATGCAAGTTAAACTTGAGTTGAAAAATAGAGCAAGACAAACTTCATATTTAAATTTGATTGCTTGGTGTGTCTTGCATTTCAGATGTTGTTAGTGGAGCATTGAATAAATTTAAATCTAACAGAACACCCTCCACTACATCTCAACAAGATAGAAGTGGTAGGTATTGATGTATTTGTTCTAAATAAAGCCCATGCAGTATCTTCTGGATTTGTCAGCTATAATCACTGCAGCAGTGGACTGTGCAATTCTAGGATTACGCAACAGAACTGGTGCTTTTTATCTAATACATACTAAGGCTTCAGTGCAGTAGTGCAGCATTTGAGCATCTTGGGAATGAATTTGCCAGGACTGAAGTTATTCACTCTTACTGTCTCTTAAACTTACGAAAGATTACTGTACTCTTTTTTTTTTTTTCTTCCTACTATCTATGTTACTTCATTAATGTATAGTTTGGGATTTTCCTTTTTGGCACTCTAACTTGCGAGAAGAGCAAAATAACAAAAGAAAACAAACACAAAGCTACACTGATTGCTTTGCATGTTCAAAATGCATGCTCTTTGGCAGAGCTTATACAATTGTCCTTCAGAGTTTTTAAAAAAAAACTAGAACAACTGTTTATTTCAGTAAACGCTCAACCTTTTTAAGCTGTTACTGTGAATTTTGGTTTTCTCAATTTCAGTCCTTTCATCGGTGACTCCAGTGGTTCTTACTCCAAGTACCAAGCGTAAACTTCCAACTGATTGCTCTCAGGTCTTATCCAGCAAGAAGAGACGATCTCTTAAGCATAGTTTTGCTTTTGAGTTGTTACCAAGTAGCATTTTTAACAGCAGCTCAACACCAGCATCAGGTACAGTTGCCTTCATTTTTTACTTGCTGCTTGAAGTGGTTGTTGATTATTTTTAATTTAAATATACAGTCTTGGTTTTGTTAGGCAGTCCTTGATAATCTTCACTTAAGTGTCCCTTGCACTACTGTCCCATTTTAGTAAACGGTCTGTGTTCATCAGTGACTGTCACATTTTGTGAATTAAGCAAAAGCAAAATTCTTTTTCTTGATTTCTGTTTTATTAATCTCTCAAATCTGTAATCCTGATGTCCTTTTATCTTTTTCAGGCCCTATGTGTCACCTAGGTTATACTCACGTTTCTGTCTTAAATCCATTAAGTCTGCCTATGCTTCCAACCTTTTGAAAGTTGTAGCCTTCTTCTGTGTCCTAAATATTTAAGTAGCTGGTCTTAGCCCTATGTGAAATGTAATTGTTGTTATTATAAAAGTTCATTCTTGAATCTAATCACGTCTTTTTTTATTCTTTAGATGGTAAATGATCTCAAAATTCTATAGAAAAAGTTTTAGTTTTATTTTACTTTTTTTTGACAGTGTTTTAATACCACCTCATTCTATTAGATTGCTTCCAGCTTTCAGACCCTTCTACAAATTCTACTTTTTGTTTTGTTTTCTTAATATGCTGTCAACTGAAGTTGGAGTAAAAATAAGTTTCTAGATTGGTTATGTTTGTCTTGTCTGAAGATTTTTTTTTTTCCTCAGTTGACCAGTATAAAACTTCTTGCTTTAGTTTATTAAATCATTTCATGCTTATGATGAAGTTGTTGTTTCTATGGATAAGCAAACCAAAGCAATGACATTGTCTAAAGATAGTAGTAATGCTCTGTTTCATTAAGAAGCTTAGAATAGCAGTTCTTTTTTATTGTTGCTCTACCTGTTCTGGCTAGGTATGTAAAAAAGTACACTGCAAATAAGACTGAATCTAGTTTTTCTTATTAAGCTCTTAAATTTAAATAACTGATCTGATGATGGTGTGGAAACTTAATTGAGGTAGTGATATTAGTAGCACACAATTAATTGCAATCCAGCTGCTTCTGTGGATACTACAAGCAACAGCTTCATTTATTATTAAATAAAAGTGGAAGTCAAAGTAATTTCAAGCCAGCACTCCACAAAATAAGCTGAAAACCACGCTCTTTACAAATCTATTCTTTATTGTATTAACAGTTGAGTCTTTATTTGAAAAAAATGTGACTATTTTAAGTCACAAATACAAATTTGTTCCTGTAGTTCAGTTTGAAGCAAGCCCTTGCGTGTCTCTTCAATCATCACAAACCTCACTGACTCCTTCAACTGGTGGTGAAAATCATCTGTCTAGTACAGGGATCAGAAGAAGTACAAGACTTGCAAGCAAAAAATTATACAGGTAATTTGCCTTAACTCTCAGAAATTAAAGATAAATTGGAAAGGTAGGTCTAGACCCCTTGACTAATGATGTGTAAAATCTCAATCTGTCTTTAAATTTACCTTTTTTGGTGTTGAAAGCATACCAAATTTTTATAGTAATCTTAAAATCTCCAGATCTTCCAATGTGGCAAAATGGAATTCAAAACAAAATAAGATCTAGTATAGTAGCCTCCTGTGCCTATTAAAAAAGGTTAGCGAGGAAACAGTAGAAGTAAAACTAGAGTAAATAACCATAAATAAGTGTGAGGATGTTTTCATTTCCCTCCTGAAAAGCTTGTGTAACTTCTTCCCCTCTGTCCTCCTAGGGCTGAATCAGGAAAGACAGGTTGTTTCTCTCCAAAGATTAGCCGAAAAGAAATGGTTCGTAGGTCATTACGCTTGAAGCTTGGTTTGGGAAGAAGCAATAAAGAAATGGTAAGTATTCCGCTTCTAACCCAGTCTTCCTGTTACTATGCAAACTTTAATCCTGAGTTTTGGGCACTGCTTTTTAGTAGCTGGAAAGACTTTTTTGTAATGGAGGGATCACAGCATAACTGGACTTGCTAGCAAGTACGAGAAGCCCTGTATTTCATTTCATAGCAGTAACTGATCATCCTGTATTGGGTGCAGTGGGGATGGGGCAAGAGGCTGGGAGAGGGGACAGCTGACCTGAATTGACCAAGTAACTATTCCATGCCAAATGTCATGCTCACCAGTAAATTTGGTATGGGGTAATTTTTGTGAAGTCATGAGTGATTGCTTTTGCATCACTTGTGGGTTTGGGGTTGGTTTTTTTTGTTCCCTGCCCTTCCTTTTGCCTTTCCAGTTCTTTCCCTCTTCCTGATAGGGAGTTGGGGAGGGAGAGAGCAGCTGGATGGCAGCTTACCTGCCAGCTGGGATCAACCGACCGTGCTTGTGATCAGTAGAGTAGGTCTCATTCCCTGAAATTCAGATATTGCAGAACTTATGACCAGAATTGCTATGCTCAGAGTGTGGTTAAGCCTTCCTTATGGCAGGTGGGTCGTTCCCTACGTAGTTCTACAGAGAACTGATGACCAAGAAAAAATTGGTATGGCTGATTTGTATGGCCTTTTGCTGGAGGTTCCTCCGTAAATGATTTTCCAAGTTGGAAGTTTATATGGAAGTAATTAACACATTTTCTTTGTTCAAGAATATTGTTTTAGGATGTGCAGTTGGTAATAGATCTGAAAATATTGGAAGACGCCTTGCAAGCCAACAAGGTTTGGAAAGCAAAACCGAATGTGCAAAAAGAGGCATACTCTTCAGTCCTTATGTCCATGAAAAGTTCCCTAAAAAAAGTGAGTATCTAAGAGAATATATTAAATGAGAAAAATTCTTCTTTTAGAAAGCCAAAGTAACTTTATGGACAAAAGTATACAAGCAATTGGATTAAAAGTGGTTTTAGCTACTAGAACAAAAGTTACTTGAATGTTAGTGGCTCCTGGGGAAAATGAATAGGTTTAGGAGAGGCTTGTTATTTCTAGTGTATTTTAGTAGTTCTCTTTAGTTAAGCAAGGTGAGAGCTCTGAAACTTAAAAGAGTAATAGCATCCTTAAATTTGGTTCTGCTTTGATAACTAGTTTTTTTTAGCAATAATTTTGCTTATAAGGATCATTAAAATCTGAAGATTATATTTTTAAACACTGTTATTTATTTTTAAGGTTCAAAGAATGTGAGCAAGTCAGAAGAAAACTTGCTAACTCTAAAATGTCACGATAAAATAGTTCATCAAATGTCATGGAATAGTCCTACTGTTACAGATTCTGAGGCGATCAGGAAGAATGTGGGAATTCTGCCAGGACACCCCGAAACAGGAATTGATTCTTCAGAATCTGCTTTCATGTTTGGAAAGACACCAATAGCTCCAGAAGAATTCAAATCCACAACTGTAAGCAAACAAGACAGCAACTTGGAACTCTTGCTTTGTGAAGAGGAAAATAATTCAACTGCAGAAACATTACTGAAAATTAAGCAAGCTTTCTCTGCTTCTGGAAGTAATCTTCACAATTTGATAGGTGATACACAATCTTCCTTCTCAGATGTAGCAGGTGAAACATTAAATGAAACTCTATGTCTCTCAGGGATCCGTTCAGAGAAAGAGCTGTTAGCTGAGGAAGTTTCTGAAAATCTAGCAAATAAAAAGTCCAGAGAGGTATTGCACCAGTTTAATAAATGTTATGCGATTGATAAACAGCAATCGAAAAAAGGTGAAATAGAAGTTTTGGAGAAAAACTTAAAGACTTCTATTGAGATTGAACTTCAGGTCACAAAACCAGATATAAAAAATTTAACAGAACTTCCTGTGCCTCAAGTACTGGCCAGGGAAGATAAGATAAATGTTCAGAACAGTTTGTCAAAAGATGACTTAAACAAATCAGATTCCTTTGGAAGAAAAGAGGAAATAGATTTAATGCACCCACAAACAGCTGAAAACTGTGTGGTAAAATGCTGTAATTTGGGAGAAAATATGGCTAAACTTTCTGCAGCCGGACAACTTCCTACTTCACAGTTCCCTAAATCACAAAATGAAGTAGGCAACCAATACTTGCAAGCTGAAAATTCTGATAAAATTTCAAATAAAACATCAGCTGTTTCTGACCATGGAAAAGTTTCTGACCACATAAAGTGGTTCAACGAGCTTTCATTAAATGATCCAAGTTCTGCAGGCAAAACTAAACCACCTCTTAAGTTTCAACGTACTCCTGTTAGGCAGTCTGTAAAAAGAATTAATTCCTTATTGGAGGCTAACAGACAATCTGTAAGCTCTCGGCTACTTAAAGCGAGTGAGGTTAGTTCAGTGTTTGTTAAATCTTTGAGCTATGATTCTGCACTATTCTCCTGCGTAGAAAAACCCTCGAAGAATTCCATGGCTTTGCCACTCAGGACTGAAAGTACATATGACGAAGTTTCTGTATCTCGTAAGCAGCTAAACTTAACATCCAAATCAATTTGCAGGCAGTTAAACCCATCAGACAAGCCTGATGTTTCTGTCAGAATTGCTGGAATGCACAAACAGAACCTAACTGTTCATGCATCCGAGTCTGTTCTAGAAGACCTAACCAATCACGAAACAGTGAAATCCAGTTTAAAAGTTAATGCAAATATAAATATTCCAGATGCTACCCCAGAAAAATCTACAATCACAAGAAGTGCTTCAGGAAAGGAAAAAGTCCATTATAGAGGCTCTCCGAAGAATCCAATACCTAAAGTAAAACTGCTACCAACTGCAAAACCAGTAGACTTATAAGATCAAATATGATGGCTACATGGACTTACTGCAACTTGGTTACCCTTTGAAAAATCTAAGTTTGTATGATCACTTTTGAGCTCTAATTATTTGTATTTTTTGATTTATTTTTTAATTGTATGGGTCATGGATTTTTATGTTGAGGTTTTCTTTGTTTACTGAAACTTCTTCAAATGCTAATCAGTTCATCCAAACGGATTTTACTTCTAAGATAAAAACAACCTGTTTTTACAAATGTTTGTGTTAGAATTCATATTTGATTATCTTGGCATCTAAAAATGTGCTGCATCTCCCAAAACAATTTTTGTTGTATCTAGACTAAATGCCAAGTTAAGAAAAAATCACACTTAAAACCAGCAGACATGAGAATAAAAAGTATCTTGATGCTGAGTATTCATAGTTAAATTTATTTACGTTTTAGTTTTAAGTGTATCATAGCACTACTTGGATATTTAAGTTGGACCTTACACCAGCTCTGTGTCTTTTGAGACAATTTTTTTTATATCTGTTCTTGTAAATTGGGACCATATTTTCCTTATGTAGGTATTTTGATGTGAGTACATACACACTGGAGAACTGGAACACTTGGTAAACAAATCTGCAGTTTATTCAAGAACTGAGAAGTCTTAAAACATCATCCAGCAATGGTACCAAGTATTTTCAATTGTGAGCAGTAAAATGTTTTATCTTAATATGAAAGGAGGGTTTTAACTTATTTTTAGAGCAGTAGAATAGTGTTAACTAGAGGGTGCAGAAGCAGATTGTAGATGCTGATGATAATGTTGCAAGAGACAACTGTAAGAAGCCATAGTGTGTTAAAAGTTGATTTGCACAAGCAAATGTTTACATCTTTTGGAATTGGAACTGTTTGTCTGTCATCATTTGTATGATTATTTAAGAGGAAACACTTGAAACTATTCATGAGCTTTCTGTGTGTGTGGATTGTGTATTGGCAAGATGTAAGAGCTGAAAGCACTGGATGCTTCTGGTTTTAATAAAACCATTGGGTTTGTCCCTTTTCTGAGTCCGTTCTATAATGATTTAGACATTAAGATTATATTGTTATATGCTGACTATGGCGTTGAATGAATAAGTCTGAAAATACTGAAGTTGGAAGTGATCCTGTTTTGCCTCTCCTCTGTGTTCATCTTGGATAAATGTTGGGGATTCTCACAAGTAGCAAAAGGTATGGTGCACCATAGTTTAGCAGGAGTAGTATTCTAAACTTCTTGAGTGATAGGTTAATAAAAGGAGTAACTCTACTTGCTTTCTGTTCCCTGCCTCCTTCCCCACATGTCCACAAACTTACTAGCTGAATTGGTTTAGCTTGGTGATCTGCTGCTTGGTGATCTCCTCTTTCCCCAGTCAACGCTGCTGAACTGCCTTACTCTTGTGTTGTTGCATAATTTTCAAGATGTAACGCTAAGAAAACAGCCATGAGGAGACCTTCACAGGATTTCTTGGTGGTGTGGATAAGTACTGGAAGCTTCAGCTTCATGAAATAAGGGAGCCAGCATAACAGTTCACCGCCATCCACAGAGGAAGCTGCTTCTTGCTCTCAGCTATGTGCTCCTAGCCTTTGCCTTTAAGGAGGTGCTGGCAGATGCCTCAATAGGCACCAGAGCACCATGTCTTGTACGTGTTCAGCAAAGCAATTGACAGCTGTTGTAGCTGATGTCAGGAACTAGGAGACAGAAATAGGATAGAGGGAGATAAATGCAATGTGATAAGGATGAAAATGAGATCTGACTTGTGTAATAGTGCACTGTCAAATCAATTCGTGCTTGAAAAGGCATGATGAGGTTTTTTACTGTTAATATGTACCAAATATTTTGCATGCTGATTTAGCTTTGACAATGAGTCATGGATGGAACAGTAAACTATTCTGGATCATCAGGGCAAGCCAGTCTTTAATTACTAGATTTATATGTCAGAAAGGCAGATTTTGATAGGGGCCTGACAAATAAACTCTTAAATACCAGGAAAGATTGTTAAAGGACATGGTAGACTCTGTTTTTAGAGATTTTGTAGAACAGTTCAGGCACACCTCTGTTTACATGAAGTTGATCATATTTTGGAGAAGGAGATTAGAAACACTGGCTGCACCATGCAGGTCCCTACTGCTTAATCCTGCAAGTTAGACATGTATAATGTATTAGAGACCAGGAAAAGGAGACAACAATCTGCATTTGGAACTGTAATTCCTGGATCTGTCATGCTTTGAGGTATAATCTTGGGAATGGAACACGTCACATTCATGTCAGTAGCAGTGAGGATGTGTTATGTAAGATAGCTTTTAGAGATAATTCTTTTCCAAGTGCTGTTAAATGATAGACTTCGTTTAGCAAGATCCTTTTATAGTTACCTTTTTGTTAGTCTCAGCTGTGGATGATGTAAGGAGTTGATTCACCCGGAGACTATAACTTGCAAGGGCTTAGAAGTGGTTTGCCATGTTACCTTGTAAACCTGCAGTTAGGTAATATGATCATTCTTCAAGTAAGGCAGTCATGGTTTTATTCTAGGGAGAGAAATCACAGCAGGAAGACAGTCACAATACTAGGAATACGTAATATCATATTTCTGCAGCTGCTAATCCACCAACAACCTTCAATTTATTTTAGAGCATTGTGTCTACCTGAAATGGGAAATACTTAACATCACTCCTAGGCGTTGTCGTCTTCACTGCACCTACGAGAAGCTGACGGGGCCCAGACGCGGGGGAAGGGGGACGAGGGGCCGTGGCTGTGCAGGGAGGATGCGCGGCCGCGGAGCCGCCGCACCCGCAGAGCCGCGCCGGGAGCCGGAGGTGAGTGCGGCTCCAACGGGGTCTCCATGCCGCTGCTGAGGGGCTGGAATCGGGGGATTACGGGCTCAGCACAGAGGTGCGGAGTTGTGCGGGTGGGCAGCAGAGCGGCAGCAGCCCCGCTCGGCTTTGTGTTAATGGAGAATATTTTGTAAAAAGCAGGCGCTTTTTTTCTCTAAAGGGAAGGCGGTGGAGCCGCGCACAGGCGCGGCGGGGAAGAGTTCCAGCCTCGGGGTTTCAGCCATTTTTGCCTCAAAGATGCTTTCAGGTGCCTTGCGTGGGGCGGTTGGAGCAGTGGAACAGCTTTAAACGCCTGGCGTGGAGGAGTTAGACAGCTTTTTGTTTATTTAAGGGATTGGAAGGCATTTTAGTTCTGTGATGTGAGGGAGAAAGGAGCTTACAGAAACAAGCGCTCAGATGAAAATTCAGCCGCTCTAAGAGGACAGTAAGAAGTGATTTTGGGGGTTCTTTTGCCTAATTAAACTGCGCTGTGTAGGCATTTAGTGAAAGGGATTCAACGAAACAAATGAAACCAATTTGCTTAAGGTGGGGAAGATACATATGAAGTAGGAAGGCTCTTAATGTACCAGTAAAATATAATGGAGGTTCTTTAGCAGTTTCTAAGGATTCATTTTTCATAACAAGAATAGAGCTTGGAAAACAGTTCCTGGCTGAAGAGTTCTTTGCTTTTAGCCTAGAACTTAATAAAATAGCGTAATAAATGAGGGAGGGGGAATATATTCTTATTAAATGAAACAGTGGATCTGTTTTGTTTTCAGTGACTGTTACTGAATGTTATGGGAAAATGCAATTCAGAATATTGATTTGTACAGTTTGCTACCTAATATTCTTTTCAGAACAGAAGAACCTAATCACCCTATTCCTTCCCCTCCCCCCCCAATTTTCACCTAGCTAGAGTTTTAGCTTCCCCTAGAAGCCGTGGTAATAAACTGTGAAGTACAGTAATAAGACTAGAAGTTATTTCCAGCATGCATACTGGACTTCTTTTCCACTACCATTTATAATCAATTCCTTTCTTTTTCACAGGATAGAAGTGGCTACCAGAATGGCAACTACCTTGCTTTGTAACACGATATTTCTGCTGGCGTTTGTACTGGCTTCAGCTTTTAGCCACAGCCCTAGGACCTCTGACAGAGTTTCTGAAGCAGATATTCAGAGGCTCCTCCATGGGGTTATGGAGCAATTGGGCATTGCCAGACCCCGAGTAGAATATCCAGCGCACCAGGCTATGAATCTAGTTGGTCCACAAAGCATTGAAGGTAGTTAATTTCTGCTTTGAATTATGATGAATTTATTATTATCCTTTGGTAATAATTATTGGTTTGCATATATATGCAGAATATCCTGAGCTTAAATCATGGACTTCTTCACCACGTTATTGCTTCGTTGTTGTTACAAAATCATCATCTGTCTTTTACCTTCCTTAGAGTAATGATTTTGGTAGAAGAGGTAGTGGTTTTATTTAGTTTTGGTTTTTGGTTTATTTTTTTTATGTACAGACTTTGTAGGAAGGAGTTATGTTGTCTTAGCAGCGTCTGGTCTCTAATGCCTCAAAACAATGGGTTTACTACATCCTTTCCCCATAGTGTGTATAAATATATCACACAAACCAAATGTGAGCTGTAGAGCCTGAATCTCATGGATTTTTGGAAGCATTTGCAAACCAGGAAAGATCAAATATTTGCAATGTCATACAGATGAAGGGAGAAGCCTTATACAGGGGATTCTCCATATGTGCTGCAGGCCCCTGTGCATCTCTCTGTGGGACAGGATCAGTGCTGGAGCATGCAGGGCTGCAGGCAGCAGGATGCAGGATGCACGAGCTCCAGCTACAAGGGGGGAAAGGATACAGGTGCTCTTCTCCCTGCATCCACAAGTTGTGCCTTAGGACTGTGCTGCTGTGATGAGTACTCTGGGCTCAGGTTCATCTCTTTTGGCTAGTACTTCTGATCTCACTCTGTAAGTAAATTTTCCTTAGACTATATCTTCTGTAACTATGTAAACCATCTGATATATCTCACTCAAATGTTAGGGTATTAGGACAATGAATGTTGCAATGTAATGCTATTTGAGTTGTAATAAACTAGCTTATAGTCTGGCACTACAGCAAAAGGTTGAAGGATGCAGCTCTAAATATTTTAGTACATCAAAACAGATCAGAAAATCTCAGCCCTTTTCTCTCTCTCACAATTAAGCCATCTGTTTGTAGTGTAGCAAGTCTTCATGGTTCATTTGTAATTCCATGCCCATTCAGATCTAAAGACTGTCCTAACCAGAGAGGTAAAATTCCCTTAATGGAGACTAAGGAGAGGATTAAAACTGAATGGGCATTTCTGCCACCTAATCGCAGACCTAAATTAATGTATTTCCTCAAGAAACTTTGGTAAGCATATGCTTTTCTTCAAAACTAAATGACAGAGACAAGGATTTTAAGAGTAAAATTTAGTCTGAGCCCTTTTCTTCCCCTTTGAGTGTTTCTATGTAGAGAAATTGGGACAGACTGGTAGAAGTGAGGAATTTTACTCTCCATCTGTCTTTCTACCCCATAATGTTTTTTAAACCTTAGCAGTATAAGAAATAACAAGTTTCTGATCCTTGAGGGTTTTTTCCTTAGCTTTATTTGTGGGGTTTTTGTTTGTTAGGGTTTATTGGGGGGTGGGTTTTGGTGGTTTTTTTGTTAGCAAAGAAACTGTATTTAAGTCTGTTTCGAAAAGATAAGCAAATCTGCATCTCTGAGAAATACTGCATCTTTGCTTGTTTGCCAGTACTTTTTAATTACAATTTTAGCAAAAACTGATTGAAAATCTGGGTTTTTTTTAAAGTAGTGAAACTTTTCTGGTGCTTGTAAGACGAGAATAGTACTAGTTTTCCAGTAATCCATACAGTCTTCCACAAGAAGCAGGTTGGACAAACCTTTTTTTTCTCTTTGTTTTAGTAGAAATGCCTTCTGTTTATATAACACAGTAAAACTGAAAGATTATAAATCCAGTTTATTTACCATATTTAGCATTCCCCTCTTCATCAGATGAGGATGACTCTTTGTTTTCGAGACTACCATGGATATTTAAAAGCCTATTGAGCAATTTCTGAAAAGCAAAAAAGCCTTGTGAGCTGTAGCAGTAGACATGAAAATCAGACCTTTCTGTCAAATGTTGCTTTTCATAGAGTTTTGTGCTAAGATTTTCAATAGTAACACTTGCTCTTTGTTCGGTTTCTTGTGGTAATATGTATCTATCTCTGTATACAGATAGAGGTATCTTAAATATTTGATTAGAAAGATCAGCTTAAGAAAGTGTTGGTTCCAGTTACAAGATTAGTGTGATTCTATGTTATTCTACACAATATATTCTTGTACTACTTTTTTAGAAAGTACATATATAATTCTCACCGTAAGTTTTTCTTTAAATATAGGCCAACAAAACTTGCATTTCACTGTTACATTGTGAAAGACTTCAAAATTTAACATACTAATTATTGATGTTCCCAGTGGTATCAATATGAACAATAATAGTTTATGGTTGAGCTATAGAAAAAATAACTGCATGTGTTTTTAGAGTACATCACTACAATGTTTCAGATACTGAAGCATTCACCTATGGGCATTCCAGAGTGTTGGGAATTTCTGCATGAAAGTAGTGGAGTGTAGAATTGCATATGAAACTCTTATTATGTATGAGAAATTCTGAGCTGACCGGAGTATTGAGTTTCAGCCATTTTTCAGACTGTAGGTTGCAGTTACCAATGTAGACAGTTTAAAAACCCGGTTTATCCCATGCCAACACCCTCATCGTCAGCCCACTGACTGTTCTGGAGTGGGTCTGTTTCTCATTTTGACTAGATCCAGCATCTCAGCTTAAAAAAACCTTTATCAATCTGAGCTTAGTAAATTTAGTGTGTTCCTGCAGAAAATTGTTTTTCTTAGCAAAATGTTTCATTGGAAATTGCTTCAGCAGTGCAGACCTGCGGCAGTGTTTATAGCTGTGGGTGTCATCAGCTTCAGCCAAGCCAGGATTCCAGAAGTACCACTGATTTTCAAAAGGCCAAAATATCAGCAGTTATGTGTGTATACTTGCAAATAAGGTGCTGTCAGCAGAAATTAATTTCTGTGGCTTTGGAATTTGGAAACAAATTTATGCTGCCGTAATATAGACAAGTTTATACTAGCAGCCTAATTATAATGAAATGTTTGCAAATTTGAGTGATTGTTATAATAACCTTTTCCAGCTGAATAAAATCTTAATAGTTTTATATGTGACAAGAAAGCTATTGCTGTTAGTTCATAAGCAGATTTCCCAATAATGTGCATTTTCTGTCTCTGCTATCTACATTTTTTCTGGTGTTAATCATCACATTTTGACATTAAAGTGCTAAAAAACAGAGGGAATGTGTTGCAAGGATCTATACGTGGTCTTCTCCCCCAAACCCTAAAAAAGCTGCCTTGGCTGTAGGAAGTGAAGTCACAAGCTTGGTCTGTGCCAAGAAAACTAGAAGGTGGACGCTTTTCAGAAAATACATTTAGCAGCATGTGTTCTTTTTCATAAGTAACCAAATAGTTTTCTTGTGGATGGATAGAAAAAAAAGTACATCTTGAAAGAAGCTACTGCCTTTTCTTATGCTGAAATGCATAAATATACAGAGGGTTTTTTTATTCTCCTTCCCTTTGAATTTCTCAGTTTACCTGTTACCTCAGATCAAGCTGCTAAAATAGGAGTAGAGTCTAGAAAATGTCTGATAAAGAGTGTAATCTACCAAGAAATTACTGTGATATTTAAGCTGTGTATAGTCCAGCAAGAGCTCAGAGGTCCAGAGGATTGTGAGCAGGCAGCTCTTCTCTCTCGATGGCAGTGTCAGCTGTCTGGGAAGTCTGGCTTCTCTGCCCCAAGCCCACAGGCAAGTGTGGAGGCAGTGTGAACTCCCCTCCATTGCTGGGGCTCTGTTAGCTGTGTGGAAGCAGTTCACAGGATAAAGAGGTTACAAAAAAGGGAATTTGCTGGCTAGTTCCCTATATTTGTGTACTGCAGCTGGCTGATGGTGCGTGGCATGGCAGCATGATAGAAGCCAAGAGACGCTGCATGAGGAGGGCGAAGCAAAGATGTTTTAACACCCAAAGTAGTATCTTAGGAACAGCTGGTTTTTGCTGAGCTCTTAATAGATTTTCTTTCTGCACAATCCCCAGTTCCTCAAAGTAATAACCCCATATTAACTACTTCATTTTCTCTAATAATAATTTGCTCTCGTTGTTAATTCATCTTTTCAGAAAGCTATATTGGAGTCACATAGCAGTATCTATAGAAAGAGAGGAAAAACATAGAAAAGCAAAATAGGAATTTAATGAGTAGCTATTTCTGTAGTTACCATTTAGATTTGTCACTAAAGTATTGTACGAGCACCACTGGGCTATATTCAAATTGTCGTAGACAAGAAGGGAGCTATATCTTTGTTAAAAAAGAAAAAAAGAATAAAATAAAGAAATGCCTTCAACATTTCAAAAACATAGAAGTTATTTTTTTCTGCCTGGCAGGGAGTATATGAAGTAAGAGACCATATGGGGTTTTGTTTTGCAGATTTATTTTTTCTTTCCTTGCATGCTTGTAAGTTTGTGCCAAAGGTTTTTTGGGGATGAGGGGAAGGGAATATGTATCTAATACAAACTTCAGGACTATTTTACCGCACATAGAACACTAAAATCTCACTGAAACACACGGGGGCACCAGTAGCTCAGCTCGGACTGTTCATAATGCTTAACTTTGTAAAGGGAAATGTGAAAACCTATTTTCATTTTGCAGATATCATCTCCTTACATTTGCATTGGCTCCTGTACAATTCAATACAACTGAAAGCATTTATTTGCATTTGATTTGGTTGTTTTGTTTTTATTTCTGAAAAACACTTCAAACCAGACGATGGTTGATAAAGGTACTAGCGTGACAGGCCAGAGAGTCTGAAGTTTTCAATCTGCAAAAGAGGGGTAGTGCTGTCAACCTTAGTGACAACATTAAATAGTGCCTCCTAAATCCTGATTGGTTGTAAGAATAAGAAAATATGATGCCTCTTCGGGAGACTTTTGACTCTCCTGTAGAGACTGCTTATAGGTATTGAGAGATGGTTAGGGTTTTGTTTCATTATTTGGAAAGTAAATAAATAGCTGTTTATTGTTTTGGAAGAAGGAGGTTACTGTTTGTCTGTTTGAGATGATAAAACTCGAAAGAGTCTGGAACATTATACTAGTGTTTCTAGTAACAACTGGTACTTAGTGACTTGTCAGCGCAAACTCTGTACAAGTCGCACTTTGCATTAAATCTGCAGTCTGTAAAATTATGCCAATTACTCATGCATATTAATAATGTCTATTTTGTTTGCGTTTTCCTGAGAAAACTGAGACAGATTGTGGTGCATTACCTTGTTATCTGGTCTGCAACATACCTGCAAGACCACTGCTTTCTTCCTTCCAGGACAGTAAAATCTTATTAGAAGGTTGCCAAAACTTTTGCTTGTGAACGCGCTCAGTGAAACTAGTGCAGAAATTACTTTTACACTTGCTTGCTTTTGAGCTAGTGTGTGCTATGCTTATAACTGAATATATTTGAACTTCCATGGGTGACTAGAAGTAATAACCGTTGACAAATGGAAGTATGATGTTTGCTGGGGACCAGCAAACATGGCAATGTGATGGCTGCATCCGCTTTGTTCTAGTTTACATTCTCTGTGCTGTCACCCAGAGGTAGCAGTGTAGGAGTCCCTGGGCTGGGAGTATGCCACTGGGCTGGGGCAGACCTCCCACTGCCAATTCTCCTGCTTCGGGACTGCTTTGTAGTGTCAATTTAGTGTAAAGAGACCGCAGAATCATTTGGGATTTGGATTTTGTATCTGTTCTATAGAGGAAGTCCTGCTGCAGTTAAGACATAAAATTACATTCACATTGGGACTGCTTTTGCTGTGTTATGAGCTTGACATTTAACAAACAAAATCAAGCCCCACATCATTCTACTAGTCTCTGTTTTCAGGGTTGGTTTGGGGTTTTTTTGGGTTTTTTGTTTTTTTTTTTCAAATTACTGAAATAGCCCAGGAAATAGGATTAAAAATTTAATATGGGTATCTCAAATTTGTAATGTAAAATGAAAATCATAAAGCTATACTTTTTATAAATTAATATGGTAGATATCTGGATTTGTATAGATCTGAATAAAAACACCTATCATTTTTTTTGTATTTTATTCCCCAAATTGTAATGTCAGACATAACTAGAATTTGAGTACCAGGCAGTGGTGCATGTCGTAAGAGGGACAATTTAGAATGCTAATTCCTGAATTAAAAAGCTAGTGACGGTGCCAAATGACACTGCCAAATGACACTGCCAAATGACACTGCCAAATGACAGCAGTGGATTTTCTATATCTGAGTAAGTGGTATGCCACAGCTCTGTGAAGAAATTGCATGTAAAATGATTATATCTGTAACTCCATAAACAGGAAAATAATGAGATGATATTATTTAATTTGTTCTTTAATAAAGACAAGTACTTAAAAATTTGGCCCATAACATCCTTGCTTCCATATGAATTTATAAGCCATGATAAGGACTGAATAATCAGAAAACAGAGTTGGCGTTGGTATTGCTGTGTGGAGGTGTTATTGTGTTACCTCAGTGTGTTTGACAGCTTTCCCTCCTGAGGAGCAAGAGCAGGATCCAGCAAAGGCTGTGGCTGTTACCACTGTGGACTCCACTGCTTCTGAGTTTCAGGAACTGCCCTTACTCGGTGCCCTAGTGCAATAGGAGGCGTGCAGGCACTGCTCTTGTCTCCTCTGTGTGTCCAGGGAGAGACAGGGAAAATTCTCAAAACCAGTGTGCTCATCAGAGAAGTCAGTCAATAGGGAAGGAACGCAAGAAGAAAGGTTTCTTAATCCCTGTTTGTCTCTAGATCTTTGTTATTTGCATGTGGGTCTAACGGGTCTATTTAGATTCGAGGCTTTGAACCTTTTCTTAACAACGTGTGTATAGCATTCCTCTTTTTGTAGCTTCATGAGGGAGTGGGGTGTCACCTCCCTTTTCCAAGGAACCAAGAAGATAAAGTGACTCCAGCTCTTAAAACCTCCTACTAAGCACTGTTATGTGGAATAGACTTCTGCTGCTATTCATAAAGTCATTTTTGAGATGCCACCAATGGAGAAAGCAGTTTGAGATGGGACTCTTTCAGGGAAGAAGGGTGGCAGGTTTGTAGGGATTTAGAACTAAGTAGATTCTCATGTACCTAGAGGTAATTAATCAATTAGAATGGAATTTGTAGCCACAATTATTTTTTGTGCATGTTACTAAAGGAAATAACCCAAGAGCTAGGACACCTGAGGAGGAGAGGGAATACAATAGCTTCTGTATTGCCTGATCCTTTATAGTACTTTTTTCTAGTGTTAGCAGATGATGTATAGAAATATGAACCTGTAAAGCTAACAATGGAATATGGTTCATAAGTTTTAAAATATCTGCCAGCAAAGATCAGGCAAATTATGATGAGCTCTTTTTTTCAGTCTTTTCTGCTGCTTGTCTCTCACATGAATAAAATAAATCCTTGGGCACATTAGGATTTATACCTTTTTGTAATTGTTCTTAAGATCATGAGCATATCCCCTGCTCCCATCTGAATTTCAAATTAACTTGCAGCAAGAAGAACTTTTTTTATTTATTTGGTTCTATGAAAAGATGTTTTAGAAGTCTAGTCAAAGAGAGTCTTACTTTTCTTGATTAAGTTGTCATGTGCAGGAGACAGGATCTCTGGCACCCCGGAGGTTTCCGGAGCTATTCTCTCTATGCCCTGTCATATGTACTTTCAGCAATGCCTTCACAGTTGCTGCAGGGAATAAGAACAATGTTCTCATCTGCTGAACAGGAGGGAGGAAGAAGCTGTTTTCTCTGCTTAGGATACTTGGAGTATATCAGGTTACCTGGGCCAAGTCCTTCTTGCAGTACCAAGGAGGAGATTACCTGTCAGGGCTCTTCATCTCACCACTGTCTTGCATCTTCATCATGTACTGATCCTTTTATTCAAGTGTAAAAGAAACCTCATCTTGATTCACGTTGGCAGAAGTTTTGAACAGGAAGGCCTCTGATTTTGGGGTTGTGAGGTTATGATGGCTCACTAAAACAGAGACTTGGGAGCCTTGTAGCCCCACACTGGTATTGTTCACGATAAGGTTGTTTGGGGCATTTAGAAAAACTACCCTGGCAGCAGCTGTCAGGCAAGCATGTGAAGATTTTAAGCACTACTGTTGATGAACCAAGTGAGACTTTGAGCCATACGCGTGGAAAATGGAACTGAATGAATATGAATGGAGAAATGAACAGGAAAACTTTGTGAAGTTCAGTGGACTGGTACACAAAAAACCATAGTCCCATTCTTGACAGTTTTGGTGCCTCCATGCTTCACATTACAGGAGCAAAAGTAGCATTTTTCTGTGAATATGTTGACATTCATGGAGCATCTGGGCTTCTCATGCAGCTAGTGTCAATGCCAGTGAATAAAGTGTTCCAGTCTTTCATTGGCACTTTCACATTTACAGGATTAGAATAGTGTCCCATCTCTCATGGAATAGAGTAGGCCACTGGCTTCCTTCTGTTGCCCTGTTTAGAGCCATGTGCTGCACACGTGGTCATTAGCAAGGCAGTGCTGTGGTGGCTACAAGTGTGTATTGGTTGCTTGATCAGCTTTCTCTTGACCCTGCTGATGGGTGGTACTAGAAGCCAGCGTGACCTGTTCCGGCACACCCTGCAGGTTGCGCTGTGTTTGTATAAAGGGTGAGCTTACCCGTGTAGTGAAGTGCAAAAGCTTTCTTCTCAGACTGAAGGGCACGTTAATATAGTCCATTAGAGGACTGTTCAACCAAGGGAGGCATAAGAGATTGTTTTTGCTCTCTGTCACCAAGTGAGCTGCTGGGTTTTTTTTACTGTGTTCAATTTGAATAATGAATAATAATGGCATATAGGCTACTGTTAGGAATTTATTGTGAGAGCGCCATGGGCGTTACTTTGGTCCTAACCGTTTCTCAATAAAAACATTTAATATCTTAACTATTTGTACTGTTTGTAATTAAAATATGGGATAAAGTGGAATTATTCACTGAAAGGAAGGTCAGTAATTGTAATGTGTGTGTGCTTAAGGCTTTAGAAAACACATTGAAAGGAATTTTCCCTCTGCAGAGAAAAAGAAAATTGTTCTTTATAGTTTTAAAAAACTTTGTGTCATTAAGGAGAAGACAAGCTGACTCTGGAATTTGGGATGCTTGGATATGTATATTGGTTTCCTGAGGCATGCTCTTGAATAGTTAAGGAAGTTGGCTGAGTTGGCATTTTTCCTTTCTTGGTTCTCCTGTGTTATTTATCCTTCTCTGTTCTCTTATTTAGCAGCTTCTGTGGAATAGAGAAAATGTGGTAATTCATAATTTATTCATTGTCTCTCATTTTCTGATCTTAATTAGTCTCAGCAACTGGGATAAGGCAGTCTAGGATGAAGTTAGCAGAAGATCCATGGAGTAAATGGCATTGGGACTGTAAAACTTTTGGTGATGTTAGAAAGGGTAAGGAAAATTAAAATGCATCTGAATGAATGCATTTGAATTAATTAAAATGCAGTTTGAATTAATTAAAACGCAGTTTGAATTAATTGGATTGCATGGTGAGGAGTCTTGCAGATAATAAAGGAAAGGAAAAAGGAAGTTAGTGGATGGTGTCCCATTTTAAGATACAAGAGCACTAGATATCATTCTGCCAAACTTGCCTTTGATTAGGGATGAGACATCGCTTTTGAAAATGACAATGCCACAGCAAAGGTAGATACAGCAAGATGACTGAGGAAAGAAGTGCAGCGTAATATGGATAGCCGTCACAGTGAAAGGGAAAAGAGCTGTCTCTGTGTCACACAGGATACACTGGAGAAAATTTTGAAGATTTTTTTCAATGATAAGAGATTAAAAGATTTTGCAAAGTAGGGAAGAGGGTGCTGCGTCTCTGATTAGCATCTGTTTACTCACTCAGGAGTCTTACACAAATGGGGTAAGGTACACCAGGCTTCCCTTGCAGTTCACATTTGCTTGGGGTTTGTACAGCTGAAGATCATAAGAGATGGAATTCTTACACAGGGGGAGTATTCCTCTGTGCATCTTGGAAGTTCTTGGACACTTTAAGAATCTGCTTCATAATGTTTAAGAGTGAAAACATGAAAACTAGGGCATCTGGCATGACTCCTTAAGTAAAGGGCTTTTAATTTCAGATATAGGATTTATTTACTCACAACAGATACTTGTGATCCATTATATTGTTTATCTCCTTGCTAAGATTGTCCAAACCACCTCTTTCCTGAATTTGGAAGAGAGGTAATCTTACCTACACCGTGATGCAAGAAACTGTTCAAGTCAGACTGAAACTGAAGTTTGTCCCATTACTCGTCTTTAATTGTTCTGCAATCATTTTACGCTTTTGAAAATCCATTCTCACAGATTTTCTGAAAAGGACTGTTCTGAGGGGCAACGTTGCCTGTTTATATTTGATGTGGAGGATTGCTTCTGAGAGCAGATTTGTTTCAGTTGTGCTTTATGCTACAAATGGATGGGTAGCAGCAACTAGAACTTCAGTAAACTTACAGCATTTCTATTGGATGTGTTTGATCAGGGGAATATTCAGTACTGGCAAGAAACTAGTTCCTCTGTGGTTTCTTTTTCTTTTTTTTCTACTTTTCTTTTTTTTTTATTTCCAAGAATGGAGTGGTTGTGCTGTTATCCCACCCATAGAGACAGTATTGCCCCTACAAAGAAATGAGCTAAAATGTATGCACTTCAATTTTTTAGTCTCTAGTTGAGATGATACCAGCAGTTGGTGAGATGTTTAAAGACTTTTCCAGAGTTATAGGGAAGGGAAGAGGCATTGTTCTGGTTTTGTTTTCCACCCTTCAACAGTTCAAGACCAGTGCCAGAAGTTACATGTATGCATATATTTTTAAATGAAATCCAAAGCTTATTTATGACAATACCAGTCTCAGTCCAAAAGACTGTGAGGATGTAAAATAACTAAATACACAGAAATTGTGCACATGAAAGGGAGGTGTTGTATTGGAGGCCAGTTCATGAAGTAAGGAAAGATGGGAAAAACATAGATTTATCTAGACCATCCTTTCTCGGTACAAAGATGTTCTCTGTACTAATCTTTTGGAGTTTTGCTAGTTATTTTCGAACAATTTAATAATGGTGTTTCTCATGATTCCCTTAGATAGGAAATTACTAAAAGTTCCTCGATATTTAGTAGTCTTGACTTTTTCTTTCAGTCTGTGCCTCAAGGTTCAAGAAACCCATCTTGTGTTGTTTTTGTAGCTGACTATATGTTTGTATCACATTATTTTGACTTGGTAGTTGCAGTGTATTTAATATGTTTCTTCAAATCAGTAACATTACAATACCAAAACTAATGCAGCTTGTGAATTACTGTATATAATATCCATATTTGGTATATTCATAGCATTTCATTTTTATTATTGCAGTCTTTACTGAGCACACTGTTTATCAGAGTTTATAAGGAATGAGCTTTGCTAATACTATATATCACCTAAATGTCCTAAATTACAGTACCAGAGCAGGTACTATTGTCTCCAGGTCTTTTGAGAAAAAAAAAAAAAAAAAAGGAAAAACCTTTAAACAATTCTGGACATTTATACCTAGAGGAAACAATGCTTTTTATTAATATGAAAAGATGTAAAAGGATTGTTTTGTGCTCAGTCAAGAAAATTCTTGGCAGCCGCTTTAGACTTACATGTATATGTAGCTCACTGGAGCCTGCTGAGTACCTCTGTTTTCTTTATGGATGGAGCTTTGGTGCCAAGAGGTCTGCACCACATACAAGCATAGATGTGCTTCTATCTGATGGATTGTCCCATGGTCAACCACATTGTATACAGGATGTTGAAACACATATTGATTATGTGGTTCTGTAGTTTACAGCAGAATCATAACCTGATGCTTTTAAGTACATATATGTAATTAGTCTCCATGTGAAGGAGCTCAGTACAAAATAAGTATTTTATGCTATACATTAGATGTTAGATAAATGACATTAGATTAAATGTTATACATTTTTTAACCTCATCACCATAGCAGAATTGTGAATCTATGCAGTTCTTAAAAGCATCGTCTTTGTGTTGACGATGAACTGCAGATGTATAATAAAATTCATAGTGTGTATAATGCTACTCTGGTTTTAGTATGAGGTCTCATGGTCAGATACAAGGGAAATCCTCATGTAACAAAGATGCAAATTTTTATAGGGCTACTTTTATGTTTGTTACATATCTGCAAAACTTTCCTTCAACATTGCATTACAGCAAAAGAAACCTGTACTTGAGGTGGGAAATGAGCATGTTGATTAGATTGTGGTCAGTCATGCAAATGAAATTGAGATATATATGCTTATAGACTAACTTGCTAACTGGTACTATAGTGCCAGCTTCTAAATGATTATTTACAGAATGTAGACTATTTGACTCAACTATCACTTCTAAATGTAGAAGTGAAAAAAAAATTTGTCAAGACTGCCTTATGTTAGTAGTTTTTGAAAGTGATTAGGTCAGCTTATAGTGCCTAGCTGTATAAAAGATGATTTAGGCTAGTAGTATTTTTTTGTAAGTTTGGAAAGGAGTACTTGAATTATTCTTCTGGAGCAGCTTTTACATTTAGAAGCTTTCTTCTAGTCTTTTGGATCGATGAAAATTACAAAAACTGAAAATAGGACTGTTTGAGGATAATATGGTGATTGTGTTATTTACCCAAAAGGTTGTTTCTGTGTTCACTCTTTAACTTACATTTTCCAATCATTCAAATTCGTTTTCTTCTCATTAATTGTTAGTGGAATTTATATGTTGACTGTGTGTTGTTATCTCTCATTATATAAGGTTTTAAAAAAGTACTGCTCTGCTGTCACACAACCATCTCTGTACTCAATAACTATGTTAGCTGTTGCTGCAATGTGTGTGATGGCTGTCTTATGGCAGGGGAAAAGGGCATGCTTGAAGCTAAGTTTTTATTTGTCTGAAATTCAAAGTAATACTGTACAATACGATTTAGAAAACTCTGCAGGCAGCTAGGTTTCAGCCTGTAGATGCCAGCTGGCCGGTAAATCTTGCAGAAAAAAATCTGCAGCAGTTAAATATTTGTACAGAGACATACAGAGACAATGGCCTGAGCTTGGTTTCCAAACCTTTAGTAGAAGACTCCACTTGTCAAAGACAAAGCACTCAGGCTGAGGTGCCTGGAAAAAGGTTGTAGTATGCTACTTCTGTGTGTGTTTGCTCAAGAGCAAAAAGCCCATCTTTGTGTCCTCCACCATGGAGTTATAAAACCTGCTGCACACTGCTGTTATACCCCTGCAGTGATGGTGTTCCGAGTCTAACAGGACTCATATAAAAACCTGCATCTAGAACTGATCTGTTAAACAAAGGTGTAAAAGTCACTGAATGTGATGTTTCATACCATAATGACTAGTGTGTAGGTGTACAAGCACAAGAATTCCCATCGACAGTATGGACCTGTAATAACTTTTTGCTTTTACTGCAGGAAACTCAAATTTTCATTTAAGAAATAGTCTGATTTAAAAATAATTTTCCTAGCTGTGTATAAAAAAAATTTGCTACAATATCTTGGGTCCCTTCACATGACTTAATTTATTAAAGTGTTTCTTGGCTATGCAATTAGTATTATTTCTTTCTACAGTGCCATTAACTTTGTCTCCTTGCCATAATTCTGTCCTGTCAGTTCTTCAGTTATTGGTTGCTACAATGAACACAATCAGTGACCGAAGATGATTGTGCAGTAAATATATTAAGTTCCATTACTGTCTTGTTTCTTTTTCTTTTTTTTTACCTATAACTTAGATAGTTAAGGAGGAAAAAAACCCTCCAAGATTTTTAATAAATGGCTGATTTTGTTTCCTAGTTTCATTTTTCATTACCTGAGTTATCTGATTAAGGTCACGAGTTTATGTTTCTAAAAGAGATGTCTGAAATCTAAACTTGGATCTATCTCTATAACAATTATATATGCATTTTGAATCTAAGTATGGATTACTTGAAGCAACTAAAGCACTTGCACTTTTAATTTTGTAAAAAGTTAGTGTGTGTAAATTGTCTTTGCTAGGTGGTGCCCACGAGGGTCTCCAGCATTTGGGTCCTTATGGCAACATCCCAAACATCGTGGCTGAGCTGACAGGAGATAATGTACCAAAGGATTTTGGTGAAGATCAAGGATATCCTGACCCTCCTAATCCATGCCCTGTTGGAAAAACAGGTAATTCTACTGTAGCCTTTGCATCTCAGTCTTCACTGTACATCTGTCAGTCTTTCAACACTGTACTAGGCAGTAAGACACTTGATCATCAACAGGTATTTTCTTTCATTCTCTACCCCAGGGGGAACTGTTGAGAAATCAGGTGGTTTTGATGAGATTTTTTTTTAATATGTGGGCTGTCTCTATTGCTATACAACAGCTAGATAAGGTCAGGTGAAAGAAATCATCTTGACCTTGACGTAGAAGTTAGTGAGATTTATGATAGCGTCTTTTTCCTGAGGGAGTTCCTTTTTAGGCTAGTTGCTGAAAAAAAGTTATCATTCTATATAGATGAGATTTACCCTTATTTTAGAGATTTTCATTGTGCCAAGAGGAATGAAACTGTCTGCCCTGATCGCCAACGCAGACCATGAGTCAATATTTAAGATACATTGGCTCCAGTCCATATGGCTTTATAGCTCACTGAGGGTGCATCTGTGCCAAGAAATGGAGAACTACGTGGACATACCCCAGCGCATTGCACGCTGGCTCGCTCTGGCAGAGGAGCAGTGCAGCCTTGGAGTGACAGAGGAGTACAGTACCTGAGACACTTGGTACATCCCTTAGCTTGCAGCTGTGCACATACCAAGACGTTTGGGTGGCTGGTCCTGAAGGATCTCTAGAGCAGCATTACATGTGCATGATATAGACATATCCTAAGGGAATTAATCCTTTTCCTGTTATTTGAGCCAAGGAATGGCTTCCAGGACTGAAAGTAGTAGTAAAACACCCATTGGCTGCCTTGGGAGCTGAAACTGGGAATGAGCCCTCTTTTTCTCTCATTTTTTATTTGTGAGCTAGGAGATCCTTTCAAAATCTTTTCTGTTTAGTCTTCTTTTATGTTACTTGGGTAATGTAAAACACTTGTCTGTGTTTTTATTAAAAGTGTTCTAACTAGCTTGGAATTGATCAAAAAATTTGTCATGAAAAGTTTTGCAAACTGCATTTACATTTCATTCAAAAATATGACAAAACTTTGAATAGTCCTCCCTTGTTGTTTTCTATTACTTTCTATTTCTATACTACTTTCTTTTATTTCTATTTTACATTATGGTGATGCCTGTCTCCTCTGAAATAATATCTGATCTCCCATTTTGTTCGGTATAGCTGTCTGACAGGTTCCAAATGATGGGTTTAGTCTTTCTCACACATGCAAGAACACACACAGACTTTTCTCTTCACTGCTTGCCCATTAGACTTCTGTTAGTGATTAGATATATAAAGTAAAAACTTGGCATCCAGAGAAATTCCTTTGAGAATCCCTTCAATTTTTCTTTCTTAGGTGAAATAAAAGTTGTTAGCTAAGCTAATACTGTCAGATCTGAACAGAGGGGAATTCTTGGGGAAGTACTGCCTGCTCAGATAAATGGCTCTGTCATAGGTACTCTGTGAGTGAAGATAGTATCTACTAGGATTAGAGTGAAATGCTTTTTAGAGCCTTAAATGGAAATTCAAGTGGTGACTGTATTATGCATACAAATTACTAGAGGCCTTCTTCAATCAGGTCTGTGGATTTGCTTAATGGAAAACAATTTTTCCAGTCGCTTCTACATATGCACATTCCACAGCACTTGAGCTTGAAGACTTTTGGTTTAGCAGTTGCAGAGGGCATACAAATGTCCAGATGACTTTTTTCTTTTATTCCAAAAAACAGATGCTCTGAGAAGGTCTACCATATTTCTGTTGTCACCTGCTTCTCTCTTGAGATCTGCTGAGACTGAAATAATTTTAAGTTGCTTGTAGTTAACGTCAATGCTTCTGAATTACTTAGCTGGTATGGCTAGTTTTCCCCTGTTTCCTACTGGAAATTTTTTTTTCCCCATTCTAAGGAGGAAGGAGAGAAAGCAGGATCTGTTGGACTTAGAATAACCTCCTCAGCTCATTGAATCAACTCATTTTTAAGTCAAGTCTTCACTGTTTCCCACATCTAAGGGAGAACGATAATAGATCTGTAAATGTTTTTACCTGATGATCACACAATGACAGAAGGGGAAGTCCACAAGTGTGTCCTCTAGAGGGTCTGTGTTCTGGCAGATGTAGCTGCATAGATGCCCAGCCCCGGGTAGTAGGATCCCCTTGGGTATGTCTGAGAGGAACTTAGACTACATGCTCCCAGTATTGACAGAGCAAAGGGAGCTCCAGGAGCAGACTCTATCCATAGAGCCACTCTGGCCTCAAGCTGCTGAATCTTTTTTTAATCTAAAGGTGACTTATTGTGGTAAAAAGTCCACAAGCTGATTTTTAAAAGGGTGTAATCCTTGACATGGCACTGTGTGCAAAGCTATCCATTGTGATTAAAGGAGGTTTCTGGACTCATCAAGTTAGCTATCAATCTGCAAAAATGTCTTCAGCATAAAACATCTGCTACACCACTTTTTGGGGAGATATTATGATGCCTGAATGATTTTCAGCTGTTTTTGAATGAAGTAGCAAATCAGAAATGGAGTTCCATGAACTGCTACTCAGTGAAGGATGTTCTGTCTTTGCTCAAAACGTCATTTTAACAAGAGCTTCATTGCTTAAACAATTTCTAGGACTTTCAGTGGGCGTTTAAAAATAAAAGAGGATCCTTTTTGAATCAGGATAAAATGTAGTTCTATGTAAAATTAAACTCTCACCAATTTAAAAGAAAAAAAAAGGAGGGGAAGAGCTTGGAAAATTAAATGTGTTTAATTTTGAAGGTTCATTAAGTTGTGTTTCTTTAAACAAAAGAAAAAAAAATCCTGATAAATTCCTTTCAAAAGAAAAAATCTCTCATATTTTCCAGTCTTCTGGTTCTTTAAATAATTTCTTTTTTAAACTGCATAATTGTATTTAAGAAGTTTGTTGATTAATGTGGCACATATTGTGTGTTTCAAAGCTACCTAAGCACCTGGTGTTTTCTAACATACTTTTGTAGTTGATGATGGGTGTCTAGAAAACACCCCAGACACAGCGGAGTTTAGCAGGGAATACCAGCTGCACCAACACCTTTTTGATCCAGAGCATGACTATCCCAACGTGGGCAAGTGGGTGAGTACATGCTTCTTGCTTATTTTTGTTGCATGTGAAACTGGGTATTGCTTGCTGCATGAGGTACTATGAAACCACAAGGAGAATGTTGTGCTTACTGCTGGGAACGTTACCACCCTAAGGGAACTGTCTCAAAAAGGTGAACTTGCCATTAAAAATATAGAAATAATGCCTGTGATTGATGAAAAGCCCATAAAAATAGGAAATAGGGAACCTTGTCTTATTACCTGTCCCAAAGCATGAGAACTATGTATGTGCTCGATAAATGCAACAAACCACATTTCAAACTATAGTGAACATGTAGCCAAAATTAATGGAGATTTTAGCACAAGATTTCAAAACATTACCGAGCCCTAATCTGAAAGATTATCCTGGTTCAGTGACTATTCACTTTTAAGCTACTTAGATGCTAAAAAAAGTAAAATAAATGGAGTGCAGCGTGCCCAAACAATTTAAAAAATCTAGGTCTGAACAACTTACTCTAAGGAATCTGGCTTAAGGGTTTTGGAGGACTTGATGCTGCTTCTTCCTCTATTGAGGTTGAACACTATACGGAATATCTATGTAATACATTACATATAATAAATACAGCCAGCTACACTAAGGGGAAAAGTCTTGCTCTGAGTGTATAAGGAGTTTAATAATGCCAGCTAGACTATTTTTGCAGGCTAGAGGCTCCAAAGAGAGCTCTGCCACTTAATCTTAGATTACATCAGTTAAATGTCCAATCCCAAATCCATCTTCAGGCGCCAGCAAAATAATAACAATGATCGTAATTTATGCTTCTAGAGCAAATAATGAAATCTCATTTTACATTGTTATAACACTTTATTTAAGATTGCCCTAAACCAGTGCTCTGTAAGCATATATCGATAAATGGACATTTGGCAGCCTCTTCTCCTGCTGTAATTGTGAGACAATGATTCATCATTCATAATCAAACCACTGTAAGATTTATAGTCTTAATTACTTATGTAAGTGCTAAATTTCTAGATAGAATCATGCCAAAAATCTAAATTTTGGAAGTTTTTGTTGCATTCTAAGTAATAACCATCAAAGGTTTTAATTTTAAAAACACCAGATGGTGGCCTTTCTTATTTATGCTAGATAGTGCTGTTAGTTTTCTTAGTATTCATAAGTGATTTACTTTCATAATACCATTTTGAAAATTGTAAAAGCACTTCTATAAATCTTTGGCCTGTAGCAATATTTCAGAATCAAGCACACACTGCGTTTCATCAACGCCATACATGCTTAACAAATGGTAGGCAATCATTAGTGAATGCTGGCCTTTTTTCATTTCTCTATCTATCATGACTCATTCAGGGGGAAAAAATGCTCGCTGTTTAGGTACCAAACAGTTGTTTACTAGACTGGTAGGTACTAAACAGTAATCATATCTAGCTGCAGTGTAACCAACTCCAGATCTTTTTAATTTGAAATTAAACAGCTGGTAATGTGCATGAGCAAATGTTCTGCTGAGATTAAGGAGAATTGTCCCAGTTGCCTCCTCATTGTATATTATTCCATATTAAAAAGAAAAATACAACGGTATGTGGTTTTATGGCTGGTTTTGTTATTTTTATCTTTCTGGAAAAATAAGAGCAGAAAGACACTCTAAAATTAGCTGTTTTGGACTTTATAAATGGAGTGATAAAGTAGGCTAGATCTTTTAGGTCCCTTACTGTCATCTGAATTAGGTTGTAAGTGACCGACACAGTGGCACACCCAGCCACTAAATGTGAGCATCCTCATTCTCCCACTGCCCCCAGCCACCAAATTCTCCACTGCTTGCCAGCAACCACTTCCTCCCTCTTCTATGGAAAAGCCTCTGATGAAATGCCCCAGGGTTGTAATGGCTATGTATTTACAAACAGCATTTCCATGAGTATGCTATGAAGGCACTAGGCTGTCACTACTGTCTGAAGCCCTTGGAGCCAGTTTGTCTCCTGGACCTGTGCAAGGTGGCGTGTGGTCACAGCTCTTGGGAGAGCTTCTTCTCTGCCTTCTCCTGCCACAGAGCACTTGAAGCAGTGTTACAGTTCCCACTGACTTGTTCTTTCGAGAAGCCAGGCTGCATTCCTTAGCGTAACCACAGTAAAACTCCAGTTACGTTAGCAGGTATATAAAAACAGGAGCTGCTTGTTCACGAATAACGGGAAAGAAAGAGGTTGGTTGGTTTGTTTCGGTAGCGTAATCTCATAGTTGCAAAGCTGTGGGATCTCTGCAGTATCCTAAGAATAACAGACACATTTTATGAGGGTAAAACAAGTGTAGAAGCTGTTCTGTGCAGCAAAGTGTAGGATTCTATGTAGGTGCTGAATATTATGTCTAAATTCTGCAAATAGATATGAAGATACAAATACACAGATCATGATAAATGTATGCTAGGTTAGGAGAGGGAAGAAAGTGGAAAAAAAAAATTCCTGTCTTTGGGATAACTCTCCATATATATATATATTAATATGCTGGCCTGTGAGAAGTCTCAGAACAGACATCTGTTTATAGGGTGAGATACACAGATTACACTCTCCTCTCCAGCCCTGAAGACTCTTTTTTTCTTATTATGTGGAAAACACAGAGGGGACAGTGGGAATAGTAAAATGAGGGACTTTTGAAGGTTTCTGCTCTACTGTGCAACTATAATTTCTAGGATTTCAAGGTTTGTTTTTTTTCCATTCAGTTCAGACTCCAGGAGACAGGTACTTCCCATTTGAGTCTGCCTTTTCCGTATCTCGCAACTTGGCTCTTCAAAAAAACACTTGCATGTAAATTGTATATTTATTGAAGCCCAAAATGTTAACCACTACCACATGTAGAGGTTAAAAAGAGGAGGGAAGTTCAGTGGTGTTTTCTGACACCAGTATTAGTACAAATAGAAAGTCAAAAGCAACTACGTTTTTCATCAACATTTCTTTTAACTGAAGCAATGGATAACACTTCACTCTCAGGGCAGAAATAATGCCAGTTTTGCTTATCGACCACAGTGGAGGGGTCCAAGGCAGTATAAAGAAATGCAAATGGGAAGCAAGGGTAAAAATATTGAACTCTTTGTCAAAGAAGTTGTCAGCTCTGCCTCATAATTTTAATGAAATCCTGAAGCTAGTCACTCATAAATTTCATTTTATTCCATCTTTAGTTATAGTGAGCAACATTAAGTGCATCTTTCTTTGCCAACTGACATTTTAAAATATCTGGATGGGATGATGATTATTAGGATAGGTTATTGTAGGCCTGATCTCCCTCTTCAGTTTCAGACAGTAAATAAAGATTGGTTAATTCAGCGTAATATTCTTGATGTAACAGAAACTGTCATGCTTGATATTACTGATAAGATTGTAAATTGACTGGAAAAAAGCCCACCCAAAAAGGTGTAACCTTGCTACGCAATTTCCCTTTCAGTTTTGTTAATAATTGTACAGGTCCAGACTACAGAGCTGCTGATTATTATTGACTTAAACAAATTGCAGTGAAGTCTGGAAGATCTATTGGTAAATATCTCTGGCATTAGTTAGTTGATTGTAAGCATTTTAACTGCTGACATTTTCCACCCAAATTCCAACCTATAATACCCTAATACAAGTAGCTGGGAGTGCAGAGAAAGCTTCAGGAGTGAGGGGAAAATAGCAATTTACACGCAGCACATCTCCATGTAAGGTGTACCTTTAACTGGAGAAATGTATGTTTTTATTCCTAACAACTTTTAGGTGAGGGATGAGAATGGTAGCACTTCACAGGCATATTTTGGTGGCTGATGAACTTGGGCCCTTACACAGTGGAACGTGTTTTCAGGATTCCTGTTACCATACAAGCACACTCGGCTCATGCTGCATAACCTCATTTGCTTTGCACTCCACATAATGCTTAAGTAGTAGTTACAGTCTGAAAAAATTCCCAAACAGACTAAACAAAATATGATCTTCCTGAACAGGAACAGTTCAATTGTAAAAAATTTTCCTGAGTGACAGAAATGTTAGCTCCAGTAGTCATGAAATTCTTTTTATTTCAGAAACACTACTTTCCCTCTTGTGAAAAGTATAAGGTCAAATATTTTACAAAGGGAGGCTTTGGCAGTGCTTTGTTTCATAAAGAGAATAATTTACGTATCCATGGGTTTCTTAAAATGTTAAATTTAAGTTTTCCTGAAGTGAGTTTGCGTAAATGACTAACCAAGAATGTCTCCCTTGGCCAGCTTCATCTCTATTCCCTTTTGACACAGCTCAGACAAAATAACTGAGGTTGGGTAAGAGATAGGCCTTGTGAATTTGGAGTTTAATGAACATGAGAAGTACAAACCAGACAATTTTGGCAGATTTCATTGTAACACTTGAAAATGTTTTTTTTTTCCTCATCTAAAGGCTGCAGAGAGGGTAGAAGTGTTTGGTGAATTTGTCTTGCACTAGAATTACACTTTCTATTTATATAATCAATGTTAGGTCAGTTGTTTATAGCAGAATTAATGGCCTTGTTTATACAGTGTTCTGCTTTTATACATATGATTCTTCTTCCATTTTCAGGTTAGGGTTTAGTTTTGTTTCTCTTCATAATACACAATTGAAACAAAATGTGTTGAGCATGTGTGTGTTATTCCAGACTTTATTAGAATTCACTACTTGTATGAAATACAACAATATGTGGATACACTTATGTAAACTATGGTCAGAGGATTTTTTTGTGTTGGTTTTTTTTTTCTTTTCTCATCATCATAACCTTCTCTTCTGCCAAGATGTTTTTGGCAGTTTTTAAAAGGTTCACCATTAAAAATATTGTAGACCAAATGGTTTTTAGAAACTTTATTGAGGGCACTACTTAAACAAAGGAAGAGTTGGCACTGAACTCCTTTCAGCAGAATGTTGCTCTGGGAAGTGTTGATATCTGGAAGGGAATAAGTAAAGACAACAAAACAGTAGGAATACCACTGACTGCAGTTTTTAAAAGACATTAGAAAATCCCTTGTAAAGCAAGTATTTTTTGCTTCTGTTCTTGTGTCACCTCAAATGTATAGAAGTGTGTACCAGATGCAGGATTCGTTTTTACCTCTCCTTCCCAATCTTATTTTTCTTTTTTACTTTTTTTTTCCTTTGTATGTATATAATTATATCATGTATCACAAAATGGGGAACATTCAGTCTATACGATTATACCAGCATGTACTTAAAGCACCTATTGCCTGAACAAGGGCAATAATATAATGCAAGATAGTGGCAAATAAGTGGCTTTGTAGTTGTTGGTAAGACTGTGATTGCTCATGAAGAACTGTTAGCAGGAATATCCAAATACTTACTTGTTGTTTATCTTTCCCATAAAACCACACCCCCCTCTAAACTTGCTGATACTGAACAGCAAAATAAGTATTTTAAAAGAAGAATGAATTTGATGGCTGTATTTTTTTCCCTTCCAGAGCAAGAATTTACTTTTTGAGAAGATTAATGGTGGTTCAAAAAGAAGAAAGAGGGTAACTATCAGAATATTTTATACCCCCTGTATAATTTCGAGAGCTAATAAGAATTAAAATCGTACTGTTGAAATGAAGAGTTAGTCTAATGCAACTGTATTATACCTAAGAAAGTGCATAAAGTCAGGCAATCTCTGTGATAAACTGCTGCAGCAACTTTCAGGACTGTCCACCGAGCACAAGATGTATTTCTCTAAAGAGCTTGTTGCTTTCAGAAGATGCACTTCAATGCAGAGCATAAATTTAAAAACTTTATATTTTCTGTGTTTTTAAACTGATTCCATTTGCATAAACCCATGTAACATTAATTAAATGTATTTAAAAAAGAATTTTAAAGTTTCTAACTAAAAATATTGGTCAAATTAGTGCTATCCGTGCATGTGAATATGCTTTTGAGTGTAAATGACAGCAGAACTGGTCCTTTAGCTGATGTAATTTCATTTAGTAACGTAGTTAGATTCACTTCAGATCAAACTCCTATCTTACTGTCCCACTTACTTGAAAGACAAAGATGAATGGATTCTCATTGTTCTGCGCCTGAAACAAGGAAGGTAATACACATACAGAAAACTTCTGTGCAGTCCACCTTCTACTTTTTGGTAGTGTAGTTTGTCAAAAAATCACTGCCATAAAAAATATGACAAGCACAGTTTATATTGTGAATGAAGTAAATTTGGTTTAAACTAACTGAAGTTTAAGTGCAGATCATATTTATCTATTTATGTGGCTCTCAGGCTTAAAGCTTTTCCTAGAAAGGAAGACCGTGAGTTATAAATTCACACACTGCTGGTAATAATACACTTCAACCATAAATTATTGAGCTATCTTTAGCTTATTATCTGCTTGTTAGGCATGTCACTTTATGGTAAATTCATTATAAATTGAAGTATGTTATTGTTTTGAGAGTATTACTGTAGTGATTACTAATGCTTTAAATGAACAATTCAGAATTTTCACTTTTTCAGCAGAAGGGTAACCTCTTGTCATGAGTAGAGTGTATTTTTTCAGAAACCAGAAACAGTAGATTCTCCTCCTGCCTTCTTCGGTCCCTGCCATTCCTCTGTGCCCTTCTGCACAGATAATTTAGGCAGGACAGCTTATGACAACAGATTGGTCTTTTGGGTCAGAATGTCCGGATTGTAGCTTAAAGCGCATCCTATGTAACTGCGCATGTAGTGACGGTATTGTGTCTGTTGGATGCTATAGAGGAACAGTCACAGAGGCACTACTGGAGTACACAAAACTATATATTCTAAGTATGTGTGTGTATTCATATATTTATATGTATGTGTATGAACACAGCTACTATCACACATACACATAATCAGTATATATAGCAAAGGTTTGTATTTGCCATTTGCTCCTGGGTTATTCTTTGCAGCCTTTGCACTGCAAGACAAGGAAGCCTCCAGTAACCTAGGAATTCTCCCTTTAATTTCTATGCACGAGCATAGACCTGTCTAGAATCTCAATATCCCAAACATGACAGGAGTGTTTCTATCATCACTGAGTCATGTTGCTGTGGGTGCAGAGCTGTGCACAGAGGTGCTCCGGAACTGTATTACTTCGAATTCAGCACAGCTGTATAGAATTAAACATTTTTTAGTCAAATCAGCCAAAAATTTTGCATTATATTATTGTGTTTTCTTTTGTCAGTTCAGAAGGGGTTTATGTATTCTAATTCTCTTCTATTTTATTTCAAAAAATAGCAAGTACCATTCCAAAAATTAAAAAAAATTAATCTTCCTAAGAATCTTCAAATAATTCCTAGAAGTTTATGTAACAGCTGAATTTCACTAAATTAACATTAAACCAAACTTCTTTAAACAGACACAAATAAATCATTTACATATGTCTTATTTTTGACAATTTAAAGCATTAAATTAGTGTTAGTTTTATTTTCAAAGTTTTTTCCACATCCATTTCTGGTTCTTAGTATTTTTATATTTTCATTGCAGCAGACAAAGCACTCAAAAACCAATAGAATTAAGCAAAAGGGCTGTTCTATGCTATGATTAAGTATTGACGATAGCATCTACAAATCTGGAGAAACTCAAGGTCTTAAATTCAAAGGCAGACACACCCCAAATCTTTTTCGGACATTTGACAAATATTTGGGATATTCGAAAATAAATATTTCATGGCTATTTTAAAAGCTGGGTTGGTTTCTTTTTTTTTGGGGGGGGTGGGGAGACGGCAAGGAGGGGTGCGTATAGATTTGCATTCCTATATTTTGGTGAAAAAAGCATAGAAATAAGAAAAGTAGTATCTGTGATACAGCGAGTCTGACAAGAATCGGGAGATACTGGAAAATTTGCATTCATCCAAAGTTTATCCTTAGGCAGTCAATTTTTATTGGCAGCAAAAAACCAGCACGCTAGAATTTTTTACTCTATCTGTGAAGGAGAAAGTATATAGTTTAATTCTGTTCACACTGACACTGTAACAGGCCAGAAAGTGGATGGAAATAATATTTAAGTTAATTCTGAAGATCCCTAAACTGCTTGATACTTACAAATACAGTAAGGACAATTTATTCCATTAACGTAGATAAAATTCAAGCATATGCTTTCTTCAGTACTATGATCTCCAAACAGTTTTGAGACAGGATCTGTTCATCTTCAGTCTCACTTTGTGCTGCTTGCATGGTGCAAACTGAAGTTAAACCCTCTCCAGGGATGATCTTTCCCACGTTCCCTTGTTCTGGCAGTGGTAGTTGAGCCATTTCTTATGCCAAAACTTTGCTTGGCTCTGCTTTTGTGCCAGCAGTTTTTTATCTCGGCATCAAGAGAGGAAGCGAGGAGGGGTTTCTTGGAGAGGAGATGGGCTGAAGAAGAGACTTCGGTCAAAAATGGTATCATATTATCTAAGTTGTCTTCCAGCATAAAGGTCCATCAGAGGTTAGTGATTTAAGTTAAAGCTTACCTGTACTTCTGTCCTGCCTCAAGAATTAAGGAGTTGGATCTCCTGCTGCTTCTCTGTTAAGCTGAGGAAAGGAGAAGAGGAGCAAAAAGACAGTATTTAATTCAGACTGTCCTATATTAATAGCCCTTATTCATTTTGTTTTCTTTTTAGTAGATTGGATTGAATTATTGCACATAAAAATATTAGAAAATATTAAAAAAATTAGAAAACAAACATTGATTGAATCCTAGATTTACTTCTGGGGAACAATTTCTTTTTTTTTCTAGTTTGCAAGTATTTGTCAGATAAGATCCACTAATAACAGTTACCTTTTCCATGTTTCTCTGTTTCTAATAAGTATAAATAATTTTAAAATTTTTCAGAATGTGAACCCCTTTCTGCAAGGACAGCGACTGGATAATGTTGTAGCAAAGAAGTCTGTTCCACATTTTTCAGATGAAGACAAGAGTCTTGAATAAGTACAATAAAAATGAATGATGAAAACTCGTGCCATCCTCTGCTAGATCGTAATATTGCTTATATGTAATCATCTATTAAAATCTTTGTGAATGGCAGCATGTTTATTATTTATATAATTGTAGATGAAATCCAGCTGTATTTATAACAGTATGTTCTCCTAGATAACAAAAATATGGTTCTGCTTTTTGTTAAGTTATGTTAAAAGAACATTTCTGTTGTTTTTATTTTAGTCATGGAGCAAACTTTAAAAATGTTAGTCATTTTAATAGCTTATGTGAGGTAAATGGTCTTAATGAGGAGCTTGTAAATAGGAAGATATAAAAAAATGCCCAGTCTGATTCCAACATTTAATCTGAAATGTTACTGTGTTTGACACATGAAAATTATAGTTTTATGTTTTGTTCACAAATATTGTTACTTAGCAAAGACCAAGTATTTATTTTACCCAGACAATTTTGGCTTTTGGTCTATTTTAATAAACATTCAAGCAATCTACAAGGTTTGCAAAATGACATGTTCCAAAATATTTCAAAGGCTCATTTGTCTAGGTTATTGCTGTGCAAATTTAAAAATTAAAGAACTGCTTTTTGACTCTGTTCATTGGAATATTTTTTTGTTGTTTTTTATCATTCCATGTTCACTGCTTTCCTGAACACTTCAACATCTTTCTTATCAACTGTTGTGTGGAAATTAATCTACCCCACTGTTCCTTGTCTTAGTAACAGCAGTATTTGTGCATCATAACATGCTTAAATTATGAGTCCCTGGGATACTAAAAGTGAAGATAGAGACATTTGTGTATTTGTCTGTGCTAATTGTGTCAACATACTCTGAATACAAATCCAGGATATGCAGGTCATTGTAGTTGATGTTCTTCTGAAAAACGATGACACTGTAATAACACTGGTAGATAATCACTGCTCTCGAAGTTGTTCCAGGAAGCTTAAATTGCCTTCTTGCCCCTAGGAGACTGAAAAACCTTGTATTGCAGCAAACTGAGCTCTCCTTTACCCTTTTTTTTTTTTTTAATTTTCAGTGTCCGTCTTAAATATTTCAAGTCACGTGCATGGGGCATTGGAAGTATGTAAAACAGTGTTAGCTTACAGCTTTGAACTTGAAATCTATGGGAAAAAATTGCAGTTTACTTCCTAGTCCTACAAAAAGATACAGTAAAATAATAATGACCATTTAGAAAAAACAAATAAGAAACTAAAGCTCCTAGCTACATAAAATTCAAGCTAACAGGATGGCACAAATACGACGGTATATGGCATTTGCTTTTTCTGTCCTAGCACTTAGTAATTTGTAATAGATTATTTATGCAGAATCAGTCCTTTCACATCATTTATGGGTAGGTTGCAAAACTCTGTAATGTTCAGGGCTGAACTGGAATGTCTTTCATCATATTTCCTCTTTTAAAAAATTCTGGAAGAGAAAGCTAACTAGTGTGTTATGCAGCAGGGTTCACATTCACATGTACCACGAAGTTGAAGAGTTTCTGTGAACCGCAAAAGCTCCTTCAACTTCTGGGACTTTGAAGGGGACAGGAGCAATCCAGCTGTTTACATGCTTCTTAAAGTCACTGTTTTTATCTGCCCTCCTGCTTAATTTTCACACATATATTGAGAGTTGCAGAGCTGCAAAGATTGTCTCCAAAACCGGAAAAAAAATACATATATCATGGCATGAACCTGAAACCCAGTGGCTCAGAGTATGTGGAACCGTCATTCCTCTCGCCTAACCCACAGCCAGTCACTGGTGCTGCCACAAGGCTTCCAGTTGATCAGAGGCTAGATTTCCAGTCCTAAGAAACCGATGTTTCTTCAGGTACTCAACTGTCTAACCAACACTTTTAAAGTATTAAATCTGAGCTACATTCTGTCCTTCTTAGCTCCAGTACAACCCATTTTAATCACAAAAACAAAGTAACCGTGAAGGCAATTTATTTCATTTTTTAAGCTCTTAGTAAGGACCAGGTGATGTGTAAATAGGGGAGTTAAAAAGGGAGGGACAAAAAAGTATTGTTTGCTTAATAGTATGAGAAATTCCACATCTGCTTTCTTGAAGCACTTAAAGTCACTACGCTCCTTGTGTGGGGATGTGATAATTCGGCAGTGCAGACTGATCCGCATAGTGGCTGCTGGTGTCACTGGTGGGGCCCAAGGAGATGTCCTTCTGTTTATGATAGATCTGCACAGGGCAGGTGAAGGAAGAATGGCACAACTTACAGATGTTTTTGTCTTTAAATGCAAGAAAAAAAGCCCTCTACACTGAGTAATGCAATGATGCGTCTTGCAGGAATTGTCTGGTGGAAGAAACCAAATGCAGAGCGATGAGCAGCCATCTGCTGAGTCCATCAGGCAGCTTGAGTGTTTCACCAGGAAGGCTCAACAGCACTATTGTGAAATTTTAATCAAATATAGCTGTTACACATGATAATGAGATTATTTTAATTGCAGTTTCATAGAACAGCTGCCTTTCTGTAGTGTGATTTGTAGTCCCATATTAATTTATAAGAAAAACCAACCAACTGCTCCAACAAGAGTCCAAACGTATATGTAGTTTTATACAAAGAATCGTTGCAGTGCTGGTCTTTGGAATCAATGAACAAAGATATCAACTGTCCCCCACACTGAGAGCTCACTCCACTTAACCAATATTTACAAGAATGGAAATAGCTGCTCAATTGTTACAAGTGTAATCACTCTTTTATATTTACAATGCATGTGAACTAAGGAGCATGTATATTGCTATTGCTGTTTAGAATTTTCATTACATTAAAATCTTTTTAGATTATTTTAAAATCTGCAAGTGTGTTACCTCTAAAGTATTTCAGACACAATGTGCTTGAAAGAAGCTATACAAAATAAAGTGTATTGCCATGCAACATTGGTTTTGTCTGGTAAAGAAGTATTTATGACCCCAGTTTAAAAAAAGGAACTGTGTAACTGTGCAGATTATGGTATTTGATTTGTGACACAAAACTTTCTGTGGGGGTGCATGTGGATGTGTATATATATATATACGCATACATACACAGATATTAACAGACACTTTTTAAAAGATAATATAGTCCTATAATAAAATCAGGAGCAAAGAATATAAAGATGTCTACCCACAGAAGAAAGTAATATGAAAATGCTTAGTCAATTATTTAGAAGGGGAAATAGCGATATGCTGCTTTTTATTGGCACATTTGCATTCACTTAACAAAACCATGCCGCTAATCTATTCAGCAACTTATAAGCAAAACAAAGAAACTTGGATCTAGTCCCGAGAGTCACTTATAGGACTTCAAGTAAAGCTGGTCTGAAGCTTATTTTATCAAAATACGGTGAAGCATATCTTCATTTGCTAAACTGAGGAAGGACATGGGCAGAAAGATGAATACCGAGTCAGTTAAGATTTTGCCTTTGTTGTGGACAAAGTAACACTCAAGACCCTTTGTTTCCAAATGTCAGAAGCTGGTGAAGAAGACAAGTAATATTTTGTTGATGAAGATGAGACTTGAGTCGGCATCCTCAAATCAGGCCTTTAACCAGTAGCTGCATGAAAGTGTTGAAAAGGCTGTTTCCCTTTTCATGCCTCTTGTGGTTTAAACCCAGCTGGCAACTAAGAACCATGCAGCCGCTTGTTCACCTTCTTTCCCACACCCAGAGGGATGGGGATAAGAAGAAAAAAAACCTTAAAATATGTTTGAGATAAAGGTAGTTTAATAGAGCAGCAAAAAAAGATGTTGTTGTTGTTAATGATAATAATACTCTACACAAAACAAGTGATGCACAATAAATCACACACCACCTGATGACCAATACCCAGCCTGTCTCTGAGCAACGACCCCTGAATAGTAAACCCTAGCTTCTAGTCAACTCTCCATTTACATATTGAGCACCACATCATATGATATTAAATATCCCTTTGGCCAGCTTAGGTCAGCTGCCTCACTATGCTCCTGCCCAACCTCTTGTACACCTGCTCACTAGCAAAGCATGGGAAACTGAAAAAGTTTCAATTTCTTAGCAACAACTATAACCATCAGTGTGTTATCAACATTCTTGTCATACTAAATCTAAAACACAGCAGCTGCAAGGAGAAAATTAACTCTTATCCCAGCTGAGCACAATCATTACCTGGCAACAACTAAACCAATATGTATTACCAACATTATTCTCATACTAAATCCAAAACACAGCAGCTACCTGGAAGAGAATTAACTCTATGCACCCAAAATCAGGACAATTCTATACAAAAACTACTTTTTGAACATTTACATCTGTTGGGAAAAGCCCATAACAACACCAATGCCAAATAAGCTTTTAATCTTCTGGCCCTTTTGCTGGTAAGCTCACTAAACCAACTGTTATCTCATTTGTAATACTGTGACATTTGTCCTGTGAATTCACTTCTACGCAATTACTTATTTTTTTACATGCAAGTCTGGAATGTCTGGATCATTAGGACAAAGATTTCAAAGATAACTTTTCAGGCAAAGTCACAAATTCAGATTTATGGAGGGAGAAAGGGAAGGTAGGCAGATTCAGAAGATGCTACCATGACTGCACAAAAATTTAAAATGTACAAAGAAAGTAGAGTTTCATGTGGCCCATAGGGGTGATGTGTTCACTGTTTTGTTATCCAAGTCAGAACCTATCAAGGCAGCAGCAACAAAAACCAAACAGAACATATTGAATCCATTACCAAATGTATACATATCCATACACTTAAAAATTCTGTTTTGTTTGAAGCCATGCAATTACTCCCTTAAAGTGCTCAGCTATTGCCAACTACCTACTTAGATGCAAACTAAATAAAATTTAAAAGGAAATGTAGAAGAGGGTGCAATTGCCATCGTGACGGACCCCATGAACCCGTGAATCACATATACGGCTGATGGACAGAGGACTGGGTCCTAAGACAAGATTTCCAAATATGAGGCAATGAAAGGGTTAAATTAATTATTTCCCAGGTACATACATGGTCCAGATTTACACTCAAGCCTTTTGCTGTTATGTGAAGAATGTCATTGAATTCCAGTTCATTATCCTAATTCACCATGAGAAGGAAGTATGTAACATCAGTTCATGTTTGCTTTATTTATGATGCTAACTGCGTTGCTGTGATTGCATGGATCCTGATGGTTGGAAGAGCTGCTAGCCATGCATTCAGCACATGGGAGCATAACAAATTTTAAACTATGCGAGTGTCATGGCAGCAGCATTACCAATTGAAAATAAAAGAGCTTAAAAAAAATCCTATTTGACTAAAAAGGTCTATTTTAATATGTGGGGCTGAAGTGAGAAAGGGTTAAGAAATAGTAAGCATTGAGAATGGCTTCAGACTTTAAAAATTAGGTAGACTTGAGTCATCTCTTTTTATTTTTTCCCATAGTTCCTGTTACCAGAACCCAACTCTTATTGCAACGCAGGGGTGTCTTTTACATTTAATTGCTGTATTTCTTCATCCTACTCTGCTTTCCAAGAAAAGCAGTGGTGGGAGTCAGTGGCTAAATTTCATTGTAAACTAAGGGAGGCAAAGGAGAAAGCACAAAGAAAAATAATGTGCTATTTTGCTACAAGCCTCACACTCTTCCTCTTTCCCTAGCAAGTGTCATTCATTTACAAACCATTAAGCCCTGATTTTAAATGTGTAACCACTGACTATTTTTATTCTAGATCTCTGTTCTGAATCTAACCACCATCTGACAACATAACTTTCTTGGGACCACCACAGATCTCTGCTACAAATGATAGAGTTTTATAGGTCTGGGCATCTGAATATTTTTTAGATCATAGAAGGAGCATACAGCTTTGATGCTGAATCCAGTCATAAGTCTCCTTTAATTAATTCTGAGAAAAAAAAAAAAAGCCCTAGCAGTTCTTCAGTACTCTGTCTACATTCTAATGCCCCAAAGTCTTGTAAAAGTAGCTGAAATTCAAGTAGGACAGTTCCTATGGGGAAATGTCCTAATTCTTCATCCTACACAAAACATCTTTCTACAGTGGGAAGTAAAATACCATTTTATATTTCCAAATGGACAAAACAGACTCGTGAAAGAACGAGTCAATTTATCCAGAGAAGCACTCATAATTTGCCATTGGTTAATTTTACTCTTTTTTTTTTTAGTAATGCTGCAACAAGTGACTAACTCTATTGCAAAACTGTGACTCCAATGGGGAGTGCAAAGGCTATGAGTTTTATGGGTTTTAAAACTTACTACAACTTAAGTAATAAACCTGGTTTTAATGCATAAACCATTTATCAATTTTTTAAAAAGTTATAACTCATTTAAGTAAGTTCTTTAAAAGTCATTGTTATAACAGATAAGAGTTGCTATCATAATTTAAGGATAGACCCTGGCTACTGGTAAAAATTCCCGAACAATGCTACAGTTCAGCTGCCACAGGGGTTTGTGCTTGTGCAGGTGACGTTTGCCCTGCTTCATCTGATTCCTTATAGGTTCCTCCTGCTATTCCCATAGTGTCTCCAACTTTGCTGCAGCCTTTCTCATCGTTATGGGTCTGAAATTATGGAGTCTCAGAAGACTTGTTTTCAGGGACTCTCACAAGTGCAAGTTATCCAGCATGCAAGCAATATGTGTCAGAATAATGTACATTTCTTTCAATTTAAAATAGATTATTTATTTTCCGCTTTACTAGTTGGGGCTGTATTCTCATTTGTGGAGCTCACCAACAGTATTGACTATATCCTGCTATGGTTTTGTGCTCTCAGCAGTAACTTACGAGCCATTAAAAGAATAAGAATTATGTACAAACTTGAAGACCATCATAGCCTGCCCCTAAAATATTGGTTGCTTGTTGAAAACCCTTTGTGTCCATTTCTTTGTGTACCTGGAGGTTTACAAAACTGGGAACTATTTCCAATTAAAAGATGGATTAACAGGTGCAAAGAGACTGAGTGCCAGCTCCACTAAAGGCTTGAGTGCCCACAGTGGGACTTATGTAGAATACAAATACCAAAACCTGGGCTCATGATCTTCAAATCCTGCCTTCCTTGCCTGATTCCTTTGGCAACTAAAATCTATACACAACTATGTTTTGTTGTGAGTGAAGTACCTTAGGTATCTAAACATCTACTTCTGTTCACGCCTAGGACTGTCTGAAACTTGGTGAACCTGCATAGGTCTACACCTATCTCAGTCCTAAACCCAGCCTGAATCCATAAACTTGGCAATTCTTCCCTGTATTCCCTGGGGTAACAAGCCTGGGTAACTTACTTCATATGTGTCTACAGGATCAGGCATTGCACAAAATACCACAGCAGAAGTAGACAGTTTAATTAAAAAAAAAAAAAAAAAGTCTGGAAAAGGTATGGCAAAAGAATCAAAGCTCTGACAGTGCCAGAGAAGGAGATCAAGAATGAACACAGATTTAGCATTGAGAGGTGAGTAGGGCAAGGTGAACATGAGGAAGGACAGTGTACACCTGGGCTCTAACTAATCCTCAAGAAGTCTTTGGGTAGCCAGCCAGAGACTGGTTACAAATACAAAAGTAATCTTCAAGCACAACAAAGACTAGCCACCATCCCCAGTAGATGGCTCGTTTTGACTCTCTGTCTTTATTTAATTGTTTCCTGAATTGTTGAACAACCTCAAGAGGGGAGAGGCAGAGTCCTCCTGTACAAACAGGCTCCTCATGGCTATTTGCATTCCAGTAAAAAATCTGATCTTGTCATGATTGTCCTGCATAGAGCTTGTAGACCAAGAGCTCCAGTGATGAGATGGACCCTGTTGGTGTTGCTAACAGGCCATCTCTTTAAAGCAAGATATGTCTTACTTTAAGTATTTTCAGTGTGGAAGCTAAGACATGGTCTTAATTTCTACACCAACAGGAATAATTCTTCTCAAGGTGATTTCAAGAGGAACTTTCCCTACTGCAATATGCAAGGTCAAATACTGAACGGGTTTCCAGAGCTTTTCCAAAGCTGGTGGTAGTATACTCAGAGTGAGAGGGATGTGGACCCCAGATAAAACAATTTGATTGTAGACACCAAAAGAAAAAAGTATGTGGTCTTGCAAAATACTTCTCTAAATTAGAAACAAGGAAGTCACATTCCATTACAGTGTTTTTTCTCTATCTAGGAAGATGGGTTTGTTACACTTGCCTGTAATATTCACTTTTTCCCTAAAGCATAGAAGCTTTCTAAACAAACTGTCCTATCTCCATTGGATAAAAAGTGTTCTCTGTCTCCAGATAGACTGTGCCCTCACCTGGATGTATCTCAATTACTTCAAGGTAGTTCACAGTACCATATCGCTGGTACATTTTTACACAACCATAGTTGTCTCAATGTAAAAACTTCAGCCTACAGGTAAGGCATAGCCAAAACAAATCATAAACTCTGAATCCAAGAATTTACTTCATTCAAAAGGAGGATTTCTTCTCCTCACAACACAGGGAAATATCCTATTTGTTTCTGTTTTCTCTTTGGTCAGATCAGAAGAATAAGAAATAGCTACAAAAATTTTTCTTTTTTTGACAGGTTTTTGTGATGCCAGCTCCCAAGGATTCTTTCCTCTAAATGTCCTAATATATTTTTCAAAAGAAACAATATGTAATTTTTACTGTGAATTCCTATGTTCACTTTTAAACTCTGACAAGAAATAATACCTCCTTCACAAGGAGTCTAGTTCCAACTGGTTGAGAACCAAAAAGCCCTGCCACAGTCTGATCTGAAGTGTAATTGATTTGGTCACTTGATTTAACTTCTTCGCTTGTGTCCTTAGTGCATTAAGACTTCCTGGGGAGGGGAAAGAAAACTGTTTACATTTTCAGACTTTTTAAAAGTGCATCCAAAAGCTCCAACTGTTTGGTGTCTGGTTAATTACAAACACCTAGAGGATTGCTCCTGAGCCTGTTTACAGATTTCTCCTAACACCAAGTGATTTTACACTTTTCCAGACACTTTGAATTGCATGTTATTTGTGAAGAAAAAAAAAATAATTGATGAGTTAATGCCAATAAAAGGAGCTAATGGAAAATTGCTGGGAAGTGTGGTTAGTTCTAGAACTTAAGATGACAGTTCTTCCGTGGCTCTGAACAGCTCCACAGAAAGGGAAGAGTGGTGTCTGTTGTAGTTATATTTGGAGAACAAAGTAAAAAGATTTCAAAAATGCTAAACAGAATGCAAGGTACTGTAACAAAGGAAAAGATCAATGAATAAATATCCAACTGCACTTAGCCAAACAGGCTAAAAAGAGTACTTTTGAAAAGGAAACAGAAGAGGCAAAACAGAGCAGCTGGAAATATCAAGACAAGAGATTTGGCCCTAAACGCACCTGTGTAGTTTCCCAGAAGTTATTTTTTTCTGGGAATTATTGAAAGAGTAAATTTCTGGTAACCATACAGATAAAAAATAGACTATTTTTGTATTTTACTATTGGTATATTGTACTTTTAATTCTTCAGTTCGTAACATTTAGCATTCTAATAGACACATCAAGTAAATGCCCTTTAGCAGGGGAAAGATGTATCTATGAGATATTTTTGGGTCTTTCAGAAAGATTAAATTGACTCAAGCCACTTGGATTGTTGTGTGGCTTTTCATACACTCTTAATAGCTGTAGCGAAAAGAAAGTCAAGATTCTGGCAAGTGTCTGCAGGATATGGGACTGAATCTAAGTTTAGCAAAAAACTGCAGTATGTGCACACATGCACCTTTCTTACCAAAGCACTTAACTATCTGTTTGCATTTATGTATATACTTCAAAAGCTATTCAAATCAACAAAGATTGCTAAACTGGAGCATTATCTTTGGCAGTTCTTTTAGACAACCACAACTGGTTAGATACTTCTTTGTCTGCCTTTAGAATTTTTTTGTCTACATCAGTGAAAACTTGGCTTATTCACTTGAAATATATGTATTTTTTTAATTGTGGAGAATTACAGAATCAAAAAAACCCTTCTTTCTCATTAAAAGCTTTCAGAAATTCCAAAATGGGTCCATTCAAGCATGTAGACACAAAGTAGGTGAAAGTTAAAAAAATATGATTTAACTTCCCAGAGTAAGTCAAACTCTCAACTCCTCTTTGTAACTGCTTATTTCATGGGAAATCTGGTACTGAATCGGCTTTAAGGATTTAGGCCAAATTATTCTGGCTCCTTTGAAAGCTCTGTTCCCTATTGCTGTTTTATAGGTGGGGAAATGTGGTCAAGAGAAAACCAGTGTGAGCGTAAAAGGTAAGAGGAAGAAGATGAGGGGTGGAGTGCACTTGTGCCTCTTACACTTCTTCTTTTGGACACAGAGACCATCTAAATAAAAAATAGCTGTGAGGAAGAGTTCTGTTTCTTCCCACCTGCACTAGTATTCGCTCCAAGAAGTGGATGAACTGATGATGGAGTACTGCGATCGTTCAATACAGCTCCATCTTTCCTGTAACACAGGAGCCATTTGTGGGAGACAGGATTTCAAATATAAAATGCAGAAGTTCTACACAGTCTTCTCATCCAAAAAAGGGGCTCCATATCTCCAGGAAACAAACAAACAATAACACGCTCCCCCCCCCGCCCCCCAAACCAGGTAAGATTTTAATTTTGAAAAGAAGGCAATGGCATGAAAGAAAAAAATGACAGACCAAAACAAAGCCTTGCAAATCTTCTTACACAATAGAATAGTTCTCCTGCCTCTTTCACTCCTTTTTTTTATTTTGCTACAGGCAGTAAGTGCCAGAGTAAGGAAAAAGAGCCTAGATTTCTTAACCTTGAGCTATCTACCTTACCTGATAGGCTGACATTGTGCACCCCACAGGTGTGGCACAGAAGCCCCCACACTGCAGGGAACAGAAAACAACATCTGAAGTTACGGGTGGTTACACCACAACAAACTGCCTTTCCTAGCAGGAAAGGAGTAAAAGGGACTGGTTTTCCAAATCTCTGTATGAGATATCTATACATGTCTTAAAAGTGTATGTAATCTAAGATGTTGGGATGCAGTAAGGTGTGGGAAGAGAGTCTTCTAGTTTTGCAGCATAACTGGAAACTGCATTTCTTAGCTGTCATATCCCTGGAATGAAATACGCAAGCAAATAGTACATTGAGCTCCTTAGAAGCCTCCTTTCACAATACCCAGTTACAACTTCATGCTATAAGGGCTTCTTACACTCACATAAACTCATTTTGCTTAGCTGAGTCTCTTCTTGTATCACATATTGCTCCAGAGCTGCCTTGAAAGCAAAGCATGTCAGCAAACACCTCCTACAGATTCATGAGACAGAAGAAAAAGAAAATAAAATGCATGAGGACAGAGGAATTTTTTCATGGGTATTTTATGGCTTTCATTTTCTTGGCAAATTCTTCTATAGCCATCAAATATATAAGATGCATCAAAAAAAAAACCTGTGAAAGGAGTTATAAAAAGGTTAGCTTGACAAATGATATTTCCTCATTTGGCATGAAGGTTTATTTTTATCCAGCAGTCAAATGTCATCCTAATAAAATAAGCTTTTCTAAATCACTTTTGAAAAATAGTCACATATGGATTGTATAATATATGTAGGTGTTTTGAGACCAGAAAACATATTTTTTGTTCTATGTCTGCAGCACATAGCAGAGTGGAATGCTTGTGGGTGACCATGGCTTTAGGTGCAGAGATCATTACAAGCCCAGAACCTGACTCGACGTGTAGTATAAGCTAAACAAGAAAACTTTTCTGACATACCAGGCCACCATACTTTTCAAGAGCATGACTTCAGACTTTTAAGGTATTTAGGTGCTAAAAGCTAGGGGGTTTATCTTGAACTCATACATTCTTCTGATTTGCAATGCTATGTTTCTGAACATTCAAAAATGAAATAGGGGTATATTCCTAGATGAAGCAGTATTTTGAAATTTAAAAAGTCAAACTATTTCATTTAAAAAACCCCACAAAATAAATCTAAACATTTTGCTTACTTAGTTTTCTCTCATTCAGCTGATGGAAATCGATACATTAAAATGTTGATGTTCTGTCAACCTAAATTTAAAATACTGTTTTTTTCAGTAAGTACAATATTATCCAAGTCTTTCTTCCCAGGTTGTGGGGTGGAGTCTCAGCTGCACGGACATTAATTCTAAAACTCAAATAAGATTAAGATTTCAATTCTTTAATTAAACAGAAATTTGCTAGTCTCAAGTAATTGTTATGCAGTCTCAAGCTTGATTTTTCTAGTAAATGTTATGAGAAATTTACCTCAATTCTGACTAACCTCAGCCTTTTCTGGTATTATTTTACACAGCTTGATATGAAGTACAATGGTCAGATAAGGTTCAGCTACCCTATTTAAAAGATAATTTTTTTTAAAATACCATCATATAAAAGAATAAACAGTGGAAGAGCTGAACAAGAACAATAGGAGTGGTAGAGTCCTACACTCAATAGAGCATCTTGAAACGAAAGCCCACAACATCTCCTTCCTCATCTTATGCCATTTATTACTGTCTACCTACTTGGGTTTGAAATAAAAAGTGAAAAATATTTTCCCATGCTGGTTTATGATACAGCTTTTTGTTCATCACTTTTGGAAATATCCAAATCCCATGGTGAACCGGATTCTTTGAGTATCACTTCTTTTCTCTAACAAAATACGAGGGGTTTTTCCCATGTAAAGCAAACAAGTTGTCACACCTGGGCAGTAATGTAACGATGGAGCATTTATATGCACAGCCCATTCAACACACACTACATGTGATCTTGCTTATGCTTCAAGTTGTGAATTACTTCTGAGACACTCCTTGTCTTGTCCATCAAGTCAGGAAAATCAGCACTGTACACCTTTAAAAGCTTGACAGTCCCTATAACATGAAGATATTCCTCATTTCTGAGAGCATGTCCTGTAAAATTCATTTCTGAAACCAGACACATCTTTTGTCACGTCATATAACAACGGGCCAAACAATCACCTCACGCCTCCGCTGAACAGCTTCAAATCCCCCATAGGATGGCACATGTCGAGCAGCAGACTGCAGTGGAAGTCAGTGCTTGTTTCTAGCCATGTTGCAAGCTCAATAAGAAAATTTACAGTTGTACTGGTGAGACAAATTTTTTCTTAACACTTCACTCACTTATTTTTACAAGGACCACAGGAATTTTAAAGGGCAAAAAGCACAGAAAACCATCACTATCTCTGTATTAACAAAAAGCTGAGGCACAGTGATAGGTGTGTAGGTGCATAATCATATTTTCTGCTTTAAAACACAGGAATAGAGTGATTTAGCATTACTCTTCTTGAGTGTTACCAACAGAAAGGAAACATCTAAAGTCACTGCCATACAAAAGGCACTGAAAACATTAGTGATTTTGTCATCAATGGCTGAGTTTTATGTACCCTTTTATTTTTTTCTCTGTAAATCAGTGCCAGATTCACAGCCCTGTAAACGAAGCTTCTTTCTCTCCTTAGCAGAAGAGTTCAAAATACTAAGTAAAGCAGATCAGATGTGCCCTGTCTCTCCCAGGCAGCTTGCCTTACTTCTGACCTGGAGGAACACATCTAGGAGTGAGAGATGTTGGTTTTCTAGGTACAGCAGGGCCAGATTCTCAGCTGGCATAAGTCAGTTACAACTCCCTGAAGTTGTAATAAGCTATTCCAATTTACTCAAGCAAAGGATCTGGCCCCTCTCAGTCTTTGGCTTCTGTGCAAAGGCTTTTAATGAGGCGCCAACTGTCCCGGCATGGAGGGTGTATTGAGTAGCACTCAAAGTTGTCAGTAGCAGACAGGAGCTCAGCCCAATAACATTTTTCTCTGCAAGAATTAAGTACAGCACTTCTTTTAAGCTTCAAATAGTTCTTACTGTTCCACTGAAACAAAGAACGACTCACACAGCGAATACCAGCAAGAAATGGGAGAGGAAATTAAGAAAAAAAGAAAAAGCCCAACAAAACAATAGCGAGCGGGTAGTTGAATCCAGCCAGGTTCATAATACGCGCTTCTACTGTCCCATGACATTGAAGCTCCTCATCTCAAACCTATGCCACAAAAATATGCAGATTCCCACAGGCCTCTTTTGTATTAAATAAATAATTACACAAAATTTCCCTAACAGTATTCGAGCTCAAATTAGCAGCACTGGTGAGCATCAAGAAAATTTCAAGTTTGGGTAAGGTGCAAGGAAGAACTATTTTCCTCTAAGCAGTAGGGGCTTTTTTAAGAAGATACCAGAACCTTGTCTTTGGTTAGGAATGTATTCAAAAGAATCTGACTGTTAAAAGAATATAGTCTCCAAGCTGGAGATGATCTGGTTACCTGATGTTAAAAGAACAATGAGGAAAATGATGTCTTTTCCCAACCTCCCTCAAAACCACAAAGACATAAAAATAGATTATAAATATTTCTTCTTTTTTTTTTCCAAGTCTTTCTTTTTCTTTTTTTCTTTTGCGTTTCTACCTTCATTCACTCCAAGGAAGGAGATGCAACTACAATTAATTACCTTGTCGGTACCCAAATGGTTTATGTTTCTGAATAAGTAGGCAAACGCTTGCAGGAATAATTCTACTTTCCACCCATCAGAGAAATCTCAAAAACTGTCTTGCTGGACCCAAGATGTTAGTGCCAACTTGAAACACTTTGTGGAGTAAACTGAGTGAAAGAAAACACATGAGAAAATATGCTGCAGAACAGGATAGAAGAAATTAGGATAGGTCTTCAGGAGGGAACATACCTTCCACACCAGGAGATGCATCCTATAGGATTTCTTAGTTTGTTTTTGAGTCAGAGCATGATCTACTCCAGACCAACCACTCTGGCTAAATGCTTGAATACAGTAAGGTATTAGTGGAGATAGTTGCTCTGCAATAGATGCCCGGAAGTATCATCATCTAGGAAAGTCAATATCAGAGTGGCATGTAAACTACATCCCAGAAAACTACAGTAGAGAGGTAGCTTGTCTGCAGCAATGTCTGGAAGCGCATGCAGTGCCAGTGCCATTATTAGGCACCAACAAGAGCTCAGAGCAACCACAGAAAACACTTCCTACAGCATCCATCAAATGGCTGGACCATGGCCCTGGTGAAGGGGCAGCTCAGAGCAACTGCTCAGCCCCCCAGTCCAACTCTAGGGCAGGTAATCAGAGCAAGAGACAGAAGCCAGAAGAGAAGAGAGCACATCCCTTCCCTACACATCACTACAACTACTTAACAGAAGAAAAAACAAAGGAGCATAAAGTCTGTCAACATACTCAGAGGTGGGAATTGTGACTTTTTCTTTCGATTCACAAAGGAAGGACCCCAGTTAATTAAAACACTTATTAATTTTCATAGCACTTTTTTGGAGTAAAATGACAAAAAATCCTAAGAAATTCCCTAGGCCTCTCCTTCCATCCATCTAGATGTCATTTGCTGTGATTCCTTGCCAGTAATCCTTCCCCGCTTCATCGTATTTGAATTTTAATGGTCCTTGAACACTAATACATTTTCTCTCTCATGCTGCCACCTACCACCACACTACGGTTGCTTCTCCTGTTGCTTCTGCAGCATTTCTCCGTGCTGCTGGTCAAGTAATCGAAACTATTATATTTTACCAAATTATTGTTAAAAGCATGCATGAGTTACAGCAACAGGCCTAATTCACAGCCTTCCTGAGCACTTACCTAAGTAACTGACACTAACTGGAGTCATGCTTTGGCCTTAGCAAAGAGCAAGTCAGAAATCTTGCCTAGCTCTGGCATCCCTGACATAGCAGATCCTTTCATTTTAATTCATCTTCCCTGTCTGCAAAACCAGGGAGAACAAAAATCTCTATTTGCCAGGTGAGCTCCGAGCCTTTCCGAGGCCCAAGGTGGGTCACTGAGGGGCAGGGCTGCTTTCGTTCACAGGCAGTATAATTCGTGCCGGACAGCAAGGGGAAAACAAACTGGTGCTTGCAGCACCACCTGCGTGGCCCGGGTCTGTCAGCAAGACCGAAGGTCAACCCGTATTTCAGAGACTGCTCCTGCTCGAACTCCGTCCTTCAGTAGCATTGCAGCCCTCCGTGCTTAAAGGTCGGTGTCGGAGCGCCTGGAGGCCGGGTGGCAACGCGGGCTGCCACCGCGGGGCTGCGAGCTCCCTGAGCCCCCAGGGCTCTTCCCCTCGGTGTCCCCGACCCCACGCTGGCTGCAGGCTCCGGGTAAGCTTCGGGCAGCCGCAGCGCGGAGAGGCACCCCGCGAGCGAAGGGCTCGGCCCGCAAAGGCGCTGAGACCCCGCCGTTTTTTGCCCAACTTCAAGAAACTAAAGGATCCCGCGGTGACCGCTCCGACGGGCGGACGGCCCCGGCCGCCTCCGTGCTCAGCCCAAGCGCGCCGCGCCGCTCCTTCGCCGAGCCTGCCATTCGCGGGACGCCTGACGAGCGCCCGGAGATGCAGTGACAGGAGAGCAGAAAGCCAACGGAGGTGTGCCGCTTCTTGCTGGACAGGGAAAAAGAAGATAAATTAAAACCCCAAACCTCTCACTGACGAAGAGCTGTGAGCACGGCTGGTGACCGGGAGACACGGTTTAACACACACATACAGGGATTTTTTTTGCCACAGCTGCATTAACTCCCGGCATGTTTGCAGAAAGCAAACCTCAGCAATGCCAACTGGTAACAGGGAGAGCCACGAAGGTGGCTGCCTCCCTCCTGGCCAAGGCAGGCCGGTGAGGGGCTGCCCGCGGCGGCTCTCGGGTCGGGACCGCTTGCCTGGGAGGCTCTCAGGCGGGGAAGCGACCCAGCAGCCCGGGCAGCGTGCACGGAAGGGCAACGGAGAGGAGGGGATTTAACTCTTCTTAAATGTCATACTTTAATGGGGATGGAAAATGTGAATTTTCTGTGCATTCCAGGAAAACTCCTTGAGGTGATGACCTTTAGCACCGATTCTCTTAAGAGAGGAAAGTAGTCGAGTGTTTATCTGGATGACTGAAAGCTTTCCCTGGTGGAAGTTTATGGAAGTGTTAAAGGGGGCGGATAACACTGGCTTTGGAGGCGCTTGTCCAATGATCTGGAGGGGCTTGGAGAGCAGATCTCAGCTGGCAGACATTTAAATGGGAGACAGCTCGGCGCTGCTGCAATTTGTAGGCAGGATCCGAGACTCTCCCTCTATGGACTCACGGGCAGCTCCGGGCTCTCACGCCACCCGCTCCGCCGAGTGAACCACTGCGCAAAGCCCCGCCGAGCCGGACCCCGCCGAGGCGCCGCCGCGCAGGTGAGCCGGGACGCGTCGCGCGCACAGAGGGGGCGCAAACGGGCCCGGCAGCCGCAGCGCCCGGGCAGCCTCTGCGGGAGACAAAATTTTAATCGCTATAGCCTACCTTCGAGGAGGGGGAAGGGGAGGAGTCGTTCATCGGTGTGTAGCAAAACTCCAGGGCGCCTCAATTTTGCAAAGGGTGACACCAGTCCCTCCCGTCAACGGGAGCGAGGCGGGCACCGACATTTCTGCTGAGGTGCTGAAGATTAGGGCGCTGTTACATCCCTTTCCCCTGACAAGCACGGGGATTGCAAAAGCCCCGTTAGCTCTGCCTCCCATCTCCGCCTACACATTCCCGACAAATTGGATTCGGCGCCCACCCGACACACACGGCAACATCCCGGCCCGGCCTCTGCGCGGAGCGGGGCGGAGGCAGAGACCTCTGTACCGACCCCGTCCCCTCCCCTCCCGTCCCGTCCCGCCGAGCCACTCTCTACGAGATCGCTTAGTCCCGGCTCTGCCTTTGCAAACTTCTGCGCGTCCAGGAGCTCCCTGGGGCGGCTCGGTGAGGGCCGGAGGGGTCGCGGAGCGCAGGGTCTCCACTGGCTGGTGCATGCGAGGGAATGGCAGGAAGATGTGCCAGGGAGGTTTAGTTTGGATGTGACGAAAAAGTTCTTCCCCCAGAGGGTGGTGAAGTACTGGAACAGCTCCCCAGGGAAACAGTCACGGCGCCAAGCCTGACAATATTTAAGAAGCCTTTAGACAATGCCCTCAATCGCACGGTGTGAATGTTGGGCTTGCCCTGTGCAGGGACAGGAGTTGGACTCGATGATCCTTGTGGGTCCCTTCCAACTCAGGTCCTTGACTCTGTGATTTCCTTGACTCTGTGATTCCGTGGCTGCACACCCGCGGGCAGCGATGCGCGTCCTCGGGAGCCGTCGGGAGGGACGCGTTGCTTCGACCGCTGCCCCTCCGCCTTTCCCCCGCATATCGCCGTTCTGCCCTCCCACCTGGCTCGGCGCCAGGGGCGTTTTGCTGCCCCGACGGCTCCGCTAATCCGTCAGCCACCGTTCCCCTTGCCCTCGTTGACCCTGCCCACAGCGCGCCCGCCCGCTGCGACCTCGCCGCGGTTTTAATGCAGCACCCCGAGGCCTCGGGAGACACTTTCACGGAGCTCATCCTCCCTTGGGTAAGTCCCGATGGCAGCCGCCCCGCGGGTGGAGACCCGGGCCGTGTCGCCAGCGGCCGCGAGGAGCGCCCGCACCTGCGGGAGCCAGGGAAGCCGCGGTCCGCCGAGCCCAGCCCAGCCCAGCCTCTCCGCTCCGGCGGCTGCCGGTCATCCCTGCAGCGCAACCGGGCTGCGCTCAGCGACCGCCTCGTCTCACCTCGGTGGGGCCTTCTCGTCCCGTCCCTTTTCGGGGGGACGCCGACCTGTCCGGTGCGGGGCTACGGCGGAGGGGGAAGATGCTTCAGCCTTCCGCATCCCAGCGGGCTGGGAAGATGTACGGCTTCCCCATATCCCGCCTCGCTGTCCTCGCTCCAGGCGCCCCGCTCGTGGCTTCTCTCAGTGAAAGGACTGCGAGTGAACCCCGTTTCGCTCATCAGGACTGAGATGCAGTGCTAGGGAGGCCTCTTTTTTGCATAGACAAGGGCTCTAAAACCCCGGCGTGAGTTTAGCTCGCTCTATCTGCCTAAACAGCTGGGGTTTAGTTACCCGTTTTGTGAGGTGCGCGGAGATCTGTGGGTAACCCCGAGACCCATCTGTCTCTGAGCTACGTTTAGTGATGCGTGAGCTGGAGAGCAGCCGTTCTCCTGTCCCTCCTCCTCATTGCGCCGAAAAAGTCCATAAAGAAAAGGGAGTAACCACCTAGCCTGCGGTGGAGGCTGTATAGAAGTGATAAAGGGCGCCAGTGCCCCTGGCTGTCTGTTCCTCTTCAGGATCCGGCCCTAAGTTGTGCTAAAGCATTTCTTTTGCTCTCAGCGATGTCACCCAGAAATGCGGAGCTTCTCCCGAAGACTCTCCTTTTCAGGATGCATGGCTGTGCGGAGGAGCAAAACTGTTCCGGTGGTTTTAGGGCTCCGTGAGCCTATCTCTGTGAATGGAGTTTTCACTCTGCGGAGCAGAGCAGTCGGGCTGCATGGGCATCTGCAGGGCAAGTCTAATTCGGGTTTGGTACCAGCCATGTCCACCATGATGTTCAGCTTCCCTGTAGTCCCATAGGATGTCCTACTGAGCGATGTTTTCTTGAAGGGGGGACTCTCAGCTTCTTCCTTTTTTTTTTCCTTGAATTGCTGCCTACACTCATTATGCGTCTTAAAAAAACCCATATCCATGACCTGCAAGAAGGAATTGTCTGCAATGTACGTGTATCCATGTTCTACCAGAGATGTTAGTTTTGCTGTCTTGATTTCAGAGAAAAATTATGGTTCTCTGGGAACTGCCATTGCCATTTTGTATATTTAAAAATACAGATCTACGAACTATGAAAACATTACATAAGACCATTTCTGTAATTCATCTATGATTAGCGAGGCATAAAATTATTCTGGTCCGTTGGGACATAAACCACTTCAATCTTCTCAGTAGTCAAAGGGTTCCGTTTTGCCTCTTTATTTGGCTGGTGTTTGTAGGCCACCAAATATTTTTTTAGGTCTTGGTCAGATTATTCTTCATGTTTTCTGCGAAGCACATGAGTCTGTGTCTTGTCATAATATTTTCCTAGTCAATATGGTTCACAGATGAAGTTATGGGCCTGCTGAGGTCAGTGAGAATTTTGCTGTGTATTTCAATGAACCAATATCCCATCCGAGTTGCTTTGTGCTAAAAAATTTCAATTTCTGACTGAAACTTTCTTCTTCTGAGCTTTCTGACTCTGTTTAGGAGCTGGTAGGGAAGTGCTGTTCATGAACTGACATGTGGTGATGCTTAATTTATAGCAGAAAATTTATAAATGAAAAAAACTGTATGAAATAATAAACCTGAAAACATTTACACTTCTCTATGAGTGGTTGTGACTGTTAATCCACAAAACGCCTAATCTGTTTTAGATGATGAGTTCCCAGGCTCTAAATAAACCACATATGAGGTGATATGAATGTGAGGGCCTGATTCTGCTCCTGTTTGAAGTCAGCAATAAAGTTTCTTTTGGCTTGAGAGAGTTTGCAGATGATAAAGATTAGAATTCAGTTTAGCAGGCGTATATAGAAAAAAATATTTTTGAAGGATTTTGTTACTTGAAAAAAATATTAATTACATCAGATCTCTCTGGACCTGAGTAAAATAAATAGGCATTGACCTAGGCATTTTGGTTGTAGTAATCTGTTCAAATGGATTCTCAAATGGATTCTCAAAAGGATTTCTGATTATGACAATGCTGCTGTAACACCCAATATCAAGTACTGAAAATTTTGCAGAAATTTGGAATATGAGCTTTTGCAGCTTGATTCCTCACAGTTCTTACACAGGTTCCAGAGTTATTACATCTGCAGAGTTATGGTTATGACGAGGAAAACCAGTTTTGTCAGGTGCTATTTCTTCTTGGTAAAAGTTTGGGTATGGTAACAGTGATTTAGCTACTTGTACTCTTCTGTGTTCTATTTTTTTACAGTAATAAAAAACCGAACAAACTATTAAGGAAGCATTCACAAACACTAATTCGTAGATGGATGAACCACTGTAGTTCCTGATGTAAGCAAAAAGAGATGTCTTCTTTCATAAACAAACGCATTGCCTTGGTACCAGAGGTGGTGCAGAATGCTTGTGCTGCATTTGGCTGCTTTCCTTATTGAGGCATACCACCTCAGTTTGCTTTTGTATTTTGCAATATTAAATATAATCTTAATTTTGTATAAACGTTTAGTAAGTTACTATTAAAAGAAAGTACTGCTTCAGCTGCTGTGGGGATCATGAAGTTCACACAGCCTCTTCTGTGGGTTTAAAGTGTATTTAGCCCTGAATTATTGGATTATTTTTACTCTTAGATGTGTGTTTTGGAAGTGATAAAAGCAGATGGTTTTGCTGAGTTGGTAATTTTCATTTCAATCAAAATTTCTTTTATGAGCTTGAATATAGCTTCTGCTTTTAAGGTTAGAGACCATCTCAGTGAAAAATTGCCTTTCCACCTCTATTTTAGGATTATATTGAAGCACATGCTTGCATTTCCTTAGGGTTAAGCACATGAAGATGCATGAATCTGGGATACAGATCTTACAATAGTAATCATTACTACCAAATTTTCCCCAAATTCCCATCCCAAAGTACACCTCATTTTCACATGAGTAGACCTTACCATGTCATCAACTGAACATTTATTTTAAAAAAAGGAGAAGCAATGTGGAGATTGTCTGTTTTAGAAATAAAAGTAGCCCAAGAATATGAACTTTGACTCAGTTGCAGGACACTAAAAAAACACCTGAAGTTTCCTGGCACTGCTTATAAACAAGCAATGTATTTTCAATTGCATGCAATGACTTTTTTTTTTTCTTTTTCCTCCTTTAAGGCTCTGGCACTATGTTGAGTAATTAAAATGCATATTAAAATACAGTCTAAGAACAGTAGCCAGAGAGATAGGAATAGTTTTGGAAGAAGTCATTCTGATCTCATGAAGAAATAAAAAGTGGGTTATAACTTTTTTAAAAACATATTTTGAAGATAAAATTAATTTAAAAAGAAACATGTTTAAATAACATTCAGGTTATAATAGAAATGGGGAAAAAGCAGCAAATGTGAATTAAAAGCTGACATTTGAAATTAGGCTGCATTAGAATTCCCAACTTTTTTTTTTGTCCTATGTCAGAGCCTTAAGGTTATTAAAATTGCATGTTCTGTACCACATTTTGTTTAGACATTAAGAGCAACCCTTCTAGGTTGTCTGTTGGAGTTGGCAATAGAGTCATTCTTACTCCCTCGCTCGAAGTCTGAAGCTTCTGCCAAACATAGGACATACTGTTACATAGATATAAATACAGAAAACAAATGCTTACATTTATCTTGTGTATTATAAACTCTAGGTGCTCTCACAGTCTGTAGACAAGCACCTAAAATATTAGATCCACAAGCAAGTCCCTGAATACAATGGAACCCCCCATGATACATTTCCACTCCAGTAGGTCTTTTCTCATTACATTTGGAGAAAAACACTTTTTGAACAGCATCATAAAACATTTATTTTCTCCATGTGACTGAAAAGGCCTAGTAACTGAGAAATTAACAGTTATCTTTTATAGAAAATGGTACTTACCCTGAGCCTCTACTGTGTCTCTAGGTGGCCCTTAAAATGTTGGCATTTGGCTGCTTTTCTGCCTAGTTGTGTGGTCTCAGGCAGAGGGGTTAAAACTATCCACGACAGTGCCTTTGTTGTCACATATGTTTCTTGGATAGCAACACGAGCAGGACTCTCAAACATTTTTTCCCTTACCGATAAAAATAGTCAAATAAGGTATACAACAGCAGCTCTCCAGGCAGCTAGAAGACACCAACATCCTAATGTTGTTTTCACAGTTCTTCCGCTTTTTAATGCATATGCCTCTTCACAGTTCTCCTGTTTATGGGTTTTTTGCAAGTAGTCGATCATTTCTGGTGGTTTCTTCCAGGCTTCCCATGGGAGGGTCCCCTGAGAGCCTCATTCCCTGATCTGTCTCTTGCTGCCACATTCCTTGCTTTGCAGAACAACGTGGAGACCATGGTACTTCTGGAAGAGGGGAAAGTGTGACAGCTGATGAGTTTCTTCCCAGCTGGTTGGTGTCTAGAGCTGACTGAGCAGCCAAATGAAGTCAAGAGCTTTGGGAAGCAGCAGCATTGGCTCTTCCTACGCTAGTGATTAAGTTTGGAGCAGGGGGCCATTTTGAAGAACACGACAGTCTTCTTTTACTGTACTTCTTGAAGTGGTTTTTTTTTTGCGTGTTTGCACAAAGTACATTCTTTTCTGATATTGATACCTCATGATACTTAATATCCTATATGAAACTCTGCTGTCCTCATATGTCCTTTCAATGTCATGCTGTATATAAAGAGCAAAATTCAGAGATCTGAAAAATTCTTAACACTGTGGCCACATCTGTGTAACTTCCATCAACGTTTCAGACTAATGCATGAAAAGGTGTATTTTGAAATTACGGACAGCTCTTTTTTAACTTATACTTAAATATTCTATTATGTTAGTTGCTTACCTTGTTGCACATCTCTTACCTTAAGCTTTGTTATGCTCAGACACATTGGACCAATTCAGAGTGGCAATGTGACAGAGCTTGGGGTGCTGTAATTCATACAATAGGTGGGTATTCTGAATGTATATTATGCAAGAAGCTGAACAAAGCCACTGAGTTTGACTAGGGAACACATAGCTACACTGGATCTCCTGAGCCAAATAGTTTAGTCTTCTGGTATTGCAGATTGCTATGTCTTGTAAATCTTTGTGTAGCGTGTAATCTGTTCTTCCACCAGGGTAAATCAAGAGTAACATTCTTGATGTCGAATAACGGTAAGAAGAGAATGAGAATTCTTAGTTAGGGTAATATATATGGAGAAAAGAGCTGCAAAAATGTATGGTACACAAAATGAAATTCTGTTTGGACTTACTTTAACCTCTGACTTTCAGTCATGTACATTAAAACTTTTATCACTTCGTAATTTGGAAACAGCTTTCCAGGTGCTAAAGGCTAAGTGCTTATCTTTTATAAGTGCACACATGCACACGCTCACAATTTCTTTTATGGAACTGAAAATTTACTGCATACTTGACTTCTGTTGATATCTCAAATCCATAACTGTGCTTTATTCCCTCAACTTCCTCCATATAGGATGGTCCGCACACTGTATGCCATCGGCACTATTTTTCTTCTGATGGGATTTCTGCTGTCAGCAGCTGAAGGGAGAAAGAGGAATCGTGGATCTCAAGGTGCTATCCCTCCTCCTGACAAAGATCAGCCCAATGATTCAGAGCAAATGCAGACACAGCAGCAGTCAGGCTCTAGGCATCGAGAACGTGGAAAAGGCACCTCAATGCCTGCTGAAGAGGTTCTGGAGTCTAGTCAGGAAGCCTTGCACATCACCGAGCGCAAATACCTAAAGCGGGATTGGTGTAAAACACAACCCCTCAAACAAACTATCCATGAAGAAGGCTGCAACAGTCGTACCATTATCAACAGGTTCTGCTATGGCCAGTGCAATTCCTTCTACATCCCCAGACATGTCCGTAAAGAGGAAGGCTCCTTCCAATCTTGTTCCTTCTGCAAGCCCAAGAAATTCACCACCATGACTGTTACACTCAATTGCCCTGAGCTTCAGCCCCCAAGAAAGAAGAAAAGAATCACCCGAGTTAAAGAATGTCGGTGTATATCTATTGACTTGGACTAAACTGAGAAAAATATACCAGTTGCACTCTGACTGTACGCAATCATTGCCAGCATGAGAGTGAGTGGCATGAACTAACTTACCTATGGGGCTGGACAAAATTGTTAATTAACTAAAAAAAAGAAAAAAGAACCAAAGAAAAAAATTACTTAAGGGAAGGGCAAACACGTATGGTTTTGTGTAAGACAGAAAATGGATGTGTATGAGCAATTCTATTAATATTTACTACAATAAGTAATTTAACAGGAGTATGAAATATTTTAAAATAATCTATGTACCTGCAGTCATGAATTAGGTTTCATAGAGTATATTCACATTTTTTCTGCTTGGAAGGTGGAGCTGTAGCTTTTGCTAATATTCACCTGCCATACTATTTGCTTTTACTGTATTAAGAGAAACATCAGAGTGAGAGGATGATATATCTGAAAGCATGATTCTGTTCTTAAATACGAAGTAGGCAAAAAGCAGTTTAAAGCATAGCAAAACCATCACTGAAAATAGCAGCTATATCATGCTGCTATTCAGCAGCTTCTTCAAAAAAATAATTGTAAATCAAAAGCCATGTCTGAACAAAAACAGGGGGACACGCGAGTGTTGAAAAGGCAGTATAGGTGGGTGGAAAACAGAATTACAGTAAGTAAGAAAGCAAAAGGCAAAAGTAAGTAGACAGGGAGAGTACGCAAGGGAGTAGAAAAAGGAAACACATAGATAGGAAGACACAGAGGAAGAGGTATTGTCTTCTGTTTACATTTTGCTTTAATTTATATACCGATTCTTATATTACATAAATTAATGAGAAACTATATGCAAAGCTATAAATATACTTCTGAATTCTAATGGCTTTCTAAATCAATCAAAACCCATTCTTGTGCCACTAGATCTGTTTGATATCTTGTATTTTTGATATCAGTTATTCTTCATATCTACATATATATGTATATGCAGTATCTTTTAGTCATTGGTATCTATACGGACATACAATGAGTATGCATACTCCATTGTGTGTATCTGAACTCTCTCCCTCTCTTTTTCACACACATACATAAAAACCATACATAACCACAGCACAAAAATCTTGCTAACCAAGATCAAGGACTGAATGGCAGTAATTTAGTACATAAAGAGCAAAGCAAAAATTAAAACAAGCATCATGTGATGGCAAATACAATAACCACACAAGAGACTAAAGACATGACATTCATGACTAGTAAACATTGCATTGTTATTGTTATTTTAGCTTTGCCACAGGCATGCAGTTTGTTGAAAAAGAGATGCAGAACTTTGCCAGCAATAATCTTCTTTTTATATCTTTTACCACAGACTTGCATTTAAACTGGGTTTGGACTAAGTAAAGAGAATTTCCTGAAAATTAGGGCGAACTTCCCCTCTGTTTTGGGGAGGAAAAAACATAAAAGGGGGACACGCTACTTCCAATAGCTCAGTGAATGTCACCTGTAAGGTTATCTTGTCTTTTCTTTCCTTCAGGATTAGGAGCTTAAATCTGATCAGGGCTATGAGTTTTGGCAAGAGTACAGAAGGTCCTGCAGAAGAAGTTGGTTTAGCTGAGTGGACTGTGGGCCATCAGACCCAAGAGGCAGCCCTTCCATGCGTGTTGCCCTTGCTTTCCTGGAAGTCTGATGGGAAGCTTGGGGGTTGTCTTGGTGGCTGCGCTTCATAACATTATGTGGTGTGCAAACAATTCATGCTGTCCTGGGTGTGGGCTTTGCACTTTCTGACCAGCTGGTGAAGAGATGACAGGGAGGTGCACTCCTTCCTGCCCGTGCCTGTGCCTGCAGGGCCTCGACAGCTGGTCCTGTCCATTGGGGTACCAAAGGAAAGATGTGTTTCTATGCCAGAGTCAGTATTGGGCCTTAAAGCAACCCAGACATCATTGCTGTGAGTGAAATGGGAATTAGGTCCATGGGAATTGTATGATGGGGTTTGGATAGTCCAGTTTCCCCATTCAGCAGCAGTACTCTCTTGTATCTACTATCTGTGTAACTGCTCTTTCTCACACCAGATACCTCTCTCAGCCACAAGTTGATTATCTTGATGGCTTTTCTGTACATTGAGCACTGAGGAAGACGATTCTGCTCTTACTGATATGTCCAAAGGGAAAAATTTACAATGGTATGTCACAGATGCATCCAGTGTGCCATCATTATCTTAGATACCCCAGATGTTAAACAGTGCATCACATAGCTATTAACAATATCCTGCATTTCTGTAATTAATATATTTTTCCATAAAGTCCAGTGAGGTCTGTATTTTTAAGATTAAGAGACTGAAACTTGTTGATTGATATTATTAAAATACATTTCATCTGGTGCACTTTCACTCAGCAGGTTTGACAAATTTCTTCATGGATTTTAAAATCCATTTTTTAAAATTTGGAATAATAGGAGGTAGATTTCCACTGTGTGGAATGTGAATAGTTAAACAAAAATATATGGATATTTAATTTTATTATTAATACAATCCCACTTTCACTGATAATAGGCAGGTTGCTATCCATTAAATTACTGGTTTGAGTTGTTTTGCAGGGGAAGGGGTCAATCTCAGTTGTTGCTGAAAGTTTTGTACCAGCTAGGGCTTCTGTTCAAGAAAGGGGCACACCTTAAGAATGCATTTCTTTTCTTTATGTGAAGTTGACAGTAAAACTGCCATTGGATTTTACAACGACTTCTTTGTTTCTTATCCTTTAAACAAAGCTTAAGACATTACTGACTCTTTTATTTAAGATTAGGCTAACATTCTGAAGGAAAACTGATAAAAGTGTTACAAATCTCTATGTACCAAAACAGTCTGTACATAGATCATGATGGAACTCCCCTTGAGGCAAATCACCCCAAAATAAGGAAATTTTATACAAAGAACTTTTATGAATTGCAAGTTATTGCCTGAGAGTAAGAAAGTTCTGCTAACTTACAATTATATGAGATATTTAATATCAGCCACAATATGTATTTAAATGTTTGCTTTATTCTAAAAACAATGGACTATATAACCTAAGGCTGCAGTGTTTTCATGCTTGGTCTCACAAAGAAAAACTTGGTTTAAAATGAAGTTTTAATTATTCTGTAACTGAATAGAATTGGAGGGTTTTTTTTCCCCCAGCATTTTGTACGTCATTTTAACTACTAGTAACAAATAAATAAAATATCTTCTCCAGCCCATGTCTATTGTTGCTGGGTTTTTTTTTTTTTGTTGTTGTTTTGGGGAGGGGGGGGTATTTCTTTAAGTTTCCAGCTCTTTCTGGATCTGTTATACTTTACTCTGACTTCTGTGGTTTCTTCTAATTATGAAAGAGCTTACATTATGACAATAAGACACCGAGACAGGCAATGGCATCGTCATTCAACACAGCTACTTCAATAATGTTTTTAAATGAGATCTGTCACTTCCCCCTCACCCTTTCACAATTTATAGAAGGAAAATCTCTTTACTCACACTTTTCCCCTTGTAAACCATATAGTGACAGTTCAAAATATAAATCAGCCTTGAATTATTGTAGAGTTCAAGTTGGAGTTGGTGTGCCTATACACCTTTTCTGAGTTTTACATCTAACTGGCAGTTCGCTCCCACTTATAGAAAAAAAAGGTAAGGAACACCTTTAAAATACAGCATGTTATAAAAGCTGCAAATACAGACAGAGAAGATGAAAAATAGTTATAAAAGAGAATAGGAAGATTTGTCGTTTCCTTTTACTTTTTCTATCCCTGCTGGCAACAGCTGAACATTGAGGAGGGACTGCAACCACAGAGAACAGGTTCCTTCAAACTTTCTGCCCTACCCCTGAGAGATGGGCAGTAATGGTATAAATTTTACCTTCCAACCTACCACCCCATCAGGTGTGGTAGGGACTCAGTCCATCATCACAGCCTCCCCATCCAATTCTACTGTCTGTAGTAGTGGTGGCTTTGTCTGCCCCTGTGGAGAAAACAGCTCCAACTGGGATCACCACCTTGCTGAACCGGCCTGAGAACAGTCTCTGGTTTCATGTAAGCCTCTGAGCAGTAATATAGGCCTATTTCAGATGTACACCTTTTAGTTCAAAAGACTGACAATGACATAGTCAGATAGGGGTTTCCTGTAGCACACAAGGATAAACAGAGAAAATGATCAGATGTCTCATTTCCAGTTCTGAAGAGTTGGCTGTTGATAAAGGTCCAGTGCAGCTTTCCTTGGTTGTCTGGGGATTTTAAAGGCTTTTTGGCTCAGTCTTCCTTCTCTTCTAGCTTTTTTTTCGTGGTTCTAAAACTTACTGAAAGGCTAATAACATTAAAACCATTCTTTTTAAAAGGCAATTGACTTTTTCTTGGTATATAGGTATATAGGCACAGTTGGACACAATAAGTTTCCTTAAAATGCTGTGCATATATATGTCTTTATTGAAAAATTTAAAACAGAGAGAAAAATGTCCTGGACTTACCTTTCTTGTACTCTGTAGTCCCATGGTCTTACTATTTCTGTGCTAACAAGCTCAGACATTCCTTATAATTTATGCTTAGCTTACATACTAGCTTTGAATTGAAGATATATCCACTGTGAAATCCCATGTGCTTTATAGATAGTTATACTGATCAAAAGAAGATAACAGAGAGAGAATTCAAACACCTTAATCATCTTTCAGGGACACAGATAGAAATAAGACTTTTTCTTTTCTCTCTCCCCAGCCAGGTAGGCTAGAGCTCTGCTTGGGATTTCTGCATGTGCTCTGTCATCCATGTGCTGTGCAGTTGATTCACACACACGTTACAGGGCTGAAGCATCAAGAGCATGTTGGAATTGCTGAGCATGTGCAAGACATCTGAGCAACACATGCACACAGTAGGTGTGGTGTGTCCTGGATGGGTCAGCAGGATGATCAGCATTGTGGCTCCGCTCCAGCTGCCTGACAGTAGCAGTGCCTTGCTGGGAGGAGGGATGTTGCATTTGCAAGAATGATGCAGTAATTTAACCTTGTAATTTACCTTCTCCTGAGTAAAGAATTGATTTGATTGATGTTTGTGCTGTTCAGTGCACAGGAGTGAACTGAGAGTTGTTAGCTCCAGAAGGTTTCCTAAAGGAGATGTACCAAGTCGTCCTTGGTAGAAAACTGACGTAAGAATGCTGGTTTGCTTAATTCAGTGTTCTCCTTACACTCTTCCTTCACTTTTTAAAAAAACATACATTTTACTCCCTCCAAATAACTCAAACCTTCCTTAGAAACCACTCCTTTAATTACTGAAATACAACAGTCAGTATCAGCAGAAGGACCAAATTTTTTTCTGAGTCATTCTCCTTACCTGGACAGTTGTACTAACCAAAGACTTCTGTAGGGGAAAGCTGCATCATTTAAAATTTAAGGGAGTAAAAAAAATAATGGATCTTTGGATCTAGTTAAAACACTGGAGAATATCACTGCTACATAGTTTTTAATAACCATCAGGTCTTGGCCTTAAGGTATCAAAAAGATTAACCATAGTAAGATTCAGATACCTTGTTTTATTTTTTTTTTTAATCAGCTGAGACTGAAACCAGGAATATGCAGCAATGCACCGGTATTGTAACAAATCCCAGCAGCGCAGATTTTTGATGCTACCTTGTAATGCTGCTTCATAAGAACATCTGAAGCTTGTCTGTGCTGCCTGTCTCGGAATGTAGCTGATGACTTTAAGGTGCCCTCTGACAATGTGTGGCTTCTGGCTGTCTGAATTCCACCCCTAGCTGTATGGGTCTAGGGGGAGAAGTACAGAAATTTTAACTGCCACTTGTTCCCTTTCCCATTATTTTCTAAAAAGTTTGAAAATAAAATTCATAATCTACCTCTTTTAAATGATCAAGGATCAAATTATATACTTACATAAAAGAAGAATACTTGGGATTGTGTTAAATACCAGACTTCTAAGTTGCAACGAACAGTAACTCCTCCTTGCTCTGATACAGATGTAAGTCACATAAATTGGAGATGAATCAGATGGAGAGCTTGTTACACCGACTCCCAGTTCATCTTCTCCAAATAGAATTTGAAATCTCCCTGTTTGCATTTCTTTTTTTTTTTTAAGAATGCCTTATGGAATCAGCCATATTCCAATTCTTATTACAAGAGACAGAAAGAACAAAGGTTAAAATAATTTATCTATCTCTCTTTAGAATAATTGTGAGCTATATCTTATCCTTCTGTCTAGTAACATCAGTATGGATTCTAGCAAGAAAGCAATGGGAAAGAATTAACATGTCAGTTACAACACATCTGGAACACCAACACTCAAATTTGTTAATCATAATTTTATAATTATTGCATGGCATCACTATAGAGCACTGTTAAGATTGTTTTATTTAATGATGAATTTGAAGATCCAAATACTGTTTTTCCTTTAAGTTAAACTTCACTGAATTTCTATGTTTTGTAATTAGTTTGTTGAGGTATAAAGGCACAGCATTTTTTGTCTTTTAAGAAGAGAGACATATTCTCAATCTTAGCTTTGTATTGGTGTATTTTTCTATTCAGAGAATTAAAATATTGTGCTATGTAGGTATAACATACATATATTTGTCTCTCTAAACAAAGGTATCAAAATCCTAGGAATGCATTAGATATAAATATAAATTTAAAAGTCTGAAAAATACACATTTGATAAGTTCATACTTAAAAGTATGGGCCTTTGTGCCAAGCTTGTTAACAGCATACTTTATGAGCAATTAACATAGAATAAAGACAAAAATTATAATGATTACATGAGTAGACATGAAAAAATTCTTTTTCAAGGAGGGAGACAGGGTTGTGTGTACTCAGTAAAGTTTATTTCTAGAAAATTACACTTAATAGCAAAGATGAAGGTTAGCTGAACCTTTCTCCTTAGGATCTTAAGGGCTTTGAATGTTCCTTAGGAAACAGATGTTCGTGAAGAACATATATTTCCAATTTTTTGTTAATTTGTTTCAACTCCAAATGAATGAAGAGTCTAGAATTTTGGTGTTAAGTTGTATCTAGCAAATAACTAGGAGAAATAATACTATGTATGTAAAATGGAAAGAACTTGCTGAATTGATCTATATACTATGGTAGGTAATTTGATCTAATTTTTGCAGAAAGGCAAATGCCAGATGTTTGCTCCACTTTGATCTTAATAACACTTTAGGCTGCAGACAATAAGATTGGTTTAAAATTTATTGTCTCTTTGATTTCTCCATTCTAATGCTTTTTAAATTCTTTACACAAGACAGATCTATATATAGGCAACTGGGGTGGCATCAGAAGTGTTGTATACTTAAGACATTCTTGAAAACCTCAGTGTGGAACAGTGTTTGCTGTTTTAAGCATCAAAACAAAGCCAGATTTTATACAAGCAACAGTCAATTTTCTTTTTATTATAATGTCTCTTTTTATTTTGCATATGAAGTTCTGCTTGTCGCATCTGTGGCACAGCTCCTTATATGCTTTTATCTTTCAATAACCTTATTAAAAGTCAAGCAAATATATTAAATCAACATTAAGCAGCAGGAGCTGAAAAAACAGTTAATCCATTCCCTCACATTGGGAGTGTAATCTATTTAGATTTTTAATTTCACTGTTAAATTGCATTTAGGATTCTTTTTGTACAGAATATGCTGTAAAAAGGAGATCTGCCACTGAATGGACACCAGTCAAAGGTTCTGAGAAAACGTAACATCCAAGAGGTATCCCATTTGCCTTCAGTTTGGATCTTCATGTTCAAGGAGGTCTTTGCTCTGTGAATGTGAGTTGAACTCAGCTTACAACTGCTTATTAAGTGGTCTCAGGTTTCTAGTGGAATATCTCATATACTCACTACTATTGAGAAACAATGAAAAGTAAGTGAGACTGAGAACAAATGGCAGAGCAAGAACAATGATTAAAAAGAAACAAACAGGAAAAAATTCTGGTGTGCAGCCTGAATGTCTTACCGTAATTCTCTGGCATAGTTCAGAGACATCTGTCCTTTAGATCCGTGCATGATGCCTCTAAACAATTGTTTTCACTCTGCTTAGCCTAGTAGACTGAAAGTTCAAAAAGTCAGTCAGCTTTCCTCTGAAGGAAATTCTGTACTTTGCCTGCTGATGAAACTTCCATCGTTCAGCCAGCTGAGGGAACAGCTACCGTGGTGGGTCTTTGAAACTAGCGGTGTCAAAGCACTATCAGAAGTCGGCAGAATCCTGTATCACCAAGTTCAGTTCTTCCAACAAACTCCTTTGTGAACCAAAAGCAAAACTCCTTCCTTCAGGACCAAATATTTTAGTTCACTATCAAGAATAAAACATTGTGCACACATTCACGGTAATAAATATTCTTCTCTTCCTATCACATAACCATGACAAGTGTGAAGAATTCTGTTACCTCACCCCAAGATGGAAACTGGGCAAAGCAAGAAGTCTTCCAATGAGAATTGCCTTATGTTCAAATGTATCTTCATGTCTTTTTTTTTTCCGTATATTCGTTACATCTCCAGAGCAAAACCAATCTTTAATGTAGTCGACTACCTTTATCACAATTATATTGAAATATTTTTTGCATAATTCCAAGGCACACTTTGTCAATCCTCTTTGTGACTTAATATACCACCTGTACCATTAGAAAAGGGACTATCTGAAAAGATTAGACAACTAAGTCACAAAACATAGGGAGGCTTAAATGTAATTTGGTTTCAATTAAGAGGAGTACAGAAACACGTTCCCTAAAAAAGGCATGATGTTATGAGACTCCAAAAATCTTTTGCAACACTAGCCTTTGTGCATCACAAAGTTGAAAGGTGTGCAAATGTACCCAATGAAATTTAATGGAAGCCACACAAGGAAAGATTTTAGCCTCAACATTTGTCTTTACCAACACATGGAACCACGCTGATCTACTTTACTGTTGGTGAAAAAAGAAGTTAGTGTCTATTTCACAGGAGAGGATAGGAAGTAAGAGTCAACATGATGGATGGTGGAAAGGAACAGAGGGCAAGAAGGAAGAAATATGAGCGTCAGGTACTGATCTTAAAAATGAGGTCTAGTCCACTGTCAGAATGCGTATAAATAGGTTATTAATAACAGGAGAGCTGTACTGGCATTAGTGTGAAAGGAGGAGCACACAGTCTGTATTGTGTTGTCAAAAATAAGCCATCTGGGTAGAGTACACTTTACATTTGTTAGATATAAATAGACTATGCAAGTACCAATCAAGTACAGATCAATTCCTGTGAAAATACTCACTCACATCAAGGCATTTATCCAGCAGATGACACTGCAGTAACCTCTGCCATCACCTTCACTTACTAGGGGCATAGCTGCACTTCAGTGTAGCGTGGGGAACACAGATAAGTTTTAACCTAGCAAACATGGTTACCAGCAATAATTTTATTGCAAAATCTGAAGTTTATTCTTTAATTAGCATCACTCAATGGGAGAGGCAAACCCTGCTTTCTGTCTCAGTGTAGGAAAAACAAGCGTCATCAGGGAAATTTTACTTTAATCTTTGGTAATGATTACATCATGTCTGAGCACACCAATGTTTAGGAATGATGTCCTGTTCTCTCCCTGTTTCTCTTCCCATTTAATCTGCCTGTCCCAACAGCAGCTCAGTTTCTGGGGCTAACATTTTGGGAAAAGGAAGATGAAAATCACTGGGTTCACTGACACTGGGGAGGGGGGTTTATGTTTATCCTGAGGAGAACTGCAAAGTGGGGTTTGGTGCTACTTCCATGTTGTCCTTGCCTGCAAGGGAAAGAACTCAGGGAGGAGTGCAATACCAGAAATATATCTGTGGGGCATCCTCTATGCAAGTTCAACAGCTTGCTGTTAAAATCTCTTGCTGTCTGTGCTGGTAGAACTAACATCTCCTGGGAAGCCGCCAGATTTATTGTTCCATGCCCAGATTTTTTGTTATATTTAGGAAATTCTTCATTCAATGTTGCAGGTCTTGCTTGATTTAGGCGTATAAGTCATATCTCCAGTGACTTGCAATAAAGTGTTTTTATCTATTTTTTATTTTCTAAATAAAACTAGTATTGAGCAATATGTTTTGGTTCTGAGTTTTTCAGATTTCTGAGGTTTGTATTAATTCAATTTTTTGCTGAAAAAGGTACTGATAGCTATGGAAATAGGTTTTCCAATCTGCGAATTGTGCCTTTAAGTATAAACTAAGCATAGAGTCTATTCAAGTGAAATGTTAAAAAGGAACTACAGACTGTAGCCTTTCCTCAGGGCTCATTGTTGTTACAATGATGTGAAATATATATACGGTTTTCATTTAGCTCAAAACAGCCCGGAAGCTGGGGTGGCAGCTCTAATTTTTCTAGCTTCAGCCTTAGCCTGTTTGGCTTCACACAGAAACCTAACCTTACAGCAGAAACTTGGACTGGACTTGTTTCACAAGCTGCCAAAGCTTGTATGTGTGGCTCTGTCTGGGGAAGACTTCCATAACGTAAGGCCTGGAGTGCTTATTACCCTCTAAGTTGAAATCGGATGTTACTCCCTGAGGCACAGGTCAGCATGTCCGTCATGCATAGATGAGACTGTCTGCTCCTCTCTGTTGGAGAGGGATGTTATTTTCTTAAGGAGCAGGATGTTATTCCTAGAGGTCTGCCCCTTGGTAAGGTCAAGAGTAATATTTTATGGTTAATGTTTATGATTAATTTTGGCTGTGGCCTTTGCTTTCAGAATTTGTATGGAGTCAGTTCAAGATGGTAAGGGGGAAGCTTGACAAGGTTAAGGCGTGAATCATACACTCACTTTTCCTTCCAAAGTAAATACTACAACAACAATGCACATGGGAACCAAGCAGCACATTCCTAAATCAAACCAGAAGATTCACACCGGGAACGAAAACAGTAGGGTCCAAGAGGGTGGTTTTTGCCTTTTTTTTTATAAGTCCAAAGGATACATTTTCAGAAGGATGCCTTGGGAATTAGCTCAACACAATCCCAGGAGCAAAAAGGGCAGTTTGGCATCAGATTTCTTGTGCTCACATTACTTAAAAATTAATATTACCTTTTCTCCTTTTCTCTCTCAAAAAAGTCTGCTAAAGCAAGGTGAATAATTCTCAGCTGCTCAATGCTGCATAAAGGAAAGGACACACTAGCATCTCAGTGTGATGCAAGCTTTTGGAAAATATTCAGATTTTCTGCCTGGCTTGGAATAGGATCTTCAGATTCATATACAATTTGTCCTTTTTTTAAGAATCTTAACTGTTTTCTCAGTTTCTGGAACTCTTATTCTCTTTGCTTTTTTAATTAATGTACTAGTTTCACAATAGACTTGCAGATGGATTTGGTTTGATATTTTAGAAGGCACTTAAGACCAGAAGAGATGGGAAACATGGTTTAAAATCTCAAGGTGTTCTTTTTGTTGTCAGGACATGGTATCTGGTCCCATAACTTGCTTTCTGTGACAGTACCACTGAGAAGACAGCAATGAGTAGAAAGAAGACATATTCCTGTTATATTGTGAAAGCTTCCAAAAATACATAATGTGAGGAATAAAGATGACAACTTCAGACGTGCATGAAGCAGTCTCAGAAATCCATCTTGGATGTGCATTGTCATTTTGGAGTTTTGGAATGCACCATCCAAGGTGTGCTGAGGGGAATATCATTATATGAGAATTTCTGACGATGACTTTATATCAGGAAAAAAAGAGAGGGAAAAATTCACATGGTGAAACATCTTCTCCCTCTCTCTCTTTTTCTCTCTTTTTCTTTCTTGTCTCATATCCATCCTCTTGGAATGAATTTCTGTAGTCAGAGAATACATCTCATGTTGTGCTTTCCTTTAAAAGTCTGAAGTCTTTAAAAATTTGTCATATTTTTGAAATCACTGAACTTCAGACCCTAAGGGAACAGTGTTTTGGGAATGCATACATCTCAAACATCCAAAAGCGCTTCACAATCTATAATTAAAACTCTGTTATCCCTCACCATGAATGCACAGCCTCCTTGGAACATTTGTATCAATGCACCTCTTAAAGATAAAGACATTATGACTGCTCTGAATCACATACAAAACTAGCATTGCTAATCTTCAACAATACTTCAATGGAAACCAAAGACGCTCAAAGTAAAAAAAATGGGCACAGCACAGTGAACCTCTGCCTGATTCATAACCTTTCAACAGTGCAAAATGCTGCTATAAATGTTGCAAGTGAGATCAGTAAAGAGCACTTTCAAACATCATCATGTTGTCATTTTTTGAGGTTAATAAAAGAAGCTGAAGACAAAAATATAGATAAAATCTAAAAATATTTCCCTTTAGTCACATACATGGTCATTTAGAACTCATTTTATATGGCTATTTGTGGGTCAAGCTTTTCATAACAAGTTAATTTCAAATTTTACTGCTCAGCTAATTACGTAATTGTAGAATTCTCAGTGGTTGATTTGCACTATTTTGTTTAGTTATGAATTGTGTGGTGGGTTTTTGTGCCTGACTGTGATTAATAGAGTCTGAAAAAAAATTTGTAGGTATGACCAATAATCTGGCTAAGAAATTTGGACATCAATTAATGGATCCATTTCAAGTGGCATAATCATTGCAGTCCTGGAATTTACAGTTTGGATAAATTTCATTATTAGCAATGAACAAATGTTGGAGCTGGATAAATGCACATGAAACTAGCAATGGTTTCTTAAACAGGGAGGGAAACAGAGAAAGATAGAAAAATTTACAAAGAGGAAACAATGCAAAAGAAAAAAAATAAAGAAGTCTTATGACACACTGTGACTGAAAAAATTATTCCTTACTCACCCCTCACATTCTTTTTAGGAAGCTGCAGAGGGTTTTCATGAAGGCCCAGCATGCCTAAACAAGTTTCACTCAGAAAGAATAAGCTGTAAAAGTTAAATCACCACTCATTTCTTTTGTGCCTGTCTTCAGCTGTGATCTGTACAATTTTAGTTTCTCTTGTCAGGGACAGATAAAACAGTACTGTAACACTAAACTTGGAAAATCCTAACTTTTCTTACATGTGTGGGAATTACCTAGATAAGAACAGTACTTCTCCAAGCAGAAGCCTGTACAGCAGATGACAGTCTGTGTGGAAACCAAAAACTTTTGAAGGCTGTACACCTGTTCATCCACTGAAAAGCTTTGACACATTTATGAATATTTATGATACAAAAAAACCCCAAACCTGGAGCAAATAGACACAAAGAAATGCAAAAATTATGTGGAAAGCAAAACTGAGACTTGCAATTTGCTTTGAACCTTTTTTTCATCTTTCCCAAAAACACAGTACAGAGTGAAAGGCAGATATTCTATTATTTGGCTGGCTTTGTGGCTTGTACTTTTTTTTGCATCTGGAATTCCTTGGCTTGTTGACTCATGGTAGTGGCACTCTCAAGACCAAGAACTGCTTTGTTTGACCTAGTGTATTCATCAATATTTGCATTGTTAATTTCATTATTTTGCAAAGCACCTTGGGATCTGTTTCTTGAAAGAGATTACCCATAGAAACCCCCAGTCGGCTTTGATTAAAGCATTCTGACAAGCACATCTCAAATGCTGCTGTCATCAGCTCATTTGCTTTATTCCAATAACTACAGTATTCCAGTTTTTAATATTGATTTTGTGCTAACTATCCTTTCCTGAACTAATGGATCTATGAAAATTTCATTACATATTACTGAAATATAGATATTAGATCTACGACTGTATAAATTTATTTTGTCATATAAATAGCATACCTTGTATTAGAGATATGTGTATATATAGTTTTAAAAATAATAGACATGCATATATATGTATCTGCATATTTATAAGAAACTCTCCAACTTTAATGCACGGATAAATAGCTGTAATATTTACAAATATGAAACAGTATGTCTGTGAAATAGTTAAATTGTGTGAACCTAATCTGCATAATAATTAGAAACCGACCATTTGTATTATAGTACTTAACAGCAGTCTATTTTAAACTAATTCTGTATTTATGAAACAATACTTTTCAATAATCCTAGAACTGAAATACACTAACAATTAAATAATGAAGGATTCTACATCATCGAAATGAGGTTTATGTCTGATAAGAGCTTCCTATGTTCTGAAGAGTAGCATTTATTTTAGAACTTTAGAATTTGTCTCACTATTTTGGATTTCTATTCAACTTTGTTGTTATTATATAGGTTTATTCTTGGAAATAATTCTTGGAAATAAATATACTTCATCTGATATATTTACTTCCCTGCATGAGGTATTTCTCCCTCAAAATAACTAGCAGAGCTCTATGGCATACACTGCTCTTCGGGTAGATCTTGTGACTTGCTGAAAAAAAATCCTGGATTCCCAGAAGCATAGAGACAGTTCAAGAACTTCAGGACTCCAACACTTCTTCTGGACCTGAGGGTAAATTTTAGGCACTTACTGAACACTATATCAGTTGTTCACGTGGATAAAGAAAACCCATGTCATCTTACATCTTGGCATACCAGTAGGGTTCCAAGCAAAACAACTTGTAACATCTGTCTCCTCAGCAACGCACCATTTTATTGTCTTAAAGGATCAAGAATCATAGAATCTTCCAGTTGGAAAAGACCTTTGAGATCATCGAGTCCAACCGTACCCATTATCTGCTAAACCATGTCCTTCAAAAATCCATCTACCTGTATTTTAAACACCTCCAGAGATGGTGACTCAATCACTTCCCTGGGCAGCTGTTCTAGAAACTAGACAATAAATAATAAGAGAAGGAAAAAAGAGCAACTGTCTCTAAGTTGGATTGCTTTGTCTTAGCTAATATTAATTAGGATGATCTGATTCATTACATACTTGCTTACCTGTTCAGTGTCTTCATAGATATTTATAACATGCCCTTCTGGTATTTAAGCATCTACCTCAATAACTATGCATCCCCCTCTATTCTAGAGAAAACATATCTTTGCTCTTACTCTCTACAGACATGATCATTCCAAACTCTGATTGGCTAAGGATAAGGATTTTCAAACAAACACACTAATGCTGTTCTCAGAAATATCTAAAACCAAATTACATTCTATTTTAAATTTATGTGATGTGTGATGCCAAAAAAGCCCTCAAAATCAGTTGAAAAATACTAGTCTTTGGAGAGTTACTGAGCATCCTAGTGAAGATGCAGTTTCTGTACTCCCTCAACAGCTGGTTGCTGGATGAAATTACTACATAATTTTATACCTACAGGAGTAAGAGTAAAATAGATAAAATTATAATGTAATTTATAGATTTTTTCTTCCCCTTAGATAATGGAGCCCAAATATTAGTGTCTGGAGATATGAATGATACATAACTGTGATACTATTTTAATATCATTTTTTTGGGCAGTATGCTCTGAGTTATTGAAAAGCATTGAAGAGCTGTATTTGGAAATGTTGCCAAAAAGTTGCCAAAAGTGGCATGAGAACTAAAGGAAATCCACATCCCCAGATGCGTGTGCAAATTGTTTCAGATGCACCCCCTCTAACATTTATTTAATTAATGCCTTAAAAGAATTTACATCAGTAAACTACATGTTTGGATTCTTTGCAGATCCCGAAAATATTTTGTATCTTTTTAACAAGCACACTGACCTTGCAATATTAACAGTATCAGTAAAGCAGTGTAAATAAAAACATTATTTAGACAGAAATATTAAAACTGAGAAACATAGAGTATCTCAACAATATATTTTGCATACAAAAATACAATTCATAGAATGAACATAAATGCTGAAGAGGAAAATACAGTCTTTTATTTACAGTCAATGGTTCCTTAAGAATTTAGTTTAAAAATAAATACTCCATTCCACTACAATAAATTTTACAAAGTTAATCATATGCACATCTTGTTTTTTGAGAAAACTGAACTTTCAGATACGTAGTAGAAACACACATAGGTACACACCCACACATATACAGTCACAATGTGAAGAGGGGAAAAAAAGCACCTGAATGCATCTAGCTTATTCTTTTAAGAAATTTATAACATATTTAGTAAAGAACTACCCAAAGGATTTTGATTCCTGAAAAACAAAAAAACCCCAAACAAAACTAATTATTTTTGCTGTACATTTTGCGGGATGAAAAATGCAGACTTGAGCTCTATTCAACTGACAGCAAATACGCAACTGCTGAGGGTATGTATTAACCTTCGAGCAAAACTATGATGTTATTAAAGCAAATCTCACATACATGAGACTTAAACCCTGTTATGTCTGTGAGAGTTGCTAGATACACAGAGAATATTAACAGCATTGCAATAGAATTTGCTGGTTTGCTACATCTTCAAAGAGACATTAACCAGCCAGAGAGGCCTGTATTTTGAGGTTTTTGAGTTATATGGAGAGAAGAGAGGGAAGAATACCAAAAACAATGCAACTATTCAACTCAAAAATATTGGAAAGGAAAAAAATCAAAATTACTAAATGGAAGTTGAAAATCATACTATAATCTTACTAAAAACACTTTCCAGAGGCCAACTTTGATTCCTCCCAGACTATTTCTCATTTTTGCTCCCTATAAATTTTGAATATGATGAAGCTTTTAGCTTTGTACTTCAGAGAGTAACAGGTAAGTACAATGACAGGGGTAGCTTTTCTTCTTGAGGCTGATATATCAAAAAAATCGAGTGCCATTATAATAAATAAATATATATTCAAAAATCTATTAACAAACTTGTTTCTCCTCAGCAGCATATTGCCAGTCATCAACTGGGCATTTCACATCTTTGCTGAGAGCTCCTACAAGAAACAGTACTTTTACCAGCTCTCTGTAGAAAGTCCTTGTCCTTGTCCAATCCCACATGACAACAGGTATCATTGATCTTGCAAAATCTGTGCAATATGACAAGACTGCATTTCATTAAACACAGCTTTTCTGAACTTGACACCAGAAAATCTAATTTCCCTCTCAAGTCTCTCCCTTTTGTGAGCTATTTACAGATGAAATGGTGTTGTTCAGGCTACAGCAACACAATATGATTTACAGAATGAAAAGCAATCAGAAAAATGTACAGGTTTTATAAGGAATGAAAAGAAATCAGTTGTATTTGCTCACCTTCTTGTCAGATACGAAAGACAAACAGAATAGAACCATAACCTTGTTCCATTTGATTCATTATGAAATGGTATCTTTCCCCTTAAAATCTGGAAGATACTGATACCACAAAAGTGGATTCTAACAAAATGAAAAAAACAAAAAAGTAGAAGAACATGGCTTTTCTCCAGTTTATAGTGGTTAGCTGCTAATGGCAATACATTCCTAAAGTACTTTACAACTAAGAAATAAGCATCAGGCACTATACAGTATATATATTCATTTGCTGACTATTGATGCTCCAAGTAGCAGGAAATAGTACTATATTCTTTGATCTCTACATAGTTTCTGCAGCTTCTATAATATATTTTCTGTGGATAATTGCTCAGGATGAGCATTTGTCCAACTACAATGGAACGTATATTACGCCTAATGAGAAAGTAAAATTGCAGCACTACAAGCTTGGTCTCCCTGGAAGAAGTCTGAGAGAAAATGTACCATTTAAATTTTTCTAACATGTAACTCGCAGATTGACAAAAATCTTGTTGCAGATTCAAAAAAAGATTAAAGAAACACTATTGACCTATGAACAGACATTGCAGCTCCCCTTTCTAAAATCAATTGAGCTTAACCTACAAGGATGCTGTGTGTCAGAGTCAATATAGTACATGAATCTCAAACTGTGTCAGTATGTTTTAGGACTTTGAGCTTATTAAATACATTACACAAAAACAGCCCACCTACCATCGTTAGGATTATTTTGTGCACTAGTTAACTTCTAATTGCAGCAAAGACAAGACTTATCAGTGAAAATAGAATCTTGCCCTAAGCTACAAGTACTAGTTTATGATTAGGAAAGGTTGGGAACCCAGATGGCAGCCAAACTCTTACCTCTAGGAAAATATGAACTTCCTCACAGGAAACCACTGGGAAACCTGAAATACAACTGCCTGTTGGGAATCTGTTAATAGATCTCCCTTTCAACAGTTTCCGTAGTCAATATTTTAGCACTCACAGCAATACCAAAGAGTAAGAATATGTTAGTGATTCTGTTTGTATTCAATAATCATATGAGCAATAAATACAAGAACACAGACAAAGAATGAAGTTCACATGCGAATGCAGAATTTCTGAAATCTATAGAACTTAATTAAAGGACACGTAACAACTATACAAAATTTCTGCTATTTTGGGAGATACTTTAATCTGGAAATATAACTATGATCTATTTCCCTTTTCAAAATGTATGGCCATTGACAGTATTTTCCAGTCTCCCTTCCAGGGGTCCTCAGAGCAACCTTGGCTCAGGAAACTGAACTGCAGTATAAGTCCAGAGAAGCCGTGCTTTTAGGAATTGATAGCTAAAGCAAGGATGTCATACCTGCAGCCTCATTCTCTATCCTTCAAAAGCTCCCCGAGCTTCAAAACCTTTTGAGGCAGATCCTACCACAGAAAAGTAATCCGAGTCCCATACTGGGATAGTTCAGGATGATTTCCATAACAGGATTCTAAAAGAGATTTTATTCACTCTTGTGACACCATAATGTCTTCTGTGGATACTTTTTACTGTGTGGGCAACAGGAATAGTCAGATGAATAAAACTACTTGCATATGCAAGCGCTTACAATATCACCCTCTATAAAAGGCTTCATATTACCTCAGTATTAGATTGTTGAAGACGAAACTCAGGTGATTGATAGAAGTGTGAAATGAAATTAACCAGAAATATCTAATGAAAAAATTACTGCCTTTACTCAAAGATGACATCTGGTAAAAACAAACCACAGGGAATGAAATGCTGTTTTACGTTATGGAGTTATCAGTTCAGCATTTTTATTTCATTGCTTCTTAAAACAAATTTTCTCTTATATCCAGTGCTTAAATTTTACAAATAGGCTCCAATCTAAAAGCTTGAATTCCATAAGGTATCAAATCAAAATAATTTAAAGTTTGCCAAATTTACTGAAAATATTACCGGGTTAGGTATACCATATTTTTAAAAAGTGGAAAAAAACTAATATCCATTTTACCAATGTTTCTAGGAAGATTTTTTTTAATTGAAAAAATTGTAAAAAAAAAGGAAGAAAAATTCTTGGAAGCATTTTGAAAAAATTTTGTTTGCACAGCTTCTGAGCTTTGTATCTCTAAAACAATTGCATAAAATTGTTATGGTTCAAACCCTATTGAGTAGTGGAAATGTTTGGTAATGATATTAACAGGTCATATCCAATAATTTACTGAAAGGAGAGACTGTTATTTAAATTTCAAATCATATTAGGTGTAGCCAAGGTAAACTCCCTTGCATATGCTCAGACCTTTGAAAAATTCTAAGGAACTAGGGTTTCTGTGATTTCTGCACATTCTTAATCCAAGAGACCAGTTTTCTCAGACCTAGATTGGAAATCCTTAAACCAATGTTGAATTCCTAAGTACATAAATTTGCTACCTTGTAAATACCACAAGACAGACATTAATTAACTGATTATCTGAAATACAAATTTTTATAATTTGATAGTGGTTTCCTGCCTTATGTTTTTCTACACCACACTATTTGTGATATTTTAAACTTAAATCACAACAAAGAGCTCTTCTAGCTTGGACAAGAATATTTAATTACAGCTGAGAAGAAAAAATATATATCTTTTGACATACTTATTCTTACAATTTTCTGTCTAGTGAACTGGTGAGTCAATAGATACGGGATGCCACATAAGTACGTCTGAACTGACTCCGATAAGCTGTATTAAACTACACAAACCTTTCAGAAATATGTTCCATCCTGATTTGAAAGCATCAAAAAAGAGGAGAAATCACAACTATCTTTGTTAACTTTCCCGTGCTTAACTAGCCTCATTACTAATAGTTTGGAATTTATTTCTAATTTTAATTTATCTGGTTTTAATTTTTATACTGTTTTTGTTCTATTTTCCTTGCTGGCTCTAGGAACCATTTAGTTCCTATTTTTTTTGTCTCCTTGAAGCAACTTGTTGACTATAATCAAGTTACCTCAACTTTTTTATTTTCTTTACATTTATATGCAAATTCATACACTTATCTTCAAGGGAAGAACACCAAAGAGAACTCTCCAGATTGCAAATCCTGAAACTCACTAACTGGCATTAATATATTAAAAAAGAAAAAATAGAAAGAAAAAAAGAAAGAGTGAGATCCATAACAAAATTGAGACAAGGCCAAGAATAAGCAAAGACTAGGTGGATATGATTTTCTGGAATTATAAACTTAGACTGATGCCTAAACACAGATTAAGGAGGTGGATTTTCAAAAAAGACATCAACGCTGTATTGAGATGAATATTTCTAACCTGTTTGAGTGTTTCTGAAATTCCACACCCACACATGATTAAGGCATACTTTTTTAAGATATTGATTTGAAGCAATGAATAAATAATACTACTAAATAAGCAAATACACAGTCTTCTACTGCTCCATATTCACGTTAGAAAAGATATTTAGATCTAAGAAAGAAAGTGCTAAAGTTTACTGGAAAATCAAGGTAGTAAGAACCCTGTACATCATATGGAGAACAAAATATTTTATTTGTGTTTTATGTATAAAAAATTTAGACTGGTCACAGAAGCCCTGCTGTTGATGTCTGGTTGGAGGAGATATCCTCAACAATTAAGAAGGGTTGAAATCTTATGTAAACTTTATCCTTCCTAGAACCATTTAAGACGTTTAATAATTTTTCTCTCTGTTTTTGGAATATTACGTCCATTTTACTTTGATTTTCTATATGTACAGAAACTGAAGACCATATAGTTTCTGTTTTGCTGCAAAAAAATGTTAAATACAAAAGTATAATAGTATTCAAACTATACATTTACAACCCTTCAATAAAGCACAAGATAAAACATCTACATGGGTTAGTCAAGGCAAAACAACTGGGTTGTTTTCATAGATTAATAAAAACACAATGAAAATGTGATTTATATTGTCAAAATATCTCAAAGATGCTAAAAGGTCTTTCATTTTAAAATCACTAACTGGTAATGCTGTAAATAAGGTAAAGAGCACTTCACAAGTTTTTTTTAATATTTACTGAATTCTTTCTAATAAGTTGATTTATAATTATACATAATTATATATAACAGACTTTGAGAAGCTTGGCAATAACAGAAGACTTGAAAACAAAACAAAACAGAAAAAAACCCCTCTTAAGCTACATCTACTTTGCACTCACATAAATGACTTCTATGTAGTGTAGAGGTATTTTAAATTAAATAGCCCAGAAATTGTAACTCTCTAGCTATTGCTGCTTAGCTTAATTTAGTTTACACTTTACTTTTAGTTCCTTGAGCAATGTAGACATGTAGACATGTACCAGAGACTTCTATGCTGTTCCGTTCCACCCTTATATTTTCTTCTTTTCTCCATCTCTCCTTTTATTCCCTGCAAACTAGAAAGCTCAGGGTGAAGTCAGGCACTAAATTCAATGCAAGCTTAAAACATACCTTTTGGTGACATTTGATGACTGCTGGCTGATGCCCCCTTGTTGTGACTGTAGTGTCTAAATATTTCATAATTAAACAGCTTACACAGATACATAATATTTGTTAATATCTCTCTCTAATACAACGCAAGATCAGCAGAGGTACCTTTATCACTTCAATCACTGTCTGATGACACTTCTGGATATCACTAAGGGTGTAAGTGTGATATTTAGCTTATGAATTCCATTCAAGAATCTTAAAGCCTTGATTAAAAGAATGAATCAAGCAGTCTGGGTGAATTCTTCCCTTAAAAATAATTTAACTAGTAATAGAGTATCTCAGTTATGGATGAAGCTGGAATCAGAATTTCTGTCGAGAGAAAAATCAGTAGAACTGAGGAAGAAACTAAGTCTCTGTTCTATATAAGTTTTTGAATATTCTGAAAAGATAGCCTAAATTCTGAAAATGTTGGCAAGTTATTAATCTGAAAAAAGATTTATAAATCTTATCAAGGAATGTTTTGTATCAATAATTTTAAATTTAATCCCTTTTTATATACATTTTTAAACATTTCAAAATGAAAAGTCAATTTGAACTGAAAAATGAAACTTCATATTTAGCAATTCTGAAATAGGACATTTCAATAATTTAAAAACTTTTCTCCATGATATATGCCTAGGGAGAATTTTCAAGACCAATCATTTTTCACAAACAGTTCTACTCCCGTTGATTAATAATTAAAGTAAAACATTTCACTGAAAATTTCCCAATCAATTCAAATGGCCATATACACTATCTTTATGATAGACAGAAAATCTTACCAAAACTCAACAATTGTTTGCTTAAACACTCATCACAATTGCCTTGCTTGTTGTTGTTCTTTGGCTTTTATAAGCATTATTGCTCCTGTTGTTTATCACTAATAATATTGGAAACATATGTACTTTACCTATTTGGTGGAAGATAGAAAACTTACATGTTTGGAATTTATTTCTCTGCAAAGGGAATAGTCAAACTACAAATTAGATTACTTTTGCTGGTATATTATTGACTTTTTAAATCAGAATTATGCTTACACATCTTGATTATATATCCAGCAGCTAGAAACTCCAAAATACACACAGGAATCTTGATTCTTTTATTGTTATTTATGGAATAAGAGAGATACTAATTTAAGAAACCTGCGATACCTGAAATCTTGAAGTTCATTCATGAATGGGGGTCTCTGCAACTGCTGTTTTCCTAATAACTGTACACTCGGAGGGATGGCTTTGCCTTAGGTTTCATCAGAGTTTAATTTGCTGTATGGTTAACCCCTGACTCATGTACATTCTTTCCAGCTTCTAAGCAAAGGACTAATACCTTCTCCTCATTTCCTTTTTTTTGTACTTTTTTTGCTTCACCTAATTTTGCTTCATAAAGAGCTTCCAGAAACCTTTATCATAAGGAAATTTCTCTCTCAGCAAGCAAAAGCACATTTTCTTTGATTTGTTTTTCCTATTTATAGGCTGTTACTTACTTGAATTTAAAAATAACTTTTCTCTTTTACCTTAAATTAACTTCTGCTTCAAGATCTTGCCTTCTAAGAGTCCACATTTCTAAAATGCAGTAAGAATATTCAAGTAACAGTAGATATTCTGTAGAAGTTTTTTTCAGGCTCTGCTGCTTTATAGGCAGTGGTTATAATGCTACAGGACAGTGACACTCATTTTTTTCTCAAGTTTTACTTATTAAATTTTTCTATGTATATCTATGCATGCTGGACACATTCTTCATACAAATATAGGGGGACAAGAGCAGGTGAATAATGTATTTTAGAGTGAGACATTCAGTATGTAAAAGAAAGCTTTCAATAGAATTGAAAGATTAGAGATTTAATGGCAAAAGTGTAACTTCATGGAGACATACTGTTGCATTTTAGTTCAATGAATAATGATTAATAAAACCATCATTTTATGAATTGATATTTTCAATACATACTGAAATAAAAATATACATTTTTATAATTTCTCTTTTGAACTTCAAAATTTAGGAAATGTTAGGTTAAAACCATAAAAATAATGAATCAGTTATGCCATCAATCATAAAACTAAACAATTTGAAGCTATTCCTTTTCATGTGCAAAATATTGTTTCCATTTCAATGTACGGCATAAGCTGAAGCTTCTATAAAAATATTTATAGTAAAATACAGCATAAATCTATAATTACACTTAATCAGATGTAGAAAGATGCATCAGATACTTAGACACTATAAAATTATTTAGAATTAGTCAATTTTAAGTTACTGCTGAAGTAACGAGAAATACAGTGAGCTGAATGGCAAATTTGCTTTCATCTACACAAATGCCTGTAAATAAGCTACAGGTTGTAAGTCATTACTTAACTCAGCATTCAAATGCTCATTTTAGCTCTTCCATAATAACACATTAGGCCCAGAGTACTTTAAATAACCATTAGCAACCAGATGTATTTTAAGCAATGTAAGGAACAGTTTTAGGAAATAATTTTTACTTCCCATGTAAAAACCTTCTTAGATTCCCTCTGCTGAATGTACAAATGAAGGAATTGAAAAGTCTTTAGTGAATTGTCTTGGAACAGATCAGCAAAGCAGAATTCAGTATGTAATATAAGGTGTTCCCTTGGCCATGGATGTAGTAAAGCGTCATGCAAGTTATGAAGTTTCACTATAATTTTTATCTTTCTTCTTTCAATTTGCAGTCACATTGGCTTCCTTTTGACGTAGTCTTTCTTTCTGTTAAAGGAAAAGACAGCGGTTTATTATCATTCTCATCTATAATTTTCCATCTCCTCTCAAGTTGCCAGGAACATTTGGTCTGAGAAGCACTAAACGAGTCACAGTATATTAGGGTTTTCTTTGATTAAAGAAAAAAAAAAACAACAACAACCTAGAGCACTCAAAGAAGGCTCAGAACCAGTTCATTACTTACTGTAGAGAAACTGAGCTTGCTTTAGCTACACACCTGTTAAATACTCTGCACTTTTAAAAACACAGTGGTCTGTGAAGAACAGTGCAGCTAGAGAAAACCAGATACATTTCAAATTCATGTGAATCCAATAACTTCTCCTGTCTGGAACGGTTGCTGCTGACAAAAAGGCTCCAATTTATCATTAGCTAGATTACATCCTTTAATGACCTCTTCCCAAGCAAGCGTAGTCATTCCTATCTCTGCTGCCTCTCCTGCAACTGATACGCTCTGCTTGGAATGGAAATAATATACTGATTCCTTTATGTAAATTTCCTTCCCTTAGTTTCTTGCTTCTTACAATTTGAAAAATGCAGATCTAACCTGTGTGCCTTGCACACAGACAAAAAAGGTTTTATCTGCAGTGTAAATTATCAATTCTTTTTTTGTGTCATATCAAAAAACTTTGGAAACAACATGGAACAAATAGGGATTTAATCCTTTCTACCATTATTCAACAGAGCAAAGAAGATTCTGGAAGCTTTTCGATAAAAACACACATTCAACCATTGGACAGATATACACAGTGAGTCTCAACGAGCTATGGAATATGGAAGAAAACACAAGAGATTTTGGTGGAAGGAGGGAAGAAACCAGAAAAGTAGGTCATATTTTGTCATCTAAAATAGCAGAATCATGCTCAGGCAAAAGGTAAGTAAGTTATACACTTCAATGTTGGACTACTGTAAGGCATAAGCTTAAAGGTTTCTCCTTGGGAAGAAAATAATGCTGCTACATTCAAACTGAGCATGCTACATCACTCTTCAACAACCGGAAAAACCTGCCAGCATTCTGGTTGACAAGAAGAGTGTCACAAAAACCCTTCTGAATGCCATAATGAGAAACATATCATACCAGGCTAGCTGTAGGATTGATTTTCTTCGTTTCAACTTTCTTCTCTGCAGTTAACTTGCTTACTGATTGCTGAGCCACTTTAATTCTAGAACAAAATACACAGAAAAGACACAGTTAGATTCAAAGAAATTAAAGCTATTCTGGCTCTGCTGGGTATATACTCTTGCTGTAAGAACCATCACCGCTAACATTTTTTAGACACATTAGCCCAAAGACCTGCTATTACTTTTCAAAGGCATATAATATAGTATCAGAAGTAGAGTGGAGTATGTATTAAAATAGAAAAAGTCAGAAGCAAAAGGAAAATCTGCCTGTATTGCTCACTGAAAATGTCACCTGGCAAACAATTTCTCTATTCTTGCAGGATCTGGGTTTTATAGAGTACCTTTCCCACCAAAAAAAAAACCAAACTGTAGTGTCAAGGCAAGAAGATACTCCTGTGAAAAAAAAAAACAACCAACACAAAGCTAGCTGGGTCAACCTGTTGTATACATAGTAAATACTACTTTTTAGTAGGCCATTTGTCAGGCTACACATTATATTTCCTCTGAAAGTCTTGAAATGCAAGTATCTGCCAGTTTTTCTTCACGTTTTCCCCATTGCTTTACATGGAGTTGACTGACCAGGCTCACTATGTGGTGACAGCAGGAGAGGCAAAACAGATGGGGTTCTTGTCTGGGGTAGTTAAAGCTGTTTTGTGTGTACCTACAGACCAGCTACTGAGAGCACTATTGAGATAAAGGGAAAGAAGAACGCAGATGTGATTCTTCAGTTTCTTGCCTTTTGCTCTTTAGGGTCTTGCGTACAGAACCCTTATTTCTGTGGAGATTTAACAAGAAGAACTCAATAAGTTGTTTAATCAGGAGGAAAAGGAGAAACAGAATAATGACTTGACTCTCCTCTTACAGACAACGGAATTGGCAGGAGAAACTATGAGCTAAATAGTCATGAAAAGAAAGGAAAGTTCTTGGCACTCCTAAAACAGGCTCTACCCAGGCATCAGTGCCTTTTAAATGCTGATGCTATAAACACCTACTTTACAATTCTATATGCAAAATGCAGATGGAGAAAAGTTGTGAGTGAATTTTTACAAGCAAGAAGAACTCAACAAACCAATTTTCACTAATGCACGCCAAATCAATCTTTTACTATAAACAAGATATTTCTTGGCACTCTTGAACTGAAAAATTCTACTTCCTTCTCCTATTTAATTTTTTCCATTGGCAGAAATAATTGCTGTGGCCATTCAAAAAGTATTTAAAATACCATGTCCGGTTCAAACCTCTTTCGACACACTCAATTTTTGAGGAATTTTGGAAGAAAAGCAAAAAGGAAAATGGATTATAGCTGCAATTACTGATGGCTACTTCCTTGCTGTGACACTAGCAGCAAACTAGATACTTTTAAAAATACAGAACACATTCATGAGTTCATTTTTGTGTTTATCAGTGCTCAGTGTTAAGCTGGTGCTTAAAAACAGAAGGAAACAGTTACACTACTTTCAACAAGTTTATTTTCAACATGATTTAGCTACAACATTGATTCAAGCTGTAAGTACAGCCTCAAATACACAACTATGTAATTATTATTCTGTACATTTTTAAATACATCTAAAGTCTTTCTAAAACTTAATTAGTTTTTCCCTGTTTCTACAGGTAACCAACTAAGTGGCAACACACGATTCCATCTTTTTACATTTTTTTGTAAATCAGCACAGTTTAAGTCTTAATAATGGATGACAGCAGCCACTGGGAAGCATGCTGGTCCTCACAGCTACAAAATTTATGCAAAGATGGCGATGTATTTCAAGTGACAGCATTCAGTTTCAGAATCACACTGAGGGATCAACTTCTAAACTCTTTCCTACTTTGAGCACATTTTCTTTACGATTACATTCTCTCTGGGAGCGTTTCCTGAATAGTTTTTAAATATTTAGTGTACATATTTTCATCTCAAGGGAGTATTCGAGGGATTATAAACTTTCAGACTTAAACAGAAAAGTATGCCTGTCACTGATTCAGGCCTAGCTCTGTGTATTTTATTCCATATTTTTCACAATTTCTAGGAAACCTAGATTTTTTTTTTAAAAATAGAATGCATAGTTTAGAATAGAAAATAAAAATAAACCAGCTCACTGACATGACTTGAATCATCTGATATTTGGCTCATAAAAATTACAGACTAATTATATATTACACTTGGGTCTCCTAGAGAAAAAAAATCTTTGCTAACTTATGACTGATAAGATTAGCAGGCATTATCAGAAACATAAGTGCATCATTTAAAAGGAATGTGATACTTCAGGACCTTAAAAAATCAGATGGCTCAATTTTAAGAAAATAGTTAGCTCAGTAACTACATCAGTGAAGCACCCATGCTGTAAAGGTGCTTTATAAATAAAACTAATCCTTTGTTAAATATGGACGGAATACTAGAGCTGTCTATTGTGTTTGGAAGCACTATCCTTGAAATAACAAAAATGAAACAGTATGAAAACTATCAAATTCAAAATCATAAAATTGTCTCACAGCAGGTCTAATCTTCATAATTTTTCCCATTATTTGACCTTCACTAAAAAAAACTAGATATGAATATCTAATTTTAATCGTTCACTAAAAGTTACAACAACCTTACATCAAAACTTACAAAGGCACACAATATTTTTAACCACAATTAAAGTTGAACGTATGCAAAACATTTAACTGAATCTGTTACTGAAACAGAGAAGTAAAAGCAAACCAACCACACACTGAAACAATGACTAGACAAACCATATATTCAGTTTACGTTGAATTAGGCCTTTGCTCTGTTCACTCTATTTTTTTCCTACCACTTTTCCTTAGCACAGATAGAAATCATTTCCCATTTATGTCATAAAATAGCATAACTTTGTTTGAAAAGCTTTTCATTAAAATACTAAAAACTAGCAGTATATTAAAATTAGATGTAAAATTAGAGATTAATAAGGTGCAGAAAGAACAAACTACAAATGAAGTATATTTGAAAGGCTAGAAGCAAACTACTGGTTATTTTGTGATCTTTCCTTAGGAACATATATTCTGTTATTAACCAATCTGCAGATATATCATGCAACATACTATTATTTTTAATTAAGATAAAATAAACTATCAAAGTCGTGTAATGCATTAATGGTAGTTTATGATAATTTATACAGATAAAAATTCTTTAATTTCAAAGTATAAACTTCCTCAACTACATTTAATTGTTCAGCAATTGCTTGTTGAAACTCTGTTTGAAGTAAAGCAAAAGCTAAGTGACAATGTCAAGATGTAAGGTAAATAAATGTTCTGTTAAATTTCTCTTTTTTTTTGTGAGGAACTGAAATTATATTAGATGATAATGAAGGTGGCCAATTGAAATATTTATACTTTAGAGAAATCAGGTGGACTAGAAAAGATCTGAGGGAATATGGGAAATCCATTTAAGTCTTCTGTTTAGTGTAAGGGCCAACAAAACATCTAAGGAGGAGTTTGAAAATATTATTAGAACTTTACTGTAGATTTATTAGACTAAGAAGTGTCTTAGTGACACAGCTTAGAGTAAGATTTACAAAGTACAGACTTCAAATATTTACTGACTTCATCTTTTTACTTATGTTTTTTCATTACTTAAGTGTTACATAAGACACCAAATAGAAATTGGGAGAGGATGCAGAATCTCATACTCTAGCAGTCTCCCTAGAGAGGCAGGGAAATCATTAATATAGCACAATAACCAGCTGGAAAGATAATAGGGACTAATAAGTTCTTCAACTTAGGGAAGTCCAACTAATATGTATTCTAGCAAGAATTTCCTCAAGAGCCTTATCCTGAAGAAACAGTAGCAGAATCAAGCCCTGAGAGAGAGCTCCACATACTCACAGGCACAGGCTGAGCAACATGAACTGAGTCCCACCAACCACTCTATACCACTTTCTTCAGCGTTTTTGTTGCGTGAATTAATGTACTGGGGAGCAGCTCACATGAGCTGGACATTTACAGAGACATGACCATAAGAGTTTGGAGATATGCAAAGGAATGGACTGAATGAAGAAAGGGACTATAAAGGATAGTAGAATAGCTGAATCCCAGCAAAGAGAGAAAAGGTGCTCAGGTGCTAATTTACCAAGCAATAACATGAAGCCAAAATATTAAGGAATGCAAGTCAGTTAAGCCTTGAAATCTGGCCAGCTGCAACATGCTAATGCAGTAATGCACATCACCATACAATATGGAAAACAAAACTGAATGAATTTATCAAAACAATGTATTTTTAAATAGGTCAGCCATTATTCCAATAATGCATATAGATTTTTACTATAAGCTATGGGGAAAAATTGACTACTTCTTGCCTCTATGTGGCAGGTGTTGTCTTCCCCTGTAAATTGGATGCAAGTCAGGCATCTTAAATTAGAAGATATTAGTGAAAAATAATGACATAATTTTTATTCAAAAATATTATTTTTATTTTGTAGCTAGGCAAACAGAAACTGAACCTAAACATAAGCTTGTATTTATTAAAAGTGTCCTTCATAAGTTCATGAAAATATCTCTTCATAGGAAAATATATTATCAAGCCAGGGACTAATCAGATAAACTCAACGTCATTTTCAAACCTGCTTCCCATTCAAGTCAAACAGAAGAAGGTGTGAGCTGGCATGTTCCATGCTCTAAAGCCCCCAGTTAAGAAAACTGGAGCTCCTTCTAAACAAGCCAGTTGGTATTCATGTATATTCAGGCTCTGCTGGTGTGTGAATGCAGAGACCAAATTATTTGGTTCTTGCTCAGCCTCTTGGTATTCTGGAATAATCCATTCTCTTTGCTTCTACAGCTCCTTCCACGCAGCTGGTGGGTTATGTGGGTAGCTGTAAGTTATGAAATAGCTTGGAATGATAATTCTGTGTCACTTGAGCTTTCCATGACTTGAAGTTCAAACTTCTCCCATAAGACTGTGGGCACAAGAATTGTGCAAACAAAATCTTCAGATGTGGGTGTGTCAACCTGCCGGAAGGCAGGAGGGCTCTGCAGAGGGACCTTGATAGACTGGAGAGATGGGCTGAGTCCAACGGGATGAAGTTCAACAAGGCCAAGTGCCGGGTCCTGCACTTTGGCCACAACAACCCCATGCAGCGCTACAGGTTGGGGACAGAGTGGCTGGAGAGCAGTCAGGTGGAAAGGGACCTGGGGGTACTGATTGACAGGAGGCTAAACATGAGCCAGCAGTGTGCCCAGGTGGTCAAGAAGGCCAGTGGCATCCTGGCCTGTATCAGGAATAGTGTGGCCAGCAGGACAAGGGAAGTGATCCTTCCCCTGTACTCGGCGTTGGTGAGGCCACACCTTGAGTATTGTGTTCAGTTCTGGGCCCCTCAGTTCAAGAAAGATATTGAGCTGCTGGAGAGGGTCCAGAGAAGAGCAACAAAACTGGTGAAGGGACTTGAGCACAAGTCCTATGAAGAGAGGCTGAGGCAGCTGGGGTTGTTTAGCCTGGAGAAGAGGAGGCTCAGGGGTGACCTCATCACTCTCTATAACTATCTGAAAGGAGGTTGTAGACAGGTGGGGGTCAGGCTCTTCTCCCAGGCAACCAGCAACCAGCAACAGAACAAGAGGGCACGAGCTTAGACTCTGCCAGGGAAGGTTTACGCTGGATATCAGAAAAAAGTTCTTCACAGAACAAGTAATCAGGCATTGGAATGGCCTGCCCAAAGAGGTGGTGGACTCACCATCCCTGGAGGTTTTTAAAATAAGACTGGATGTGGCACTTAGTGCCATGATCTAGTAATCATGATAGTGTTGGATTAAGGGTTGGACTTGATGATCTTGGAGGTCTCTTCCAAACCAGATAATTCTATGATTCTATGATTCTATGGTGGAGATGAAAAAGCAGGGGTAGCTACAGCCAACACAGAATCATAGAATCTTCCAGTTGGAAAAGACCTTTGAGGTCATCGAGTCAAAAACACACGTTTTTTAAACACCTCCAGGGATGGCGATTCAACCACCTCCCTGGGCAGCTGTTCCAGTGCCTGACCACCCTTTTGGTAAAGAAATTCTTCCTAATATCCAGTCTGAACCTCCCCTGGCGCAACTTATGGCCATTTCCCCTTTGTCCTATCACCTGTCACTTGAGAGAAGGGACCAACACTCGCTCTGCTACAGCCTCCTTTCAGGCATCCATAGACAGCAATGAGGTCTCCCCTCAGCCTCCTCTTCTCCAAGCTAAACAACCTCAGTTCCCTCAGCCATTCCTTGTAGGACTTGTTCTCCAGCCCCCTCACCAGCCTTGTCGGCCTTCTCTGGACGCGCTCCAACACCTCAATGACCTTCTTGTACTGAGGGGCCCAGAACTGAACACAGTACTCGAGGTGTGGCCTCACCAGTGCTGAGTACAGGGGCACAATCACCTCCCCGGTCCTGCCGGCTACACTGTTTCTGATACAGGCCAAGATGCCATTGGCCCTCTTGGCCACGTGGGCACACTGTTGACTCAGCTGGTTGTCAATCAACACCCCCAGGTCCTTTTCATCCAGGCAGCTCTCCAGCTATTCTTCCCCAAGCCTGTAACACTGCATGGGGTTGTTATGTCCTGGATGCAGGACTCAAGCATTTGGTGTTGTTAAACCTCCTCCCGTTGGTCTCAGCCCATCGATCCAGCCTGTTCAGATCTCTTTGCAGAGCCTCCCTTCCTTCAAGCAGATCAACACTGCCACCCAGCTTGGTGTCATCTGCAAACTTGCTAAGGGTGCACTCGATCCCTTTGTCATTAATAAAGATATTGAACAGGACTGGACCCAGCACTGAGCCCTGGGGAACACGGCTTGTGACCGGTCTCCTACTGGATTTAACTCTATTTACCACCACCCTCTGGGTCTGACCATCCAGCCATTTTTTTACCCAACATAGGGTGTTCCCATCCAGGCCAATGGCAGCCACTTTCTCAAGCAGAATACTTTGAGAAACAGTGTCAAAGGCTTTACGAAAGTCCAGATACACCACATCCACAGCCTCTCCCTTGTCCATTAACCAGGTAACCTTGTCATAGAAGGAAATCAGGTTGGTCTGGCAGGACCTGCCTTTCATAAACCGATATTGACTGGGTCTGACAACCTGGCTGTCCTGCATGTGCTTGTGACAGCATATGATCTACTCCGTGACCTTCCCCGGTACCGAGGTCCAGCTGACAGGCCTATAACTCCCCGGATCCTCCTTCTGACCCTTCTTGTAAATGGGAGTTAACATTTGCCAGTCTCCAATCGAGTGGCACTTCCCCAGTCAGCCAAGACTGTTGATAGATGAGGGAAAGATGAACATCAGCTGTTCATCCTAAAGCCAAGCTGCACACCCAGCCCAGACCCTTAACACAGCTGAACAGACTCCCCTTGAGAGACTAAGAAATATCTGCATAGCTCAAATTCCTTTCACATGTTACACGCCTTACTGCTCTCAGTTATATGATAATCTCCATGTGAAATTTATAAACTAATCCTTAATTAACAGCACCTTCTTCTGAAAACATTGTTTGCCCATGCAATGTAGCACACTACACTTCAGTCTCAAAATTTTAGAAGACAGATGTCCATATATTACTTGGCCTGGGACATGATTTTTTTGAGTCTTTGGTTAGCTTTATATTTAGGAGCCTTATAACAGACTATTGCATTTTGAATATTGTCCATGTTTATTACTGTGTTGTACAACAAAATTGCCTGATCAAGCCTTCAGGTGTAAATCTTCTGAAAATAACTTTTTCGTTATTGATCAAAACCTTAAATTTCATTTAGAATAAATAACCACTAAGTGAATCAGTACAAATACAATAAAAATGGTAAAGTATAAATACGTATGTTGTCAGTGGAATGTATCTCCCAACCCAAAATTCCTAATTTGCCTGATATGTTTCTGTTCTGGATCTAAGGAGACTATTTTCATTATCAGTATGAAGTGGGTGAAAAATTTTAACTTTGCAGTCACAAGACAAAAAAAATTATCTATTTTTATGCCTTCAGGAAAGGTGGTGCACATCAATAGGAAGAAAAAGGCTAAAAGTTCAAATAAAAGTTCAAGTCAAAACCATGCCTCAGTCCATCTGAGCTGGCCACTAGCAGATACCCAGGACATAAGAGAATCCACGCTCTTAATAAATGGCTTAGGGGCTGGTGCCGGCAAAGGAATTTTGGGTTCTATGATCACAGAGAAACCTTTACGGCACCTGGCCTGCTTGACCCAGATGGGTCTCATCTAACTCCAAAGGGTAAGAGGATTCTAGCCCAGGAGCTGGCAGGGCTTCTAGAGGGCTTTAAACTAGGTATGAAGGGGAAGGGGGGAGTAACTAGGCTCACCAAAGATGTTCCTGTGGAGGATGAGCCATCTCAAAGGGTGTCATCAGTAACCCAACTGAAGTGCATGTACACAAACGCACGGAGTATGGGGAACAAACAGGAGGAGCTGGAAGTCCCGGTTCAGCGGGAGAGCTATGACATAGTTGCTATCACAGAAACGTGGTGGAATGACTCTCATAACTGGAGTGCTGCCATGGAAGGCTACAGGCTCTTCAGGAGAGACAGATGCGAGAGGAGGGGTGGAGGGGTAGCCCTCTATACTAAGGAAACCCTGGATGCCGTTGAAGTTGACATCGGTGATGACCAGATTGAGTGCCTGTGGGTAAGGGTCAGAGGGGCAGTCAGGTCTGACCTCCTGGTTGGAGTATGTTATAGACCGCCTGACCAGGAGGATGAGATGGATCTTCTATTGTTTAAACAGCTGGAGGCTGCCTCTAGATCGGCTGCCCTTGTTCTTTTAGGAGACTTTAACCTTCCGGATATCTGCTGGGAACTTAACACTGCTGAGAGGAGGCAGTCCAGGAGGTTCTTAAAGTGCATTGAGGACTGCTTTCTGTCGCAGCTGGTGAGTGAGCCTACCAGGAGTGAGGCTCTCCTTGACCTGCTGTTTACAAATAAAGAAGGGCTGGTGGGTGATGTTGTGGTCGGAGGCTGTGTGGGGTGTAGTGATCATGAGATAATTGAGTTTTCTGTAAACAATGTAACAAGAAAAGGCAGGAACAGGACATCGATGCTGGACTTTTGGCGGGCAGATTTCGGATTATTTAAGGAACTAGTCAGGAAAGTACCCTGGGAAATAGTTCTTAGTGGCAAGGGGGTCCAGGAAGGCTGGATACACTTCAAGAATGAAATCTTGAAGGCGCAGGAGCGGGCTGTCCCCATGTGTTGTAAGAAGAGCTGAAGGGGCAGACGGCCGGCCTGGATGAATAAGGAGCTTCTGAAGGAGCTAAGTAAGAAAAAGAGGATGTATCGCCGTTGGAAAGAAGGGGACGTAAGCCAGGTCATGTTCAAAGATGTTGTTAAGTTGTGTAGGAAAAAAATCAGGGAAGCAAAAGCCCAGCTGGAGCTTAAATTGGCCACTTCTGTTAAGGATAATAAGAAGAGTTTTTATAAATATATCAATGGTAGAAAGAAGGGCGGCAGTGACCTCCACTCCTTGTTGGATGTGGAGGGAAATATAGTAACCAAAGATGCAGAGAAGGCTGAGGTACTTAATGCCTTCTTTGCCTCAGTTTTCAACAATAAGGATGTCTGTTCGCTTGACAGTTGGTCCTCCGAAGTGGTTGATGGGGGCAGGGTGCAATATGGCCCTCCTGCAATCCATGAGGAGGAAGTTAGAGATCTGCTGAGCCACTTGGACCCTCATAAGTTTATGGGGCTGGGTGGGATCCATCCTAGGGTGATGAGAGAGCTGGCGGATGAGCCTGCTAAGCCACTCTCCATCATCTTTCAACAGTCCTGGCTCACTGGAGAGGTCCCGGAAGACTGGAAGTTGGCCAATGTGATGCCCATCCACAAGAAGGGCTGTAAGGATGATCCAGGTAATTACAGACCTGTCAGCCTGGCCTCGGTCCCAGGTAAAATTATGGAGCAGATAATACTGGGTGCAATCATGCGGCACCTGCAGAATGGCCAAGAGATCAGGCCCAGCCAGCATGGGTTTAGGAGGGGCAGGTCCTGCCTGAACAACCTGATCTCCTTTTATGACCATGTGACTCGCCTGGTGCATGAGAGGGAGGCTGTGGATGTGGTATACCTGGACTTCAGCAAGGCCTTTGACACTGTCTTCCACAGTAGACTCCTAGAGAAGCTGGCAGCCCGTGACTTAGACGGGAGCGCTCTCTGCTGAGTTAGGAATTGGCTGGATGGCCGAGCCCAGAGAGTAGTGGTGAATGGTGTTTCATCCAGTTGGTGGACGGTCACCAGTGGAGTTCCCCAGGGATTGGTGTTGGGTCCGGTCCTGTTTCATATCTTTATTGATGATCTGGATGAGGGGATTGAGTCCATCAGCAGCAAGTTTGCAGACGATACCAATCTGGGAGGAAGGGTTAATCTGTTAGAGGGTAGGATGGCCCTACAGAGGGACCTGGACAGACTGGAGAGATGGGCCGATTCTAATGGGATGATGTTTAATAAGGCCAAATGTCGGGTACTTCATTTTGTACACAACAATCCCATGCATAGCTATAGACTGGGGACAGAGTGGCTGGAGATTAGTCAGGCAGAAAGGGACCTGGGAGTGCTGGTTGACAGGAAGCTCAACATGAGCCAGCAGTGTGCCCAGGTGGCCAAGAAGGCCAATGGCATTCTGGCCTGCATCAGGAATAGTGTGGCGAGCAGGACCAGAGAAGTTATCGTCCCCCTGTACTCGGCACTGGTCAGGTCTCACCTTGAATATCGGGTGCAGTTCTGGGCCCCTCAGTTTGGGAAAGATGTCAGGATGCTGGAGTGTGTCCAGAGGAGAGCAACGAAGCTGGAGCACAAGCCCTACGAGGAGCGACTGAGGGAGCTGGGGCTGTTTAGTCTGAAGAAGGGAGCCTCAGGGGAGACCTCATTGCTCTCTACAACTACCTAAAAGGAGGTTGTAGTCAGGCAGGGGTTGGTCTCTTCTCTCAGGTGACCAGTGACAGAACTAGAGGGCATGGTCTCAAGCTTTGTCAGGCGAGGTTTAGGCTTGATGTTAGAAAAAAGTTCTTCACTGAAAGGGTGATTGGCCATTAGAATGGGCTGCCCAGGGAGGTGGTGGAGTCGCCGACCCTGGAGGTGTTTAAGGGGAGACTGGATGAGGCACTGAGTGCCATGGTTTAGATGATGGTTTGGTGTTAGTGTTGAGTTATAGGTTGGACTTGATGATCTCGGAGGTCCTTTCCAACCTTGTGATACTGTGATATATGGACAGGCAAAGAATACAGTGATAATCCCCAGAACACTTTCCCAGCTGGAAACTCTCTTCGCATGTAATAGTCCTTCAAAGATTTTTCTAATATGAATTTGTACCATCACTTGTAGCACTTTAACCTCTGAAACACATAAAAATCCTCCCTTTTTTCTCTGTCTGCCTTGCTAAACAATCTGGTACAACTCCTCATTAATTCATGTATCAGTCTATGCACAAGAAAGTCTCATAATTTAAGCTTAATCGATGCCTTAAAATATTAAATATTTTACTGAACAGCACTCCTAAGAGAATTTGCGATTTACACGTTATCTGTTATGGCCATGTGATGTAATAAACAAGGACTCACCAGACTTTATTTCTGTGTAGAAATAAAAGGCAATGAATGGAAGAGTTGTGTAGAAAGCTACTGCCAGCTCTAATTTAGTACAATAAACAAAGATTAATTGGGCACTGCTCAGTGCTTTTTCTTTTTGCTAAGACATTTTCATCTTTACTGTTAGCTACCTACACTGCTACAGTCACAGCTTCTGTTTTTCAAACATTTTGTTGCTTTTGTGGCAAAAACCCCAACCCAACAAACAAAAAAAACCTCACAATCAGTGCCTTTTTCTCACAAGATAGATATGTTTTGTGTTAAAGATGAAATTCAAGGCAAAGAAAGCATTTTAAAAAAGGACCTTTTAAAAAGGTACCATTAAAATATAGGATTCTGTTCATCAAACAATGATTGTCTTCTCCAGCTATCAAGCCAAGCTTTGATTCTCTTTTTCTTCTCTGAGTTCTGACCAATAAAAATTGTAAGTATATTCAGTTTGAAAGAGATGGCTTAATCCAGTAGGGTAACTATTGTAGTAATATTATCATTACAACGTAAGCAGTGGGGCAAATTAACAGCAATAATTCCTTTTATATGTGATTATTTCATATTTAAAGAATAACACTCATAAATATATAATGATAATCCTTGTCACATTTCTTTTGCAAAACATACAAACACAGTTTGTGATGAAACTACTCACTGCAAACTATTAGTATGTTTTCTGTATTTATACTTTTCCCCTATATTCAGACTTAGCTAGTATATCCTCTTAAAATATACTTCAACAGATCTTGAATGCTTTAATAGACCTACAGAGAGGCATTCATTTTTATAGAAAATGTATTTAAGTTATCATAAATACACATTTGTTTTGATTCTGAATTAATAGACATGCCCACTGCAAATAAAATTAGTAGCCTAAAAAAAAGGAAGCGAGAGTGGAATTATATGCAATTTACCATGGTGTATGTGCCTTGTTGTTAAAAAATGTACCTTTGTTTTAGTCTTCAATTTGAGTTATCAACTCAAAATTTTGTAAACAGACGAAAGTAAAAAGCAGTTAACATACCTGGATGCACAGACATGCTGAATTATAATGTCAACAATAAAAAAAGGTTTTGATACAAACCAAACCAAACCAAACTAAACCAAACGTTACTAACATTTGGTGAGTATTATGGTGCATTTACATTAAGCTATTCGTCAGGTATAAAGAGATGATTGCCAAAGCAAATTTTATAGTATTGTAGTTGCATTCTGATATTGAAGAGAATATTACGGCTGAAAGAAAAATGTCATCATATTCCAGAAAAACGGTTTCAAAATTTTCTTCATTTTATCGCTATAGTAATTTATCATTTATCATATCATATCAATCTAGGTTTTCTATCTGTCTGTAATTCTGTCTTGCATTCTTAAATGGTGCGCAAATTTTGTCCAAGAAAGAGACAATGATTCGAGTATATTTTGCAGGCAGCTAATTTATTTTCACGGTAGCAGCTCAGTTAAAGTGCTTCCTTTACTTTAAAAAAAAAGTCTCATAGAAATCTAATTAGATTTCTACAGTTGTGTTACATTTGGGAGCTAAGTAGTTTTTAGACAAAACAGGCTCTTGCAGCTGAGGCTGTCAGTTAATCCAAAGTGATACCCTTTTTTTTCCCTGAAATTTAGAGATCTAAGAGTTGTTATACAACACAAAGTAGTTGGTTTTGAGTATAAAAATTGACTAATTTTGACCTATTTTTACTACTATTTTTTAAGCTAATACATTTTTAATTATAGCTTTGCATAATGATAATTCTGCATATTATAATTACATTTTGAATTTTCTGAGCCATATTTCTTGAGAGACTAACCATAATCCCATATTTACATTCCTATATAAATTTTAATAATTAAATTCATTTTTAGGTACCTATATGACTGGCTAATTCAGAGACACCTAATGTTGAGTTTCTGCAGCCCTTCCTGAAATCTGAAGGGTAATTCAATTGTAAACATATTTACACAAGAAAATCAATGACACAGGTCAAACTCAAGTTGGAAAATATTGACTAACACTACCAATTTCCTTCAAAATAAAAATTTGGATCATGATAAACAAATAGTGTATCCAATTAATTAGCCAGTTAAGGAAGTCAGCTGTCCATTCCTGTCATACTAAGGTTTTGAGCTACCAATGTGTACAGTAACTCCACTCCTAGCTTGTTTTCAGAATTTCTTGGTCAGCAGCTCATCAACTTTTTAGTCTCATGCTTTGTACAAACGAACCCTTAAATGGTCATGACTTTACAAGACATTTTCAGCTGATGAAAACAGTTTCCCCATCATTCTAATCTTCTGATTTTATGATTTTTTTCTTTGATGTACCACCTGACAGCACAATTTAGGATGATGAAACCAGTTCTAACGTTCTAATTTATTTACTATACAAGGGTCCTCATTTCAGCAGCTCATTGTCTTGAGGTATGACCCAAATTTTGAATGTAAAGCACAATGAATTGTCCTTTTGAGACTAATGAATCTTTGTGAAAAAATAGTTTGAAGTCGACTCTGAAAAAGAGTCTATATAATCCAGAAAGTATAAGCACTTTGAAGTATTAGAATAACTAATTCTACTGGTATTGCTTTAGAGTTATGAATAGTAGTAAAGGTAACCATCAAAGGAACTGATGAAATATTGCTGCTATGTTTTTATTTGTACATTTTATTTCTATAATTATTAATGAGAAATTCTCATTTCACCCCAGTAGGAAAGCACATAATAGTTTACTTGCAAACAAAAAAATTCTTGATTATCATATTAAGAACGTTTAAGAATTTATGTAGTGTTAAAAAAATTACCAGGCATTTTAAATCAATTTCTTTGAAAGCATCATTGTATGCCATAAGCAAGGTGCTAATTACATAAAAGAAACGGAAGTATGGTCTTAATATTTTTTCCTTGCATAATTAATCTGCATTTCTTCTAACTGCTTTTGGAACAAAAATATATAAAGATTTGGCAGTAAATATATCCCTAGGATGATCCTTACCATGTTTACAACAATCTGTTAGCGACTGTTTATTTTACACACTTTTTAATGTGTAAAACAAATTTGCATATTGATCTACTTACAGGGAAACAAAAGATTCTCTGTAAATGTTTGTGGTTGTCAGCTTCTAAAATTTAATCATAATATAGATCATACAAAAAGCTATAAATCTGAAGTGTTTAAAACCTGTAATATGTGTAAAACAACGTTGATAAGGTTGATAATTGGGAATTTAGAACTTCGATATCTTGTCCTTTAAAAAGCTACTTTACGTGAACATAAAAGCCGCACTGATTGGAGCAAAATGGAAAATGTAAGTGTAAATGAGGTTAATACTTTTTGCTGATACTTTTAAAGATATTTTTCTCTACATCTGCTTCAATTTGGAATGAGCACCTGGATTTATACATATTTCCCACTGAAAACAACTAATCTATTCTTTTCCAAAGGATGACCACTTTGCCACTCTTTAGGTTTTTTCCAAACGAGTTGAGGTATGGTAAGCGTGGTGTCCATGTAGTAGAATTGTTTTTCCCTTGTAAAAGATTTCAAGCTTCTTTAAGACAATCAAGCAAGTCATTGAAGGGTTTTGGCTTTTTTATTTTTTTACTCTAACTAATAAAATCAGGAGACTGTGGTGAGATCTAGCGGCAAGTAGTTTGATGTCCTCAGCAGGACACCAAAAGTCAGAAGTAGTGCTGTAAATTCAATGTGGGGCTTCGACACTGTGCTAAGTGTGGCCTGAATCTCTGGGGCTTCCCTTTGATGCAAGTGCAGTATATTAACTGGAAAAGCATTCACTTTTATTTGTCTGTACTGTCTGCGACAGCAATATCGCCTCATTTAGGCTAGTTCAACATGAAAATGCACAGAGAAGCAATCTGTTACAAATTAGCACAGCTCCCCTTTCATTTTACTAGCTAGTAATTGGAAGGGGTTACAAAAGTGTAATTTATCAGATTATATGTGTTTATCTTTTTGTGGGGACAGCACGCCTTTGGTGAATTTTCCTACGCACCCTGAGGGAATAATCTTTCCTTGATGTCCATTAGATCTGAAAGAAAACAATGACGCCTGTGAAATATAGGAGTATAATTTGTTGGGTTTGAGAAGGAACAGTTTCCCAGACATCTAAAATGGTATTAATGACTTTATTAGAACCTTACCGTTCCTTGGAAATGCTTTTGCTCTCTCGTTTCCAAATGGTCTTGAAGTCACTGCAGAATTCATACCACACCATGAAAACGTAGTTTGGTGTGATCTCCTTCTCGCCAGGCTTTGGCTTTATCCCAAAGTATGCCACTGTTTCTTCAAAGCTATGAAGGAGGGGGGAAAAAATCCTGTTAACACAAAAGCCCACTGGGGAAACAGTTTCTCTGAGGGCTGGTTCCTGATTCAGTAGTCAAGGCTGGTAATTACCATAACTTCCCCTTAGCCTTGAAAATCATAGCAGCAATTCATGCTGAGTACGACTAACCTTCCAACACCTCCCTTATTCCCAGGAGGAGAACTTACAGATGCATGCGCCATCACAGAGATATATCACACAGACAAATCACTGGCATTCAGTTTTAATGAGAAAAACTTGCATTTCAGGAAATGCTATATTCTAACTATTCTTTAATTTTATTCTGCAATTGTCCATGAAGATCTTATTCTACCGTATATCTTTATTAAAGGACTACAGAAGAGTCATATGCCAAGTAAGGAAAAAATCTCCAGGCTTGGTTGGAAATAACCTTCAAGTACTTAGGGAGAATTGGAAGTAGCAACAAAAAAGCCACATTAAGTGACAAGAGTTTGAATTTATTTTTTTTTTACTGAAAATAAATAATCTCCTTCCACATGTGCCAATAGCACATAAGTAATTTTATGAAAACATATTGCCAATATTTTAATTTTTTTTTTCAGTTTTATAATGTGGTTACTGAATTGCTGTTCAGCTGGATGTTTTCAAAGTATTCTTTTATTATAGACAATACTTCCGATAGCATTTTAACTGATTGTGCATTTTTAACCTTTATGAAATTGCTTTGCATAGATAAAATGAATGATTCCTATGACTCTATGACTAGGTGCATGGAGACATATCTAAAGTATGTTAACTTTTGTAAAGGTTAAATCACTTTTCTATACGAAATAGATGTAACAATCCTGAAAGATTTTGTGATACTTATGAAAAAATATTGCTCTAATTTAAAAAGAAAGGTAACAACATATTTCAAAATAACTCATTTTTCTTGAAATACTGATTTTATTTAAGTTATATTCTTCTTTATAGCTACCAATAGGTCCTAAACCTAGAACATTGGAAGTGAAATTCTTGAAAAATAAAGCAAACAAATGGCATTTTTAAGCCTTGTAAGGAGTCCACAACCATTCAACAGATGTTACCTGATCAACAGATGCAGCTCCAGCAAATATTTCTTTTTTAACTTACACTTGCATTTGCATAGTCCCTATTGCATGTTTTCATATAGAATTGCCAAGGTTAGGGTCAAGTGTTTTTGACTCAGGTTGACAGTCAAGCTTTTAGAATATAAAGTAACTATCAAAAAATCGAGGAGGCCCCCCAGATAAAGGGATATATACTCCAGCTGCTTTGTAAAGTAAAGAAGCTTGGATTTTAGCCACATGAGCCATTATACTCTGGAGGTTTTTTAATACTTTTTATACTTCTTTTATAAGATGAATACAGCTTCTAGGACATGTTGAAGAATATCACATATTGCTCAAGGTGAGCTATCCTAATATAACAGTTTCAAAATCTTCATACACGCTAACCTTAACCTTTTAAATTTCTTAATTAGGTTTTGTTTGAAACACATATATTTCAAGTTAATTAGTAATCCATGGTAAAGGAAGCACAACGAAATAAGTATGAACAAGCCCATAACATTAAGAGCTGGAGGGTCCTGTAGTGACACTAAAAGGCGAAAATAAACAAAAAAGAAAATAATACAACTTTAAAAACCTGTGTAAACCATACTGGGATTTTCAACCCTCAAAATACTAAAATGTCTTATTCATAATTGCAGTCAAAAAAGTTCATGTCTACTGGGTAATGCCATTTCCATTACATTAATGTAAGAGGAGCCATAGTAACATCATGCTCTCTTCTTCCTAACAGTTCTCCGTCCCAGCTGCAGGTGATAGAGTTGTCTCTGTATGCTCTGCCATTCTGAATTCTTCCACGCTGTCTCCCACTTTGCCTTCATCCAGACACCTAGTTCTCATTCTCTGTGTTTCATATTCAGCCCTTCCCCCAGTAGCACTGTTTTTCTTTCATCCAGCTCAATCTAGCTTCCTGGGCTATTTTCTGACTTTTAAAAAGTAACATCTTTTTAGCAGTAATTTTAAATACTGAATGCTTTGTCAGCAATGGAAACCCTCAAACTCCATATCCTTGAGTCAACTGCAAACTAAGTGTACCTCCATACACTAGAGGGTCTTGCTCTGCTTCAGAAAAGCTACAAAGCAGGTAGAATATGCAAGAGCCTGGGCCACAAAACCTAGGTTGGTAGCTAGGTAAAAAGGAAACAAGCCAGTCATCCACGCTTGACAAATGAAATTAAGAGATGAAGCCCCAGCTGATGTTAGCCAATTGTTCAGCCAATTAGGCAACTTTTGCAAGCAAATGCAAGCATTTCACCTAAGATTTGAACTGCATTTGGAAGGCATCTCTCTCTCTTTTCCCGCCTGTGAAGACAAAACTAGTTGTCTCAGGTGGAGTGACTCTGTTCAGAAAAGTAACGTAAAAAGACAAATTACCACAGGTCTGCCTTTAGTGAACATGAAGAAAAAATATTGTCAAAAAGTTAATTAATTTACCCCGGTCAATTTATAGCAGTTCTATAGCTAACAAAATCAAGGTTAAAAGCAGATCCTTCACTCTCCCGAAATTATAATTCGCTAAAAAATATTCATTAGAAATACTAATAAATATTTTACTGTCCATCTATAAATCAGTTTATCTCATTTCTTACCCTATTTTGCCTCCTCTGGCCTAAGTAAGGCACAAATATTCAGACAATAAAAACCAATTGCCTAAGTGCTGAAAATGCTCAGTGACAATGAAATATATTTTGACTACATTAAGTAGTTAATCAGTTGTTACAATATTCTGTAAAACTCTGATTCAATTCAAAGTTGATAGTAATTAAAACCTCAAAGACAGTACACTGTTTGGCTAAAAACTCAACTGAATTTTTTCCTGGAAGACTACATAAGAATTCTTCAGAATGCATATTATGTCTTGGACGTACAGATCCTTTTTTCTATTTAATGTACTTCCTAAGATCAATAACATCTTTGACCAAAATAAACACTTGCAAAACCCTTACCATTTTTGTGCATTTTCCAAACTGCTCTCTTCTTTATTATGCTCTTCTTTAGCTGCCAATGAAAAACATTTCAAAGATATAAATCACCACCTTACTGTTATAGAGATTCCACAGATTAAACATCTCGTACATTCAACATTGGATAGGTTATATATTAAATACAATAACAGTGATAAACATTTGCTAGTTTTCAAATTTTATTTTTTTCTTATACCTAAATGGATGCTTTTACTGTACCAACAAAGTGTATTGCATTTGAAAAGTCATTTAAAATCCATACTATAACGTACAGTGTTAGACATTAGTCTGAATAAAAAGCAAATAATTAAACTTGACTTTCAGATTTTAAAAAAAGAACTTTAAGTTGTGCATGTTCCTTATTGTTGCAGCCTAGAACTTACAAATTTAAACCTGTTTTTGCAGCACAAATAATTGGAAGTTCAATTGGAATTGAACAGGTACCAAACATAGTTAACACCAACTGTTCCATAGAGCTATCACATTTTGTTCAGGAAGCAGGAAAGTGAAAACACATGCAGTAAGCTTTAAATGTATGGTATGTACATGATTTTTTTGAAAAAGCAGCCAAGAGTTTGAAATATGGTTAGTCAATCTGGGACCCTCTGTTACAGAATGCTCACATGAACTACTTAAAAGGGTTTGATTTTCAAAGGATAGGCATTCTCTACTTTTGAAAATGTTTCCTGAGATGGATACTCAAGAAAAAGCAGCATTTTTTTCACAAAATGTTGATCAGCTCTTTTTGGTACAACACAGCAACTTCAGCTGTGGCAGAATACGACATACTGTAAAACAATAAAAAGTTATTCCTATTCCACTGTAGAATAATCATGTAGGTGCAAATAATATAGACAGAATTCAGACACTTCTTTAGACAAAAATAAATAGCTGTATCTTTTTTCTGCTCAGTCTGTAGAAGAGCATTGGCTGGTTGAAATACAGTTAAAAACTTGAGTTCACAGACAAGGCTGCTAAGAAACTGATCCTGAATGGCTTAATTTCATTATAAGGCTACTGACGCAGAGGTTTGTACTATGACAGTTAAAATAATTTAAAAACTATTACTTCAGAACATTTTATGTTGACAAAAAGAATCAATTTCAACTTATATGTTTATCTGTATCGGGCAAGTGTGTTGGAGATATTTATTCAGATTATTTCGGTGTAGCAAAAGCCAGAAACAATGTTGTGTGCCCTTTGCCAGCAAAATAGTTAGTTCTATACTGTTAATTTCTACACCTCAAATGTTGGTAGCAAGACAGCTGCAACTGAAATACAGCAGCTCTGACTTACTGCATTCATCTCAGGCTGTTGAGAAATTCAGCTAAAGTTAAGCTACCATACTTAATTCATTATTTACACAGCCCTTTAATTTTATATCATTGAAACTAGAAAGCATTGGTTGGAATTGATGGTTCATTATGATACAAAATTAAACGTATCGAAAACCAAAGATGGTTAAAAGCTGAACTGTGTATGAAATTGTATGCTTTATGATTACATTAATAATTTCTTTCTGGTTGTTGAGGAGACGAAAAATTGTTAAGTAAGGCAAATTTCCCAATATGGCTACATTCATAGTTACAACAGAAACTCAGGTTCCTGCATATGAACAAGAATGCATTTTTAACACTTGCTGAATCTGACTGGGTACGTTTTCTGGGCTCTGACCTTAAATATATGAATGCATGTAAGAAGGGTAATTCACACAAGTCTACCGATCCAGTTTTACCCATAAGAGCTTGTTTTATTTTTCAATATCTTACTATTTTCAGAATTGAGAGATCTAATGTATAATTTTTTATAACTTCGCTAAGCATTTTGGAGCAACAAAATTATGGGAACACTCAGACACCTAGCAGTTAGGATGGAGACATCAGAACTCCTAGTTTTATATTCCAAAGCAGAGTGCACGTGGTTCAAAAATGATGCTTCCTGAACTTTTAGAGACTGATAAATTATAGGTTTTTCAGTGGGGGGAAAAACTCACCCTAAAATAGGTATTTGTTTTTTTGCCCCAAGGAAGGAAATAGATCTTTTCTGACTCTTGTCTTCCAACCAACCACAGTTGAGATTAAGACAGAGTCTGGGATAAAACATGGACACCCTCACTCCCCAAATCCCCAAAACCAACCAACAACCCTTCCCCCCTACAAAACAAAACATGCATCCCAAACCAAAATCCCTGATGACATTCCTCACTGAACTTTATTATAAAGTCTGGACAGAGGCTGTTGAAACAGTGACAAAAGGTTATTATGGCATTTTTCTAAGCTGACAATAACTCACCTTCTTTATCAATTAAGACTAAAACCTCTTAAGTAGTCATGCTGAAAGGTAGTCAAATGATGAAAGCCATCCTAGAAACATACTAGAGCCTTAATCAAGGATTGAGAGGTTATCTTTTTCCCAAGTGCCAAATGTTACACTCTATGCCATTACTGAATAATGAGCAGGCAACAAGACACCTTATTTTCTTGGTCATTTTAAAGCATGAAGATATCCCAACATTTGATAACAGAGATCCAGATTTCCTAGAAGTTATCCATTGCTAATATACTTGGGTATCAGAAGTTGAACTCAGAAGACTCTATGGCTAAAAGTATACAATACATATTTCCACCCTCAAATACAATTGTTATACAAGGGAAAGTTTTTAATAACTCCTGTTTTTTAATAGCTTCCTTATGCAGAGCGGAAGAAAAAGCTCACGGGTGGTCTTCTAGGTGGGTAAAAAGACTAGAGAGGATCATAAAAAGCAATATAGATGGTCTCTGATTTTGAAGAAAATTTTGGACATACTTAAACTCCTAGCCACTATAATATTATGAGGAACAGCAGATCAACAGCAGGATGCATTTAGCCTTCTTTGAGTTTGGTGTCAATAGATCTGTTACCAGTGAAATTTTCTGAATAGACTTAATTTTTAAGAATCCTTTGCTCATGACTTACTGGACCACAAGTAATAATATAGAAAGCAAAGTTTTCACAGGGGTGCACTTGCTTTGAGCTGCAAAGAACTATCATGAGCAACCTAATGAATCTGTGCTTTCCTTAGATTACCACTTTAGAGTCATGGTGGGTTGACCTTGGACAATAACCAGGCACCATGCAGCCGCTCACTCACTTGTGTCCGTTCCCCGACAGCGGGATAGGGGAGAGAAAAGGAAGAGCAACATCAAGAAAAACTTACAGTTTGAGACAGAGACAGTTCAATAAGTGATGGGCAAGAAAAGAAAACAAGTGACACAAGAGCAGTCACCCACCACCTCCACTGATGCCCAGCCATTTTTGAAGCAATGACTACCTCTGCCAGAATCCTTTCCTCTCCTTTTTATTGCTGAGCATGAGCTTACATGCATGGAATGGCCCTTTTAGTCAGCTAGTCCAACTCTTGCCCACTCCTAGCCTACTTGCTGGGGAAACAGAGCAAGAGAAAGAAAACCTTGACAACGTGCAAGCACTGTTCCATAATAGCCAAAACATTTCCATGTTATCAGCATTCTTTTAGCCACATATCCAAAACACATTCACATACCGGCTGCTATGAACAATATTAACTCCATCCCAGCCAGACCCAGTACAACAGTGCATAGTCATATAGAAAAATCAGTGTAGATGAATACTAAGATTTAGATCAACTGGATCCTTTGGACAGCTTTAATGCATAAAAATCAAGTCTATAGTTATTTTTTACTATAGGCAAGGTGTCCAGCCCCTTGACTTGTCATGTTAAACAATCTATAGTTTTCAATGCAGTATGAGGTTTTATGTTTTAGCTAACGATAGCTAAGCCAGCTGCATGTGGCTGACAATTTATACAAGTGTTCATAAATATCATCATGTGTTTAATCTTTTTATTACTAGCGTTACCTTAACTGTCTAGAAAAACATAGCACCGCGTGTAAAAAGGCCACAAATGGAACAGATTGCAAATGTTATAAATGAACAATTTGTGTCCTATAACACGTTAAAACATATTACATCACCTGACACTTTCTTGAAATATGAATTTTAAAAGAATGGAAATCAAATAAAAAGAATCTTTTAAATAAATCAACAAATGTCAAGTGCAAATAAACAAGTGTCAATGAAAATGCACATATGAATGCAAGGAGATGTAAAATCAGAAAATGAATCATCTCTATTTTCCTTTCTATTTTTCATTATCAAACTGGAATATTCTGTATTTTTGAAAATGTGGCTGGATTAACAAGAATAAGTATGGTACTGAGTATGGAAATCGGGTTTTTGGAATTCTTAAAGACATAGAAATTCAATTCCTAATTTAGTATCATATGTTACTGAGATGAAGTTCATACAGACCGTATTCAGTTTTAGAACTATTTTTTGAAAATGTATCCTATAACAAAGCATACAGAAACAGAGGGTATCAAAAAGCTGGAGCTGCTGGGGGACTTTAGAAGTGCAAGTAGTGATAGGACAAGGGAGAATGGCTTTAAATTGGAAGGGGGAAGATTTAGATTAGACATTAGGAAGAAATTCTTCACAATTAGGGTGGTGAGACACAGGAACAGGTTTCCCAGGGAAGCTGTGGATGCCCCTCCCTGGAATTGTTCAGGGCCAGGTTGGACGGGGCCTTGAGCAGCCTGATCCAGTGTGAGGCGTCCCTGCCCATGGCAGGGAGGGTTGGAACTGGATGGGCCTTAAGGTCCCTTCCAACCCAACCCATTCTATGATTCTAGAAGTTCTCAGAAACTAGGTAGTCACAGTAAAAATGAATTTTGTAATTTCAGACATTTATAATTTTAATTCTAATTTATTGAATAGGCTTTCTCAATAAAATTCAAAGTTTTTAGCAAATTTTGAAATTTCAGAAATTCTAGAGGAGGCATATATCCTGTTCTAAGAAGAGACATACTCCAAAAAAAAATCTTTCTATCTAAATCTATATCTAAAACCTGATTTTTTTTGCTATTTCTACATTATTACATTGAGTTAATATAGCTCTATTTTTAACCAATAATATTACTTTTTAGTTATTTCTATACAAAAGAATTCTTATTACTTATTTTATTTTCCATTTTATTTTGTTCTTCACTTAATTTCAAATTTGAAAAATGCTTACTTAATATGGCTGCAAATTATTTCATTTGTCTACAGTCCACTATTCTCATGCAAGAGCTTTTTTCCTTACAAAAATTCTATTTCAGAACTAATAAAAATTATATATAAAAGTGTTCTATACAGTTCTATATACAGGTCCCTAGCAACTGTTTTTTCCAATATGTATTACTTGATTAACTTTCTTTAGTTAGTTACGAACTTCTAATTGGAAGGCTTTATGAAATCGTGGAATTGAACAGCCTGGAAATTACATGTAAATATTTCATTGTATGTCTCATATAGTTTTCTGTTCCAGTGTGTTAGAATGAAAAATATCCCCCAAACAAACAAACCCACAACCATCAAGAGATCTTTCTTCTATGGTATCAGTTAAGCAAGAAGGTCTGGGAGCAATGGAATCAATGAAACTTGGCCTACTGTTGATCTGCATTTTAGAGTTAGTTCCCAGATGGATTCATTAATGTTTAATTAAGGGCTGAGTTCATGAGTTTCTCTCCCTAGAAGGCTAATAGGGTCACTCTTGTCTATTTAGCCACATATTTTTATTGACATTTTAGGAGCTTAATATCTTAGGATCTCTAACTCTTTCACATTTGGTCAAAATTGGCCAATGCATTAATAATTATTGGCAGGGGAAAAATCAATGTGCAGTGTGATCACTAAAGCCTTGTTTCGTTTACCTCTTCTCTAAATTAGAAAATATCCCATTTTTAACATGGAATTTGGATATGTGACTTTTTCAGACAGTTTAAATACTGGTATAGACGTCTTAAATCCTTTCAAAACAATCTTCAGAACACTTGCTGCCATGAGGTCTTAATCATGCTTCCCTGAAACAGTCCTTATAAGTTTATTTTCCTTTACAGTGGTATAAAAATCATTCTTAATTAAGAAAACCATATCCAATGATGATATACACAAATGCTTTTATCATAAAAAGAGTCTCTGTGCAGTCTTGGAAAGCTGTTGAACAAACAAGTTTGCCCACAAGTAATCAGGAATATTAGTCACCAACCTGTATGTTAGGTGCTGGGCAGGGACTAATTAATTAAGCTTTACCATACAGAAATTGTTAAACATTACAAGATTCAGTATTTTTGATGTTGCCAAACCACAACAAATTGTAGACATTTGTATACACACGGCGGCACACAACACCCAGCAGAACACACTCAAGCAACACATTGAAGAAAGTGTTTATTATCATAGGTAATAAAAAACCTAGGAAATTACATTTTCTTTAAAAGTGATAACGCTGTCTATAATTGTACCAGAAAATGTGCTGAAGGTCACTTTGCTAGACCATTAGAATTAACTATGAAGAAAAAAAATTATATTTATTTTCATAAAGTCTAATATTTCTTAAAATGTAAGTTTCTTACTATGATGCTTCTATCATGTTCTATGAGATCAGATTTTCAAATAAAGCTATTTTTTTCAGTTAGCTTTACACACAAAAAAACCTTGTTTCATCAAAATTAGAACTAACATTAGTCCTTCCTGCACACCAGAATTATCTTTGAAATGACTGCATATCTAAACAGCTTATGGAACTGAAAAATTAGATCTAATGCTTTCAGACAGAACAAGGTTAAATCCAATCCGTTCTGTGTGTGGGAAAACTAACTATCCAGATTATCTGTTACTACAATCTCCTCTTGTAAGCAGAAGTAAAAACTTCAAGGATCAGTGAATTTTTATACTAAGGACAATACTTTAAAATAGTTGAATGATTATTAAAACCAATAAGAAGCAGGAGGTCTTCTCAAAAACCTAAGAACATACATAAAAATGTTAATTCAATGGTGTGCCAACAGCCAATCTGGTAGATAAAGAATGCATAATAATACAAATATAATTAAACTAATTTCTGAAAAGCTTGTGAAATTTATGGTCTGAAAACTCTTAGGAGGGAAAAGTCATAGCATTACCTCCTCCTGTGGAATGATAACAATGATTTATGAAGCTAAAGTCATTTCTGCTGATTGAGCTCAGTCAAGATTGGTTTCACATGATCAGCTAAACTACAGCAATACGTGATGTGTAGTGGCCCCACGTGTTTGAACACACTAGGACATGCTCTTCTAGGTGACCCAAAGGATGGAGGTGAGGGGTTAAAAGCTGCTGCTTTGTTTTCCGTACATTTTCCCCTCATTAGGATACACTCCATCTGCAAAATAAGCCACTTCTGGTGGTCGGGAGCAAAGTCTCATTGTAAATGCACAGCAGGATAGTGGCAAAGCTGAGATTAATTCTCCATAGATTTATATAGACCTTTCTCACTGCTGAGTGCTCGTACTGTTTCAAAGGTGCGTATGTTGCCTTCTTTTATTGCTGGTTACTGACTTTATTCCAGCATATGGTGGTTGGCGCCATGACACAAAGTGAACATTTTATACTAGAATTAAAGTGGATATTTGACAGTTTCTGTCAGAAAGTTCAGAGCAAAGAATTTGTGAGACAAGATTTATTGCATATTTTATATGGGACACATGTGTTTCTTTGCTACATTTTTGTTTAAATAAAAAAAAACAATGAAGGTTCTATAAGAAACAAAGACTGTCAATAAAAAGCATGAACAGAAAAACTACATTATTGAGAATGAATTTAATCATTCTAACCTTCTAAAAATGTGCTGCTTGGAAGTACGACACTCACCCTCCCCTTTTTGTTCAGCCATATAGACAGGATGGAGGAGGAGAACTCCAAGCCCAAACTGATTCTTAAATACACAGCTACCCTTACTTAAGGGTAAATCAAATAAAAATGAAAATCAAATAAAAACTAAGTATCAGTATCAGATATTCATCTTTAAAAGTAAGGTGAAATATTAAGGTAGATTTTGCCTACTTTTTTAGCATCTGTAACTGCATTTTAGTGATATGAAATGTGCCAGGTGAACGCTCCTTGTTTTGAAAAATTCTTACAAAACCAGAAAACAGATATAACAGGGTATAGAGCAAACTTTTCCACATTTATCTATTAACATTACTGAACCTAACACAATTTGGCCTCTAAAGTTCAGTGTTTTATTCCTCATCATGCCTGAACCAAAACTGAACTTGGAGAACACTCAGCAGAATCTTGTTCAAGAAAAAAAAAGACTGCACACCTTATGCAAGAGAGAAAAATTCTTTCAATAATACTCTGAATTTTTAACCAACAACCTTCCTGCTTATAAAACTTGATATTTGGTACGAAACCCTAAGACTTAGCTTAAAAAATATTAAATTTAAATAGGCAGAATAAAGAAAATAGTATAGGTAAAAAATATATTATATTGTTCAAAAATCTTTTACAACTATGAAAAAGCATGTGTGTCTTATTTAACTTCTACTTAAGGAACACATTGATAGAAAAATCATCTCTGTTCCACTACATACCTTGTACACAAATGGTTATGATTGATTATTAAAAATAGATATTGCATAGCACAGGCTCAAAAATTTCCCAAACAAAAACATGTACTAATTTCTTCTACAAAATCACAAATATTTGCCAAATGATTTCATACTAGCACTGTATTTAATTCTAGTTTTTAACTTGAAGTTCTTCTGCAGCTTAAATTTTTGCAGGAAAATTTATCCGGCTACTAGACTGAAAAGCCGGTGATATGAAACGAAATGCAAAAAAGAGGCAAACTTGGACCTGCAATATTTCTCCTTCTTGCCACAAATAAAATATAGACTACTAACATTAAAAAGTATTTTGTTAGGATTCTTTTAATCAATGTTTTTAGAAGAAACACCAAACTGCATTCAAGTACAAGGCATACATTTTCTCTGAGTATGCCTTCTTTGTGATAAACAAATAGAATAACATATTTTAAAAAAGGATCTCTCAATTTCTAAGTAGAAACCCTACTATTCTCCTTATGGGAAAGCAAATGTGACACATTAGTCAGGCCATTTAATTAATTCCCAGAAACCACATAGATACTACCATGATGAGAGAAATAAGAGCATATACAAAAGAAAAAAACCCTCATGTCGGCTTAATTTAAGACTAAGAAAATAACAAGAATTATTATTGCATCTACCTGATCTTCTCTGTTTTTTACAAGTTGCTTATTTTCTATTGAACTCTACACTGGGACTGTCTAGATTTGACGTCCCCATCCAGTAAATATTTTTACATGTTCATGTTCATCCTCATGTAATAGGAAAGAAGAGAATATGAGCATTACATAACAGGACCAGGGAACATGAGTGCAGCAGTTAAGCCCATGACTACAGGCTTTCTGCTCCCTGTACCTCTGGGCTTTTATTATTACCTTACTGTTTACAAGGTACCTCCTATCTCATGGAAATGTCTTTTACTCAGTAGTAATAGCAGGTCCATGAAAAAGGCAGACAGAAAAATAGAAATACATTTAACTTAAATCCTGAAAAATGAGGCAATTTGAACTAACTTATTAGTAGAAGAGTTAAATATAATTGTAGTCATATATTTAATAAGACCACTTATTTAAAAACATTTTTGGAAATATTATAAAGTGTTTTGAGATCTATTTTAAATTTGAAAAGAAATTTTAAATCTTGGGACAATTTACTTCATTGACATCAAAATCAGACCAATATCATATTACATTAAAATGAAAAATAACTGGCTTTTAAAAGGCAGGGAAGTAAAAATTTCCCTACCTTTACTTGAAACAGAAACATAGAGTGAGCTCTTCTAATTAAGCTTGGGGATTCTCTGTCTTAGGAACTGCCAATTATATGTAAGGAAAGAATCCCTGATGTGAAAAGCTTAAATAATCTTAAACATAAATATGCCTTATCCAACTCTCATTCAACTCAATTCAATTCAAGTCAATGCTGGGTCAGACCCTTTGTGCAAAACTCAAGCTAAGGAAACACATTATAAATATTTACTTTATAATTGTACCTGTAAGACTTTAGTTAAGGAAACCATATAAATTTTATGTAGCAGTTTTTCCTTTTAACATTATATTCTTAAAAGTTTATAGTTTCCTGCTTAGCCTCAGAAGCTACAGTGTTGTATCTAGTCAGGTATCCTCGCCCGTCCTAGAGCACTAGGACCCTCTCTAATGCCATGTTCAGTTCCAGAGGCGGCAAAGCTTTGTGGAGAGAATTTTCAGATTGCAAGGCATTCTCAAGATGAAAGACTTTTCAGCTACTGTATTTTAGGATATAACTATTTCTACAAATTGCACATGTAAAGTTCTTCAACAAATATTTTTAGACACCTTCAAAATAGCTGACTTGGGACAAAGTTTAGACAGATAGCTAAAAAATCACAATGCTAAAAATTTTGGATTGATTTACATGCCATGAAAGAAGTACAGATCCAATCAATTCCATACCCATATTTCTTAAGAGAAATAAAACTACTTATTTCTCCACCTCTGTCAAGGCGTTCACAAAGCAGCACTGTAAATGCATTTTGCATGACAAACATACATTTTTAAACATCTTGCCCTGGGATCTGAAGTATTTAGGCACAAAGATACCACAAAAGAAGTTGCAGGAAAGGTTGAAGCGACGTGAAATCGGACTTTTCTTGCATTTAGGAGGTGTGTCTCTTACTTCAGCTGTAATTCTTACAGCACTCTATAATCCATATGTTCCTACAGTGTCACTCTCTAATTTTGATAGTTTAGTAGCAATCTGGTGCTTTAACTTTTAAATAGCTTCAAATTTATGAGAATTTTTCTATGAACATTGTGATTGTTATTTTTGTTCTCAAAACAAATAGTCCTGCTACATCCTGTTCAATGACTTTGAGCGTAAAATTTATTTACTTTTTTATGTTAAAATGAAGCTTCCTTCTGATGGCTATTTCCTGTCTGGCCGACAGATTTTACCTGTCATCATTGCTTGAAAAAAGAAAACACAGTTTACATGACAACAGAAACTAATTCAGAGAGCTCCTATTCCCTATCGAAATCTTCAGCATCTAGTATTTTTATCAATCATGTTCAAAAGCATTAAAACAGGTTATTCATGTGTTTTCACAGGTATAAAACATAATTGAGAAAAATGTTCAACATACCAAAATTAAGAAAGTCTGCAGAGAAATTCTACATAAATGCATATCAAACCTAGCATATTATTATCGTAATCAATTTGCATTATGGTAGCAGTGAAGGCTATTTCCAAGCTTAATGCAAAGACTAAGGTGTGAAATTACAGAGTACAGGGGACAAACATCAGGTGAGAATGCCCAGTGTGATGGTAGGTATTATAGTCTTTTGTGATCAAGTGGATTAAGCTCTTTAATCCAATCCTTTCCATAGCTTGACTCTGCTCTTCCCTTGCAGTAATTTCTTCCATCTATGTAAGCACTTGTTCATAGGATATATAATCTAAAGTAATTAATCAGTAAGCATCTTTATTTCCTTCCAAAGAAAGGTTTGACAAGGATTTAAAGTGTATTAGTTCACTAACTTTGAATATCAATGTAAATAGGGTAAGACAGGAATGTAAACAGAGGAAATCCAGATAAACTGCATGCTAGTGGAGTTGACTGCAGTACAGAGAATAACGACAGAAGAAAACAAGTAGATGAATAGAAAATCATGCAGGAAATTAATAAGAATACAGAAAAGAAGAAGAAAGCAACTGGACTAAAAGAATAGCCTAATAGGATCCATGTGATAAACCAACATATATACCTAAGGTTGAGTTTACCTGCAAGCCTACGATACAGGCACTGGAAGGAATCCAGTGAAATTGAACAGAAAATAAGAGTTTTGATGAGAATTTAAAGATAATATTTGATTTCAGACAGCTGATAGTGGTTATACTAAACGTATCAGTAACTCTAGGTATAGATTTTGTAACTATCATATAAATCATAATTTTTTTTATTAAATCAAGGGTATCAACTCTAACATTCATTATGTCACTCAGTTGCTATTAACAGGAAAACCTTCTCTAACATGAAATGCCAGTGACTTCGCAGCAGCCACAATAATTCAGTATAACATAAAGAAGCTGGAAGGAAGTGTTGTCTCTAATAGATTCTTTCCTTGTCTTCTAATAGAGGATGACATTGCACTTTTAATTACAAGATCTTCTAAATTACACCCATATTACACATTCTAATGGAGTGTAACCCTCCAATAAGTTATAGTAAGACATGATATAGTGGAAGTGATTAGAAATTTGATGTGTATCTGTCTCAAAAAATAACCAATTGAAAGTTTCCTAAAAAGTCATAATTTTAACTAACAACAATTTTCAGGACTTTGATGCCAGTAATTCTTCTAGTAGTGTAGGAGGAAACATTCATTTCAGAGCAAATTCTTGTTCTTTGAATCAGCTCACTGTCAATATTGCATTAGTTAGAGGCATATGGATGCAATCACATTCCAGGACACCTTATTTGGTGTCTATGGACTGATGCTATTGTCTAACTACACAGTCTTAGAGTACCACAGCAAGGTTCTGTGCTTTGCAGTCTCATGCCAATTTATGTAAATCACTCTTTCATCTGTTTAAATACAATGATCTTTGAGTGATGAAAACAGTTATGACTGTCACAAACAGTTTGAAAGATTAAAGTAATTCTGCTGCTGGCATACAAAACAGCATTCCACATCTAAACACAAACTTTGCCTGGTCTGTAATGTCATTGCTGGGAAGGATAAAAAGTTTTAAGCAAACATTATCACTGCAAGGAAGTATAACATATTTTTCATGTTTGACACTGGACATAAATATCCTCCCACACTGTTTAATGTGAGAACTGCATATGTGTGGCAGAGATAATAAAACATCTCAGTGAAAACAAATTAAGGGGAAAAAAAAAGTTATGATAAGTAGAACAGAAAATAAAGCTTAGAGGTTAAAAGTCTTCATATTTGTACAGTTTATTCACACAAGGAAAAATCAGTATTTGATATGCATACTGGATAATCACAGAATCTGCAAGAGAGTCTGATGTCTTGCAGAACTGGTTATCTTTATAGACATAAGTGTTTTGGTGCACAGAATCAACTTCATAATGGCAAGTAACAGAAAATCAGGACAACTGAGATCCTTGTGAGTGCTTCTGCTTTTCTATTGTTGACGCATATTTTAAAAGGTAGCTGTTACTGAAATTAAGTGCTCTTAAAACTTATTAAAATGTTCAAGAGCTTTAAAAAAAATTGAACACAAGTACCATATTCAGATATGTGGATTAGGGTAGAGGAGTACAACACTAGTGAGAAGATAAGTATGTGTTTTCTGTTAATGTTCCTCTTGGGGCAAAAAAACCTATATTTTTTTTAAGAGAAGCAAGAATTTTAAATATTTCTCAGAGTTTTCTGATACTTTGGAAAGTCATTAAAGGCAAATTCTACTAAACTGCTATGAATGAGGACTTAAAACAATCTCCACATCTGTGTTAAAAACAGATATTTGTATTGTGAAAATGGTACTCATAAGAGTATTTGGAGCATTCTTGACTTCTGATTCACTTCTACTAAACAATGTTAGCAACATGCTTTTTACTTTATAGACTACTTTTATTGAAAAATGGTAAGAGTTTTGAGTGGAAAGACTTTTTATTTTTTTGCTGTAATATAAAAAAATTAGCTGGATAATTGGGTAAGAAATTGGCTCGGTGGTTACATCCAGACAGTAGTGGTCAATATCCCAGTGGAGGTGGGTGACTCCCTCTGAGGGGTCCATATAGGAACCACTACTATTTAATAACTTTCATCAATGCTATAGACAGCAGGATCGAGTGCATTCTCAGCAAGTTTGCAGATGACACCAGCATAACTAGTGTGGTTGACACGTCTTAGGGATAGGATGCCATCCAAAGGGACTTGGACAAGCTTGAGCAGTGGGCCCATGTGAACCTCATGAAGTTCAACAAGGCCAAGCGCAAGGTCCTGCACCTGGGTCAGGGCAATCGCCTGTATAAGTACAGGCAGGGGATGAAGGGATTGAGAGCAACCCTGAGTAAAAGGGACTTGAGGTACTGGTGAATGAAAAGCTGGACATGAGCCAGCAATGTGCACTTGCAGCCTAGGAAACTAATTGTATCCTGGGCTGCATCAAAATGGCCTTGATGTGGCCAGCACATCAAGGAGCATCTACTCTGTTCTGATGTGACCCCACCTAGAGTACTGCATCCAGCTCTAGAACCCTCAGCACAAGAAAGACACAGATCTGTTAGAGTAGATCCAGAGGAGGCCACAAAAATGATCAGAGGGCTGGAGAACCTCACCTATGAGGAAAGGCTGAGAGATTTGTGGTTGTTAAGACTGGAGACGAAAAGGTTCCTGGGAGACCTTATAACAGCCTTCTAATACCTAAAGGAGACCTCCAAATACTATACTCCTATACTCTTTCTCCTCTACTCGAAATACTTACAGAGCTATAAACTAAGCAAGGAAGGTCCTGCTAGACAAACTTAATTTCTTTCTATGACAAGGTTACCCACCTAATTGAAGCCCACTACCCACTAGAGAAGCTAGCTGATGTAACCTTTCTTGATTTCAGTAAAGCCTTCAATATAGTATCTCACAGTACTCAGCATACAGCTGAATAAACACATAATGCAGTGGGTGGGCAATTGGCTGACACGCCAGGCTGAAAAGGTCACACTGGGCTGGTGACCAGTTACTAGTGAGGTTCCCCAGGGATCCATCTTTGGGTCAGTACTCTTTAAAGTCTTCATAAATGACTTGGGTGCAAGACATGAAGGTTTAATAACTAAGTTTGTGAATGACACAAAATTGGAGGGTGCTTTTGACACTCTCAAGAGCAAAGAGGCCATGCAGAGGGATCTTGACAAATTGGAGAGCTGGATAATCATTACCCGCATGAAGTTTAACAAGGGTGACTGCTGGGTTCTGTAGCTGGGACATGGCAGCCCTGGATATCCATACAGACTGAGGAGTGAGAGGTTGGAGAGCAGCCATGGGGAAAGGGACCTGGGGATACTGGTTGACAGCAAGTTGAACACAAGCCAACAGTGTACCCTGGCAATTAAGAGGGCCAACCGTGTCCTGGGGTGCATAAAGAATGGCATTGTTAGCCGATCAAGAGAAGTGATTGTCCTGCTCTGCTCTGCCCTGCCCTGGTGTGTCTCCACCTTAAGTACTGCATGCAGATTTGGGTGCCAAGGATATCAAGGTACTTGAGAGGGTCTGGAGGAGGGCAATGAAAATGGTGAAGATTTAAGAGGTGAAGCTGTATGAGGAGTGGATAAAATCACTTGATTTGTTCAGCCTGGAGAAGATAAGACTCGGGGGGGATCTCACAGCAGTTTACTGCTTCCTCACAAGTGAAGGAGGAGCAGGCGCTGATCTCTTCTCTCTGGCGACCAGTGACAGGACCCAAGGGAATAGCAGGAAGATGTGCCAGGAGAGGTTTAAGTTGGATATTATGAAAAGGTTCTTCACTCAGAGGGTGGTGGAGCACTGGAACAGTTCCCCAGGGAAGCAGTAATGGCGCCAAGCCTGACAATATTCAAGAAGCATTTAGACAATGCCCTCAGACACCTGGAATGAATGTTCAGGTTGTCCTATGCAGAGACAGAACTCGATAATCCTTGTGGATTCCTTCCAACTCGGGACATTCTGTGATTCTGTGAAGGTCGCTTTCACTTGAGAAAAGGTACCACTAGATAAAGAGCACCTATGAGTATGTATAGCACAAGAACAATATTTAAGATGAAATATTTATATAGCCAGGAACAAATACAACATAATCAACAAGAAACTGAAAGTCTGACAGCTGAAATATACTACAGTAGAGTTAATTTGATATTAAATTGTTTAACACATTTGAAAAGGCCAGGAGGTAGCTCTTTGCCTTTTTAGGCAGCCAGATAGGTTATGGAATCAGGCAAGTCCTCCTGTTTACTCTCCCCATTCTCATGTCACAGAATGTAGCAGTTTTGATCAGAGCTACTGGTGAGTACATTTGGATATTATTTTTTCATGACATATCTTAATTTCTTTGCCTGATTCCCTGAAGAATAATGCACAACAGGAAGTAGTTAACATACAAGTGAAGGGGGATAGCCTTAACAGAATTTATTTCTTGTTTTCTTTTCCACTGGACTATCTCAACAATCCTTTATGGTGCATTCCAACAGGCAAATGAGGAAATGTGGATCAAAGCTCATGTTCTGCACCAAAAATACATTAAAAAGTACAACAGACTGGATGCACGCCCAAGTAGCTGCTGCAGCCTGGCTAAAATTATTAAGAAGAAATCACTTAGCAGTAAAAATCAGATTTACTGACGTTTTCCATGTGGTTACTAACCTTGCCTGAAAAATCCTGTACCTCCTGACATAAATCTGGGGTATCTTGGTCTATGACTCTGTTTTTCTATTTTACAGTCATGTGACTGCACAGTGTTGATCTTTTATGTAATTTAAGACATATAGCATTGTAGCAAAGCAACAAACTTAGTCGAAGTTTCCTCAGTGCTAGGCTAGAATTCTAAACACAGGACAACTTCGTTTACTATGTGATCAATCAATCTATTCTTTTTGACAAGTCCCTCCCTCTCCATCAGTCTTGTTACCTTGGACACTTCAATGTATAATGTGCCTTTCCCAAATAGCTTTGCTTTCCACTATCAATGATTTTCAAAACCTGTTCTGTCTTGACATCAGACTAATTGCTTCCCAGGCTCTATTGTAAACTAAATGAATTCCTTCAACAGCAAAGTCTTCCTCATCAAGATGCTTTTACTCTTAGAAAAATGAACAGAGGCAGCTATGCTCTTCCTATGCTAACTGCTGTGAAGACTTTTTAATTTGCACATTCCGGTATATGAGGGAGGAAATCAAGGCCAGATTAAAGTTTTTTACATACCTTCTGATCTGGAACCAATGAAGAGGAATTTGGAACCACATTTTTCAAGATTCGGCATGAATCTGTGTTATGCATTTCCAAATTTATTAAAATGGACGAACAATATGAAATAGTTCAAGTGACAATATAAGAAATAAATTTTACTAAGATTAGTCGCCTACTCCTGCATGTTATTTACTTTCTCGTTTGTATTATTCATGAGAGAATGCACAAGGAGAATAAAAAAAGTAATGAAAAACTAACACTAGTGGCTACTGGGTAGCATTCCTTCCAGCTCCAAAGCTACTGTAACAAAACTTGTTCTTTTAAAAACAGAGTATTTTGCATCTTTCTCATATTCATCAAACTATTCTGATTTTTTTTGTGTGTGTGTGAGATAGCTTTGTATCATAAGAGGAATTTTCTTCTAGGCAATTCTGAGCAAGAATTTCATACATTGAGGAGCACTCCAAACCAGCCATTAATTTCTCGGTTTAAAAGTTCTTTTTTTTCATATCATGGCAATTTATATGAAAAACATGAACATACTTCTCAAAAAAGCCATACAGTAATTCCAATGAAAGTATAGTAAAGGTATATTAGTTTATAGCAATTCTTAGGTCTCCATATTATCATAAAACTAATATAATTTGTTACATATAATACAATTAAATCTACTAAAGTTTATTTCCATTTTAAGAATAATTTAAGCCCTTTTCAGAAAGCACAGACATATCAAATACAGCTAATAAGGGATTATCACAGTTTAGATATGATCACTTTCACGTGGGAATCACAAAGTGCTTGACTGAAATTATCTTCCACTTCAAAAAAATAGTAAGAATCATTATTTAACATTCTGTGTACCATAAAAGTGAAGTCCTCTCTGAAAAAGAGATTAACTAACTATTCTAGCATCACGTGTCAAGTAGCTAAACTGCGAACAGAACCTAAAGGTTCTGGCACCTAATTCCCTGTTGAAGGCACTAGGCTACATTACATCCAGTTATACAAAACAGCACTGACATCACCAGAAGTACAGTTTATCCCTTCTAGCATTTTAGAATGTCAGTCTCCATAACACTCTCAGTGTTTTTTATTACAACACAGCAAGTATTAGATTTAATTGGTATTAATTATAATTAGGTAAATGCAAACAGTTCAATTTAAGCAAACCAATACTTTTTTTCTTCTTTACAGTATTTCCTACTTAGCACTGACTAGAAATGATGGGAAATTGTGTGTGTGATGAAAAACCTCAATATCTATGAGTTCCAGCCCTATTTTCAAGCCAAAAATTTCAGAACACATCTGATACTTGCTGTGACCTGGCAGAAAGATAACAGACAAATTTTTCTTACATTTGCTTAAACCAGCCAGAACTCTTTTTTAAACAAACAGAAATGAAAGCAGATGCTTAACGGATGTTCAGTATTATCAGTTAACTCCTAATTTCAGAGAAGCAGCTGAGTTTCCAGACACTTCTCTAAACTGAACCTCTGAGTTGGACATAAGTTCAAAGCTTATTCTAGTACTATAAATCAAGATGGTTTTCTGTTTTATTTTTACCTGTCTTCAGTGTAGAATTTTACAAGATTTCCATTCTAATGCCACAGAAAGTATCACCCACCAATTAGATTCAACTCAATCAGGTGACTGAAGAAGAAGTAGGGTCAGTAATTATAGGATCTGACAACCTATTGACAGCTCATCTCAGGAAACGGTAGATGAAACAAAAGTGTCAAGAGATGAGAACTTAAACTAGACTAAATAAAAATTAAATGCATATAAAACATAATATTATAAAGCAAAAGGAGAACAGGAGAATATAACAAAAAAGTGGATCAAGTGGGTTTGCTCTTTTGTAAAATACAAAAACCCCTGCATCACTAAAAGGTATCTCTATCAAGTGTCTAAATACACTTGTAACTAAAAGAAAAAAAATCAAATAAATATATCCATTGACCTCCACAGCCTGGGAGAAGGGTGAAGAAGAATATTAGTTTATGTCTATTTAACAGGGACTGCTACTTTTAAAACATCCCGTTTTCACCTATTAAAACATTTAATAAGATAGCCTCATGAAATAAAGTTTTTAAAAAGACATTAGGACAAATTTTACAAAAAGGAGTAAGCTAATTCTTAAATTATTACAACAATCTGGATAATCACTAACAGTAAGTAAATATGCTGCCTTGTTTAGTAGTTTCAGATAGTTCACTTGACTTCTCAAACAGTAAATTGTTGAACTATTCATGACTTCTGTGAGAAAAACTAGCCCTTTGGTAATATTTAATTCTTAACAATTCTTAATATAGTCATGAGAAATGTAGCACTTGCTCTTTTTACCCAAATAATCTGTACTCCTACAACCTGGGGGTGGGGTGTGGGGAATCTATTCCTTTATCTCTTTTGCATAGCTTCATAGACAATGGCGCTGGCAGAAGCAGGTGACTGGGCAAACATAGTCTGGGAAACAGGAGAGAGCAGGACTGCTCTTTACAACAACAGCAACCTGTATCTACATTGTGTCAAATTATACCTTGATTCTCACCCTTGTTGTCTCCAGACTCTACCATGGCAAATATTTTCTTTATGCCTATTTCTCACAAGATAAAATATGAATTTGTTCATTAGCCCACACTATCAATAAAAGATGCCATTATTTCACGTATATATGTGGACTTTCCCTAGAAGGGTATTTTTAATTTCAGTTTTTTATGAACTTGAAGCTTTCTATTCCCTCTGATAAATTTGGTCTATGTTGAATATCTTTTTTGTTTTGCCTACAAAGAATGATAAAGAACAAAGCAAAAAATAATCAAAAGGAAATGGGTGACATGAAGGGGAAAATTATCTGTGACAAGTGACGTCCAAGATCTGTGTAACCATTGTACTTAATATATATCAGGCACATTAGGAATATAATCCATAAGAGAGACAAGAATTTTTCAGACAAAACAGCTATTTAATGCAGTTTACATTATGTATAACTTTGTAAACCAATACAGTATTTGCCAATATAATTTTTTTTTCTTTTTCAAATATGGTTACCTTTCTGGAAGAATTCCTCTAATTTCTCCTTGAAGGGGTGGAGATGCTCCTCAGAAGACTCTCTGCAAACTAACTTCATCTGTTTTTCAGAGGCTACAAAAAAAGAAGTTGAGACACATTTGTGGCAGAGTTTATCTACAAGAAATAGATTTCAACACTGTAAATTTGTCACCTAGACATACTTTAGTGGAAATGGAAATAAATAAGCATTAAGGAATACAGCAATTGCATTAAAATAAAAATTAACAATACTAGTCTAGCACACCAAATAGAAAATTCTTCATGTGTTTAAAGAATGGATTTTTTCTTTAATATTGGCTTTGTCCTAAAACTCCAGCTATGTGCTGAGACGTGCCACTAAAATAACCTGCTTCATGCACAAATTCTAAGTGGTATTTAAAACTCTAAACTTGCTTCCGTGGTGAGTGGGGGATGGCTTGTATCTGGACTAATTTTAATCAATCAATGCCAGGCATCCCATATTCAACGATTTTTTCTAACACAGATGCAGGGATTCAGTTTTACTTAAGAATTCAAATTTGATGCCATGACATGAAATAGTAGAACTCCACAAGACAGTCAACTTGCATCTAACTGCAATTTGTTTACCATTTAATCTATCTGTTATTTTGAAACTTGATGTCATGCCAATTTCTAAAAACTCCAGGTTACCCGCAAAAAAATTTTAACATTCTTTGGACTTCTAGTAAATTTTCAGATTCCAGCGTTCCACATTAAAGATGAAATAAGACTGTTAGAAATCAAAATACCTTCCATTTCGCAACTGAATTCATGAACTACTATAAGATTTTTTTTCCCCCACAATTCTTCATTTGCCAAGAAGCTAAATTCACATGGAGATTTATTTAGAAGTTAAACTCAAGAGTTACAGTTTGGCTACATGAAACATATTCATATTACTACCACCATTATATAATTCAAATTATTGCAGTAAAAATTAATACAAAACTGTGGGAAGAGAAGTTCACAAATTGTAATTAAAATATCATGTTAATTTAAGTTTGCAGTGTAGTGAAAAAAGTCAGTGGAAGGTAGAAAACAGATTCATACATTTTATTGTACAACTAGCAGTGTGCCTGAAATATTCTTGGGCCACTGGGATTTACTAAGACAAGACAGCATTTCAATTAATTGAGATTAGAAATAAAGGACAGTTGTTACAGAAAAATGCTGAAAAGATTCCTATTCCCACCTAAGTGTTTATGTTAGCATAGCATGCTCCCCCCAACACTTGTAGGTGGACTATGACTTATTGAAGGGTTCCATAGCTTAAGTAAAATGGTCTGGGCAAAAGTCTAAGTTTATCTTTAATCTTCCGGTCTTCTAACCTGTACCATAAGACAGACCTTTGAAACTGCTGAGTAAAGTTAATGGATTGTTTGTATGCCAGATAGTAGGCAGTGTAAGGTCTTAATTTAAACATAACAGATATTGAGAAAAGAGTATGCTATTAGCTGCCCAGTTATGTGTCTTTAATAATCAAATTAAGCAAAATAAATGAGAAATTAGGGGAGTTTATATGAGTTTACAGATTATTTTCTTATTATACATGCCTCTTACCACTAAAAATTTGAGCTTTCCATGACTGTTATCATACACTGAATGAAATTTACGTATAATTAATGAAAATGTTTGTAGAAATAGTAGATTTCAACAGCTCTTTAAGCAAATTGTAAAATGTTACTTTGGAAAAAAAGTAGGTGAAAAATGTAGCAAAATAACTGAGTATTGTTAAGTTTCTGACTGGATGTTGGAACAAAATAGCAGTTACAGGTTTGTGCTTTTTCTTTGTGTTTAAAAAAATCTACACAGAATTATACAAGGCAATATTTAGAAATTAGTTTAGACAAATATAAAATGAAAAAAAGTGTAAAGTATTAGTACTCACATTATATTCAGGCATTTGGTACACAGTGACCATAGAACACATGATCATCATCATGCAAGGTTGCAATGATTTCAAGCTAATAATTATTTTATAATGATCTTACACAAATAAATTGGTATAATTATACACATAAGTAGATTTCTGTGAATATGTATTATAGTAATAAGTCTGTAGGTACTGTGGTGTATAAAAATACTCTAACATACTCTAGAAAGTCTTCCCAAACATATGGTGTTACTAATGCGTTGTCTGGAGCATTGAAATATTCCTAGAAGCTTCCTTACAAGCTTTAGCAACACAAGATATAGAAAAGTTACTCAGATATATACCATGTAAATATTTAAATGTCCAAGACTAGGATGAATCCTTTCTAACTTAAAAAGGAACCACATATAATACTTCTTCAAGTTTGTTTTTTTTTAATAAAGACAACTAACATTAACCGTAATAAGATGACAAAAGCTACAGGAAAATATGGACAAGAAGTACCAGCATATAGACAAAGAGCTGATTTGGGTAGTGAATTCTTAACAAGGACCCTAGCACCCTTAACAAGGTCAGCATTTGGCATGAGGGAAAAGTAAGATGAAAGGCACAGAAGAGAAGAGCAAATGAGACAGATGACACAGAATAAGCAAATTAGGGGTGCTGATTAAAACTCTGAAAGTTTGTGATGAGATGAAATGAGACGAGATACCAGTTTGCATTGCTTAAGCCATCTTGAAACAATAAAACTAAAAAAAGAGAAAAAGAAATCAAGTAAATGCTGGCAGACTGTAAGAATTTACATTATTGGAAAGCCTTAAAAAGAGACCTTTAGACGATTCTCTCTGCTGATGATATTTATTTAGATGATATCTATCGAAAATTAAAATCTACCAGTTTACTTCCTGAAGTTGTTTAAGATAACTGCCAAAATAGACTGAACGGCTGAGAAAGTTTTAGCTTTGAGTGAAAGGAAACAAGGGAAAGGGTGATGAAGTGAAAAATCTGTTAATGACAACAGCAGTGTGTTTGCCCTGCTTAATCTTCTTTTAACCAACTCTGAATTTAGGTTGTACGTCATTCAATAACCTATACTTTTGGTCTACAAACAAAAAAAAGTATCTGGGCTACTGAAGGTTAAGTAGTTCTGTCAACTGCACTGAAATATTTGAATAAAACTTGAACTTATTTACTTGTTAATATTAAAAATAAGACACATCACATAGGTATGGAGCCACTGGTTGAAGGCAGTGATGAACTTCAGCTGGAACAGAAGACTCAAAAATTTTGTGTTCCTTCTGAAATCTCTCCAGTCTCAGTCTTGCCTTCAATAATGAAACGTCCTATGCAAAATGATTCCTTGTCCGATATCTGTAAGAAAATAATGGCTAGCACCACCAACCAGATGTATAGTTTAGGCCAAAGAACTCTGGAACATTATCAGACTTGCCTGGGGATATACATGGCGAAGAATGGTGGAAGTGTGTTCGAAGGCATCATGAAGCAGATACAAATAAAGACAGACTTGGAAGAAGAAAAAGATTTTCATGACAGGGCTAAATAAAAAGTTTTTATTAAAATGGCAGTTGTAACTCTACATATTAAGGTTAGTTGATCTTTGTCAACCTAGATTTGTAATATTGGTGAAAAGTTACCATACAACTCTACGGCCTGCCTGAGTTCTACAAAACTTAATATAAATCAGGGTTGTCAAACTCACGGCTTCCGCCGTTCTCCTGCTCCCGCAGCGTAACGCACATCACCCACTGCACACGTGACCAACGCTGGCAGGAGCGCAGGGGCAAGAAGCTCAGCACTGCTGCCGGGTAGAAACAAGGTATCAGGCTGGATAAAACCAGGTGGAGGGCTGGATTTGGCCCGTGGGTGGTGAGTTTGACACCCCTGATATAAAGGCTACGTAAATTTGTTTAAAAAATAATTAACAAGTCATGCCAAACAATATATGAAGTAATTAAAGCTGAAAAATCTTAAAAATGTGTGAGGGGACATCACATGATTTTTTTTATATTTTGTTCTCTATTTGCTACAACAGAAACCCTCTCCTCTTTAAAAAAGACAATTATTTTAGCAAGGTTTTTATTAGAATGATTCTGAGGTAAAGGATCCTATTATACATTCCTTCTTTGAAATAAAATCTGGAAAGCTTCTTTCTGAAAATATTTCTTTCCGAAATTTGGAGGAATCTGAAGGAATTCTAAGGAATCTAAGAGCTAGCACTTCAGTCGTATACTTCTCTGATCATTTCATTCCAAAATAATCATTGGAGAAAATAAACAACCTGTTTCAGTATTACTGAGTGCCAACAGATGGAAATTCTCCATTACTGTAATAAACTTTTCGGTTCATTTTCTTGGTATGCATTGTATGTTAGTGAAATTAAATGTATTATGCTATTTTGAAAATTGTTTATTTCTAATGAGCTATTGCAAAAAAAAAATTGAGTTTGCAATAGCATTTGAAAGTCCTTACAAATCGTTGAATGTACATTGTGCTTCACCATTAGATATCTTGGCCACAGAAATGGAAACCATTAGCGAAACATTAAAACAAAGCTGGAAACTGCTGATTATCAGTTTGCCACTGTCTTCAGATTTAATGCAGTACTTGGCTCAAAAAGTTTTTTAAAAATCCCCAATATAAGTGAAAATATTTACAAAATAGAATGTCTCTCACTTAATGCCTATTGGGCAATAGTCTTTTAAAACTCCACAGACACTTGTAAATCTGTCAAAAGAATCACTGTCCATAAACAAACTTTCACGTAAAGAGCATTTTAGTGTCAATCAGACAGGATTTGGAATTTTTAAGCACCATCTTTAAAGTAAACGCAAAACCAGAAATAGTTTAATGTTGATAACAGTAAATTACTAACTATTTACTCACTAGAAACCACCAGTAGCATTTACAGGAATCATCCTGACAGTGAAAGCAACTATCAACACCACGAATTCCTATAAACCTGTCACTGACACTATCCCCCCCATGAGTTATGCCACCGTGAAAGCTGCTACCCTCCCATACCCAGCCCTGTCTGTTCAGAGCCTGGCAGGTTATACTGCCAAGCTTGATGTTGCTTGATGTTTAATTTTCTTGTCATAATTCAGGTTTGTATTTGATAGGAAGGTTACTATTCGATAATTCTGTTTTAGAACCCTTACCTTTTCTGTTTCAAAGCGGATTTGAAATGACACCCCAAAAGAATTCAGTGTAGCACTAAATAACCCAAATTTCTGTATGATGGGATCCATGATTTTTTACAGTACAGAAGTCTGTTTACTTGGGTCTATAAACCTAAATAAGAATCTAATAAACTTCAGACTAAATGCATAAATTTAAATTATTCAACAAGTGCTATATAACTTTCTCATGATTTGGTTGGTTGTTTTTGCTTTATTATGTTTTCTTACTTGGAAACAAATTTAAACTAAAAGTTACAGGAGATGTGTATGCACCCATTGTACACTGTTGCAGGATTTGTTTATATTCTCTTGTTATTATATGCAATTTAGATACATATTCTCTGCAGTTATGCACATAAGAATGTTAGCTTGTATATGTGCCATCTGCAGCTTTTTTGCTTATTTATAGACACAAGTAAATGTTTCTTCTCAGATAGAACTTCAAATAAATGTGGAGAAGAAAGGAAGAGACATCTTAATTCTTTTGGAGTGTAGTATAAGAATTTTGACAACTTCTAACTGCAAGTGGTTATGCTGCTACAGTCCCAGAAAGTTTCAGACAGTATTGTATTTACATTTTAGTGCACATATTGGTAATCAGTACACATCTCAGTGATGGCAACAAACAAAGATTCAAGCACTAACACGCTACCTAGAGCTGGGTTGACCAACACAGAAGCCTTTGAGCCAAATGGAGAGAGAAATGCAATTAAGTGTGGCGTGAGGTTTTCTGAGACAAAAGTATATGAGAAAAGCGTAGAAGAGGATCAAATTGTGTTAGTGCACTATTCTTGAGGTTTGTTTTTATTGTGTTAAACAAAAGTCAAAAATTTAATGCAAAAAAGTGTTAGCACACATAAAACTAAACACACCGTTCCGGTCTATCAATTGCTTGCATAATTACTGTTCTGTGAAGTTATTTTCAGCTAGTTTAGAAGAAATGTGTTTCTGTGCACATTTATTTTCTTCACTCATTAATAACATGGTTCTCTTAAAAAGCCATTTCAGATGATAGAAGCTAATAAGTAAAATTTTATAAACAGTCCGTTCTTTGTCTGCTTGAAACAAATTTTCCTCATGACGCACGGAAACAAACCCATTTAGATGTGCAAGCTCTCACATATAAGTGGGGCAGAAAAACATTTCAGTGATAAGTCCTAAACTATGGAGAGTGAAATAACTGAATTAGTAACATATAAAACACACTGTAAAGTTCACTTGTTCTAACAGAGTTTTAACAGAAACCAAGAGTCAGACAACTTGAAATTCTCAGAAATTTGACCAGATATTCTGGCTTTGTCTTTCAGATCTAAAATTTGCGATTAGTTTTGTTTGTTTCTCTTAAGTTTAACAACATTTTGAACTTTTATGGTATGTGATGGGATGCAGAGGAGCTGTCAGGCCTATATTAGTTTCAACTAACATAAAAGAAAAATTTTTCTGTTCCTTGTTTTGTCAGACTATTAACATTTAATATAAATCATGTAAAAATCTTTCCGTTAAGATTGTTTCCCAAGAATACATTTAACAAAATGAACAAAGAATGCTAGCAAAACTAAATATTTTTCACAACATAGCAACATATCTGAGACTCTGGCTAATGTGTTCTCTCTGAAACGGTAGTTTACATTCAGCACTCCCTTGAGCAGAGCAGAATACTGTAAGGGACTGTACAGCATAAATGAGTAAAAAGACTAAACCCTCATAATTTTCCAGTCAAGTCTTTGTAACATTTCTTAAATAATTATAGCATACATTATTAGTAGAAAGTTTTGGTTTAGTGTCAAGATCCAAACATACAGACCTATGCACATCATTCAGATCTGTCAGAAGTGGAGAACTGTGCTCTAGAAGAATGTGCTGAGAAATTGGAACATTTCCTTTCTGTCTGAACAACACCAAAACTGAATATTTTGAAATTGAAGACTCTTGTCTAACTTAGAGGAAGACAGAATTTTTAAGAAACAATAATATTTTTAAACAGATCAGCTAAGATTTTTGCAGTGCCAGGGAAAAACAAAGACCTTTCAAACACATAAATACATTATTACTTAGCATGCTGAACAAGAGATCAGATAGAAGACATTTTCTGGGCAATGGCTGAAATGCTGCGTTTATGAGTTGAAATTGTAGAGGCCGGAGAACCGATCTCCAGCTTCCTCCTGCTTGATCTCTTATTGGAAAATTTACCTAATTAATTCTTCTACCAAGGTTACAGCTTTGATTCAGCTAGAGCACCCTGCTTAGATTTAAAATCATGTACATTCATAAACTACCTATAATATTAGCAACAACACTTCTCAAACCACTAATTACCTTCACTACTACTGACTTGTCTGAATTAATGTACTTTCAGTCTCTGATCATTGGCAGTAAATCCATAAGCGATCGTCTCGATTCTAGCAGGAATCATTTCTTTTACTGCATACTGCACACTCCCTCAGAGAAGAAAAGCTGATGAGATCCGCAAATGCGAAGTTCCAGTGCGAGTATTACACACTCTCCAAACTACATCATTCGTTATCCATCATACATATTGATAGGTGCACACTACGTCCTTCTAGATGTATACTGCAGTGTAGTGTAACTTAATGCTTAACGCACACACACACAAACACACATTTATTTCTTTGTATAAAAAGGCAGACCGAGAAATGCACAGAAAGTCATAATTATGGTATTTCCAAGACTCGTTTTAAATCTTAAAATTTGCAGAATGATTTTTAACAAGAAATTTCCATGGACTCTTTAGTCAAATAAAAAAATATAAAAGAAAAAAAATAACAGCTTGCCAGTGTTTAACCAACAGAAAGCTTTCTCCCTTGCCTTTGTGTATACATGCGGACATTTGCTTCCAGGGAATAAGCTCTTCTAAAACATCATTGCTTTGCTCCTCGATTACATTTCTGAATATTATTTAAACCATTCCATATTATTCTCTACTATCACAAACTAGAAAATCTAATGGAATTTTAAGAAATTATCTACTCTGGAAAATTTCCACTTAACGTATTCACATAAGAACATTACCACTTAAATACTGCCAAAATGTTTTTATTTAGCACAATCCAGTGCACATATACAAAATACATTTTTTAATGCCTATGTTGTATCCTTGCCAAATCAAAACAAACTGAAATACACCTCATTCTGATGATGCAAGAGAATATTCAAAAAGAGGACAGAAAACTCTGAGAAGGAAGAGAGTGTCATTTTGTCATCTCTTTAAAACAAAATAATTGTTCCTATACAAAGCTGTCCTTTGTTCTTTTCTTTACACTAGTCTGCATTGCCACAAAATACATCACGTAAATGTTGGACAGTGCAAAATAGTGATCCTCATGAGGTACAAAACAATGATGTGCTCCATTTATGCTAATACCTATAAAATAATAAAAAAATAAAGAAAATAACAGATGCACCTATTTAGCTCCTCATGTTCCACCACTCAGTTCAAATTTCTATTCTCCTGCATTTCCAAAATTTTAAGGTGAATTTTAAAATGTAAAAGTATATTAACGTGAGGAATAAAAGTTTCTAGAAAGCACTCAACTCCTCTGCTACTGCTGGCAAAAATTTTCTAGAACATGTATGTGACTCAGATGTCTAAATTTCACTTTTAAATTTACTTAAAAGATTTCTTTTAAATTAGACTAAGGTTTCAATTGGTTGAAAATATTTTACAAAAAGACCTTTGATACTTTTTTGAATACTGTACTCCTGTAATGAATAAACAATCAAGTTTTACTGAGAAATATTTATTGATCCAACAAATAATTTAGAAAGATACTATCCAGTAGCCTTATTGTCTATAAAGCAAAGCAAAAAACAGACAGAACTTCATAAAAATAGACAAAGTCTTCTTAACATTGTAATCGTAGCCCTGGTAATAATTATTTTATGATGATTATACTAAAACTCTAGTCCATAAAATAGACTTTATCTCAGGCCATGTTATGTATAAGCTAAGTGTATAATTCCATCTGAATAAATAATAACACATTAAATTAATTTCTCCTCTGTGTTTACACAGAAATCCAACAAAAGCTGAAAATGTCCCAATTAATTAATTGAGAACATAAATCGATCTCTAGAACAAAAATGATTTACAGTTAATTAGGGGATATTTTGTTGCAAAACCTTTAACTCAGTTTGAAAATCCTGATGGGAACACACACATTTAAGAATTTTAAACTTCTTGAGAACAATATTTATTAATTTTTTCTGCTTTTGTATATTTTCCTTTCGGTAAATATATTCCCTTACACTTCAGATAAAGAGATGTTCAGAACTTAAAATAGGAAAATCAGGGTTTTTTAGTCTTAACTGATCATGAGCTGATTATTGCTTTTTTTCAACTTCCTCTTTGTCTTTTTTTACAGTGAGAGTGGCAGCAAGAACTGAGAATGAATGATCCTTTTCAGTTTGCACACATTTCTCATTTCTAAGTTCTCTTCCATTTTTTACTTAATTTTTTAACAGATATCTACTTTGCCATACAATGTGATACAGCGTTCCCTGAAGAGGCACTGAATGACAACAATGTAGATGGAAGAGTTTAGTCTGGTCTAGTCAGTCATGTTAAGAGACAGGGTTAATTAGCTATGGTACTGTATTTGTACAGCAACACCATGCCAGTCACATCCAGTGCACTGGATCCATTTCTATGAAAAATCTCTCTCTATATATATATGCAAAACCTCCCATATAAACATATTCATATCTGAAAAAGAATATATATATATAGTCATGATGCCATTTGAGAATGAAAGTAAAATTAAGCACTTGAAGAGGCAGAGAAAGCCAGGTACATTCTCTGGTGAAAACTAACTGAGGATCTAGATTTTTCACTTAATCTATCTAATGAATAGCTATAGAGAAGATGGAGCCAGTCTTTACTCAGAAATGCACATCTAAAGAAAAAGAGCAATAATTGCAAGTTGCAGCACAGGAAATTCTCACAAGGGATAAGGTAAAATATTCAGCACTGGAACAAGTGCCCAGAGACGTGCTGGAATTTCTATATGTAGATTCAAAACTGAGCTGGCTAATGCCCTGTACAACCTGATCTAAATATGAAGTTAGGCTTGCTCAAAGACTTTGGATCACACAATGCCAAGAGCTACCTTCCAAGTAAACAACCTGTGAAATGTGAAAACAGCCAACATACAATGTCACCTCTCAGCTTCTCACGCATAGTTTTAATTGCTTCCCTTTTAATCTTTTTATAAGAATTATTTTACAAGATGGGGTTGCCATAAGCTGAAGTTTTGATGAAGCTCCTCTACTTATATGTGGAAAAGTTGGGGGTAACATACTCATTCAAGATCTAGATCTGTCAACAATTAGGTTAAAAGACCCCCAGTTTGAAACCATGTCTCCTGGAGTACTGAAATCCAAGAGATTAGTACAGGTAGTTGATCCATGAAGTCTTGTTTCTGTTTTTGATTAAATTATTTCCTTTCAGTCACGTATGTGTGTGTAAACACCTGCATCTACACTCATATATACTCAGTTTAGTAAAAATCTAAAACATATACACAGTTTTGAAAAAATATTAGTATGAAAATAGCAAATATCATCTCTACTGGTGGTCAGGAAAGAAGGTGAAAGCAAAGGTACGTAAATTTTTAGTGGAAACAGAATGTTACAATCACATAGGAAATCTAATTAATTATGAGAAACAAAGGTGTGACTCTCGAAAGTATTCAGAGTGGACCTACCTTTGTTTCCATTTTGAACCATTCAATAAATACCTTTGCTCTTTCAGTTAAGGTCAAGAAAACTAAGAATGTAGAATGAACTTTACAGTAAACGATACAAGGAATCTAATATTGCCTTTTTTTGACTAATGAAGCAGCTTTTTAAAATTTAATGAATTGGATAGTGAAGAAGATCAATGAGTACGACAGATGGAAACAACCTACAGTGCGACTAATTTTGAATAATTAAGATTGTTCAGCTTTGGACAGAGATAAACAAAAGCTTATAAACGTCTACCATACTTCAGTAAAGTGGCTTTCTTTTTAAAAATCTTGTTATGATTACACAATTCACACATTCTGTGCTTATTCCAGAAGAATACCAATCAAGTGGCATGGTCCAGACTGGAAGGGAAATCGTGTTTGGTCATAGGGAAAGGAAATAGTGGATATCATTTCCCTAGGCAAGGAATAGGATAACTTACAAACTTACAATATTGATGCAAAGCAAAAATATTTTTTTCCCCTAAATATAAAGATTAATTGGACACCTAATGGCTGTTAAATGAATAAATGTGTATGCTTATGCTACTATGTAATACATGAAAACCTTGGAAATACACTGCTTTTGCAGACCTGGACTGAAAATCTGAGTTACAGAAAACACTTCTTCTTCCTGTGGCTTTAAAGTGGAACCAGATTTCACTCTAAAATTTTCATCTCACTACTTAATATGGCATTCTTTTGCACATCTTTCACCCTAAAACCCTATATTAAATGCACATTTTTGTTTATCATTATTTTTAACCTAAAAATGCTCTTCATCACAAAGTTTGTTCTGGAATAAAAATTAAAGCCTGTTGGATTAATATTCTCCAAAAATTTTTTTGAGCCAAACTTTAGTCTAGTCTCTTCAGATTAAAGTTAGTCTGTCTCTTTAAGGTCTAATCTGAAACACTTCAAAATAGCAAACTGTATGGAATCCAATCTGTTTATCTGGAAAGGATGGAAGTGTTTGTGTTCTATCTACATTTGAACTTTTGGTTCCACAGTGTCTAGGTATTTCAAACCAAAGGTTTACAACATTAAGACACGTCACTCATGATAGCTCAATCTTTCCTGTGTTAATATCCATGAGAGAAAATAAATGAATGCCTTGTTAAACTAGTAAAAAATATTTCAAAGCACTAATTGATAACTATTACAAAAAGTGTCTATAAAAATTGCCATTTCAGGCACAAAATGTGATATTTATCTTTTCTAAAAATAATTCTGTACGAATCTCAGAAAAAAAAGTAAGCAACTAACAGGAACATTAGTTCATTCCCTACTGGCCCACTAGAAACCCTCTCTTTCATTTATTACCTTTGTCTCATCCCACTTCCGAGGTAATCTGCTTAAGACTACCTTACATCAACCAAACTGTGAAATAGATCCAAGGTACCGTATAACACAGGCAGCCCCAGTTAATATTGTTCAAATTATTTACATCTGAAGGGCCGCGCCTGTCTGGATAGCTGGGCCCAATGCTTCTTTGGACTTGGTTTCTGATACTCACATCTGTTTCAGCTTTAGACTTTCACTGGTATTCTGCCAGCAGCCACAACTTTTTAATGGCTACAATAAACTACAGAGACTCATCAAATCTTTGTTGTACATGCTAAAATTATAACCGCTTCAATTAAAATTTGATTTAAAAATAAACTACTGCATTATCTGAAGAAAAAATGTCAAAAGGAATACTTGAAAGAGAGACAATTTTTTTTATATGAGTGATTTTTTATGTATTTAATCATAAGAGAAATAATCACAGGAATGCTTGTTAGAATTCTGCTGCATATTTCCGAGTGATAAAACACCAACATCCGAAAATATTTCCTCAACATTTTTTGTTTCAAATCTTTGCCGTCATTAACTTTATATGTTAATTGGTTTGGTTGGGTTTCAAATATGTCTCTAAAAAGAAGAGTTATGAGAACAACTTCAACATAACAATTTTTCTACATTTTATAAAATACCTAAGAAAATTTGTTTCAGAAAATAGAAATCATTAATTATATGCAAGTTGCAGCTTTTATTTTAAGACTTAGTAGAAATGCTTAGGTTTTCCTACTTGCTGTCTGTGTCTTAGCTGTATAGAGCCAATATGATGAGAATGTCACAGCCTCAATACAGACCCTGAAAGACTAAGATGCATGACAGCAGGACTACATGCTGAAAAAATACAAGATCAAACACAGATCATGTTTCTGCACAAACTAGACCAAAAGAGGGCAGGCCAAGGGTTTTACAGGGCCAAGCGATGAGAGGAGATAGAGCACTCACTTATGCCCCGGTCGAACAAACAATAACTGATACTTTCCTACCACTGTTAATCTTTGAAACTATCCTAAAGATGTCAGTGCCCTAATCCAGCAATTTTTAACTGAAGGGATAGATTATTTTCTAATGCTTTTTATTGCCTTACATTGAAAAAAATTAAAAACAACCATCTAGTTCAACTCTGATAAAAGGAGATGTAAACGTGAGAGAAGTTTTTATAGGCTTCTTTGCAGATTCTCTCCCTAAACTCTATTTTCCACACAAATCTGCCCCAGTAAAAGCAGTAACTTTTCCTTAACAAAAAAAGACAGGCTTAAAATATTCAGTCGTCATTTGCTGGATTTATTCTAGAAAGTGATATGAAACACAAAATAAAATGAAACTGCTTGGAACATTTAGAGAGCAGCCCTTCCTCCTTTATTTCCACTCACTACCTTGATTGATAGATGAGTTGGGTTTCTGAGCCCCTCTTTATAATAAACATTTTAAAATGTTTATTTTATGTCCCACGGCGAAAACATTTTGAACTGGAGCTTTCCATTTCCCTTTGCTGTGCCTTGGCAAGCTGTGTTTTATTTCTACATTAATAGCATTCCACGCTTTCTTGTAGCTGTTAAATTGTTGTTATACAAGTACTGAAGAAAGTATTTATGTTATGGAACTAAGAGATATCTACAGTTAAACATACAGTTCTGGAGAAGCCAGAGGAAAATTCACACATAACTAAAGAAAATTTCAGGAAGATTTTTTTAAGGGACCTTTTGACTATAAAAGGGAAAATTACTTCTCAATATCTTTACTTTCATTTTTATTAAGCCATGAGTTTGATTTTTTTCTTTCTAATTTATGTGAGTAATTTGTGCCACAGTGTAAAAACTCTAAATGAGTCAACACTATAAACCTAATTAGCAATAAGAAAAGCTCATAAAGGTCACATTTTAAATGGCACTTTGTTGTTAGCAGAACAAATGTGAAAGTTCCCAGTTACCTTCTAGATCTCTCTTCAGTTTCCTTAAGTCTTTTATTAGGTCTTCAAACTTAACTTGGGAGGCCTGGAAAAAATCCTGTGGTTCTGGTAAAGGAAATGTACTCTTGTCTGTTCCTGCTTCCTAAACAAACAAACAAACAAACAGACTACTATGAAAACTGAACACATTTGCAGTTAAATAAATTACTTTTTTTGAAATGTCATCTGTGAAACACTATTATAAAACTGCAAAAATAATCATTCTTGCTAAAACAACGTGTATACCACTCAAGATTAAATCCCAACCATTCTGAGTGTCGAAACTTCCTTTTAGATGTTACAAAGCAAACTGCTCAATTTAAACTGTGAAACAACGTTGAGCTCACAACACTTCAGTTCATTTTATATCAACAAAGGTTTAGATAAAGGATTAGAAATTTCTTAAAAACAGATAAATGAATGTCTATTTTAATACAATAAATGATCTTATGCCAAAAATTTTGTGGTTTCACTCTCTCCCAATTCATTAAACAGACACACACTTTACAAGCACGAATTGAAAACAATATTTATAAATTGCCTGAAGTATTCTATGCAGACAAAAATATACAGTTGAAGCTTTATGTGGCTAAATAAATCATATGGGTTAATGTTTGTATGGAACTCCTAAGTACATTCCTTATTTTTAGCACAGTAAGGAAAGAAAAATCAAAAGTAAAACAAAACAAAAAGTCCTTACAAGGTTCAAAGCAATATCTACAGTGGAAATTTAACAAGTTTATTAATGGTAGTAATATGACACTGCTGTGTATAAGCATGTATTGTATGTATTTAAAATCTTTAAATACTACCCATACACAGATCTCAGTCTGTAATAAGTGGAAAACTCACAGGTTGAACAAATAATTGATTTGTGAACAGGAAACAATAATTTTATTACAAAGATATGAATATTAAGGGAGAAAAAGGAAAATGGATAATATTTATTCTGTGTCCATTTCCATTTACTCCCAAGAATACATATGCCAATATCCTGAGAACTGAGAAACATTATAGGCAAGGCAAAGTTGCTTCTATTATGAGGCTTTTTACAAGATAGATACTTAGTTTAAAGTAATGACACTTCATTCCGCTGCTCAAAAAAACCCCACAAACCTCATCAATTCAACTTCCTTACATAATAATTAAACAAAAAAATTAATAGAAAAAACCCCCAATGAATAGCAAAAAAAATCGTATTTGTATTCACCCAGACAGATGCCTGTGAAAAATTACACCTGTTCTAGATTCAAAGATTTGGGAAAGGCAGTTCTTAATCTCTGTAATAAACAATTACATAGTTAAAATCAATTAATAGTGACATTTTCAGTTAAAAGGTTTCCACTCAAAAAATTTGGTCACTGCTAGTATCTACCAAAAAAGCCTCACAGACGTAACTCGCTCAAAGCAGCAGCTACATCTCTTCCCACATTTTAAACCTCTGACTTCATACTCATCCGTCTTTGAATCCCAACCTGTCCTTGCATTCTCTCATGAGAGAAATCATGCTTCTGTCTTTTATTATTACCACATCAGAACAAGAACTACATTACAGTAATCAGCATGTAAGGAGACGGGATTGAAGTGACCACCCGTCTAGTCTGCAACAATCACAGGCTATTGCCAGTAGTTAGTTCAACAGTTAATGTAAAATTTTCCAAAGCCTTATCATAAAACCTACAGCAAATTCCAGACCTACTCGGGTCCACAACTACTATACTATAAGAAAGGAAAAGAAATAGATTTTATTTTTCCATCAGAACTACTATGTCCAGATTTTAAAAAAAGCTAATACAAACTCTTTTACAATCTCTTAAAGAAAAATGCTTTTGGAGAGGCTGATTGAGCAAATTAATCTTTTACCTTATCACAATGACGTAGGTAATATATGACAACATAATCCACAAGATTAATACCATTATCCTAGGAAAAAATAAATATATTATTAAAAATGGTTATCATTAACACTGTTCCACATTAGTGAAAATTGACTATATTTCAAAATAATTACTATTTTATACCGCTGTGAGAAACAGGATTCTCAATATCTTCAGCCCTAGTATTACGGACGAAAACCCCCTGTTTTTTATTGGTTTGATAGGCTTGATAGTACCAGTACAGTATGTAGAGCTTCTTTTGGTTCTGTATTCCAGGTAATAACATTAGCTTAAATAATATTAATTAATACTATTATTCGTGAATATCACATTTACTAAATACTACAGTCACTTCAGGTATATTGAGTTAAATGGAATTTCTTGACTCCTCTGGTCTCAATCTATAATAAAGATCTGAAAGAGGTATGGATATTTTTTTTATTTTACTCCAAATACAAAACCAGAAAGCACTTACCTAACAAGTATATTACATGCCCTGTTACCTCATAAATACGAATTTTAATACTCACTTTGTGGAATCACTATTTCCATGGCTCTGCACATAACAAATGTACACAACATCTTTATATTTTGTTACATGTTATTGGATTAGCATAGGTCTGATCAACTAAAGGATAAGTGTAAAACTGTGACTTTGACATTACAGAGTACCATTCAACAACATAAAAGAATCTTAACATAGGGAATTATACCTGGAATTTCTTTGAAGCCTTTTTGGATATATTTTTGTATTTTATATTGACAGATAGCAGGACAAACATTCGTTATGTGAACAATGTTTGACTTTCTGTACAGAGCTGTCTTGCCTATATTAGAGCCTGTAGCACATTATAGTTTATTAATATCATACACCAGCAAAATTCTTAAATATGAAAGTCATTGCTGTCATGCTGACAAAGCCGCTCTGCTTGCATAGTGGTTTTAGAAGATATTGCTGGCATGTCGTGACAAAAAGGAACTGAGGTGACTCATGAACATTTGACTGCCCTTTTAGAGTAAAATATATGTATTACTTTGGTTTAGAAAACATTTGTAGAAAACAAAACACAGAGGTTTTGAAGTGGTGAGCTACATTTATTAAAAAAAATTCTGTATCAACTAACTTTCTAGGCTCATGTGAAAACAAATGACCTTTATGCGAAATAAGAGATACTTAACACTGACTCTTTTACCTTAGCCCTAGTATTCAGCTTACCTAGACATAATATTGATTGTTGGCAATTCCCAAATAGGAAATAATAGAACACATGAAGGATACCTTAGTGTTCATATATACAAGACTCTTCATTCTTCTGCCTTGCCAACAGAGTCTACCAATTATCTCTCAAGTCTAATGTCTTCCTGTAGCAGCTGGTGCCTTTGAGGTCTTGTGCATTTTGGAGGTTAGCCTAAACTAATAATATATTTATTTTGGGTACCAGGAAACTACAAATACCATAATTTTTTAGCTTTTTCTGCTAAGAAACAACTCTTATGCAATTATACTGTCCATCTGTCACTCCTTTTTCATAAATCATAATTTTAGAACATGCTGGTTAAACTCAGGAAAATTGCAAAGTCCCATGATAATTAAATTCTTACATGTTTATTATTAGATAGAAAAGCAAGACTATAAGTAGTACTTCTATTGAGAAAAGTCAGCAAAGCTCAGTTGTTTTACATTTTCATTCATGGCAGCTGGCCAATCAAGGAACACCTGAGTACTGGGAAACTTGGGCTGGTTCTTGTTTAGCTATAGCTTGTTCCGTATCTTGTCCATGGGGTAGGATTGGAAGAAAAGTGGTCATAGGGAACAACTCAACTATTGCAGTGAAGAGAAAAGAAAGAATTAGAATTATAGAATCATAGGGTCATTTCAGTTGGAAAAGACCTTTAAGATCATCAAGTGCAACTGTAAACCTAACACTGCAAAATCCACTACTAAACCATGTTCATTTGCACATCTGTTAAATATCTCCAAGGATGGTGACTCAACCACTTCCCTGGGTAGCCTCCTTCCAATGCTTGACATCCCTTTCAGTGAAGAAATTTTTCCTAATATCCAATCTAAACCTCCCCTGGGGCAACTTGAGGCCATCTCCTCCCATCCTATCATCTGTTACTGTCTCTTTTTGGACACACCTTAGCAGCTCAATGCCTTCAGGAAACAAAGGACTCAAAGCCTCTGGGAAAAACTTTCATTAATGAAACTTGCTCACTGAGTAGTTCCTTACATGTGTTTTCACACTTTGTTAATGATGGTATTCACTATTCACCATGATGGTAAAACAAAAAGTCCCTAATGCTGTCTGTTCCACAAATGTACGTACATGAAGCATAACTGGGAACAAGACCTTAAAATTCAAGGCAGCACTTTATGTAGGAAAAGAGGAAAAACATGAAAGAATAGTTTTTTATCACATCCTCCAAATCTGCACCAGCATGAGCAGAAAATACCTGCTATTCTTTGCTACATTATACATCCACGTGGTGTCCAGGTATGCTCTAGCAAAGAACAACTTTGTGCTGTGTTTCCATTGCTTACTTTATCTAGCACCTCCTCCTCCACCCTATTGAAATACGGAAAAAGTAACCTCATCTTAAAAGGAGTCCAGAGTTTGTTTGAGCCTGACTTTGATCCTAGTATGACTAATCAAAAACTTTCTAGTTGTTCTCAATTTTTGACAAAATAATTTACTGTCATCTATGAGTATTTTCTCACGCATGCCTTTCAGAATTCATGCCCTACATCCATTTAACTGCCAACTCAAAAAAAAAAAAAAGACTTCTTGGGTCTGACACACCTCTGAAAAGGACTAAAATCCTGAATATTATATATTTATATCCTTTATTTATAATTCATTAGCATATAATCTACACTGTAGCTTTACTGATATTTTGTGTTTCAACTTGTTTTTCAAACATATAGAGCTACCTTAAGAGCAAGAAAAAGAATGGGGACATTCACTGGAGAAGTTTTCAGCAATCTGCGCTCTCTCACTTCTCTCTAAACTACTGTAATTAAGTCCCTCCTAGTAACAGAGACGCGTAGAAGTTTCCACATAAGAAAATTATCCTAGTAGTACTGAACAGGAGAAACTGGAGACTATGGGAATAAGCACATGTGCAGGAGAACGAGGTGAAAAGCTGGGAGAAAAAAGAAAGAAAATGGTACACAGTGCCTTGCTCTTTCAAGCAGGAACAGTAAGAAATGAGAGAGTATTAACTTTTGAAAGATGACAGAACAAACAAAAAGATCAATTGAGAAAAGTTATCTTTAATTCAAAATGAGTACTTACTCTGCTTTTGACATCCTTTAGTTTGGGGAGTATTTCCAAACCAAATCCATCAGCTTGACCTCGGGTCCTATTCCCACCATTCATGTAATTTCCAAAAGCCAGAATCAAACCTAAAATTTCCTTGACACTTTTCATGTTCAGCAAAGCCTGCAAAATGGATACTAGCCTGTAACTCCTGTTGACACAAATTGCTAATATAAAAAGCTATTTTAATTTTATTTTTGTTAGGGTTTTTTTTTTATGTTTTTGCCCTTGCAGGGAAATGAAGCTCAAATTGGTATAAGAATCAAATATTTAAGAGAAGTATTTACTAGACTGTATCTGCCTAAGATACTATATTTAACTTAATCCATACAAAGTAAGTTATATGGCACAATATACTATGTTGATGGCAAAAAGATTAGCGGAAGAGGATTACTGGACATTTCAGCAGCCTTTAAAAATCTTACAGATTAGGTGGTTTATCATGAGTTTGCATACTGCGTGGCCAAATGGAGATATGCTGGTTTTGCTGTAACTAGGTAAGACATAGACTGTCATATTCAATCTCTTTCTCATTTGTCTTGGTGCTCTGGAAATTCACTTTCTGAATCCATACTTAATGTAGATATACCAGGGCTAAGAATTAGCTATGCCTAAAACTAGAAATCTAGTAACACAGTGGAGAATTAGTAAATTAATTTATATATAAAGACGTCTATCTTGTCAATTGAGAATCTGAGATTATGGGCCTAATTCTTAGCTATGTAGCCTTATATTACACATTGGATAAGTCATTTGTAGTGTGAGGTCCTCATAAGTAAACTGAGGGCAGTATCACTTTCCCTACCTATCTCATACAAAACTGATTCGGAAACACTAAGTTATCATTTATATTGTTGCAATATGTAAAGAAACCCGAAGAGGTAGAACATGGGCAGTTTGTGGCAGCAAAGCTAACCAAAAGCTGATCTTCAAACTGGAAAAAAAATAAAAATACTATCCTAGCCAGCTTGTCATACCTTTACGTCACTACTTAATTTCTCTTTCAATTCTTACATCATTCTAATTTTCATGCTCTATTTATTATAATTTCAAATTCTTAGTATAGCATAGAAATCTTATTTAAAGATATTCAAAGCTTTGTCAGGTACTAAAAAATCTGGAGTATTAGTGTTATCAGGGAAAACTAATAAGCTAATGAATGTGATAATTGAGAGTGATATACAAAAAGAGTAAGTTAGCAAGGTCCTGTACTAAGCTAGCCTGATATTTAATTTCTGTTTTATGTAGATTACTTACAAAATAAAAATAATTTTTCCTTTGAAGAACAGAGCATCACGCACAACTCATCTTCCCTCTTTCCTCCTCCTTTTGTTTTTACAAGCAGCTCAAAAATTTAATATTTTTCCAAAAAGCTAATAAGCAGGCTTAAGGTTCACCACATACGGTAAAAAACCTGCATGAATACTCTGTTATATATTTATGTTTTTATTTAGCTTTCATTAGGACTTACCTTGGAAACACGAGTTATGATATCAACTTTCCGGTGTACTGATGTTATCCCTTCAGAGAAAACTGACTGGAAGATAATACACTGAGCTCGCTCTGTGAAGTTGGGGATCTGAGATAACTCATATAGAAATCTATGGGAAAAAAAGAGTATTAATGAATCTTTATATTCCTTGAATGTTGGGTACATAATGGATCAAAGCTATAATATCATGAAATACACAATCAATTTTTCCTACTTTAAACCAAATCTGAGAATTCATAATTGTTATATTTTTTATGCTCAATATGTTAAGAAATCCTATTAATATCAAGAAAAGTTCAAGACATTAATTTTTATCACATTAATTCATTAATCCGCTATAACAGCTGCCAGCTAATAAACAGCAGAATCATCATAAACACAGATCATAGGAGTTTTTTAGAAAAAAAAAAAAGAGTAAAGAGCTAGAGAAACATTATTTACTGTTTTCGCTCATGTGGTTTTGCTTCCCTTAAAACTGTGCCCAGCAATACAGGACTCAATATATTCCTACAAGGTTATTTCATAATACAAAACGTCTGCCAAAAAATTTCTTCTGATGCTCAGCTTCAATCTTCTTTTACTGTTTTTGCACCACACTTCCAATTGTACGGCAGCATGTTTTATGGTAATGCACCTAGCCATATATTTAGCTCCAAAATACTTGCAGATTATACCTCTCTCCAGTCACTGTTCAGCAAAGTTACTAAGTCTTTATCTGTCCTCACATATATGCTTTCCTCATGGGTCTATTCCAGCTTTCTTCCTTTAACTATTTGGTAAATAAAAATAAATAGAAACATATTCAAGAACTCCAGTTCAGATATCACAAAATGAAAGCATCCCAAAGGCAGGAGTAATTCCTCCATTTTCTCTTCTTCAATTTAAAATGTAAGAGCTTGGCTAAATAATTCAAGAAACTTTAGCATTTCTTATAATACGGATTGCTTAATTTGCTTTTTAAGTTTTGATTCTAGGATTTCAAAATATATGATACATATATTTTCCTGGAATCCAGAAACAAGCTGTCTTTTGCTCCAATATCACTTTAGAAACATTATTCTAATCTCCTGTGTAGAGATATCCTTAGATCCCTCTTAGGCAATGCCATGAAGATTTTTCTACCTCACTGAATTATAGGAAAGTCTGTGAATCATTATTAGCTTGAATTCTTATTAGATTTATTTTAAGTATTTAAGCCAATATATCTGATTTCTCCAACTTACTTCTTTTTTCATATTTAATAATATCAGGATCTTAAAACCTGCTTTATAAATTTCTCATGCATGCAATGCTTTGCTGAATACATAGTGACTGTCTAAAAATCAGCAAAATCCACCTGTGGCTGGTGTGAAATACCATGCTTTAATTGGAATATATTTCTTTTCCTTCTTTTTCTTTCTTGTCCGATGAAAAAAATCTATTGTGAGAGAAGGTTTGGGGAGGTCTGGCTTGGCTCTTTCACTTAAGCAGTGGGAAAAAAAGAAATGCCAAGCTGGTATTAATAAAAATGCTTCCTATTGGGAATGAATGGTTTTGCCAGGAAAAAAAGAGGATACTTAGCACTTTGTTTGAGAGAAACAAAAGAAAGAAAAACTCACTTCACTGAAGTTCTAACATAGATACATTCCAAAAGAGCAAATTTAAAAAGTCAATTGACACGTATTCCTGCTTTCCCTTGAAAAGAGAATTATTTCCTACGCTGTTGGTCATCAGAATACAACATAATTACACTAAGAGTTAAAATAGCATTGGCATGAAAAGAAAATCTCTCCACATTTTGGAATTCAAAGTATTCAATGTAAATACCCAGACAGAATGCTTCTAACTGAAAACCGTCACAAGAAGGAATCTTAGTAACTGTAACACAAATGTAGTTACTAAAGACACAGTCATGACATGAATGCATTCTTATCAAAGGTGGACAAAAGTTTGAGAGAAAAGAATGTTCTTGGTGTTCAGTCATTTTTGCAACCTTAGTTTGAGAAAAGTATGATTTTGACTTAAAGTAACAAAGTCACAACTGTGCCATCACTTTTTGACATTACTCATTACTGTAATTTTTATGGCCTAAAGTAAACAAAGAATTTGCTGTTCATCTCTGTGAGGTCTATTTTACTCCCTTGTAGAAATTGTAAATAAAAATTGCATTTACTTGAGAACACTTTTATATTACCAGAATCTTGTAGGACTTTAGAGTACTATCAAGACAGGTATATTACCATGTCAGTGTAAAAGAAGATAGACAAAGAAGGCTGACTGTATGGAAGTAAACTATTTATCAGTACAGATTTATCCATATTTGAAATAAAAAAAAGGAAATATTTTTTTTTGGAAAAAGGTGTATCTAATCCTGTAAGCCAGCAGGATTTAAACTGAAAGTCAAAGGAAAATGGTCTTCAAAGAGAAGCAAATGGCACTACTGGGAGAGCAATTATCAACAGTGCACTACTTCCTGAATTCAAGCTATATGCAAACCAGGAAAGCTCAGTATCATATTCTTCTGCTGTTTCCTTCACAGTAGAGAGGACATGACAAGAGATTAAATTGCAACTAAAAGGGTCTTCTTGGCAACTAGCTAAAGCATCTGTATCCTGCTAGCAAAGCCCCAAATTGTGGTCAATTTTGCATATAAATATCATGTTAATAAATATTAGCATTTTAACAACTATTATCTTGCAGTATAATTTAGTGGGGGTATTTTCAGGTTGCTGTGATACTTACAGTTCATGCTAACAAGAGCAAATTTAACATCCCATCAAAACAAATGACAATCACACTTGCAGGAGAGCATCAGTGATACCAGTAAAGCTCTCTGTTTCTCTGGTAATCCAAGCATTTTAACATGGCAAAGGTTTCCATTAGATCTTGATGAATTTACACCAATGGTTTCATTATATGAATGCCTATTGCTAGTATTTGCAACCATTTGATAGTTCTGTTTGCACTTTCATTCTGCTCCTCATTAAAGAAAATCCACGATGTTTATACCTTGTAGCAAATATTTTTTAATCACACATAGAAATTTAGCAATTTAGCATAGTACAATTCCAACAAATCTCCAGTTCTGCATTTAGGCTAACTTACAGGCTGACCTGGGCAACAAAACCAGCAGCACTTAATCTACTGAGTTTTCAGAAGGGACATTATTTTGAACACCCAGTAAAATCTGTATCATCAGCAAATTGTTTCCCCCTTGAGGCAATATTTTAAAAAGTTTTCTAGTTTTCTTAACCTATGTAGTTTAATAGGGTAAAATTAGTAGGGTAAAATGCGATAATTAAAGAGCTGCAGAGAGAACAAAAAGAGTAATAATTGATAAAAGTAGCTGTTGTCTTTGACACTACTATTTCACTCTGAATGACTAGGTGTAACTGTTTTATTTACAGTTCTTTACTTTTAATTATGGAACAATCATAGCATAAATCTAACTTTGTGTTTAATTAAGATTGTCTCCTCTCTACCATAATTTACAAAATCATACAAGATTTGTATTCTCCAGAACACAAAACGCATTAATATTTATTTCACTCATACAGCAGAGAGATTGCTAAAGATTCAAGCTCTGGAAAAAATCAACTAGTCACACAATGTATTCTCTTGCCACAAGCCAATGCAATGAAAGCCCTGGATATGGGATGCAACAAGCTAGTATATACACTTTACAGATACTTGTCTTCTTAAGTCTTACTCAGGAATGTTAGCCACTCTTAATGAAGAGTAAGCTTGCTAGCCTCATTTTCCAGCATTAACTTATTCTCTAGTGGCAGTCACAAGTGAGAATTTAGCTACCTCGTGTTAGGAGAAAGAGGAAAAAAAAAATCTTTTCACCACTAACATTTTAATGAGAAAAAAAGAATGAAAATGTAATGTTATTGACATCAACAAGTCATATACTATCTCTGCTGTTTCAGTTCTTTCTCCCCCTATCCTTTCTTATACCACAGACAGCACAAAAGACAAAAACAGACAAGACAGAAAAGGGAGAAAGAGAGCAGAGGCCTCAGAGCAGGATGTCATACTGTGATTAGAAGATGCTCATGGATTCTTGTGATTTTCACACTGATGTAAGGTTTATTACAAAAGAAGGAGCAACACTTAAGCAATTTTTCACCCTAACAGTTGTCACTGCCCGCAACAGTTGCAAGAGATGCTCTGTAGAATTACGTTTGTAGAACTTCAATCAGCATGATCAGAGTGTACACTGTGTCTTTGTCACAGGACTCACCAAAACCTTCTGTAGTCTTTCAAGTAACCAACAACCAAAATTAATCTGACCCTGCTTTATGACACATTAATTTAGCACTAAAAGCTCTAAGGGAAGGATAAACCTTTTGCAAGTGTGGAAATAGGAAGACAAATCTTTATTGATTCGAGGCTAATTATTTTACCAGTTCTTGTGGTGCCAGTTAACATAGTAAAATCTGTCGTGCCTGAAAAAAAGTTATGTGATAGAGGTAAAGTTCATATCATGTCTTAAAGTATAGCAAAACTTAAAAATTAGCTAAAATTTAAAAATTATCTATCAAGATCCTTTTTAACATATCAGCAAAGGACAATGATATGGTAAAATATTACCCCCCCCCCTCCAAAAAAAAATCTTACTGTTCTGGTTTATCCAGAAGCTTCAGTTCCTCCTCTTTTGAAGTCTGATAATAGTGCTTGATTTTCTCAAGTTCATCCTTTTGTGCTCTCTGAGTGAACAAACATAAAGTAATGCGTAATTATTAACAAATTAATAAATTACTAATTTACCTGTTGGTCTGCAAGTCACAATTTTAATTTGTATTGGAAAATATTTAGACTATGCAACAGAGTGAGGCATAAAGTTCTATGATAAATTCTGTCAGTGCCTTCCAGTGCCATTTACTACCAACGGCCAAAAAGCATAACATCTTTGTGGAGCACAGCAGTGCAAATATTGCTATAAGATGCTCTCACAGTCTAGGTCAGAAGGTAGCCCTGGCAACTCTGCAGCCAAGTATAGATGCATTCTTTCATGCAACTTCAGAGTCACACTGTTCATGAATGCTATGCACTTAGGCTAGTGCACTGCTGTCCTTACCCAGGTTGCTCTGTAGACTGAGTTAATTGCTTTAGCCAGTGACACCTTGGATTTAGAAAAATTCAGTATGTTAGCAAAAATAGGCCTCAACGAAGCACAGTATTTTTCAGGCAGTTCAGGAGAGAACACTGCTAGATCTTTTGTTATATTTTAAACTGATTCCAAAGGCATTCCACTGTTCTAAATTTCTGACATTTGGGAACTAAGCCAGTAATAGAAATAAGCACGACAAAGCATAGGTTTTTGTGTTACCCATATTATTACTCCCTGAAGACTTTTTCTGTATGGTGTCTTTAGACAACATAAAATGAAACCTTCCTTCTTCTGTGTCTGAAAAACTATGATGATTAACCACAGCTTTATCCCTACTTACTTACATTTTCATATAGTGCTTCCAGTGTTTCCAGATCTACGACGGAGTCATCAACACACAGTATAGCTGTATAGAATATAGTCACAAATTAGATGCTGGAAAACATACCTAAAAGTTCAATTCTCCTTCCTGAGAAATGTATTAAAGAGATCTGACCTAGCTAAAGGACATATTTATATCCAGTTAATATTTTATTATTTTCGGCATTTTATTTTTGCTCTGACTTTAAGTCATAGCACTCATGCAAGAACTGACTATAAACTCTGTCTCAGGAGAATGGAGTTTTACTTTTCATCTTTAGTATACTCAGCAGTCAGAGGTATGACCTGCCAGGTACTCGGCTCATTGCATAGCTGGTCGGGCAGGAGAACATGAGAACAACTCACATCAGACAATGAACAGCACAGATTTCATGGTAGCTTAGAGGGCTGGATAGGAAGGAACTGAGAGGGTATTTAGATATCCCTAGGTGTATGGGAGATCAGGGAGATATGAAAACAGGGACATCTGCTTGTCTTGGGACTAACAGTCTTGGGAAGCAGACAGGCAGACAAACTTGCAAGATCTGCAAGTTGCAAATTTGCTACCGCAGACAATTGTGCTACAGATTTTTCAGGTATTTTCATAAAAGAGCTCACATTTGAGCTTTATCTACTTGAAAACTATATGACAATTTCCAGATAAATGCTCTTAAACATCACACCTAAAGTACATTCTTCAATGATTAATTATACCTCATTACCAAAACCGAAAATCTCAGAATGTTTCCTCTCTTAGTTCCAATTGTTACTGTTTGAAATATAAGGCACTAGGTGTTTCCAACATCTGAAAATCCCATTACAATGTAGACAAAGTATTGAGACTCTTCTAAAAACTAAACAGTATTGGTCCACGGTGCTTTCTAATGTTCTCTAATATTAAATTCAAGTAATCTTAGAGATGCACAATGGAATAGAAATAACTTTGAATATTTAATTTTTCTAAAACCAGCACATCATCAAGATTCACGCTGGGACTGGCTACGATATCTGAACTTCTGACTCATGTTTAATTGTGACTGGGAACATTAATCCCAAAAGAATCAAGCTTAAGGCCTCTACCAATTCTCCACATACCCAGTGACTCATCATTAGCTAGTACCTGATAACTTTTAATTTCAACTATATAATATTTCTTCAAAGGAAACTTAGCTGCTTGTGAATTTAGAAGATTTTAAGAGCTTTTGTTGCATTTGGAAACCATGATTGAAAGGGGCAAAGAACACATCTTTAAATAATTATTTAAAAGTAATAGCTCTTGACTGCTTTTCCACCTACCCCATGATTTTACATTGCAAAATTAACCAGCAGGCTAGTAAATTTTCTCTGTGGCAGGCTAATTAATTTTGTTAGAAGGTTCAATGACATTTAAAATGCCTTAAAATTTTGCCTCTCAATGATGATTCCTTCTGTTGATGTAATTTTTGATATAACACCTTGATTAGAAGTAAAGAATTATATGGAAAAAAGTATATCTGTGGAAAAAAAAGCAATACCTCACACTATTTTTGATCTTGTCGGAAAGATAAAAACAAAAGCTCGAGTGTAACCAAATATAAAACACAAACAATCAAGCTTGACAAAAATCTTTGCTTAAAGAATAATCATTAGTGATTAAATCTCTGAGATCATCTGCTGGCTTTTGCATGACAGTTCCATGAGCTGCATTATCATCTGTATTATCCAATGAAATTTTAAAAGAATCTAAGAGATTCGAAAACATATTGAAAAATTTGTTTCATGGTCCAATATATTTAATTATTATGATTTTAAGATACACACATTGAGTTCAAAAACTTCTTCCTCTGGTTTCACTTTCACCCTATTTTGTAATATTCCAAAATCTGTTTACAAGGACAAATGTATTTGTCCAGACTTTTCTAGAGAAGTAACTTATGGGCAGTAATTTGAACTTGTACTAGAAATGAGAACCACAGAATTAATAGTAGATTTTTTTTATGTCCAGAACTATTATAATAAGAGGAAGTAGTGAGGAAAAAAGACCCTTTAATAAGAATATCTAAATTTGTACATCTAGCTGAAATTTTCAGTGAGAAATTTCTCACAGAAAAATGCCCCCAAATCACTAAGTGGTTTTTAGTGCTATACCTTCTTATCTGTGTACCTGTACTCAACGTCAGTTCTAACGAATCAGCATTGTTTTAATGTGACATGATAAAGCAAAAAAAAGTTTGCGATTAAACAAAAAATACTCTCTAAATTAAGAGAATTAATTATTCTAATAAATTAATATGTTAATAAATTACTACAATAATTCAAACAATGAATTTATTTGTTAATAATTATAATAACTATAGTTAATATTTATTAATAATTAAATATTACAAAATAATTCTCAATTATTTTTAACAGAATTAATTATTTTCTCTTTTGCACAAGAACACAATTGTATAGAAGTACTAAGAGAGTATTTTCTGATTTTCTTGCTGTACAAACTGTCCTGCTATTACTTTCAATGTCCATGCAGACAGGCTGCAGTTAAAAAATCTGGCCATATTAATCAATTCAATGATAGCTGGACATCAGAACGTTCGGGTATTTAGAGATATACTCCCAAAAAGACAGAAGTACTGTCAAAATCCACAGACTTCTTTATTTCCTCTTTATGTATTTTAAACTTTCTCTTTGTCCTTATATCTTTTTTTTTTCATTCAAACTGATCACACTTAATACTGTATACATTTGGAGTAGAAGACAAATCCCAAAACATGTAAATTGTGAAGACTGGCACTTTTTAAAAAAAAGAAGCATGGATTTTGAAAAGCTAGACTAAATCTCCAAATTCACAGGTGTCTTAGTGTTCTTCATATTCTTAAAAAAAGACATGTGCAATACTTTCACAGTATGTTGTGTAAATTAACTTGAATTGGGGCAATTGAAAACCCACTATTACACTACATCAAAGAAACAACTTATTTTACTTTTTACTTAAGAGTTACAAGGAACAAAAGCTTCTTAATTTTCCCGTGAAAAACAAAATCTAGTTTTAATCATATGGATAATAACATTAATAAAATTAATAAAACCTTGATAATTTTTTCAAAGTGCTCTTCCTTTATACATTGAATTTAACCATGATAATTTACTGCATTAAATCTCATTCATTATATCAAGACTCACGTAAGTGTAAGTAATATAGGTGAGGTATCATAAATCTACAAAAGAGGCTTCAAAACAATTAATAGCTATTACAATATCAATCATCATTGGTGGTTTTTACTTTTATCTTGCTTTCTAGTTAGCTGTCCTTCTTACACTGTCAGTTCAGTTAGAATATTTCACCTACACCTCACAATATGTCGAAAGGAAGTAGACTCATGCTGTGAAAAGTTGGTAATTTTATTGGGTTCCTCTAACTTTAAAAAACCTGTTACTTGGCCAAGTCTGGTTTCTAAGATCCTTTTTTGCAGGGAAATTGAGGCAAACATTTTTATGTGGTCTATGGTGTCTGCTCACAACAAGAAGAATTTATATACACAAGGATCATTAGTGCAGGGTTGCACCCATTAGGATATAATAACCGTTGGCTAGGACAAAAAACAGATCAGCATCATGCATTCAAATTAACAGGCACACATAAAGATACTTGCCAACCACACTTCACAAACTAAGAGTATTCCTTTGAATATAAACTTGTACCAAAGGTTTTTAACAGACTCAATTTTTAAAAATTAATCTAACTGTAAAAACTAGATTCCCCACTGAACAGATTTTTCACACTGTTTTATAATTTCAAAAATGCAAACGAAAGAAAAGCTGAGAATTTAAAGCATACTGTGTGCAGTTCACATACAAATGTGTAACAGAGGTTAAATATGAAAAAAATACTTCTCTCCTCTTAGCCAGCTTAAATACCAACAGTCTTAAGGCTAACTGATACACAGCTTCACTCCTACTGAACATTTAGTTAAATCAGGATTTAAGTCTGACTGACAGCTTGTGTATACTCAATTGTATCAAACTACTTAATGTGACAATACTACAAAATATGAAGAAATCACCTTAACTGCTCCCTAATGAAAAAAATGAAAGATGTCATTGAAATAAAAAAGCTTGCCAAAGGTACATTCATTTGACCCAGAAGTCCTTCATTGTTTTATGTAGTACATTCTACTGAGTAAGGCTTGATTTGATGGGAACTTTAAGCCTGTCACAGGGAAATTGACATTAAATTGTGACTGATATAGTCAATTAGAAAATGACAAAGACTGTTAAACACAAATCTCTACTTGGCAAAACTGCCTAGAACATCCAAGTTGCTCTGATTTACATCTGACAAATTGGTATGTTCTAAATTTATTTCAAGGGTTTCTCCAGGATTTAAATGTCATATAACATGAAAAATATATACTAAGATACATTAAAATATACATTACAAAGACGCACCCTGGCCACAATGTAGGTTAAAAAGACTAAGAAAGCTCAACTCCCACAAGAACTCATGAACAGAAGACCCTGGCACTCATGTTAACCTACCTACATCAGGCTAGATGCTCCAGGCAGATTCACAAAAACATACGTTGTGAATTTTCCAAAACAAAGAAAACAACTTTAAAGAAAATTTATTCCCAGCTTCTGAGATGGGTATGCAACTATACTTCATGCATAGTATATCGTATATGCACACATGTATATAGAATGCACACGTAATATTCTGTGTAGGTGGAAAAGTCAGTCTACTTTGGAACAACAGTTTTTAAAACTTTATAATCTATCCTTCCATCCAGCAAAATATTTTAGTTGAAACCCCAATAAAACTCCTTTCACACAGTGCAAGTAAGAAATATTCCAATGCACTTATCTTTACTCAGAAGCATTTCCAAAATATAATAGAGAAAGGAACCTTGAAACTATTTGTGCTGCATGATGCGGTTAAACCACAACTTGGGATTCAGAAATTCTGAGCACGCTAAGGTCTGAAGAGCTGCTTTGGAATAGTTTCCCTTATATAAAAAACTTATCCTGTCAGATGCTAAGGAAGTACCTTGTTAACAACAATACTCTTCTCTAAAGTTTAGAGATGCCATAAACCATAAATTGCACTAAGACAATGCAATCCATTTATATAATTTATATGGCTTCTCATTAGAGAAAGGCCACACAGAAATCCCAGGATTATTAACGTGAATCACAGAATCGTTGAGTCATTTGGTTGAAAAAAACCTCTAAGAACATCGAGTCCAACCGTCAGCCCACCACCACCACACCTAGTAAACCATGTCCCAAAGTGCCACATCTACACTCTTCTTGAACACCTACAGGAATGATGACTCTACCACTTCCTTGGGCAGGCAGTTCCAATTCTTCACATCTCTTTTTGCAAAGAATTTGTTCCTAATATCCAGTCTGAACCTCCCCTGACACAACTTGAGACCATTTCCTCTCATCCTATCACTTGGTACTCAGGAGAAGAGACAAAAACCCACCTCGCTACAACCTCCTTTCAGGTAGTTGCAGAGAATGATAAGGTCCCCTCGGAGCCTCCTTTTCTCCAGACTAAACAATCCCAGATCCCTCAGCTGCTCCTCGTGAGACTTGTTCTCCAGACCTTTCACCAGCTTTGTTGCCCTTCTCTGGACATGCTCCAGCAATTCAACATAGTTCTTGTACTGAGGGGCCCAAAACTGAACACAGCATTTGAAGTGCAGCCTCTCCAGTGCCAAGTACAGAGGGATGATCACTTCCCTAGTCCTGCTGGCCACATCATTTCTGATACAGGCCAGATTACTATTGGTCTTGGCTACCTGGGCACACTGTTGTTTCATATTCAGCCAGTTGTTGACCAGCAACCCCAGGTCCTTTTCCACCAGGCACCATTCCAGTCACTCTTCCCCAGGCCTGTAGAATTGCATGTGGTTGTTGTTACTGAAGTGCAGGACTCGGCATTTGGTGTTGTTAAACCTCATACAATTTCCCTGGGCCCATTGATCCAGTCTGTCCAGATCCCTCTTTAGAGCCTTCCTGCCCTCAGGCAGATAGAGCCTCCTGTCCAATTTACTATTGTCTGCAAACTAAGCGAGGGTGCACTGAATCCCCTCATCCTGATCATTGAGAAAGATATGAAATAGAATTGGCTACAAAACTGAGCCCTGAGGAACACCACTTGTAGACTGGCCACCAACTGGATTTAGCTCCATTCAATACAACTCTCTGGGCTTGGCCATCCAGCCAGTTTTCTACCTAGTTAAAAGTATGTCAGTCCAAGCCATGAGCCACCAGCTTACCTAGAGGAATACTGTGGGAGACAGTGTCAAAGGCTTTACTAAAGTCCAGGTAAAAAAACATCCACGGCCTTCCCCTCATCCACTAAGCAGGTCACCTGGTCATAGAAGGAGGTCGTGTTGGTCAAGCAGGACCGGCCTCTCATGAACCCACGCTGCCTGGGCCTGATCCTCTAGTTGTCCTGCACATACCTGATGAGCGCACTCAAGGTCATCTGCTCCATAACCTGCCCTGGTACCGAGGTCAGGCTGACAGGCTTGTAGTTCCCTGGATCCTCCTTCTGGCCCTTCCTATGGACAGGCATCGCGCTGGCACATCTCCAGTTGTCTGTGACCACCCCTGTTAACCAGGACTGCTGATAAATGAGGGAAAGTCGCTTGGCAAGTTCCTCTGCCAGCTCCATCAGTACTCTCGGGTGGATCCCATCCAGCCCCACAGACCTGGCGAGTGTCCAGGTGGCGTAGCAGGTTGTTAACTGCTTCCTCCTATATTATGAGTGGTTTATTCTGCTCTCCATCTCCATCCTCCAGCTCAGGAGGCTGAATATCCAGGGGATAACTGGTCTAACTATTAAAGACTGAGGCAAAGAAGGCATTTAAGCCCCTCACCCTTTTCCTCATCCTTGGTGGCAATGTTGCCCCCAGCATCCTATAAAGGATGGAGATTCTCGTTGTCTCCCTTTTTGTCATTAATATGTTTGTAAAACCAGTTTTTGTTATCTCTTTCAACAGTGGCCAGATTGAGTTCTACCTTTTGCCTAATTTTCTCTCTATATAACCTAATGAGATCCCTGTACTCTTCTTGATTTGTCTGCTGCTGTGCTTTGAAGACTTCTTTCTCGAAGAATGTCCAGCCTTCCTGGACCCCTTTCCACTTCAGCATTCTCTCTCTCAACCAGTGTCCTGAACAGGTGAAAGTCTGTCCTCTGAAGTCCATGGCAGTGGTTTTGCTGATCCTCCTCCTCAAGTCACCAAGAATCAAGAACTCTACCATTTCAAGACTGCCTCCAACCACCACATCTCTCATTAGAAACAATACATAATTTGAATTGTTACTGGACTGATCATCAGTTTGGGTGAGTTAATCTGCTCTTCACATTCTTGCTATTATTTACTCCAATGTGTTGACAATGGAGGGTAAATCACAAAGTTGAAGAAGGCAAATCAAAGACTTCAACACTGGTTGATTGACATTATGCAATAGTATCGTAACTGTGTTCTTTCTAGAAACTCAGCCCTCTCCTCCAATGCCATAGAAACAATTCTCAAGAAGAGTGGCATGATAGTTATTTGCATTGCTTACCAAAAGAATAGCATTACTGTGACACTATAACAAAAATACATTCCAAAAAAAATCAATAATGAAGGTGAATCAATAAAAACAGATGGCATGACCTAGGGTTTTTAACAAAATCAGTTCTAATCCATCCCATTTAGGTGTGATCAAATACACTTCTCTAACTTTAGTGTTCATTTTCAAACCTTACTGTTCCTCTGCATAGGTAATTTACTTTGCTTGTGAACACAAGAATGTTCCAAAGCACAGTAAACATACCAGGTCCCCATACATGTTATTACATGTTGGTCAGAGCTACTCTGATTTAAAAAACAGAGTCTTTGACATAATATTTAATTGCTTAAGGTCTAGGAAAGACAAAAAAATACTATATTAGCAATAGAAATAGTCTCAATGTCAAGGATCAGCGTTGAATTCTCCCCTTTGCCATATAGGCTAAGTTCTGTCACCATTGCAGCACCACAGTGTTAAACTCCTGCCTTTGTAATGGACTACCAAAACCTGCAGATGTCCTGTGTGGAGCATTACGGCACTTCATTGCCACAAACAGTGTGATAAGCTGTGAAGTGTGCATCTGTTGTTATCTACCGCATCTCATAGATTTGGTCTCAAGGGAAACAGACATAAGAATATCTAGTTGATGAGTCCTGATGGGAATCAGGGGTATTAGAGACTGAACTATTTCTAACAACGTACAGAAACAGAACTTCTGGTGTCCCGCAACTTAGTGGCAAAATGCAGGTTCCACGGAGGCACAGAAGGATCCAGAAGAATCACTCTTTGGGGCACAAGCATCTATATTTTACCTACATTCTGTTTTCTGTAATTAAAACCTTTTTTCATCTGAGCTGCCCCAAAATTTTGCCAGTTTACTTTTGAACAATGATCTCAGTAGTTCATGGGAAGGCAGCACAGATAAACGTATGCTCCAGGAAAGAGTAGTATTATGCATTTTCCAGTATTCTGCTATTGCTAGCTATTATACTGGGAACTGCCTAACGGACTACAATGCCACCCTGTAAAAAGTTGGGATGAGTGCCCACAGAGGGTCTTCGCACACATTTATAATCAGCATTTCACATTAGAAACAGAACTGAAACACCCTACTGTAAAGTGAGATGTAATTTTTCAACAGCAAAGCCACACAAATAGTTTTGAGGCACATTCGTCTGAAGCTGTAATATTTCAGCTGAGTAATGATAGAAAAATTAAGAGAGAATTGCATTCATATGAAATGGAGATTACTTCTCCAAGTTTTTAGTGTTCAAGTATGTTCCTTACCTAACTAACAGCTGATCTCCACTACTCCTCATCTTTTCTTTATAAAAGTTTTTTAAAAAATCTCAGAAGCCTTGAAAATAATATTAAGCCTATGCACAATTTGATTATTAGTATTTGATATTTAAATATAAATATAGATCCTATATAGCATATTGAGACAGACAGATTTTCCATCCGCTTCTTTTGTTCAGGAAATGAATACTACTAATAGTGGTCTAATCAAAAACTATATTACCATCTTCAGTACCAGATTCACCAGTAAAATTTGTTAGTGTTCTCAGAACATACAGCACCTAGTACTTCTTATCCTCTCCCACCTACCAAAAACCTGAGTATTAGGACAGGTGCAGCATGACAATGTTAAATTTCCCTCTACATCACGTAACACCAACATTAGCCAAAACAATTATTCATTTTTACATTGTCTTCTCCCTAGATTGTACTCAGACACAGCAAGAATTTATAATTATCTGCAGAGGATGAATTTCATTCTCTCAAACAAACACGTGTGGGAGACTCCCTTCCTGAAGTGTGGCTGGCTCATTATCAAATACAAACTGTATTTTATCAAACTGAAACATCTGGGTGCCAGATATGGCCACTTGCTTGTTTTGCACTGCCGAGCTATCTACAGAATATGCTGTGAAGCTATTTACTTTGATTTGAGAGGCTAATCCTATATATGCACAAATCCCAGACTATTTTTAAAAAGGATGTGAAATTTCTTGTGGTTGCTTTTGTCCAATGCATCTGTATGCATAAGGCTGTTCAACTAAGGGCAGCCTTTCTATATCTGTACTTCTGTAACAGCTATTTAAGGTAGAGTAAACAGTACACTTTATATAGTGAGTTAATTCATGTACACATGGCTTTTCAACAAACATGGTCAGAAAAACATGAAATAAAATTAGATATACTTTTTTTTTATCTTTACTTTCTTTTCCTTCAAGTTTCTTCATTCTCCGTTGCAAGCTGCCAAAGACCCTTTTTTCCCTGGAAAAAATTAGCTTGAAAATAGGGGATGACTGATTAATTTTCATGTTTCTTAGAGGTGGCTTTTTGTAACTTCACTTTGAAAAAAAATAAAAAAAAGAACTTTGACATTCATCACCCAACAATCATACGCTTTTTTGGTTAGGGTTGCTGTGCTATTTAGCTTACTGTGATCTTTTTTCAACCATTACGTTGACTATAAGAATGTGTCTGTTGATAGGCAGGACTGCACACACAGATTAAACAAAATACTAGGGGATACACACTAAAAGAGAAACAAGCATAATTTTACTCTTGTCTTCATTGTAGTATGCATTTCTAAAGGTCCTTTTTACAGAACAAATGTTTTCCCCAAATCTGGTGAACTGTTTTTTTTCTCTAGATAGTCTCTACACATAGATCTTTATTAGAGTCACTCATCCTGCTTTGTAAGATTATTTCTAAGAAAACTTCCACTAACAGTATTCCCAAATGCCATTTCTATCTCCTGGCTGTTTCCATAAGCAAGAGGCAGCATATCCTATGCTGTTTTGAGCAACACACGTGGTGACAGGCCAGTCATCTGCTACCTCAGAAGAGAGAGGGTGATGAGTTATAAACCCTTCTCCAGTGACAGGACTTGTTTTGGTGTCTCTCTTCAACCAACACTCTAGTTTTCATTAAACTTGTAGGACTACGTTAGCTATGTCTACAACTGCAAGTAGTGCAGTCTTTAGAAATGGATTTGTAGACAGCAACAGCTGGTACTGAGGATCCAGTTTTCACACTCTCTCTCATCTGATCCTGTGGAATCAAAGCCTGTTATAGGTGGAGACTGCTGGCATGTTCCTAGAGCACATCTTCTCATTTTATCTAATTCTGAAGAATGTCTGTGCACTCTGACACTGCTCTGCAACGCAAACACAGCGGAGAGGACAACTGATAAATTTGATTCAAAAGTGCACTGCTGATTCAAGCCAAATTGCTAATGTGCACATACTTAAATATTTGACTTATTCTTTTCACTTAAATTTGGTATAAATTGGCCAGAGGTTTCAAAAGCTATACACGTACAACAAACAACTGAGAGAGAGAGAGATATGTTCTATTTTAGTAGAACATCATGTCATGGAATATAAAAAGTCATGAAAACATTTCCAAAGATACTTAAAAATAATACCCAGTTTTTATAATACAGTTGCTATCCTATCCTAGGCTGCTGTAATTCCTGCCAACAAATTATTCAGACCTTTAGTAATAGCAGTTGTTTTCCATCTCATTCTGATACCTTTCACACAATACTGGCAGGCACCAAAGTTATTCCTTCTTTTTGTTGTTTCCCTCCACCCCAAGAGACATCTGTAAGCCCTTGTGCTTTTCAAGTACTAGATGCTTAAAGGCTGTTCTGGAATTAGTAATAATCAATGCCAGCAGCATCTCAACACCCTACCCAGTATTTGCATGTGATGGAGGGAAAACAATAGCAAAAAAGGCAACGTCAAGTTGAATTCTTCCAACAGTTGTTTTAAATGGTGAATATTTTCCTTTTTTTAATGTGAAAAAGAATAAACAATATACTTAAAAAATATCTTTTTAAATCCAGAACATAAGCAGAATCTGAATTACCCCAGTGTTCTAAAAAATCAGTATTTCCCTTCAGTTGTATTTGCAAACTCAGATACTTTCTACCAGTAATGCAATTTATACACTGAGTAGTCCTATGCTTTGAAAAATGCCATCCAGTAATCAGCTTTATGATCGCTCCACAGTAGGTATAGCAGTTTGGGATGTGCTTTTAGTATTGCTAATGAAGCAAAATTTAAACATTCAGCAAACACTGACTGCATGTTTGAAGCTTTTCATTTAATCTTTTACGGTGGACGACTTGCTTAAGAAAAAGGAGGGAACTGCAAGGGAGGAATATGAAACAGTTTTGAGAAAGAAGTGATATGTAAATGGTATAGATGGAGTTGTACCTAAATTTGGTTCTGATCATTTAGGTGAACTTTTACATACACTAGAATATACTGGAAGAATGATTCCTCATATCTTATAGTGGACTATACTCAAAGCACATTCCATATTATAAGACATTCTATGAAGGGGAGTATGAGAAAATACCCATGCAAATATGATATATTAAGTGTAAGAAACGCTTACCTTGTTGAATATCCTTCATTTCCAGGTGCAAACTAGATATTAAAATTCCTACAGTTTGAGATCGTTTTCCATCCAACAATTTGATAATCTAGAAAGATAATGCAAAATGATCTGAGATCAAATGAACAGTCTACAAAAGATTCATTCACATTAATGATGGAAGCTAATTTGTGAATCGAAGTCAATGTCTCTATAAACATGAAACCTTTTTAACTAAATATGGTAGTAAAATTTTCATCTTACCTCTATGCTCTGCAACTTAATCAATTGCTAATAAACATAAGTGTGAATTTTCATCAGGTTTAGTAAAGAACATCATCTCTTACTAGCAGTGTGCTATTAAGATGGAAAAAAAAAGCACATCAAATATTTATTCTGGAATATACTTTCCCCCTGTTTTTCTTAAGGTGATCAGGGCAGAACAATTTAAGACACACTAAGTAATTCACAAGTTCCTTGGTTTGTCAGTGCAAACACATAAAAGTCTGTCTTCTTGACAAAGGATCAATTCCTGACCAAGGAGGATTGAAAAATTTTCTTCTTATGCCATTCTCAACTTTATTTCTGGAACACTAGAGGCTACTGAAAGGATTTTTTTCACTCTTGTCTGAAGGTGCCTCTTCCACACCCTTGACACTTCACAAGTATTTGAAGATTCTACTCACATTTTGGGTATCAGACAATTGTTAGTATAATATGCTGACATTCACATTGTAATTTTTTCAGATGTTGGGTGGGAGGAGAAGAAAAATGAGGGAGGGAAACATTGAGGAAGTTATTTTGGCTGGTTGAAATTAGTGACATTGATGTAGGTCAATCCATAAATAACAATGATAAGTAAACAAAGTTTTAGAAGTGTAGGTCAGATGTTACAAATGTCAAAATCAAACTTTGCACAATGTTTAGACTGTTGGTATTTGTGATTTTCATTTATGTCATAAGGAAGATAAGACAGCAGCACATCACACAATGCAATACAGACATAAGTTCTTCAAAATAAGAAATGTTCAGATTCAAGCAGATGGCTTACTCTATAGTGTTGATGTACAAATACTATTAAAAAATACTAATCATACCTAAAATTAAAACTAATTGCTAAGTTTTCCCTAACTTTATATTCCTAGTATCTGAGCAATGTTTAATCTATATATATCCAAATTTAGTTTTAATAGTTGCGTGACATTAATATTAGGATATTTGGTAATATTAAAAACTTCAAACAATTGTTATCTCTTTTCCCTGTAATATTCTTATAGATGCTGACATTACAGACAGTCAACAAAGAAGATTTATACTAACTCATGCAAATGTTTCTTACTTATGTTCTATAGGATTTAGGAATATTTAATTGTGCAACTACTTAGCCATTCACCTATATAAAGTAGATTTGTAGCTGAGAAATACAGGAACAAGAAAAGATAATGACATTTCTATCTGAAGATGCAAAGTTAGTTCTTATTTATAGAGTGCTGAAATTGGACAATGCACAAACAAGTTGGAATACATGCTGCCTTCAACAAAAATCTGAGAGATATTTTAAATCCCTTTTGTAGGGACTCAACATTTAATCAATTTATGTTAAAATAGATGTTGCGTGTTTTCTGCATCTATTCCAAGAGGGGTTTTTTCAGTCTATATGTACAGCACATATGCTGGATATTAAGAAAGTAATATTACTTAAAGTGTTTTCTTCAAATGAGAAAGAATTCAGGCTCTATCTCCTGAGTACCAATCAGACAAGATGATTTAGCTACAAGTTACCATAAATTAATACCCTGTTAGCATCACATCCTGTTGAATGTGATTTCTCAGAGCAAACATAAGTAACTGCTCAGTTTATCACGGTAATTTCTGAAGCTTTACTTGAATTTGCTGAACTCCACAGCACATTAACTTCTTACAGGGATAATTACAGGCTTGAGTAGTATGCAATTTGTATAGCATTTACTGACCTCCAAGTTGACCTTGTTCATAGGTTGTCATAAACTCTATTAGACATGCCTAGTTTGAGGCAAAACCTTTCCAGACTACAGCCATTGCAGACAATATGACATTTTAAATCACTATATTAAAGTGTTTTTAAGTGCTAATATACTCTATGATCAATAGATCATATGATCAAACTAGTTCACATTGCCAAGCAAGACTTCCTCCTGAAAAGATTAGAGAAAAAAAAATTTAAAGAAGACCCTGGGCAATTTTAAAAACTAAACCAGTGATTCATGTTTCAAAATGGTCAACCAACTGTATGCTCACATGCATTTTAGAAAAATGTACACATGGTCACAATTACCAGACATCAAACTAGACTCAGACTACCTGAAATAGTTTCAACCAACTGAAATCTGAAACTGAAGGCTAATATTTTATTGATTAGAGAGCAAAAATGGAGGAATCAGAAAACAGAATAGACTAAATTGGGTGCAAAGCTAAGTATTACTCATAGATTTTTAGAACCAACATATAACTTGAAAGATTTTGCAACAAAAACATATAACCAGTAGTAAAACACAGAACATATTTTCAGACATACTCATTTTGCCCCAGGTTATAATTATTCTTGGGAAGTTACTGACAGGGAGTTAAATAAGTGTGAGAATTCCACATGGAAATGAGACACAAAAAAATCAGGTCATACTTTTCAGGTCATAAAAAACATAAAGCAAAATAAACCAAAAGTTTGTAAAGTCTGTGTTGAACTATTTAGTCTATGCTTTTAAAAGACAAATCACTAAACCCCCCCAGCATATTGAGACTTGCTTGTAGCTGGCAGAGACAGGTAAGCAGCTAAAATCCAGCCGACGCCAGTTGATACTGTTATGCCAGCTGGCAGGATTTGCCAGCTGCCTGCTGCTCCTCCAGACTATGAATGTATTGCTGTAATGGATGCAGCATCTTCTGGCTCAGGGACAAAGTTGTGACTGCTGGTGCCAATTCATTTAACTCACTGATCCATAACAGTATTTTCCCTATGTGGCATTCCCTAGCTACTTTTAAAGTTATTATGTTAGTTGATTTGCTGTACACAAGGGCCCCTTCTACATCTTTCAAATACTTATCATCTAATTTAAAAGTGGAGACATATTGAAGCTTGAATACATTCATAAATTAATCTGCCATTCCCATTAAAAGGTGTTTCTCTAATGTAGCCAGAAATGTATATTATTAAATATTACAGGACAGACTTCACTGTTTTATCTAACTGTAATACCTACATTCTGCCCAGGACACTTACTGGTGCTGAAATCTGAACAGATTCAGTTTGCTTTAGTGATTAAAAGGTAAATCCTTCTTCCTGCTGGTGCATAGGTTCTTTCCATAATATTTAAATCTATTGAGAGAAACCATAAACTAAAAACCTGTATATCACAGTGTTTCCCTCCATTCCCACTCATCAACTTTCACGGTGAAGTCAATGGCCTGGACTCATAAGTACTCTGCTGAAACCCAGTTCAAACAGAGGAAGAAACAAGTACGCCTCTCAAGCCATCCTACATAAACACCCCAAGAGTTACCAAATACATTTCAGAAGCTTAAGGAGAGACATGATCTCTTCTATTCCTACTCTTGGAGAGAACAAAGAGAATCAATTTTAACTACACTTTATTTAACATGAATGAACCATAGCTTTATATTTTTATAATATTTAAAAATATTTTAGGAGACTTAATTCTGTTTGTAATTCTATTGGACGAAAACAGCCCACTGTTTTTAGCCTTTTGCTAAAGGACAGGCAAATGGCAATTTCTCAGAATAAAACAGGAGGTAAGAAAATAGTAAGCAACTTATTTCAATACCTTTATTCCTATGGAAACTGTAAAAACAAGACAAAAAGCCATAAATCCTTTATTTACCCTTTATGGATAACTTTCCACATCTTACATGACTGCAGAGCTTTTTGGTAAACAAGGAAATGCTGTATTCATCCTTCTCAATACCGCATAAAAAATGAAAAGAAAGTAAGAGTGCCTCAGAAGAGCACACACTAGTGTTTTACTACTTCTACTCAAGTTTGAACACTGTTTATTATCTTACGCAGATTCCTGGAGACTGGCATTATGTTTCAAGCCTGCAAAACATTTTCTGCAATATCTGCCCTTCTAGTGGAAACACAAAATTCATTAATTGTAATTCCTCATTTAGTCAGATGGACAAAAAAACTTGCTGACAGACATATCCCTTTCAGTTAAAAAAATGCAATTCACTCAAAATATTGACACTCTTCTTAAGTGAAAACACATGTTAATAATTATGCGAAGTCTGTTAGAGATAATAGACAACAGAAAAGCCATTATCTTTAATGTCCTCCCGCGTCTTTGAAATGATAATCATTGCACTAAAAGGCCAAAAATGATTGATGGACTTTCATTTGGAGCATACACCTGACACAAATTACTTGACATTTACGCTTTTTTTTTTTGTAAGATGAAGACAAAGTGGCATCACAAACATCCAACTATCCTGTTTCTTGAAGAAATATAGAAACTACTTGATTTTTTTAAGCGTAAGCTACTAACGAGTGCCCAAATATATCAGAAAAACTAATATAACTTCAAAATATGTGTAAGTTCAGTAACAGAGCTACAGAATGCACATGGAATAAATCACAGCAAAGGAATGTTCTTTTCTAAATTAATTCTTTTTCAGGCTTACAGGGTAGCAAAGCTTAAAACATAATGAATATTTTTTTTTTCTTTCCAAAATTTATGTCCTACTTCTGCCTGCCTTCTATTTGGTACTACAAGAACAGATTTTGGTTCTGTGTATTTAACAGGAAAAGGAGAACCTATCACTTGAAAAAAAAAACTATCAGCCTAAAAATTTTCATGGGTATGTACAGACAAGAAATGTTAGTGGTATAGAAAGAAAGCAAACAAAACTGTTTGCATGTAAATCTTCAGTCCTTCATCTGACATGAAAACATCTCTAGAAGACTTTCAGAGTCTGGGAAAGATGTTAAATCCTTCAAATTATATTCAAACCTATGCAAAGCTGAGTTCTTTCAAAAACAACCAACGACTGGGGTTTTTCCCTCCCAGAAAAACAGGTTAGAGTTTTAATATGTTGTTTCCAATTCTCATTACTTACATAAAAAGCTATGAAGCTTAATGGTACTATACTAAATCTACTTACAGTTGTACATTTTTGGTACATAAAACTTTACAGTTGAAGTCCATTTACAATTTCAGAAAGATAACTTACAATATGTTCCTAGACAAATGCTTTAATGCAAGTGTTAGTGAAGGTGAAGAAATCATATGTCCAGAATGCTACAACTGAAATTCAAGCATAAGAACATATAGAAATGATGATGAAAACATTCTGGATTAACATGCACTTTCACAAGCATGTCAGTGATACTTTAAAAATAGGAGCTAAAAATAGGAGTTATATTCAAAAGGCATTTAAAGATTAAAAATCCAATGGAATCAATACCTAAATTGAAGTTATGTACTAAAATAACCTGATGTATTGATTTCCAAGAAGGTGTAACTTCTAATTAATTTTGAAAGTGGGACCAAATCTGTGCTTTTGAGAAAAGCTTAACTAAAGATCACAACACATTACATGGCATAAATATTTAATACTATTAGATTCAAGGTGTATTGCCAAACTGCATCTTGCCAGTAACCTGCATATTCAGATCAAGATAACTAAATTAGCCAAAACCAGAAAGAAATTTATCAGATTTATAACCAGATGCTAATGAACCATATTTTTGACCAGTAACTTCAACTTTCCTTGCTGCAAATATAACCACTTCAGATCTAGCCTACCTTCTATATGCTATTTATCCAGAGTCTTTGGAAAATTCAGGATGCAAGCAATAGTCACTTTTCAATTTCATAGGTATTGCATCCAAAAATTACAGCATTGTATTATCTCATATAAGATTATAATGCTTTTAGGCTTACACGGCAAAAGCATTGTTATGAGAGAATCGCATTTATTAATTCTTAAATATATTGAATACTATTTTGCTCTAATATTGGGATGTAACTAATATATTCATCTAGAAAGTAAATTCTCCCCATCCAGAAAAGACAAATTCTACTCTCAAGACATAATAACTAATAAAGTAGAATATTTATTTTGAACCTTATCTATACAATACTGTATAACTTCTATTTACAAGACTGCATATATGCAAAGCAGATAAATGCACAAGAATAAAGGTTTCCTGAAATATTTCAGAGGATGTAGAGTTGGAAAAGAAATTAGAGGTTTTTCCAAAGCTGCTAAATTTTCCAAAGGAGTGCACGATGAGAAAGCATGAGCACTTTGCAGTGCTTCTAAGCTCAGATAGGCATTGCCATAATAAATTTCAAGAATATAGAAGTACACCAAAAAGGTACATCCGACCTTTGTTTAAACTATATAATTTTTACATTGTATCACTACAAAGTGAAGGCACTATATTTTTCCCAAACAAGTTAATATATAAAATCACCCTCTACTCAGTCCTTGAAGAAGTCATATTACCTTTCTAGAAGATTTCTAACTTGCCTTCCTTTTTTTCCCCCATACTTGTTAGAATACCTTTTTTTTTCTTGACAATTATATTTCAGATTCTAGTAATCTCATCCTCGTGTCAGGATGACAGCCTGCAGAAACTAGTGTAACTCCATTAATAAGCCATTTGAAGGCAGTCACAAAAGCAACAAATTTGGGAATCATGGAATTGCTTCCACTTTGGAAAAAATGATAGGCAGATGCTTCCATCCACAGGACAATGGACAGAAAAAGTGGACTTTATGCCTTTTAATTGAGTAACAGAATCATGAAGTTGAAAGGCACTCGGAAAATCATCCAAAGTATTTCTGCACTTCGAGAAAGTATCAACTATAAGTGTATCATTCACAAGTGAAAATACCAAGATAATCAGACCCCTCGCAGATGCCCACAGAATCCTTAATGTATTCTTCTATTTTGACACTGAGCATTTCTCAAAGCATAAATATATTCAATACTGTATATATTTTATAAATTATATATTATATTGTAAGTACACTTTATCTATTTAAGTATAAATAATATGTATATATAAATACATATTCAGAAATTTCCTCTCTGAGCATAACTCGCCAAGTGGTACTGGATCATTCATTCCATTTGTGTAGGACAAGATTTAGATATTTTTGGCTGGAAGTGGTAGATGTCTATCTTCTGTAAGTAACAGAAGCACAACATATGGAGAATTTTTTAATCTGTGTTTCCATAAAGTATCTACTATGTGCATAAATGGGTAAGAACAGAACAAAGGGAAATTTCTAAAGGCTTAATGTGATGCTTTGCATAGAAGCATTCTTTTCAGACTAAACACACAGATTATTCTGATTGGTTTCAACAAAATAATAAGTTTGAGAATAAATCGAATAATATTATTTTATTAGGTACTGCAAAAGAAATTTAAATAGCTGACAAAGAAGTCATAATTCAACAGGACACTAATTGTTAAAGGGTCCTTAGTTTCATAAAGAGGACCCAATTAAATGAGAAACAATTCTCCTTTAATTTGAAAGATTGTATCTTACTTCCAGTTGCATACGGAACTTGATTGTGAGGCAGTGATGTAAGTCTCACTCAAGGAGAAAATTATTAAGAAATCATGCTTTAATGTAAAATCCTGCACAACCTATTGGCCTGTTGTTACTCTAAATACCAAACAAGCTGAACTTCGTTTGCATAAAAGGAGATGAAATAGGACAAATTTTATGCAGAAGAGAGATTTAATGCAGTGAATAGGTCAGTACTAACACGTATTATTAAATAAAATAACCTACCTATTCCAAACACAAACTACTACTCCAGTTTCTATCGCTGTACCTGTATCTTTCTCTGGAAGGCTTTTTTATAGAACACGAGAAAATAATTTACAAAGAAATACAAAATGACACAGCATCAGCTAAAAATTATAATATATGATGAACCTCATAAGATTGGTCTTCTGCAGTGTCTGCAGAAAGCATCTTTAAACAGACTATACCATTCTATACACTGTGACTCTTGTAGCATTCATAAAACCAGACAAGCACAAATTTCTGTACTGAAGCAAAGAAAAGTTCTGTTGTTAAAACCTGGTAGATAGATATATTTGTTAGAAAAAAGGGCAAGAGAACTTGAAAGTGGAGAAAAAAGCATGAGAAATCACAAATGAAGACAGCAGAACTTGTAGTTCTACATTAATCAACAGGAGCTTTCTGTTACTATCTACTAATAAACTTTTGTGTAATTAAATAAAATGGCTCTCTACTACCGTATTACTTGTAGCCCATCAAGTCTGATCTACTGGAGCCAGCCTGCAGACATCTGGGCTTTTGGAGACACAAAAAAAAATAAAAATCCATGGAACCATCTGAGAAGATGTAAAAATATTCAGCTGTGACTATGAGTCATTTAACAGAGAAAGGTGGAAAGATAGGATATACAAAAAGAAAATGCTTCTATACTCAACTAAATTCAAATTTCATTTGAATTCTAAAAGCTGATTTATTTTTAAATCGACCAAACGATGGAAAGTTTAATGTTGTTAATCATAAGGTTTTGAAATTTTCACAGAAAGCCCTACAATTCCCATGGTTTGTAACACTATGATCATAACCCCATGAGTTTTATCAAACTAAAGGTAGTAAAAAATATAACTCTCTTTTATCTCTTGGGGGATTTATTTTTGTATTTTTATACAGTACTTTACAGGAATTTTTTTCATTCTAATAATTTCAGTCAGTATACCCCTAGTCTTAAAATAACAAGTTTACATTTAAAACCAAAGCAGAATAATTCGAATAGTGACTTAAATAAAGAAGATATCTTTGTAAGAAAATACATTGCTTTCTCACAAGAAATAGTACATATTATTATACCATTATTTCTTATATTGTATAGAGCAACTATTATCCAATTCAATTTTGGATAAGGTTAAGACAGATCATTAAAAAATTGTGCTGCTGTAGCAAAGAAGTTAGTTTACAAAGCAGCAAGGAAAATGCAATTTCATCTTTCAGAATAGAGGCCTGATTCTCTACCTGGCTCGCTGTCATACACCTGGAGAAATTAGTTTATGCACTTAATTGCTGAGCTTTTGAAATACAAAGGCATGTTATTCCTACATTGAAGTTACATTGGTTACATTCTTCTTCAAAGTTCTTTAGAAATCTATATTTCCTAATAAATAATTCTTTCTGGAAGAGGTAAATTAATGAAATGTAAAAATAAATTTAGAAAGAAAGCATCAGAAATGTGAACTAATGGGAATTAGCTGAGTACTACAAGCCATTTGCACCTGAAGCGTTTGTCAAGTAAAATACGTCAAAATAGTTTCCAGAGAGACACTTTAGTCTAACATTTGAAGGATTGTAACAATAATTTCTTTAGAGTGTATTTAAAAATGCAAGCATGCCCCCATCGTGGTCGCATTTTTCACTTTTTGCATCACATGAGTTTGAATTTTATAAATTCTGTAGCCTTATTTACATTTCTCATTAACTGTTGTGCTAAGACACCATTCAGGAAGTTTATGATCTGATTGCACTGATATGTCTTTATGTATGTATGTTTCACTTTATATGTATTATAAACCTGAAAAAGTTAGGTAGCATAGCTTACAAAGTGCCCTCTTGTGGTTCTAAACAGGTAAATTCAAACAGATGTAGCATATATTTAAATGGGTTTCTAATATGTAACATTGTTTTAGGAAAACAGTATCCATTAACATCCAGCCATGAATTCTTCCTGCGGAAAATCCTACTAATGTCATTTCTTTGTCCTATCAGCACATCTTAACTGACAAGTACAAGTTCCCTCTGCAATCGATCATTTGAGGCAGACAATATCTGCACTATGGTAATGACATAGTTGCTGCATAAACTTTTGGCCATTAAAGATTTGATTGTCCTGTCCCTTCCTGACACAGCTCTATAGCTACACTGGAAAAGTTTTTTGGCGTTCCGTGTTCAAAATGTCTAACAGTCCTGTCTTTCTTTATACTTCATTTCTTCAGTGAAATTAATGTCAATGGAAAAGAGGTTTTCTAGAGAAACTTAATGACAGGATATAATTATAAATCCAGAGCAGACAAGGCCTGAAATATTGGGACTTTTAGACATTTATTAGACCATTCATTCAGTACTCCTACACAAATTTTTTTCCTACCTTACTGGGATGTGGAACTTTCATTTTCAGAGGTAAGAAAACTTCAAAGGTAAATAGTAATCCTGCATTCTCAAGCAAGAGTGGAATCAGTAATACACCTATTTCACTTTAAAATAAGAGTTACAAACCTATCTGTTTTATCTGTTCATTCAGAAATAAATAAAAAGGCACTTTCCTAAAACTTAAAATTAAACACCAACACCAAAAAAAAAAATCAAACATAAAGAAACAATAAATACCTTTTTGGCCTTGGGTTTTTTTTCATAAGTCTCTGATAAAGGTTTTCTTTTTTCCTGAGTGGTGTCTTTGGAGAATAAATATTCAAACTCAGTAGTGTCAAGTATATCAGGTTCTTCTAGTGACTCCCACAACGTTGGCATAGTAGTTTTCCTGTAAAGGGAAATGAAATAACGCTTCCAATAAACATTTATGAAAAAACATAATAGATCTAATCATAATATATGAAAATCCATAACAGGTTTCAAACTCAAAGCACCATGCACTTCTGTTATACTAACAGTATTCCTTCTCTATAGCTTGCTCTTGAAAAGTCAGAATGTTTTGCAGAAAGTTGTACCAAAAAGTTTAGCTTTTTTATATCAATGCATCCTAGACTATCAAAATGCATTTATTTGCATTGTCCATTTTTTTGTACAAACCCCAAATATAACAACTTCAGCTTGTGTAAATATATCTCAAGATATTTCTGCCACTTAAAATAGGATTAGGAATACTTCAACAGCAGTTTTTCTGAGAAATGCCCAGTAATCTATTTAGGTCTGTTAAAATAAACAATATCACCCAACAATGAACAAATTTTACTCAAGCGTAATTTAAGAGCATTTGCAGTCATTTCTACAGGACTTGATTTGCTTTAAGTTAGCTGTAGATATTGTACGCTCATATTTATCTTTGTTGCAGTTCCAAGAAACTAGAGTAATTATGTGACAATATTTTGGGAGACGAACCAGTATTCTGCTCCATTCAGCCAACTGTAAATTTTAAATATGGATTATCTTTCCTTCTTTTTTTGCCTTCTAAGAGCAAATTTAGTTTTGGAACACTTTGGAACTTGTTTACACAATCCTGCAGTTTTATCCAGATTTGGAGAAAATATTACGTAGTGCTGCAAATATGGCAGTTCAGTTCTGAATGAGCATTGTTTCAAAATTTCAGTGCTTCAGGAAAATACGTGAGACAAAACTTCTTGTCTATCAGTAAAAGGTGGGCCCAGTTCTTCCAGCAGATGTCACTAAAAGGCAGTGAAAGTATTTGCAATAAAAAACAGCGAAGAGAACCCCTATAAAATACAAATGGTTGATGTCACTAAACATACTTTTACTAGATGTAATATGCAACAAAATGCAATATCTATCAACTTAAGGGGAATGAAAATTAACTAATCTTCTTTTCAAATTTTGGATTTTTTTCTACTTAACATTCAACTGTACATTTACAGCTCTGCAGCTTCAGTCTCCCTGGTATTAGGTGCAGTGTCAGGCACACTGAAGAACGAATGATTCTTTCTGGCTCTATAATGCGAACTTTGAAGGCCTGGAGAGCTGCTGATCTGAGCAGCAGATCCTTGAAGAAGTTTCCAGTTCTAGTGCAGACCATGAAAATGCAGGATCATTACATTCTGGTTCACCAGAAAGCTATGACTTAGACTTTATCTTACATTCAGTAAAAGCTGGATGAACCACTGATATTTCAGAACATATGTTTTGATCTCATTGAATCAACAGGAAGACTTACAATAAGGTTTATTTATGGACCAACTATTTATTCACTATGAAACAATTATAACAATATAATAAGTAACCTATAATAAATCATGCATAGTATAATTCATATTATACAATAATATAACAAAATAATGCAGTCGTATATAACAGTATGTAATATAGTGTGCGCATATAGTGTAGCATGTAGAATATCATATGACTATAGGTCATATTAATCCTATAATGTTATTTCTTAAAATGTTTAAGAGAAACTTAGCATCTTTGTAACTGCACTTATTCTAAAATACTTTTGAATATAGGTAATATTTATTTGAATTTTGAGACGTGAGTAATCATGTCATTTCATTACTTGCACAATGGGTTACTTGATACTGGGGATTTTCCCAGTCCACCACTTGGCCTTGTTGAACTTCATGAGGTCTGTATGGGCTCATTCCTCAAGCTTGTTAAGGTCTGTCTGGATGGTATCGCTTTCCTAAAGCATATCTAATATTTCATCCCAGCACTAAACCACAATAAGATGGATAATTTATTTTTGTTTATATTTCTTTTTTCAAACTATAGAGGTCGCTACCATTACTAAGACTCCTCCATAATGGATGTTTCATCCCACAGATTCCTAAGCTTCATATGTTAATATATATGCTTTACTTCTCCTGCTCTGAGAAAATTATTTACAGAGGTTAGGTTCCAGTCTAACCATTTCTAAAACTAGGATCGTAGAAGGTGACCCAACGTAGTGCTCTGAGGCTGGTATCACCTGAAGTGACTGGAAAGCAAAAATGAAACTCTCACCTTACCAAACTTTAATATTTCAATCCTAATTCTAACTATGATTAAAAAAAACAATCTTTCTAGAATCTCTTGACTACCTTTTTTCTCTTCAGTGCTAAGTCTTGGAACCACTTTGTCACAAGAGTTGCCCAAGGAGTACTTGAATTTTTGTGGAAAAAAGGACAAAACTTCTTTTTGTTATAATACACATAATTTTCATTTATATCGTATATAATTTCAAATAACCTTTAGTATTTTAAAATATTTTTCTTATGATCTATTTTTAGACTGTTAGAACTATTCAATTTTTTTTCTTAAAACATTTAAATTCCATGCCACTACAGTGATTTTGTTGTGCATTTCTAGACTACTAACTTCTTTGTTATTAAGTCGGAAATAGTATACGTACACTTGTATCATGACCTATAAATAGCAACTCCAAGTCCAAATAAATACATACTTACCTGCTTCCTTGTAATTGTATCCGTGTCCAGTACAAAGGCTTCATGGGACGGCTAGGTTCAATGGCAGGTTTTCGAGGACCTTGGTTTGAAGATAAAGTGCTATTAAAGAAGAACCCAGGCCCAGGAGGTGGAGGGGGTGGAGGTAACCCAGATCCAGGCAGTGGGGGAGGAACAGGAGCTCCCAACCCTGGAAGTGGTGGTGGCGGTGGTGGCGCTTGAATATTCCTACAGCCTTCAGAAAGTGGAGGTGGCAGTGGTGGACCAGATCCAAACTGAGGTGTCAGTGAAGTTGGACCCATTGGCAAAGGTGGTGGTGGAGGAACTAAACCTGGTAATGAAGAATCAAGAAGGGGAGGAGGAGGAGGTGGTGGTGGTGGTGGTGGTGGTGGAGGCGGCGGCGGTATTTGTTTCAGTTGACAAGGTAAGACACTTTCTGAAGATGGTACATTGTAATTGTCCTTATTTTCACTTTGGGCAGAAATACTATTTGACAAAGAAGAAATATTAAGCTTTTTGGGTACTATTTGGTTGTTTTTCACAGCTCTGTTTTCTTCTTCACTAGGTTTTATGAAAGTTTCTCTATCAGTCTGTATACATACATTTCGGTATGTCTTTGGTGGGTTATCATCCTCAGTAGAAACACCAATATCCTTTGCTTTTTCATTTATTCTGTTTAATTTATTATCAAGTTCATTCTTCAGATGTGCAATGGTTTCCTCAAGCTGAGCAGTTGATACAGCATGTTCTCCACGAATATGGAATACCCTGAGTTCAAAATGAGACTGCAGAACAACAACAAAAAATGCTTAGTGCAAATATTTTTCTAAAGTGTATATTTTGCAGTGAGTTAAAAAAAATCTTCACTTTTAGACTATGTTCTTACTTTAAGGAAACCATAATTACAGAAATACTTCACTTTCTCAGTTCTAAACAGTTTTACAGTTCTAAACAAGCTATTATATAACTGGACAATTACTAATCTTTAAAGAAATACAAGCAGCATGTGTTTAAACAAAACATCTTTTATAAGTAAATATCCACAATGTCAATATAGCATATTCTAACTTGTACTTTGTCTTTAAGCAGACTTACTGGTTTTTAATTGCTGAATGCAGTAACTAATAGTTTATTATGGAAAAAAGGTACCACTTTCAAATGATATTGTACTTAACGATACGACTTTATTGACCCATTTCACAAATACGCCATATATGTGGTCAACATGTTAGGAATTAAACAATAGATTAAACACAACAGAGGTTGAAATTCCCCCAGATAAAGCATTAAATAAACAAATTAAAACATTTTCTTAATCTATTAAAAATGTTCTCATCAATTAAATTCAAAGAGGTACACATAAAATCTCCTTTGAATTTATCTTTACTGTTAGATTAAAACTTCACCTCTACCAGATATGCTTTAATCTACAGTTCAGGAAAATCAATCTTAGAACCAAGAGGATCAAAAGGATTTCACTGAGGTAAAAGGAAATAACAATCTTTTAGGAATACACATAAGTAAGGAAGAAAAAAAAACCCCACTTTTCTTACCATATGTCAGAAAAAAAAAAATTTGTCGCAGAAATATTTCCTTTAAATAATCCAGTCCTATACTGGTATTCCAGATTAAGTCCCTCTAAGCTATTTTCTGTTATGCTATGATACTATCAGGAAGCTGACTGATGTTATATTGTTTCTTTGTAAGGCAATGGCTCCTGAAAGAGCATTTTCCATGGTTCTTTCAGGATCTCTGTGCAAAAGGAACCAAATGCTTCAACAGAAGAAGCTAATGAGCTGTGATTGTCCCAAAATCCTACAGGTACAACAATTTACCATTAAAAAATTCCCACATAGTGCTTGTCAGAAGTCGCAATTTAGCACTTCCTGCTTACCATTTTATCTTGAGTATTAGGTCAGAGCTAATAGTTTACAGCACTGACTAATATCCATCCAAGTCATTCATATGTAGCTCAGTGGGGCAAATACACTAGTGTGATATAATGGAATTTTATATCATACAAAGAAGCTTGAATAGATATGCAAACGATTTGTTATTTCTTACAGCACTATACTCAGCCTGGATTCTAATCAATGTGTTAAGATAAAAGTCCAAAGTAAACAATCTGAAAAAAATGGATACAAAATACTCCTTTTCTTAACTGGCAAGAGTAAAGGTGGGAAATCAAGTTTCCAGTCTTGCAAAGATAATCAGAGATTTGTATTGGAAACAACTAAATTTCTATTAATTTTATAGAAAAACTAGGACAAATACGTACAACAAACAGAACATTTTTCTTTTTTTTTTCCTTTTTCTACTGTTACTATACCGAAGTTTGTTGTCTGTCAGCTTAATTATTAGTTCAGTTCAACTATTACAAGTTTTTCTGCCATTTAAATTGCTCTAGATCAATTACCTTTCTTTTTAAACTCGGCATACTGATCCATAAATGAGGTAATGAAGTAAGTTTGCCTTAGGGAATAGAGCTATTTTGTTTATCATACTATTTTGTCCCTACTGGACATCAAAAACTCCCTGATAGAAAAACTTACTTTGAATGTTAAAGATTTTTCCAGCAGTAAATCCAAAGTCACCTTAAAAACACACTGTAAACCAGGCACAGAACTTAAAAAGCCTACTTCCTACTTTTAACAGGGGATGAAAGCAGCTATATTAATATTATACACCTTTTCAACTACAGATATTCAGTCTTAACTTACAATATAAACTTGATTTTTTAAACTCAAAATTATATTTCAGTTGATAGTTTTATGTTTTGTCTTGCTTTTTACTCTTTCACATTTTCAAAATTGTTTTCTGTTAATAAAAACAATAAAATTATTAGAATAAAAATTAAAGCTAAAATGATTAAGTACAAAAAAAGAAAAGCAGACTTAACAAAAATGACACATTGGGAATTCGTGTTGAATATACCATCAATAGAGAAGATCAGTCTTTTCCAACTGACTGCAATATAAAAGAGCAATAAGTAATAAACCAATCTACATTTTAATTATTGTACATCTCAAAACAAACCTTGTTCATCAAAATAAGATTAAGTAATACTGAAATCTTTTTGGTTTACATAATCATAAAAATATATTCAAGAAAATTTTCAAGATTATGTATATTAAAACATACTATTTATACATAGATAGATATGTAATACATATATATTTTCAATAAAGGTCAGCTTCCTGCCAAACATTTCTTCAAAAGAAATTAAATGGTCTTAAAATCTTATAATGAATCAAACAGAGATCAAACAGCATCCAATAATTCCACACAGGCAGAATTTAAATGTTTTATTTCTATCATGTACTACAACAAGTATGTATAAAGTCTATTATATTTTCCTTACTACATCACTAAGGACTAGTTAGATATCTTACCAACACGTAGTATTAAATAATAAAGAAAAGCAGTGTTTACAAAAATTAGACATCTTTGACTCCTGAAATCAAATTTTTCTAAAAATTACAATTCTCACTTGTCTATGGCTTATAACTTCTTACGTGCTACTGCCTATTAGAATGAAATCTCAAACTCTGGGCTGCAGAATACTTTCTGATCATCACTAAACCTCAATATACAAATCTCAAAGGAACCTATGGAGAACTCAAAATTAAGTTAATTAATTAAATGTAGTTTATTTTAGTTAAGTTTAAACTTAAATAAATTTTGATGCAATCTTTTTGTCACTACAACCATTCATTATGCAAGATGACTTCCTGAATTAGCAAATGGCTTGTTCTATGGAACATACCGGATTTGTATTAGTTTTGAATCCTTCTTCTGATGCTTTATACATCAAATTTAGAGTTAGTATTTTAACTAAAGGAAAGTCACTATTTTATGCTATAGCAATTGGTGACACAGGCAACTCTACTTTCTTAAAATTCATAAAACAAAGGATAGGAACAATGGAATTTTTTTATGCTTTACTTTATTAAAAACAAATCTAACATACCAAAATGCAATATAATAGAACTATGCCCATCTCACAGTTCAAGTTGGAAATAAATCAATCAAAATTACTTTTATACTATATGCTATCACCAGAATCCTGAAATACTAAAAATGCAAGGTGAATACAGAGACATTTTATTGAAGAGAAATTAGTGTTAAAAACACTTGTGCACAACCATTCCAGTTAAAATACTGTTTCCATCTAAATGGAAACCAAAGGTTTTTTTAGTATAGTTTTTTTTATAGGTCTTTATAGTATATGTCTACCAAAGCTTACAGTTTTATCTCTAGGTGTCTGTCAACATTCCTTTAAAATGTTTATGATGGCTGCATATTAATACCTGTAGCTGCTGGAAAGAACCAATTTTTAGCTAAATTCAAATCTACAGTGATTTGAATAGATTCAGTTTGAATTATTAAGTATCTTGTCAGTGAATCATGTCAGCAATTACGTTGGCAATACAACTAGTCTGTTTCCATGGCATGTCATTCACGAGACTCCTAGAGTCTTTGGGAACTGTTGTTAAAATGAGTAGTGGTTAAACAACACAATATAGTAGTTTAGTCACAGCTATTTTAAGCAGAATTAAATGGGAAAAAAAAATCAGCAAGAAATAAGATGTCCTTCCTTGAGGGAATCAAGATGTGAGAAGAAGGCTAGAGGGACAGAAGATATGGAAACAATGCTGGAAACTAAAGCTTGGAAAGCCACTCTCTGCAACATGAATAAACACAATTTATTCCTGAAAAAGGGTAGAGGATTTGGAAGCCTCTGTGAGTAAAATGTCTGCACAAATTTATGCATAAAACGAAAGTAAGACATTACGAAGAACAATTTGGAGCATGTTCATCAGTGTTTTTTAGATAGAGAGGATAAAATTTGTTTTCATTTGAAAAATGCATTTGCTACTCTGCTGACTTATTTATAAGCCTGGTAGCCTGGTTGCCTGCTTCTCAACAACATTCACATTTCATGTAATAAATTGGGATTGTATATGTAGATTCAATACCCAACAAACTAGTGCAAGGAACAGATTTTTCTTCTCCTTTGACCATTTCACTCTCGTGCAGCATTAATCCACTCTTTCAGAGACTGTATGTAAAATTAAGCCCTCAGGCCTTAGAATGTAGAGGATTTCTGGCTCTCATTGTGTTGATGACTCTTGCCAGTGAGTTAGTGACATTATTTAGTTTTTGTTAAATGTTCCTCCCCTTCCTGTACACACATACACACTTGATTCTTAGAGCTGCGCAAGTTCCCATGAGAATAGACCAATATTTTCTCCAGATTACTGTTATAAATACCAGAAGAAAGGCAGGTATGTTTCAATAAAACCTTACTATTTCCTCTTCATATTGCCAGCTGAAAAGAAAACATAAGTATATAAAGAAATGTACTGCAAAAGCCTTAATAGGCTGAAATCAGATTTCAATCATTAGCTTGAAAGTACCCCTTGAGTATCTCTAGAGGTTTAATAAATAGGTAGTTTAGTTTACCCCTCTTCCTTGATAAATCCCATTTTGCTTGCAAATCTGCCATTGCTTGGAACAAAGGTTTCAGTTTTTGCACTCAAATAATGTCCACGTCCATTTGTTATTCAGGGTTCACCAAGTACAGTTGTACTCACAAATTAGTTGCTTTATTTTCTCAAGGTTTGTCTGGTATCTCCCATCGGAATGGGCACAATCCATTTTCCTTGACTAAAATCATTTCACCAGAACAAATTACCCCAGCTGATTCTCAGTTCCTTAAACATTTAGAAATTCATACACAAACTTGGAAGACCTGTATTATCATCTTCCTAAAAATATACTACTGTTAATGGGTAAACTAAAAGCCACCCATCTTATTCAATTACTTTAATAGATGATACACCATAATTTGGAAAACACAAAGAGTTTTTGGAATGGCCATCCTGTCTTTTTCCTTTTACACCCAGCCCACTGCCGTATGACTCCGGTGACTTTTTTTTGCACCTGCTAAGCGACTTGGCAGAACACAGAGAAAAAAGGCAAGTTGTATTTTCTGAAATAATGCTGATGGCTCAGTCTTGGTCCTGTGAGACTTAGGAACATACGAAGCATATGTTCAAAGGAAGAAGCAGCCCCAAAATTGAATCAGTGTACCATACTTCCATTAACCATTACAGTCTCAGATGATAAAGCAAGAAATTAATCACAAAAGAAGACTAAATCTTCTCATTCAGAATGTAACCTATAGGTTGTCTAAGTGTCTTTGAAATGATAACATGGATTGACACAGACAAACCTCAGTACCAATGTGACAGCTTTTCTCTGTGCTCTGATAGGTAGCAGGAAGAGTACTGTTTCATTTAATACAGTCAACATAGTCAATTACAGCTTATATAGTCAATTAAATCCAATCAGCTCAAGTGTATTTGTTGTGTTACTGCTTTATAGAATGTGATTTATATGGATACTTTCTAACCATGTCATAGAATTGCTCTGATACGAAAAGTTTTAGAACAATTTGTATGTATGAATATGAGGAAACCATAAATCTCTTCAGTAATCTACATTCTAAAATCAGTTGCTGGCTTGTTATTAGTCAAGACTTACTTGCATCATAAATGTTTAAACAAATCCTGAAAAGTGTAACAGTAAGACATAAAAGCTCTCCAAAACACTGTTTAGAGCAAGTAACATGCAGAACTTTTGCTTTGAAACTAGCAAGTTAATGCTTCACTGTTAAAGCATAATATTTTTCACTAGTGTTTACAGTGGAATTCTACTCTGAAAAACGACTGTGTAAAAATGACACGTCTTTAATGAACAAAGCTGTTCTAGAGTGTGATCTCTGTATATCAGAGACAGACCTCTTCTTTAACTGAGAAACACACTTTTACTAGTTCTTACTCTAATTAGGCAGGAAAAACAACATAGTAGAGGGAAAGTGAGATAGTTTTTATTCCCTTCTCAGACTCTATACACTGATTGTTACATCTAATTAGTTACTTATGCTGAGCCATGAAAATGAAATAAATGGGAACACACAAGACACAAAGTATCTAAGGATATGGTTTCTCTAAATGGAAATGCTCCAGGGTTCGGGTGGTGTAAAAAATTTAAAAAAAAAAAAAAGAGAGAGAGAGAGAGAGAAAGAAAAAAGCTAAGAATTGTTGAGTTGCCAATGAAAAATATTTTTATAGATTTCACAGCTTTTTTATTTCTTAATAGTACTTTGGTCATGAACGTTCTCTGCCCAGAAAAGAAAGGAAACCCACATTTTTCACAGACAGCTCTGACTTTTTGTTTTTGTTCATTCTAAGTAATTTCATCTTCAGTTTTTGGAAGGGCTCACACTGTTTATTCTTGTATTGTGTTGACAAAGAAAAAAACCCTCCTTTTTGTTAAATCTCTGTTCTTGAGAAAACATACATTTGTTTTAAATTTTAACAACAATTAGAGATTTAGCAAAGGATTTCTCAATGAAAAAACCTAAAACTTTGCCAATTTACATAAAAAAATTCCTCTCAAACAAATACCTCAACAAATACAATGAGCTACACATGATATATCACCATTTTCAAGATTATGCAGTAAGGATTATTCCTACACCTCATGGTAAAAATATCAGTTAATGACTGACATTCCCAGAACTCTACATATTTGTATAAGATATATATATGGAGCTCAATTATCTTTCTAATTTTAAAAAAACTCTAAATATACAGTTTTAAGAGGAAACATAGCAAAAGCAGTTGGGAGGAAATTTGACTATGGGGGTATACAGAACAACTTTTTCTATATATTTTTTAATGTTTAGTTACTTAACAATTGGTATTTGAGTAGTCGGGAAAGAAATACAACCTTGTAGCCAGTAATTTTGGAGTACAAAACTATTGGTATAGCACATCATTAAAATATACCTATCTATACTGCAACACATAGAGATTAAAGAAAATATTATCTGCATATTACTTGTATATAGATCTACCCATGGCTTAAAATCCACATAACATTTTAGTTAATTCACTTCAAGGTTGATAATTTAAATATTTTCTGTGAAACATATATAATTTTGGATAAGATATGAAACGCAGCTTCTGATGTAACAACACCTGCAATCACTTGTAAAGATTGATCTGTGATTCTTTGAACAACTACCATTTCTACAAGGAAATATTATGAAGAGGTCCTCAATCTCGGGTAAAAATTTTACACTTAAGGAAAAGCTAAATAGACACCAAGCACATAGCTATTTGATTACACATGAAAAATTAAGATATTATTAATCTAATAGCTTAACTAGTTAAAATAGAAGAGTAAAAAAATATCTATTTACGAAAAGAAAACCTAGAGATCAAGTTGTATATCCTGTATTAGGAATCTTAATACTTAAGCATTTGACTATATCAGTTACGTATTTAGAATGGCTCAGAATGCATCTTCCGTAATAGCTTTCTTCCTTCCTTAATATTTTATAGCCATACTTAAAAGACGGACTGCTATTTTTAAACAATGCATATTCATACAACGAGTGAAGTTGCTAAAAGCTGTGTTTCATTATAAAATGAAAATTACTGGGAGCTTAGGGAAATTATTACAGCAAGTGCGAGAGAAGACAGAAAGCTTGATACAATTCACATGTCCAGCCTTTATCATACTTGTATTTATACTATCTGAAGGTCTGATTAATGTCAAAAAGGACTGACAGTATAACTGCACAAGTCGTGTAAATTATCTACCAGAAAGAGCAAAGTAATGCCATCAAACCATTCAATTTTGAATTCACTCTGGAATTTATGCTTGTATTTCTAGACTGGTATAATGAGAAGGAGATGCTAAATCAGTTTTACTTCTTTTTCCTTCTCCCACTTTTTTTAACGTAGTGAAATAATTAGTACGATACACTTCTTTTCATCTTTTTTTCCTTGTCCTGTCTGGAAGAAACAGTATCTAACCAAGATCAACTTCAAAAAAACAAGTAGGTAAATAAACAGTGTATGAGAAGCTACTATACTCACTATAAATGGGTATTTCTAAGGAAAAATGATTTTTTGAGAAATGCATTGTTTCCTACTCTTGTCTGCTGTTATTTCTAGTGTTTTATTTGTTAGAAAAAATTCAAAACCAGCAAACTGTTCTTCTCAGAATACAGAAAATCAATAAAAAACTGAAGTTATTAACATAATATCTACTCTACTGCAAAAACATTCCAATCAAGCATGCCATTTTCATAGTGAGTGTTTAAATCAACATATTGATACATTTTCTTGTATGTTTATAAGTTCCTAATATTCTTCCAATGCATTGTTCCAGTTTCAGTCAAAATGATTCATGATGTAGCTAGTAACATGTTCTTCATGCCTCTTCAGAATCAGTTTGCATTTATTACACATTTTGAATTCTTCCTTTCTATAGACTTAGTCTGCATTCAGAATTAAGAAACATGTATTAACATCTTCAGCTACCCTTCAGCTACCCTTCTCCTCCCTCTGCACAGTATTGTCAGTTGTATTACCTCTTTTCTTTGCTCCCTGAATCCATTTCCTAGCAACTCCCAGTGCTGGTTTTGTCTTCATCTTTCCTATTTCAACTTCTATGCATATTCAACTGTATAGCATGAGAACTGTGTCACTGAAAGGACTTACATTCATTACAGGCTTGTCGCCCTTACCTATTATAACACCATAAATTGATTCTTTACCTAAACTAAATCCTGTTCTTTAGTAATCTGATCCTTTATATATGTTATCTGTCTTTTCTTCCTCTTCTTCAACAGTAGCCAGCCTGCTACCCTTCCAATTGGAAAGCCTGAGTGTCTGTCTCCTACAAGAAGTGCCTATCAAACAAGTGCAAGCTTTTGATCAATGCATTTGTACATATTGAGTGCATATTGAGTTTATAAAGACAATAAATAAAAAATAGTTGTTGCGTTGATTCTTTTTGTTTGCTTGTTTTTTTTAAATTTGTTTTACTTTTTAAATATATGTATCATATTTAATAAAAAAAAATCCACAACTGGAACTTATTAAGTAAGTCTGCTGACAATGGAATATAGTGGGAGCGGGACTTGAATCAGCTTATTCTTTCAGACTAGTGCTAAGCTTTCGGTGACCATGTAAGTATAAAAGTAACAAACATATCTACACTTTTGTCACTACAGGAAGAATATGAATAGCCATGCAAAGCAGACCTATGACACAAGGACTCTGTAGCTGTATTCTGACCAGGACTACGTATTTCAAGGGGCTACACTGTACGAGACACAAACTACCCTTTGCATTACTGACTGCATGCAGTCCTGTATTCTTCTAAGATTCCGCATTTCTTCTTCCAGCTGTTGTGGACATCGGTTTTTTCCCTAACATTCTCTTCTCTTTTCCATGCTCCTCACAGAGAAATTTCCAGGTTGCTGTAAAGTTTGCTTTCTTCGTACTGATGGCCTTGTGTCTAATCAGTAAATGTTTCTGTAAAATTATATTTATCCAGGTTTCATTTCCTGCACATATACGTAACCTAAGCCTCAGTCCTGTCCCAGTTAATAACTACCATCCATTCACTTTAGATTACTCAAATAACTTTCTTGAAGAACTCTGTTAATACAATGCAGAGCTCACAACAGCTCATTTCTAGTCCTTGTTTTTCTACAGCTGTCTTATTTACATGAAACTTTATTCAGATGAACACTCTTATTAAGAGTAATTCCCCCCATCTTGGTAACTTCTTACGAAACATCCAGATTGAAACCTTGATGTGTTCTTGATATTTCTTAGTAATCTCCCAAAATCCTGCAAACATTATGAATTCTAATATATGGAAAAATATGTCTCTAATAATGTTCATTGTATTCCACAGCATACTGCACATTTATGGATCCTGTTACATCAACTTTAGCACCTGTTAATTGATGTACTCTACTGTGGCATCATTTCGCCTGCAGAGAAATCTCAATGGAATCTAAATCCTTTTTCAATCTTATATATATATATAAAGCAGAAAATTACTAATGACTTGCCACAGGCGCATTTGCTAAGCAATGTCACTTCTTGAGATAAATGACAGCACCTCTAAAAAACTAGACTCAATATTACTTAATAAACCATTAATAACACGCGCTTAAAGGGGTAAATTTCAGGTTAGTAAGAAAAAATATTAATAGTAGATAATTTAGCATTTTATGTAGTTTTTACATGTTTGACAGGTAAGTCATAAAATTCCCACTAATACTAAAGTTCCTGTTCATTTGAATGAATGTTTCATAAAATAATAGAACCACAAAAACATTCCACTGAAAAAAAACTAATACCGACTTGCATGTTATCCCAGGTAGCAGTGAGAAGGGAATACCAAACCCATTAGACTTTCACAACTAAGTAGTGAACAGCAGCTACAAAAGGCCAGGTAACATCCAGTAAGTGTCATTCCATGCAGAAAGGGAGAGATCCTTGCAGAAAGTGACTGTGTATCAAGCCTTCCTAAATGTAAGATGGCTTATGATAAGAAAAATAAATCTTACACATTTTGTAAAAAAAAGGGGCAGCCAGCTAAAGTGAGATCTACCTGTAAATTACAAGACAAAGTGATACTTTCGTGGACAATTTAATTGGTAAAATCTCTACATATTATTAAACCTTGTTAAACATTTAAATTCTGCAGAACGGAATGAGGCAATTCAGCATGCAACACCAATAAATGTAAATGATATGTTGCATATAAATTCTGTGAGGCCAAGCTAATTAAATAATGAAACTACACCATATGTTAAAAATCCATTTCAAACTTTTGTTGAACTAGGGCCATGAACAATTAACATACAGAATCCACAACAGCCTTTCGTATCACAAACACTGTAGTTCTTTATTCTGTTTCTCAGTTGCAGTTGGTACCTCAGTCTTCAGACAGCTATGTCTGTAGCGATAAAAAAATACTAACAACTATGCTTTGTAGCGTTGTTCAAAAGACTATATCCAAGGAGAAAAATACTAAATTACTGCTATTCAAATATATTAAAATACAATATACAAAAATATAGAGCAGTATTTAAAATGCTATTTTATTTAATCACTTTTTTTGATGACAATACTTTGAAGAAGTTACAGTGTTTCTAATTTTCCAGGGAAATGATATGAGTCCTTACTTTTACCAATTTATACAATCATTTGGCATGTAAAACGTGAAAACAATGCAAAAATGGCTGAAAACAATGTGAAGATGACGTTTTAGTGACAAAAACTACACAGGCAGTATGGATCCAATAAGAAAACTGCCCGCAGTAGAGAGCAAGTTGTCTCTGATCTTGGGAGAATGTTTTTGGACACCTAACAGCTTTTTTATTACTGTGGCTGATTAAAATGAAAAGCCTTACTACTAAAATGTTCTTTTTGATGAGTTTTTTTGCCATGAACTATAGACCTTGCAGTCCAGTGGGATACAAATCCTTTGATCCTGTGCAGTCACATAAATTTAAAGTCGTAAAACAACATTGAATTTGATTTTATTAGTGTGGCTGACGTTGCCAGAATCGTAATGCAACCTTGGTTTTCTACTCTTTTCTTCCTTTTCTTTTGTGGAGGGGGTGGAGTGGAAAGGAGAGCTTACTGTCAACATTGCTTCACAGAATAAAGAACTAATTTCTTTGGCAACCAGACTCCAAGATTAAGCTGTTATAACAAAGGTTTGTACCTACACAGGAAAGTAAAAATATATACACCACACTCTTCTAAGCTGCAAACAGTGATTTGGCTGAAGCAAAAGTCAGCAAAAAGCAGCTAAGTACAGCACACAGAAAAGAGTAAGCAAAGATAAAGTTATATACTATAGAATGATAATGGGCAACAATGAATATTACTTTTCAATAGGAAATACTCAGCCAAATAATGCTATGAGAATAAAACAAAGTCAGTCTACACTTTCAGAAATTGAAGATTTTCATTCTGTATGAACAGAATTCTTGTCTAAAAATTCTATTAATACCTACACTGAGAAGATGACTAGCCCCTCCATCAGTATATAGTGAGTTTACACATGCAATGAAAACAGCTACAAGATTCTGAGGTGTAGCAAGCCATTCACTTCCTTACTATTGAGGGAATTTAATTTTCTGAGGCCTTTTGTACACCAGATATCAAAATAACAAACGAGGTTGGATTTTACTTTAAGGAACAGAGTCACTTCTGATGCTTACAACTATTACGTTCCTTGTGTTACAGAGAGGGACCTCAACACATTAAAACAAATGGATTGCTTCCTGAAACAGTCCTTCCTTCAACATAAAATACATTATACTATAAAAACCCACTATCTTATTCTTAATAGCAAAGGAAATAAGATTGCAATCATTCTAGGATACATATTCTGGGGGAAATTGTCCATTTATAAGTAAATCTGTATTATGATGCCCAGATCCAAGTCTCTGCAACCTACAGTTTTCTGCCTTAACTTCTAGACTACTTCTTTACCCCTCCAGCTTGCCAGTCTCATCCTACTAACTCTACTCACCATTTTCTACCTAAAGCTCCACCTCCGACACCTCCATACGTCTTTCCACTTGTTGCAGCATGCTTCATATTCCAGTAGCTCTTCTTTCTCATTGCCTCATCATCAAAAAGGGGGCCAGGAGACAGGCTCCTACCTTTGTGTTTCAAACTATCCTTGGAAGGGTGACCCCCACCTACAAGAGCAACTTGCCGTAATCAGTTGAACTTAGTTTTGCCCCAGTGTTATTTTGTAACAACTTTGGCGGCTTTGGTATCTTTGACAGCACTATGGAAATGGCACATTATAAATTTGATCAGCACCAGAAGATGCATTAGGTACCACGAACACTAGATTTGAAAAGTCAACAGCTGCCAAAATCCAAAGTCTTCCTTACTAAATATGAGATTTTTGTTTCAAAAGTTTTAATATCAGACAGATTTTCCCTCTATCAGTAAAATATTCACTCTTGTCTAATTTCTCCCTGTTCTAAAGCCAGGAATATTAGAGCCAGAATTTTTAAACAACAGGAAATTATGTATTTCATTCAGAGAAATGGCTTACAATTATTAGATTCAAACAAACATCCAGTAGTAAATTTCAAAAAGGAGAAAATTTTGGCAAGGAGGCATGGGGTATAGGTTTCAAAATCAAAGTAGTAAGATAATATTGATACTACTTAATTTTTAGTGGCTTTTATAATTCCACAAACATATTTCTCTTCATTTATCTTGCAGACAATCATCTGCTATGTTACAGAGTTCTTCCAATTCTGCCAAAGTAAATGTCATCATGTTCACAGTATGTATTCTATGCTATTCTCCTGAGTGCATAACGTATTTACTCAAGGTGATAGGATAAACTAATTTTCACAAACTATGATAACTTGCAGAGTCTTATAACAAGTATTATAACAAATATTTTAGGAAGAGTTCCATTTTAGGCCTAATTAAGCAGAGTTTTTTTTTTTCAATGTGTCTAAAACTGAGCAGCAGCTTAGTCTTGCTGAAGTTTTACCTTATTGATTTCTACCCACATTTTAACTATATAACACTATATCCATGTCTGTGTGCTGAAACAGAATTAAAAAGATTTTCACTGTGTTCAATATACACTGTGTGAAATAAACAGGAGAATCCTTGGATCGACATGTGGAATTAACAGCATTCTGCAGATGACATGAAGTCTAAACAATCCCAGTTCTTACAGTCAAATTGTGTTGATCAAAATAATAGAGTGGCAATATAAGATGTGGCAAGTAGCAGTGCAAAAACCCAACACAATGAAATAAAAGTTTCTCCCTGGATATTCAAGGTATCTGATACGAAAACAAAGACAGTGTACACGTATGATTAAAGGAAAATAATGATGACAAGCACTCATGCATCAAAAATATGGAAAACAGGAAGTCATTGGTGAAGAAGGGGGAGAATTTTTCTTAATGTAAGCATTAGAGCAGAGATACTCAAAACTTCATCAAAAATTTGATTATAGAGTATAACATGAATATAGGTATTATAATATGCAAGTTTTTAAAACATAATTCAGCACTGAACTGTGGAATATCTTCATACACCATGAAGCATTGTTTTATTGCTCTTGTCTTTTGCTATCATTCTCTAGTCAGCTACTCCACCTTCTCTAGCACTGGCCATGCAAATTACAGGGTGATTTTTCTCCTGCTGGGATTTTTCTGTTTCAGGAAACACATACTTTAAAGAGAACCTTGCTCCCATTGACTGCAAGCTACAGGAGTATTAAAATGGATGTTTTAATACAATTTCATAGGACTCCAGTCTCTTCTTTCTCCTATTCTTCATGCTTTTCTTTATCTTTATATACTCACTGCCTTGCACCACCAAGAGGCTCTGCACTTAACAGGAGGAATTTCTTCATGAGGACAAAGCAGCCAAGAAGAAGATTCATAAAGAGACACAGTGGTGAAGCCGTACATTTAACAGCTAAGCAGAAAAGACTGAAACATTTCAAGTTAGGCAAGACTAGTATCAATAATTAACCACAAGCTGGGAGACCTTCATCAGTAACACCACATGAAATGCTTAAAAGCCTGAACAGCTCATTAGGAAAGGCTGACTAATAAACCCTTGCTGACCTTGGCTGCCTCTTTGAGCTGCAACTACACTTTATCGGACAGAAGCATACATGATACAGTCTATTTGTGCACGCTGGGATGTGAAAATTCAGTGAAGAACACACAAAGCAGCTAGCCTGCATTTCATCTCATATAGGTAAAAATTAACAGTCTCAGCATCCTGAAACACTTTTTTATTACCAAAAGTCAGCGTATTATCCACTTCTTAAATGTTGTTTTGCTAACTACTGGTCTCCATATTTTAATAGACCTCATAACATAATGACTACTGGGAAACTGGAAATCCCTATCCTATGCCAGAATTCCCAGATGCGTACACAAAATGGGAGGGTGGGGGGAAGAGAGGACACACACGACACACAAACCACTCAAACTTCTTTTTTCCAGAAAGGAAATAAAAAGTTCTCTACCCAAGAAAATCTAGGTCAGAAGGTTTTCAATTGAGTCTCTTAAAAAAAAATTCCACTTTGTTGTAAAAGACTATCTACAAAAGAGAAGATTTAGACAAATTCAAATATTTGAAAATGTTTTAATTTGGTGTTAAAACATTAATTTCTGATGTTCTTTCTGAAGCTGAAATTAAATTTCACTGTTATATACAAGTAAAACACATTTTAAGTTATTGAAATAAAAGTGAAATCATCCACTTCTATAAAAGAGATTTTTTGACAAGCATTCTGGCACAAAGTAGCTTTTACCAGTATCCACCTTTGCCTTCTGTAGTTGAATTACAAGTTTCAAAATGCAGCAAAGAGAAGCAGCACCTTTTGTTACATTTATAATTAAAGAGGAATGGAAGCAGAGTGACGGTGAGGGAAAGCAAAAGTGAAAAGACAAAGGGCCAGGGAAGGACTTGTGAAGCATGAAACATGCAAAAACAGATTTGTAAAGGAATGAAAAGGTCATCGCATAGGTAAAGGTTTATTACTTCACTCAGTAACTGAGAAAATGTTTTTATGCTTTTGTGGTCTCAGTACAAAATAAAAATGAGTAATTTTGAAATTATCAGGCAATTTTGACTTGTGCTATGACTCTCCCTTTCACGTTCCTTTTTGCTCCACTTTTCAATCTTTTTTTTGTGGCACTTTGAAGCATGGTCTTTAATCTCAATTTATGATATGAAATTGTTTTCCAAGTCAAGCAAGGTCTTCCGTGATAAGGAAACTACTTTCTACCCACTTCTACATTTTAAGGTGTACAAGGCTCTTGAAACCTTAACAAAAATGAAGAAATGCAAACATTATTAAGGAGAGCACAAAGGTCACTATGAACACCCCATGATGAATTCTTCTCTAACTGAGGCCATTCTGTTCTGTTCTTTCATAATGTTACGGAGAGTTATACATCAACTGTATTACTGTTCACTACTTTTTAGGCTTCAATATGTTCACACTGTGTTAGAAGCAACTACAGGTATCCTTCTAAAATTTGAAGTAGGAAACTTGAAGATATGTAGAAATATAATATTATTGTGTAATATTTATTGTGTAATTTACAAGATATCTGTATTTCTTATTTTATTGTTATCAAACATATCTTATTATTCTTATAGAGTATATGATATAATGTGCATCAGATGATATATGGTAATATTATTTAAAAATGTAATTAATGGCTGAAGACAGTATTATTCTCAGTTTGAGAACTTGTAAAAGATGTAGTGAGTTGGTGGAAGCCTAATAACCATCAGGGAGCAAGATCCATGCATAGCATACAGAGCTATTAGGACAGCTAAAGACTTTGATTCCATCTTCCAAAAGCAATATTAAACTTCCACGCAACTGAAAATGAAAATTTGGTAGCCTTGTGCTAAAGGAATAAGGAGAAATTAGAGAAAAGAACCTAACTTTTTAATTCATTTGGTAAAATGAATTTGTACAAAAAAATTTAAAAGTATGCTGCACCTTTGTGCAGCTATTTGTTGGATTAACTATTAAGTACAGCAATCAGAATATTGCCTTCTAGTTAATTCCTTCCTTTGAGAAGTCAGTAGTCCATTTACAATATTGGATTTAATGTTAAATTGTTGTCATCTACTTAATTGGTTATTAGATACCGCAGACTTGGTTCTATACAGGAAAACACTATTAAGATGATAACTACTGCTTTCCTATTAAGCAATTTCAAATCTAGTTCCATAATGTGCAATCTAATTTGTGACATAAAACTAAGACTCTGCCAGATCCACAGACAGTGAGCAGGACGTTACCATCACACCCCCCCCGGATTTTGAAGGCAGAATGACATCTGCGCACATAGAGAGGCTGTGAGTCCTGTACACAGCACGGGTCAGGCCTCCTCTTGAATACTGTGTACAGTTCTGGACCCCTCAGTTTGGGAAAGATGTCAGGATGCTGGAGTGTGTCCAGAGTAGGGCAACGAAGATGGTGAAGGGGCTGGAGCACAAGCCCTATGAGGAGCGACTGAGGGAGTTGGGGCTGTTTAGTCTGAAGAAGAGGAGGCTCAGGCGAGACCTCATTGCTCTCTACAACTACCTAAAAGGAGGTTGTAGACAGGCAGGGATTGGTCTCTTCTCTCAGGTGACCAGTGACAGAACTAGAGGGCATGGACTCAAGCTTCATCAGGGAAAGTTTAGACTTGATGTTAGGAAAAAGTTCTTCACTGAAAGGGTGATTGGCCATTGGAATGCGCTGCCCAGAGAGGTGGTGGAGTCGCCGACCTTGGAGGTGTTTAAGGGGAGACTGGATGAGGCACTGAGTGCCATGGTTTAGATGATGGTGTTAGTGTTGGTGTTAGTGTTGGGATATAGGTTGGACTCGATGATCTCGGAGGTCCTTTCCAACCTTATGATACTGTGATACTGTGAGTCACTCGGGAACTTCTTCCGCGAGTCTTTGCTGACACCTACCGGCAGGAGCGGGAAGAGTAAAAAAAAATACAACGGAGAACAGAAACAGATTAATATCTTAAAAAGATATATTCAAATTTTTGTAAATAATAGGTGAAAAATTCAAGACGGAACAGCAACTAGGAAATGTATTTAAAGGCAAATGGGTCAAAACTAAGTATTTATCTCAACTCTATTACCGTTTCTAAAGATTATCTTCACGTGGATGATTCACTTGAATTATGTATTTTAATGAACCAATTAAGAGATATTATGAGTTATTCTGATTGCTATGAATATTATATGGTACAGATTCATCAATAATTTACTTGATGTAACAAATGCTGTTATGTTTAATTAATATGCATGCTATATGACTAGAATTTATTTCAGATTACATCAAAAAAATGAACAAAGCTTCAAGTTACTGTGACAACAAGAAGACGGCAACATAAAATAAACACATTACTGTCATTCACCATCCCTATCCAGTGACTGTTTTACATCCTTCAAGACTGCTACATTCCCTGAACTTCAACTGTATACAGAATCAGTACCAACCCTTTCACACTAGTGGTACGGGTAAAGCGCTGGTAGTACTCTGGGTACTCCCCATGGAGTTTATAAGAAATGAAGATAGCAATAACAAATCTTAAAGAACAAAAAATCCTTAGGAATTTCATTCATACAGTCAATAAAAAAATATAACTTTCAGAAGAAATAGTACAAAAGTATAGGACACTTTCTATTGCTAAGGAATAAACAGATCTCTCACAAGCCATTAAACACAAATTTCAAGAAACGTGTTCTGGATAACTTTGTTGGCTTTCACCTTCAGAGGACAGTTCAATAATTTTTTGAGAACCTTCCCCTGCACGCAGCTTCCAGGGCTCCTTAACATTTTTTCAGGCATTTTAGGAATAACAAAGAGTAAGAGCCTCATTCCTAGTTTTTTACAGAGAAGATGTGGTGATCAACTTTTTTCATAAACACAAGATATTCAATTTGGATCAGTTTGCAAAAGAGCTGATTCAGAGAAATTTCTGTCTGTAGGTTCCTTAAGTGCATAATACAAACCTGCATTTAACTCAAGCATTTCCAATATTTGCGATATCAACTACCATATTTTTTGTTATACCCTTAAAGAATAAAATGGAACAAGATATTACATTAAATCACAAGACAATTTTTCTTCCCTACATGTTCCTAAATGAAATTTTATACTGTAAAAGTTCTATATGTACAGCAGTGTGTAGTAATTAATATTTTTTATCTTAAAATACATCTTTTCCTTCCTTCAAAAAAAGAGAAGCCACATGAAAGAGAGTATACAGACTGTCTGACCTTCTCTAATGCATCCCATTTTTACCAGTGCAAATTTTGGTAACATATACTGAATAAAAATCATGTCTCTTTGCTCTTACATTTAAATATTAAAGTCTGAAAGCAATAATTTTTACATGAATCAGAAAACCCAGGAAAAATTCCTTTGAAATTAAAGACAAAATAATAAAGGCTGACAACAGACACATGGAGAAAAAAAACCCTGTTCTTTAAAATGTTTGAACATCAAGGATACAAGAGTAAGAACCTCTTAAAGTAGACAGACTTTGAAAGAGTAGACAAACTAAGTAGACAGATTGTACAGAAATTTTGAAATTACACCCTTTCATTTAGAAAACTAATAAAATTTAGAAGCAAAACTAACAGCTTATGATTTACCAAAGCAGCAGGATCAGCATCTGACTCTCAGATGTCACTGACTATAAAAAATAACACAATGCAAAAATTCATAACTTACGTCGATCTTCTTTGGACAAAGGATATATTAAAAATATATGAATGCAGTACTTTCAGCCTAAATGTTTCTTTGACTACTAGTGTGGCATTACACATGGCATTCTACATGTTCCAGAGAAATAAACAGCTCCAAAATAACTGTACAAACAAAAAGGATGCATCTATGATGGGTCACATTCTAGTACAAGGAATTCATTGTCAAGGACACACAGAAAAAGAACAGGAACACTACTCAGATGGCACAGCATTCAGAAGTCACAGAAGCATGCGATACTATAGTTTATTCATCAGTACTATATACCATAACCTCTGCACAGGAACAGGGGTTCCTGTTCAAGGAAGTCCTTAAAACACTAATTGCTGGAAATCGTATACTAGGACATTTCTCAGTAATTTAGTCACTATGCATCTTTTATGAATCTGATGCCTTACAACAGGTTGGGACAAGGTTCATAAATCAAGCTATTAAGGAAGGGGCATGGAAGCAGTGGTAGTAGAAGCAGCACAGAAGAGACAGTGAAGGGATTCAGACTTGCTAAAAAAAATCCAAATCAAAACAAACTGCACTGTAGAGGAAGAAGGTGCTATCCTTACACTCTGTATTTCTTACACGTGTTTTCTAAGTACCCACAGCTGGTCACTGCTGGAGAAGGACACTTGCTTCAACTGGTCTTTGGTATAGGAAGTTTTTAAGTCCTTCATAAAATTAAAATTCACATTATATCTCAAGAATCATCAGTCTTACAGACAGACTTCTGTGCAAGGACTCCAGTAAAGTATAAGTAATTCCAAAATGGAGTTCCAAATATCTTGTTTGAATTATCTCTTATATACAACAATTATTTTTCTGACATCATGATGTAGACTTTACAGTTTTTTGGTCATTTCCTAAAAGGCCTACAAAACATTCACACCACCTTTTCTGGTTTGCCTTTTGAACTACACAGTATAAGATGAAACAGTACCAAACATGAAAACAATCGCCAAATGTACACAATATAATAAAACATGATCTGCAGGACATTGCTCCTAGAAGTCTATGAAACTTCTCGTAATCATGGGCAGCAAATATTAGAGTTAGAAATGAGCTAAAATGCAATATATACATATGTAAAATGGTGAGATTTTACGGTACTGAAAGTGAACATCACAATTTTACTCTTCTGGAAAAAAAACATTCACAATTTCCTTACTACTAAACAAGATAATATACAAACACAATTAATCACTAAGACATGATGATATTTGAGGAAAAGTCAAATAATCCAGTTAAAAAATAACAATCTGATTTTAAAGAGAATGTTCATATCATTCAAAATTATGAGCAGCAAATAAATGGATATACTTCTCCTCCAGTGTCTTTCAGATGTAAGTCTTACAGAAAACAAAATGTGCAAGACGAACATTCTTTTAATGAAAGATGAAATTGGAGAGATGTGTGATTTTTATGGATGCCTGCCAGTGCCTGTCTCCTCTGCCTCTATTGTTTCCAAGGTTGCTGAAGATATACAAATACATTTTTTTTCTCTCACTGAGACTAAGTGTTCTCTGAAATAGCCTCTGAAAATTAATAAATCCTCCATGCATCCACCTATTCTTGTGTAGGAGAGTTACAATATTCTTTGTAGGAGTTATTATTAAAAATATTTACTTTGCATTATTGTTGTATTTACTTTAAATGCAAGCTTGCATTTCCTAGTGCTGAATTTTAAGACATGCTGCACACAGCAGAGAATCTTTGCCACTGTCCTGTCCATTCCACAAGCTGCTAACACCCTTCCACTCCTGTCTACTCAAAGATCTCATTGAGCTTTTTCAACTCCACATGTTTTACCTCCATTATACCCTGTACTTGTACTGCTCTGATGATTGCTATATGTGATCTACCTAAAGAAATGGGCAATTATCAGACTCCCTGTGCTAGTAAATTTCTTGGGGTTTTTTTCAAATTCTATTTGCCTTAATGATGGCAAAGAAAATACGGAATGTTTCTTACGTGATGACTTTTATACTAAGGATTTAGCATATGGACCTGTATTTGAACATTGAGCAGCTATGCTTAAAAATATATCACAACCGGGGAGAAATGGAAGATGCTGTTATTTTTCTTTTACCTAAGACTGCTCAACAAACTCACTTTAAGTTATACTGCCATTAGAGTTCCTGCTTCCTCTTGTCATATTTCACTTTGCTTAGCAGAGTCCATTGTATCAAGGGAAAGTGAGTGCTAATATTAAACTGTTATTTACGACTTTGACAACTAGATATTTGGTTGAGTTTACACCTACAAAACCAGCCATCAGTAAAGAGTGTTCCATCCAAAATTTCAGAGTCTCACAAATGGAATTACCACGTTTATATTTCAGTGTAAAAATAAAGAAAACTGCTTCTACAGAAGTATGTTTCAGTGAGGAATGGTGAGTAGTTAAATGCCAGTGCCTTCATATAATAAGCAAGTGTAAAATTACTGCACTGCTGAGTTAGAGGGAAGAATTTTAAGAGTGCAACAATAAGCAAAACTACAAAGGGGAAACGTAAAATTACTTTTTGCCATTGTATATGAATGCACGTATGGATTTTATCTAGATTAATTTAAATTGAGTTGGCAGTCAACTGAAAACAACTTTTAGAAAGAAGGAATTAAATTCTTAACATTTGATAAAACGTGTATGCTTAAATCTGTAAAATGCACTAGAGTCAGGGAAAGAAAAAAATCATTACAAATGTATACCTTTAATGTTTCAATTTCTTCTTTGTGTTCCCTCTTTAAATGCAAAATGGCAGCTTGGTACTCTGTAAATACGAAAAAGTACATTCCATTAGAGTCCGAAAACAATGTGCCATCTTCAGCCTAGTACATTTCACACTGGATCCAGAATGCAGATGTAGGCTCTCAAATAAAGGATCTTTCACAATGGTGACAGAAAAGCAAATCTGAACACAGTAATTAGTGTCATTTTCTAAGACCATGTGAGCAGATTTTCCATGGCATTTCTGAGAGCAGAGGATAAAGCAAAGTGGTCTTCTGTGCTGACAGGGGGAAAACGAGAGCAAGATACATCAGACTGACATAAGAAGAGGAAACTTTGGTTTTGCTTAGCTTTGCAGATAAACATAGAGTTGGCAGGATATTATGACATACACATGCAGGCACATACACACATCTGAATTCTAATACATTAAATACAATCATTTAAACTGAACTGTGAACATACAATTAATATACACAGACAAATTGGATAAGAGAGCAATAGAAATACAAATGAAGACCTGGGAAAGAAACCAGCAGCAAGAGATATGAAGAATTCTATCAGATGAAGATTAATTACATTTTTTAAGTACCTTCACAGGGTACTAAATAACTCTTCCATTTAGTGAGAATATAATAAAATCCAAAGGTATAATAAAATTGAAAGCAAGAAACTTAAAGCCAGAGAAATTTAAATCAGAAATAAAAAAAATGAGGAGGCTGGGCGTTGATTACACAGGTTTAGTGACAGCTGGAATGTTCAGGTGTAAATTTATCAAATGGACCTCTAGAACTTGGGTCTCATACTATGGTTTCCCTCAATCCATACCATGGCTACATTTGGCCAGACAAAGAAAGTGAAGGGCTTTCATTACATCTGTAAATCTGATTTAAGAGAAGCCTGTCTTCTGTAAGACATTGCCCAGAAGCTACAGCCTTTGTTAAACAAGCAACTGGAGTTCATTATTAGACAATCAAAGCCCCAGTTCTATCTGCTTCCACATCAAAATTCATCCAAAAGTGTATTTTCAGTTCCCTGGCTTGGCTTCTTCTTCTGTGACCAAAAAAATGGAATCAAATCCTAATTTAAACAAGGACTGAAGGTAGTCTGAAGACTTTAAATTTTACTGTCTACATTCTCTAACGCTAAGGGGTTTGTATGGAACCTGGAACAGTAGAACCAGTAAAACAGCATTGAAACATCAAAGCATGGATCAAAGCATCAGATCAGTAAAATATTCCAGTGTTCAGGTGCTTTCCTGACCCCTCCACCCCTTTTCATTCTTCTTTTCTCTTAAGATCACACAAAGGAAAGAGGAAAGGAAAGATAACCTGATCATCACTCTGAAATCTGTATGATGTGCAAGCTTTTAATGCAAAGCTATGTTTTTCAAATGCAGGTGAAGCTATATGTAAGCAGCTGAATCAATATATAAAATCAAAAGGAAAAGGGATTGATATTGTACAAGACAAAGTAAAAGACAGGTGAGTCCAACGAGTAACAGCATCTATTTGAATTTCTCCTTCCTCTCTAATGGGACTCTACTTAGAGCTTTCCAGCATGAGAAAACTGCTGTTCTGCTGGAATCACAACCAGTTTGTTTTACAGACTTGTTAGTTCCTTTGACTAGTTGATATTCCTTCTGGACACAGGCTCTGCTTACCCATTCACCTGAACTGGTTTTAACAAAACGGCTGCCTCAGGTCCGTAGAAAAAGTTGTGACCTTTCTGGCTAAGTACTTAGTGTGTAGGGCATGAATCTTAGGAACATCCTGACTTGGAGTTCAGCTCTTTCAGATCACCTGACAGCAGAAGCAAACAAAAAGCTTTGAAAATGCTGCTAATAACCAGTTCTTAGTCTGGCTAAAAGAACGATACAGATGTACGGATTTATCTTAACAAAAGATCACTTTCTATGTGGGATTGCCCAATGCTTACAATTCTTTGGGATTTGGGTCAGAGTCATAGTTCACGTATTCTGACATAGACCTGCACTGGCACCAAATGCAGATTCTTCACCCTGTCAACCCATCCCCAAACCTCTTGTTTATTTTATTATCTTGGCATAAATGTTTGTGCAGTCAGACTCCGATGGTAGAAGACCTACGGATGACACCTAACACAGCATAAAAAGTTAAAGAAAAATTAAGTATATGCCATTTTTGTGGCAGATATTTTGCAAAATACTGTCATTTTAATTTAAGTGGGCACATCTTTTTCAATCCTTCTCTTAGCTGAAAGCTCTGAAATAAATTCTAGAGATTGCTTTCTTTAATCTATGTTCTAAAGCAGGGGTAAGATAGAGAGTAGCAATTCTTCTATGGTCTACTTATTCCTTACTAGTTTATAAGAATCAATAAATCTGATTCATTACACTGCTAATGCATAGAAGCAAGTGTATCATAAATTGATATACTGCAATATATTTTATAGATTGTCTACTATGCAATAAACTGACATTCTACAGAGTAAGCCTCTTCTGTTTCTTTCAACCATTGTATTTCTTTCTTAACTAGAAGAAATTATCTATTGGACAGAAGCTGACACCTGGCAAAGTACCTTTTGAATAATTCTTCTCAAGCAAATATTTATTTGTGTGTAAGCTATAATAACAAAGAAATCACATCACAATTTCAGTTTTGCATAATACAAACTAACTCATGTCCATTCTTTTTATACTTTTTGTGAAGTCACCTCAATTTGGTATAATTCTACATGGATAGTTAACATTCCAGGAAAATATCCTGCACACAGGGATGGCAATCTAACTCATTAAAACACTGAATAATTTGACTAGAAAGAATAATCGTATCCATATAATTCCAAAAAATCAGTTTCTGAACAGTCTGGCAACCCAATGATGAAATATAATTATGCAATGGTGCTGGGATCCTGCTGAGAATGGTAAAATAACATCAGCAAATTAAACAATAGTGCTATGTTAATGTCAGGAACTGTACTGTGAACAAAACATAGGTCAGGCTTTATAAACTACTGAGTCCTAAATCCCATATAACTCACAAAACAGATTCATCTACACTATAGAAACAGTCCAGAAATGCTGTAAACTCTAAATTATCAATGAGTGATTTGTCTCAGTTACAAATTAACTATGCCAGTGTTTAAGAAACCCGATATGGCTCTGTGTGCAACCAGCTCACGGTCATTATTAACTCATCCAGCCTTATTAGTTAAGACACATGAACATATGTGGATACTTCTCAGAGCCAGTTGAGACATTCGGGTTGCAACTGAACTGTATGACCTCCTGCTTCCTGATGCTACAATATCTTAAGGGCCTTCAAGACCAACACGGAAATAAAGCCTCTAATCACAAAACCACAGAATGGCTGAAGTTGGAAAGGACCTCTGGAGGTCATCTGGTCCAACACATTCCCTAGAGCTGCTTGCCAAGACCATAACCAGACAGCTTTTAAATGCTTCCACAAATCTCTATGCTCCTCATCCTCTCTGGGCAACCTGTGCCAGCGCTCAGTCACCCTCACAGGGAGAAACTGTTTTCTGATGTCTACCTGGACTCTTCTGTGTTTCAATGCATGCTCACACTGGTCTTGTCACTGGACATCACTGAAAAGAGCCTGGGCCCCTCTTCTTTGTACTACTTTATAGAACCAAGCTGGTCTTGCATCACAAGGTGGCCCTACTGTTTCCCATGACAGTACATCCCCTCGTTTGTGTAATGTTGGGTGGTTGTATTTTCTGAGGTTTTAAAGTCTTTCATTATACTGGATAACAGAAGGCTGATTGTACAAACAGCCTGTGGTACTTGCCCAGTCTCCAACAGCCTGCCAGGAAGTGGCTGCAGGGCACAAGTTAGTTATCCCTAATGTAGATATTTTTTTGAAGGGCTTTTGAAACAAACAGATCAGATACAAATCAGTTGCCAAGTGCTCCTATCCTGAAAAATGACCACAGGCAAATTAGGATTTAATTACTGAGAAAACAACTATGAAGGCTAGTCCTTTACATAAGGCAAACAAGCAAATAAGTAAACAATCTCACTGCATAGATTCAGTTCCAACCAGATCTAACTCTTAATTTTCATTTACTACTTCAAATTTACTACTTTCTCCTTTGTTTTGAGATGACTCCATCCCAAGAAAAATTTAAAAAATGTTGGAATTTGTTGCCCATTTGGGCTTCCATTAGTCAATAAACCACTGCAGCTAAAGCAAGCTTTCATAAAACTAGATGTTTTTTCTAAGACATGAGATAAAGCAGATGTACATTATAAAGTCTTAAATAAATACAAATGTTTGTTACATCTGCTGATAGTTAGCAATGTATTTTTAAAAACCAAGTTAGTGAAAGGTGTTTCAATAAAATACATTTTAAAAAGTAATACAAAAAGTACAAAGTACGTGGATAGAGGCCTCGGTGAAAACTAACAATATACAGTGACAGGACAGTGCAAGATTTCCCTTTTCTATGCTGACGTCAGAAAAATAAATCAGTTAGTAATTGTAAAAAAAAAAAAGCCTCCTTACTGCAAAACTTAAATTTCCGTTCATTCCCATGTTTTGCTATAGTTGGTAGATAAGACAGGTATCTAACAAAGTCTTACTAATCATATGGATTTATCAGACAGACCAAAACTCTACTTGGACTTCATTATCATGAGAACAATAATGATCACAAATGACCCTCCCCTCTGCCACCACTACCACTTTTCTGCACTTTCACCTTTTACATCTATACTTTCTGCCTCCTGCACTTGCGATACTTATTTTGCATCTAATGCAAAACTTACACCAGCATTAAACTGCAAAGATCCTCTCCTCATATAGAAAAATGAGAAATAGATGCCTGTGGTTTAGATCAAATCACTTTTCCTAGTTTTGATTTCAATCCAGATCACTTTCAGGGGAATAGTTATTACCCAGTGAAGGTATCAGAGGGTTATGCAGTCAATCAGATTTTCCAGAAAATCTGGACTAAGGCATAACAGGGGAAAAAATAGCTACATAAGCAAATATCTAGTTTGGGAAGATGAGCTCATTGTAGGTCATTAAAGCAGCAGAATACTGGAAAAAAAAGGAGCTGAAGTTCTTACCAGAAACAGATTCAGCTTCCAGAAGGCAAACCAAAGTTCAGTATATTATGAAAAAAACATCTTACTTTTGGATTACCCATGTCACACATTCTCAATTTAGATTTGGGGGCACAATGCAAAGTCTACAGAAGAGGGAAACTGAGAACTGCCACAGTGCACAGCAGTACAACTGGGAAATAAAAACCATTCAGATTCATAGTGAACAAAATTAACTCTATTGAGATAAGCCAGAAGCATTTTTTTCCTAGTATCCTGTCTCAGTGGCCAAAAAGCAGGTGAAGTAAAAAATCGAAAACCAGCGAAAAGGTAGCAGTACATTTCAAGTACAGTCTTCCAGTAACATGATTTGCAATTCAGGGACTTTCTAAACCAGAGAAGTTGTTTGCATATTTAATATTTTGCAAGTGAACTCTTCCATGAATATTCATTCCTGGTTTAATAATCCTGCAAACAGACAACATCCCGCAGCAAAGAATTAATTGCGCATTACGGAAAGACCCTTCTAGTTATTTTGAAACCTCACCTGTTAAGTTCATTTTATGCCTCCAATTCCTGTGCTGGAAGAAACAGTGAACAACTCTTCACTATTTACACGTTTGCTGTTTCTATGATTTTATCACCTGCCCCCTTGACTGATTCTTCTCCAGCTGAAAGAGTATTAGTCTACATAGGCTTTCCTCATAAGGAACATATTTCATATTGTTGACCAAATTTGCCATCTTTCCCTGAACCTTTGTGTTCTCCTGTACCCTCTCTGAATTAACAAAACTACAGTTTCTCACAAAATTCCAAATGTGGATATTTATATAATGGCATTATGATGATCTTGAAGATTTTATCTTCTATCTTATTCCTAATACTTCCTGCCACTTCAGTTGCATTTTCATCACTACTGAGTTGACATCTTCCAAGATCTATTTTTACATCAAGGTCTTGTTTCTGAAAAGTAATGATCAGGTCAGAGTTTATTATCCTCTACATGCATTTAGGACTTTTTCCTTAGGCGCACATCATAATAGTTCCATATTTTGGATATCCTTTGCCATTTTATTGCATAGTGCCTCAACCTTAAGATTTTTTTTACCTTTTTTTAATTCTCATAAAAAAATGCATTATGATGACATAATGCTAAATTTGCATTCAGATCTTATCCTCACTACTCTTACTAACTTCATATCAGCTGGAGGCTTCCCCTTTTGAAGTCTCACTTTTCCAGTTCATTTATGAATATGTGCAGAGTGTAGAGTTGCAGAGTGTTTGTACCCTCAGCAAGTTTGCCAATGATACAAAAATGGGATGAGTAGCTCATAAGCTAGAGGGTCGTGCTGCTATTCAGAGGAACCACGACAGGCTGGAGGAATGCGCTGACAGAAAACTCATGAAGTTCAACAAGATGAAGTGCAAGTCCTGCACCTGGGGAGGAACAATGCCAGATATCAGTACATGCTGGGGGCCAATTGACTGGAAAGCAGCTCTGCGGAAAAAGACCTGGGGGGCACCAAGGTGAACATGAGCCTGCAACGTGCCCTTGAAGTAAAGACAGCTAACAGCGTGCTGGGCTGTGTTAGGAGCAGTCTTGCCAGCAGGTTGAGGGAGGCAGTCTTTCCTCTCAACCCAGCACTGGTGAGGCCAGGGCTGGTCTCTTAATTACATAAAGAGATATGGAGCTTTTTAAAATCTAGCTCCATATATGCATTCCCATAGTCAGTATACATCAAAAGCTATCACTTATAAAATCATAATTGTCTCTTTTTACTGCTTGAAACATTATTCTTTACCATAGATAAATATAATTATGAATAAAATAAGAAAATCAGGAATTGTTCCCAGAATAAGTAAATTATACACTCCAGCGGCAAGAAAATAGATCTCTGGTTTCTTGAAATTCTGAAATAGGAGACTGAGAAAATGTAAAATCAGCCTTTTCCACTGGGTGGCAGTTTTGTACCCCATTAAAAACATTTTTCTTTTTTTCTTTTTCTGAAGTCAAATTATAATTCACCAGTTTCTGGATATAGATATACTGCTCTTTTATTCTGGATGTAAACTTGTTCTCTTATTAATTTTTTATTTATTTTAATACAGTTTTTTGTCTTATCTTTTACTTCATGATCGACTTATTAAATTTTATTTGATCGTAACATACGTATTTGAAAGTTCTTTGTTCAACTGTATGTTTGTAGAAGGTGCTTGGGAAAATCCCCTTAATCTCTGGAGTGATCATCCAGACTATCATCCTGATCCTATTCTACCATCCATAGATACAGTCAATATTAGAAAGCATCATAACTTTGCTTCCAGTCATATTATATTTGGTTCTGCCTACACACAACTGCAGGGAAAGTTGTTTATTATTTGATATGATTTTAAACAAATATTTTAGCACTTAACATGGCAAAGACAGAACCAGTGGAAATCTGATAACATTCTCCCCTAGCTAACTTCCAGATCTAGTATCCACCTGCTTCATGATTTTAAGAGTATGTTGGCAACGTTTACTAAAAAGATAGATCAGGAAAAGAATTAGGTTGTAAAAGCAAAGATATTTTGTAATATGTTATTCATGATACTACGATATTTTAAATGCTTCAGTTAAAGCATGGAATTAACACCTACACAAAGTAATAGTTGCAAGCAGGATATAAGATTGTGTTTTAACTAAATATCCACTGCAAGGAGGAAGCAACTCTGTGTCCTGTAATTGCATCAGACATAGTATGTAAAGAGATAAGAGAATTATTATGGAAGCACAATGGAAAAGCTGAAGAAACTAAACCAAACATATGAAAACAGCTCAATAATTTAAGATTGACAAGAGGTGAACAAAGGGCTTAAAATGCTCTAGGGAGGCAGAAATGGAATTTGTTTTTAGAAAATCACAGGCATCAATTGTGTGAAAACAATAGAGATCACACATTGTGAAACAGTGGAGAAACACCTACAACTATTTATACATCATATCTGCTGGAGCAAAGAGTGTATTTACAAAGACACTAAAGTACATTAGGGGTTTACATGTACAACAGCAGAAGGCTTTATTTATGTCCTCTTGAATAGCAACTTAAAACCAAAAGTACCTGGAACTCAAAAAGTTGACAGATACCAAAACTTACATATGGGTAAAGAGGTAAGGCAACAGATAAAGGTTGCTTATCCTGATGTAAGCTATACAAAAAGTTCATACTTTTTAACAGTTATTATATTTTATGAGTTTTAAATTTTAACACAGAATAACCTAAAATAAAGGAAGACTTAAAATTGCACTAATTTTTACAGCATTGCCTTTTCTAAAATCTTGTGCCTTGATATCTGAATTTAAATGAGTCTATCAGTATTTACTGTCCCAACTGTTCAGCTTTAGCATTATCCTGATCTCCTATGGTAACCATGGTCTCCAGGCAATACACCTGTAACTTCTGTGGGACTGTTTGCATCTATAGTTTCTACAGAGAAAGCTGAGCAAGAAAATCAAGGTATTAAGGATATTTAATGGATTGTTTAGTTTTCAGCCAACTTCTTTAAAACACACAGAACTCCCAAGTTCTTTATAGTTACAAATTCTGAAGACCTTCAAAACCTGAACTGTATGTCCATAAGATCAGGGAACATTGTTTACTGTGTTGAAGAAGTTGCATAGGCTAGAATTCCCTCACGTCAGAACCCAGCTTCTTAGGGTAGAGAGGAGCGGTAGGATTTTCTTTTTCTGTTTCAAAAAACAGTTCTAAGATGCTGTTTACTTATATGTTCCATCAGAAAGGAGGGGGGAAAAAAGATATTTTTATGGGATGGGCAAATGTAATACCTTGCTCATTTGCCCAGTCTCAAAGCAAGCAGTAAATCACAAGTGGTCTGTAACTGTAAAGACCTAAGTGTCTCTAGGAGTCCTAGACACCCGCACCAGAGACCTGCAAGGCAGGGCCTGCTTTGAGTGAGGGAAACGGTGGCAATTGAATTGTCAGGAAGAGATGAGTCTGTGGGACTAGACTCCAGAAGTCCACTTAATGACAGTTTATATAGACAACAAAACTTTCCTACCCAGAAAGGGTAAGATCATTGATGTTATGTGCAGGGAAATTCTAACAAATTCCAACGTAAGCTGCAAAAATTACTTAAAAATTAATGTAAAAATGTCTGAGTACGGTCTCATTTCTTAAGGTGTATTCACACAGCTGTAATGCATGAGTGGATTCTCATTGTCAAACTTCAAAGGGAACAGGACAGGGCTTCTTTTGGCTTTATTTCTTCTAATATGATGTTCACTTGCATCATCATTCCTGGCAGAATTAAGGACTAACTTGTTCTTCTGTGATGCAATGCATGAAGAATTTATCCTGGTCATAAGGTTTGTTCATTAGTCTTGTGAAATAATCACAATGAATATTTACCAACATCTAGTATTCCTAACTCAACTAGCAAACAAGAATAGAAAAAAAGGAAAAGAAATCTTAATCATTAGAATATTTTAACTCAGCAGATTGCTATACTGTAACTGTTTGATAAGCATGAGAGCAGAAAATTGCTTGACGAGAAAACAAATAATGATCATCCATACACAGTTTAATGACACTTTCTCAACTTACAGAAAAAAGACGACAGGCCAGAGTTACTGAGGTAATACACTGCACTGAAAGAAGGACTCAAAGAAATTCTTTTTCTTCAGAAAGGGTGTTTTAATTACTAGGAAGTTGGTATGTCATCATTTGAGAATGTCTTTAGGTAGTTTTTATTCAAATACTTATTTTAGCAAAAAAGAAAGACTGAAACTTTATGCAAGCTATTGATTATGTAAACTGAATATTAAATAAAGCAGCACATTTAATAAAAGTACGCAGGTTCATCACCTTCATGGCACCAGAATGGAACTAGTCAGTCTTCACCTAAAATACCACAAAAAATCCTGCTATCTCAGCTGTCACAGAAGGATCCTCCAGAAGATGTCACTTTCTCTCATTTCCACATACATAGAAAATATAAATGCTTTCAGACATGTCTTATTTAGTTACATCAGGAACTTCAACAAGCAATTGCAGAAGTGACAAGTCACTGTAGAAAAAAAAGAGTAATGCTATCAGAAAAGCCTCTTTTAAAGTAAACTGAGTTCCAACTTAGCTTCAGTTAGTCATCACACATTCTATTACAATTTGATCATTTGAAAGAGCTGCTTAAAAGGAGTTTAAGTCATGAGAGTTTGTACAAAATAAGTTCCTTAAGCTTCATTTGAAATTCAACAACGGCTAGGGCTCTGTGTGTCCTGCTCTTAGTGGGATAAAAAAACTGAGCAAAAAAAATGCAGGAAGACACAGCAGGCGTTATATCTCAGGTTAATATCATCCATTCTCTTTCTTAAAGCATAGTTAAATATCCTTTTCCTTCAAAAGACATCCCTACTGATTCATTGCTAATGGCATCATCAGTTAGCATCTAATTAGCCCTCACACAGTTTACAATGGGACTTTATTGTATTTCTTTGGCAGTATTAAATGCATTCTTGTTTTGATTAAGGATGAGTACATGGCCAAATACATCAAGGTTATGTAAAAGTAAAAAGCTATTAACCCTTTAATCCTTTCAAACTGGCTAATACTAAACTAGTAAATTGGACAATTCTAGTTCTTGTACAAAAAGCTTCAGTTCCCATTTTTTTTTACACGCAATATTCATTCAAATCAGTAAAAGCATGCTGCTACAATATTTCTCACCATTCACCCTCTTCATGTTGTCTTTTTGCTTAAATTCAGCTGTTACCTATTTTATGTGATACATCTCACAACGGAGGACCATAGCCCACAAATTCAAAAGGAACTTTTCCAGCTAAATTTTCACTACATCTATAGCTTTTGCTTCAAAGATTTTAGAATAAGCACTGTCAGACTATAACTAGCCAAATTATTAGACATATTAGATTATGTCTAAAATGGGTTACGTTTATCTGGAGTTAAAAGGAGGGGGCGGGAGGGAAGAGGGAACAGAAGAAACAGAAGAAACAAAATTCTGACAACAGTTCCTCATCTATATTACAGACCTTCCATAGTCTTTATAAAAATTTTAGTCCTAGCCAGTGACTAAAGACTCTATCATTTTTATTCCATCAAGGAAAAGTAAAGTAAATACTGCCTTTACAGTAAGAAAAGAGACCAAGGACTAGACACAGACGGACAACATGACACTGTTCCACCCACCTGGTGGTCCCTCCGTGTAAAGCTTTAGGAGAGCTAGAGACAAAAGCATAAGTAAGACTGTATTGAAGCTTTACACAGGGAATTTATATTTTTTCACTCATTAAACACGTATCCTAGCAGGGAGCCTGGCAGACTACCTGCTTTTTATTCATTACTACATCCATACACCTCAGTCTGTATTTTCAGCTCCCATTTATACCATTTTGTCATGCAAAAAATTATCAACAGTTTAAGAACTGCTTAATTTCTTAAGCATTCCTAGATATTAGCACTGACCATCAAATCAAATGAAATAGTGAATATTTAAGAAAATCTCTACCAGGTAAAAAATCCCATGGACATTCCCTTAGTAACCACAGGCCTGAGGTAATAACACTTATCATGAAAACATACTTGCAAATATGTCTATAAAGCTCCCAGCTTGATGTACACACAGAATTGCAAGTTAAACGCTATAGAATGATTAAATAATTTATTTTATTAATTCCTTAAGATTTTCAGTTAGAAACAATGGTGCTCACTCATTTTTGTCTTTTCATGTTGCTTAGTAAGGCAAGGAGAGCAAGGTAGATCAGAAAAAACTTAGCCTCTTCTGACAGATTCATTCCATACAATGTGATTAGAAGACACAAGTTTGGGGTGGGAAATTTGGGGTGGGAACACTTTCAATAACTCCTTGTTTTGCTTTTAAAGTTGTTTTTAAAACCTTCTACTTTAAAAAGAAAGACTGTGAAGTAACCCTTGCCAGTGTATGATATATCCCACCAGGCAGTAGAAACAAAGCTTATATTACTAATGAGGAGTAAAGTATGAACATGCTTCACTGTTTTGCAAAGAAATTATACACTACAGCATGCAAGTTTTTCCTTAACGCATAGAAATCCAAACATTAAATAAAATCTGGATGTTTTGTACAACCTACGCAATTTATGCAAATGCTTTATGTATGTTAAATTGTATAATTACACAGGAATTATCTGAATGCAGAGCAGCAATAACATTTACACGTATACACACTACGTGCTTATGTAAATTCTTGTCACGGTACCGAGCAAGCTGCACTGTTCATCACTGTTTCTAAAAGAAAAGGTACAAGCTTTCATGGATAAATCTGGTAACCTGAAAATTTAACCTACAACCTGGGAGATACTGGACACAGTGGGTCACAATGTTTTGAATAACAGTTTTCATTCTCCAAAGTATACACACTTCAATATTATTCAGCATTATTCTACTGGTGCTCAAAACTACTGTGCAAAAACTACCTTTTCTTCTTTGATTATAAAACAACTAGACAACAACTAGAATATTTTTAAATAAAAACTTATACGAAAACCTTTTCCATACACATCTCCATAAATCAGGTCAAACAGGTGAGTTAAGCCTCAAACTTTACAAAAGTAATTCAAGAACCTTCTCTGCCATGACCTTAAAACTTCAAGTAGAAAGTAGAAGCTTTGAAGATAAATGACCTATACAGACACTTCTGTCCAGTACATTCATGTCTGTAAAAAAACTTACATATTAAACTCAGTATGTGGAAGCATGCAAAATAATGTTAGCACAATTTAAAAGTAATTAGAGAACAAAAGCTGGAAAACTTGAGTGCAATCTACTTCTCTCAAGATGTGCCACACCTCGTAGCATAAAGGAAATCATTAGCTTTTAATTGAGTGGATTTTTTTACTTTTTTCAGATTTTTTCCATATTTTTTTCATTCTTTTCAGAATAGTGAGGGTTTTTCAACTTTTCTCCCTCCTTGGTCTCATCGTTTTCAATATTACCTCTTAATATAGTCCTTGTTTCCTCATTATTCCCCCATGTATTTTCCCCCTTTAACCACCAGGTGTCACAAGGGAATCCACTCACCACAGCTGCGCCTTTTCTCTTATTTATTTATTTTTACAGACACATCCATATGACCTTCCAAACTTTTTCAGGCTATAGTCCTAAAGACCAGCAAATGTTTCTTTTCTTCCAATAAACAGTCACGCACAACTTCCAAAATATGTTATTTGATCAGTCTTGGAATGGTGTTTATAAAGCAAAATTTTCATGCAGAAGTAACCCTGGACAAAAGGTATTTATTTGAAATGTTGCACGAATGCAATACTTTAAGTAGACAAATTGTGGATTACACATTTTTTACAAGGTGATTGGTCACTACAAGCCTAAACCTTAGGTTTGTAAAAAGCTGACACACAGACTTCCTTAAACTTCCTGAGTGCCAATTAGAACAAGTTTTGCATTTAACCATTTAACTAGAAAATTAAATTCTTGTTTGTGTTAAAGAAATTCTTACAATTACCCATTTTGTAGGGACAGAGGATTGCCTAAAACAATACTGAATTTTGATATATTACTCTAATCTTTTCCTTATCCCATTCCATCTGCTCCTATCTATCCTCCCTTCTTTACTTCCCATTGAACCTGAACTCTTTTACAGCCCCATAATTCAATACACACAAAAACTTCAGTTGCCTGGATCAGGAAATGAGCAAACATCCTTCAACTTAATTTTTTTTTAGACTTTTAAGGGAAGGAAGAACCCTCCAAGCCTAAAATTTCAATAATTTTCAGCACCTTAAATATTCTGGTACAGTGAAAATATGGAAGATGTGAGGAAGGTAGGCAGATGGAGAGGGACATGTGGAGAATAAACAGTCCTAAACAAGCTAATACTACCTGGATGTTGAAATAATACAGAAGATAGAAGAGTTAACTTACTACAGCAGATGAAGTAACTTCACAACACTCACTGAATTCCCTGAGAACAACAGAACGATACCCACAGAAAAGCAGCTTCCTGAAGGAAAAAACAGCAACCCCTTGATTGTCTGTTATGGAAATGAAAAAAAACAGTTCTTACTCCCTCTAACTGAAAAGCAGTATAAAGCACTATTCAGAAGCAGTCACCTGAGTAACTTATCTACTTGATCGTTCCTCTCTTGTCACAGGTGGGGTTACAGCTGCAGTTCATTTACCTGATAGCAGAATTTAATAGTTATGCTTGCCATTTTCACCCTCCCAGGAAGGCAACATTAGAGGTACCGCTGCTGGGGACATTCTACATGATTGCTTTCTCAATAAATGCTTTACTTCATATTTACAAAACCTAAGTATTGCAGGATCACATTCACTAATTCAATATGGCAAATAACACCTTATCAGCAAACACAAGGAACAAAGTTATCACAGAATTTCTTTTGTGAGTTACAGACTCTATCTACCTCATCTAGCACAAATTTAAAATACAAAGTACTTGATCTAGAACACCTGCACAATCACTGCATACTATATATACAAAACATAAGCTGAGAATGCATGTATACTATACATGCAGTGTAAGTGTAAATTAAATCAAATGTGGATGGGTATGTGGCTGGGCATAGGTAGCTACATATCCACACACAGAGCACACTGCTTCCCCAATATATTCTCAGCAATTCTCAAGTTTAGAACTGCTGACAAAATTAAAACATAAGAAACGTACACTAAAGAGGGTTGGTTTTTTTACATATAAGACTATGTGTCTGTGCCATAGTAGAGGGGCAAACTTGTCAAGGATAATATTGAATTTAACTAAAAAGAAATCCATATATCAGTTATAAATCCAGATGCAAATTTTCAGAGAGCATCAGGGTGTTCAGAATCAGGGTTTCATTTAGACTAGTATCTAAATCTCACGGGTTCAGATGCTGGGCCAAATAGAACTTCAGATCATGTGAACAGTAAGACTGGAGAACAGGTATACAAAGGGCCTCATATATTTTGAAATAGAACAATTGTTCTTTCACTGTGTTTCAATTATATAACAAGAACCATCTCATAAAACCCTGTGAAAGTTTTGGGCCTTTGCAATGTCACACTGGTAGGACCCATGGTGGTGACTACATTTCAAAATAAGAACTACAGTCAAAGAAATAGTTCACAGAACTTGCCTGCTTATATTCAGATAATAGATTAATCTTAATATGCTGGTATTTATGGCTACAGAGATTCAAGCATCCAGATATGGCTTTGTATACTGTCAAACATGCCTTGTCAGGCACCTGCTGTAATACATGCATACAGACTCAAAAACAACAGGTCTCCTAATATTACTGTATTTCTATAGATGGTATGCACAATGGAAATAAAGCAGGGATTGCTCTAGAAAAATTGGAGCATAGCTCTTTTTTTCTTCTCACCTTGTAATAACATAATCCTTGGTGTATAGGAAGGCATGAACATTTTATCACACTGCCTTAGGCACAGTTACCATACTGCAAGTGTCATTTTTTTGCAGACTTAAGTTTAGGAAGTCAGTATTCTTTTCCATTCTGCATCTCTACCTAGTGCTGTTGTTGAGGCGTTTTTTAAATATTTTCAAAGTAAATCTTAGCAGACAGGGCTGCAAAATATCTGGAATGCACAACCTATTTATCTTAGACCATAGCAACTTCCAAGCAGCACTATGCAAAATAGCTTCTGCATCCACAAAATTATAGCTTAATAAGTAAGTAAGGGGATAAGTAAGGGGAAAAACTGTCATTGTTATTTCAGAGGAATATAATATGGCTGCAACAACCTGGCTTGTCATAAAAAAACTCAGCTTCTCAATAACAAGCTAGTGTATTTGTCGGAATATGAAACACTTACGTAACATGGCCAAATATACCTGTCATGCTGCACAATAAATGCAGTAAAATGTAGTAAAATAATTTACAAAACCTTTATGCAGCCCACCTGCCCTCTGAGGTCACATCAAAATGATCAGTGACCACTAAATCACAAAATCACTATTCAACCAACGTATAATATTCTGCTTGCTGTAGTCCTGGTTTATCTAATTAATTACAATAAAATTTATAATAGAATCCCAGAACTAAACCACAAGTACCACATTGAAATCAAATAAACTGAAATTACTTTTAAAAAAATGACTTTTGTTTTTTTCTTAGCAGCCACTAATACAACAACTTCCTTCAGGACACTAACAACATCAAGCATTATGTCTTTTTCAGAGACAAACACAAATTGTTCAAGGCCACAAAGGAAGTTTATGTTAAAGAATGATAAGAAATCATGTTCTTATCTCTGATCTCTTTGTTCAGACCATTATGCCTCTCTCTCACATAAGCTGATTATTCTCTGCATTTACATCATAACCATAAATTGATTTTTCTTGCTGGCAACCCAGAGCATAAGAGATGAAGGCTTTAATACATTTGAAACTTGGCAGTAAACCTCTACCATTATTTTGTATTTCATTCACCATTTACTTAGACACTATTTACTTAATAAGAGCTTTCTCAGTCACCTCCTGATTTTCTTACTTACCCCGGAAGCTGTGCCTACAGCATCATGGGTTGTTTTTAGAGAAATTATGGCCCTATAGAGACAGCATTACTTCACTGCAGATTTAAGGATTACAAATAGACAGACAGTGAGAAAACAGGGGTTTTTAATTTTAAATACAGACAGTTGAATTAACACGAAAACATGTAATGGAAAAGCACATTAAATGGATTAAACTTTCAACCTGATTTTTTTAACATATTCTCCAGCAGAAACATAAAATAGTTCTCTCTTGTCTGTTTTTTAATTTCAGTTTTGCTTAAGCAAAAAAGCAAACTCTCGCTGGTTTACATAACAGAACTATTTTGATCCTAATGGCTAAAAATGCATTTTTAATAGGAAGCATAGCGTCTGTATATCTATACCACCTTAATGTGGAGACTGTTCTTCAAATATAAGTAGTTTGATGAGCAGCAGAACCTATGTGAGAGGCTGTAAGCGACAATCTAGTCGTATACATGGGTTCTAAGTGATCTATTATCACAGAGCACAGTCAGTATAGACACAAATTTCCCTCTTCTTCCTCACTTGATATCTTTGTCATACATAATAGCTGACATAGCTACCCTTCTATCATTTAATGCTTGAGAAATAGGAGAAATCTCTCTAAGAATTATGGAAGAAAAATAAACTTTCCATGAAAACAGAAGAACAGAACTTTAGGATTAGAGAAATATGCACAGAAACATCTTTGATTACACAGGATAGATTTCCATGGAATAATCCTATAACTATAAATTTAAATACCTTTTTTCTAGTCTTCCAGGATGTAACTGGTGTAATGTACTACAGACCTTCTAGATTTCAACCATTTTAGACTGATACACGTCAAAGAAGTTCCAGTTCCTGTAGAGAACTATGTAAGCAGCTGGTGCTAATTACAGAGAGACAGTTGACAACACAGTCACTTGCTCTATGGAAACAGATGTCTTAAAAGACTAAGAAAACAAAAATTACATCAAAATATTGTAATATCATCCTTTTAATTCAAAATTCACAACTCAAGATTTGGGTGTTAGGGGGTCACAATACTATGACTACACAAGAAGTTATCAAAGGTATAAATAAAACCTCTTGTAGAGTTGTATTTGTGCACTAACTTCTTTCACTTCTAATGATCCTAACAGGCCTAGTCAGCTCCACACACGTGTTCCTTGTTATGTCCATTTGCTTTTAACTTGGTTTCCCACATATCAAGCTAGACTACAAGCCTCAGGAAGGAGTTAGTTGCTCCTCCAAGCTGCTGCGAGTCACTGTGATGTCTACTGCATAGGCCAAATTAAGCCTGAATTTCTTGCTTCCAGTAGGCAGCAAGAACGATGAGGAAAAGCATGGCAAGGAGATGAGAAAAGATTCAAAAGCCAGGAACCCTCTCCCTCAATATCTCTACTTTTCTGTCATAGCTGCCATAGTGTATGGTGATGAAGGAAGTAAATCAAAGTCTTAGTGCAGAATTGTGAGAAAGTTTACAGTATTCTCACTGTCAAATTTTCAGTGTTACTTTAAATACTAATTTCTCATGATAAAGGAAAAAAATCTATGCTACCTTACAAAACAAATACAAATACTTGTAGCCTGTTAGAAATACATAGACTAATGCCCACACATTTATACTTGGATGTGATCACACATGACAGATATTTTGCTTAAAACTAAAATAAAACTGTGCTAAATGAATAATTACCTAATAATTCAGCCTATTATTATTGTTTGTATATAGATTCCTACTGTTTTGGTAGATTAAACTCTTAATCACAAAAATCAAAACACTAACATAAATTGTTGACTGAAAGTTAAAAAAAGTCCCTTCAGTATTTTTTGTTACAGATAATCATCTATTCAGGAACATCAGTGGAGGAAGACTGGAATCACAAACATCCCTGCAATGCACCATTTTTTAACTCTATTCTGAAATCAAGGATTTTTCATTTGAACTTAGCTGTCAGAACAAGACACTAGGGTGAGAAAAAGGGTTTCAAGTTGAGACCAGTCAGTTTAATTTTGATCATTTATACCATATTTGTAAGAAGCCCATTTTGTGGAGAAGAAATTCCTATGGTACTGGTGGCTGGGAGGGAATTTTGGGTGGGAAGATGCATGAAGGAAAATGCCAGGATACACACGCACTTTGAAGGTACCAACCACTATCAGGGAGAAGATATTCAGTTTAGAAGTCATGCCATATTGCCAATTCCATATTTTTTTTAAAACCATAAACCTTGCCCCAGAGCAGTAACTCCAACATTGAATACAAACTCTGTTTTTTTAATTGTATCCAGCACTACTCTTGAACAGTACCTTCCTTCACTTGCAGGAGACTGCATAAGCTCATTTCTATGCACAGTATTTTTAAATAGTCACCCTAGTACTCAAAAAAGCAGATACAATTGATCTAACATACAGAATTTACAACTGCTTGCAATGTCCTTCCTGCCTCAACTGCTTTCTTGGCATTCGTAAACAGCTGAAAGAAACACAAACCTGCTAATCACCTGTAACTCTACTGCACTCTTAACATATGTTGAAATACGGCGTTTGCCTATTTGCTTTAAAAGCACCACTTCTGTCTCATCCTAACTGAATCACCAGCAGTTTGTTTTCATTCAAATCCCTCTCTCTGCCAGGCACTGGAGTGACTAATGAACTGCAGAATCTGGTCTGTATAAAAATTTGACTTCGCAAACTAACCATCGGCATGTTGATGACACTGCCACCCAAAATATCACAGTAACAAAAGAGTAACAATTTACATGGGCTATAAGCCAGCCTATCCTTCCTATTCAGATTTTAGTAAAGTATGACCTAATTTCTGTACAAGTAGTAAGATCTGGAGCTTTCTTAATTAAGTTTCTTTTCCTTTCTTTATTTCAGCATATGTTTTTGCCATAGATGATTACAGTCATTAGGAAAAAAACATTTAAGTAAAATTAAATACGGCAAATATATAGCATATAATAAGAATCTAAGAGTAACAAAAAGAGCCTTTAGCACTACTTGTGTGCAGCTAAATACCTGTCCTGGTGATCTAGTGATAGACTCCCTCACCTCACGACTGATCAGACACATTGCAAATTCAATTCTGTCTATATTAGAACCCTTTTGTTCCTGTCAAAACCATGTTTTCTGAATCTTTCAGCAACTTTTACACTTCCAGCATCATGTCCACTTTACAACAGAAAGAGAATTAAGGCAGAGAAAACTGAGGAAAAAGGGAGAAAGAAGTAATACACTAAACAATACAAAGCAGTAGATCCACTACTCCCATTTATTCTTTCTCATATACAAGACCGAGTACACATCCACTGGAACTGGAAAGAACCATATAGCATTACCCTGTACTATTTCTGAGTGTAAGGTAGTATAAAAGCTTGTTTTTTAATTCCACTCAATCCTTTCTAAGTGGTATTTTCTAAAATCTACATGAAGAACAGACGGTCTACTCCTTTCATTTCAATATTTCAGACAATTCCACAGTTAATGACTAATTTCTGAGTAACAAGGGCTTCCTGTTTAATACTTAAGAGTACAAATATGAAACAGCGTTGTGGTGGCTACAATAATGACTTTTTCCCTTGTAAATAGCTTCTGTAAGTATTTATCTAAATAACAAAAAAATAATAAATATTTTTCTGTGGAAAGTTTATCAGAGAACTAGTTAACATTGTGTTTCAAACATACCCTTTCATACATCTGTACAGTGCTACATACACAGCTACATAAAAAAGCCTTCTGAGCAGATATGAGTATTCCCTTGTTTATACACAAGTTTTAATTATAGTATTCATTACTTTTTTTCTGGACACTACCTGAAGAAAATCTGGAGCCAGACTACAGCCCAGCAGGTCACTGCCTCCCACATTCATAGACAATGGAACACACAGTCAGGTTTCCATTCGTTGACTATTCTGTCACTTATTTGAACAGAATTCCATCAGAAATGAATAACCTAACTTAGGAAAAAAACTATTTTTTTCCTCATGAATTTATACAGGCAAGCTTTCAACACAGATTTCAACACACATTTGGCCATTTACATTTCAGATGCTGAACAAGTAGCAGTAAAGAACACATCCAAAACATAAGGTCTGTTTTCCCAGATAAGAAAATACTGTGACTTATCACAATCTCTGTATTAGACAAGATAAAAAATGCCATAAACAAATTTCTACAAATGTTTCACCTCTTTGTTTTACCTGCTTCTGTGTACTTTAATCCTACTTTTACTTCTTCGTGCTTTGCTTTTGGTGGTGGCCAGACAGTCTGAAGTCTCCCTGGAGTCTTGTCATCCTGCTCGGAGGGACTCAGGTCAGGCTGTTAAAAATTAAGCAAGAAAAAATTAACATCTGCAGTATCAATTGATTTCAAAACAGCAACTGACATGCTCAGCGCTAAATTTGTACTTCAGAATGGTTATCTGCCTCGTTCTGCTGACTGAAACAGTGCTCAGTTGGTTGGAAGGGATACAAGGAGATGAGCGTAGAAAAATAATTTTAAGGAGGAAAATAACATAATGCATGTGACGTACAACAATTTGTTGAAACTGTTCACATTAACGTGGAAAGCTGTTTGTCCTTTGGCGAACCACAGGGGTAGTCAAGAACACTAGGGGTTTTTTCTGTGTCTTTTTTTCAAAGTGAAAAGACCCATCTGTTCTCCACTTACAAGTAAATATTAGAGAGATTCACCTAAGACATCATTTGATGATGTAATTTTATGGAAACAGAGCTAGTTTATGAAATTCCTGCCCCACCCCCAAGCTTGCTCAGTCCACATACCTTGTAATACTGCCACATCAAAGTGCTACTGCAGCTGTGACTGGGGCTGCACTGTCAACTAGAATGTTAAAATAACTCTTTAAAGGGGTGTGTGTGTGGAAACCCCACTAAACAATATTTCTTTTAGATGTTTACATTTTGATTGGATTTTTTTACATCTCTGACATTTCTGTAATCTGATTTACAACATGCTACTACGAGCAATCGCACAGGCACAACCACAGCAACAGCAAACTCCTACATGAAAGTGGCTCCATAAAATGACCCAAAAGAGCAAGAAAAAAGGAAAGGCAAGAGCCTTTTAGCCTTGCTATGTCCTGAAGAAAATGTACATTTGTACTAGACTGGACATTAAGTAGACATTTATAAAAAACAATCCTGCTGACTCCTGTGCTTCCACCCTCACTGTGTGTGCGTGATGACAGCGTCCCAAATAGGTTTGCTGTGAACTATGCAAATGCTTATGCCAGCACAGCACAGGGAATGGTGTAAGCAGGAAGAAGCAAACCAGGAATGGGAAGGGCAGACACAGACTGCAATAGCTGTACCAATAGCCAGCAAGTACCTCTTTTCTCCTCCCCAGAGGTAATTTAGTACAAACTGGTATTGTCGGTCTACGCAGGTGTCAGTCAACATTTTTGAAGAATTTTTCATTTTATGTAAGAATAAACATTTGAAAGAGAGTGCAACCAATACAGCCAACTAATGTACATAGCTTCAAGTCTAAGGCCCAATCCTGCAAATTTAATCATTCAGATAATTCCCCCTTTAGCCAACCAGAACTATGTTCTGAACTGATTATATTTGCTAAAGATCTAACCGTTAAGAATTTGGGGTTTGGGGAACCCCAACCCAAGCATAACTCATTTAAGTAAAGAGTTCAAATCATGCTCATATTCATTTATCATTACGGCTCCATGAAAACTTAGCATATATATTTTTTTGCATTTCTTAAAAATATACTAACTGAATCTCCACATGCGTAAGCATTAACCTTGTGAATGCTTATATTAATGCATAACTAGAGTTGTCTCTGGAATCACTAAGTTATACTCAGATAAAGTTAAATGCTTATTAATATCTGCAAAGCCAGATACATGCATGTAAATAAGAAAAATATTACTTTAGAGTCTATGTTTTGGACAAACTGAGTTGAAAATTACCCATAACTTCTTGTATCAGCTGTTACCATAGAATTATTCCGTAAAAATCAAATATTACTTTCAAAAATAAAAAACTCAGTGAAAGAAAAGAGAGACTGAGAAACAATTAAATAATAATACAGTGCAGCATCAAACTGACATAAAGCCATACTTAACATATGGGCAACAGTTTCATAAGGTTGTTTTAAAATCAGAAACTGATTTTTAAGTTCTCGCTTCTAATTGAAAGGCTTTGACTGTATCATCAGTTCTCACTGAATACTGCTACAACTGCAAATGACCATGAATTTTGACAAATGAGTCCCAAGATTTCTTCAGTTGGGAAGCCAAAATTTGCAATTGCCAAAAGAAGAGGACAGTTCTGACATTTTGACCTTAAGTTCCCAGCAAAGTTTTTAAACAAGAAATTATTTTTATTCATCCACTTCCAGATCTTAGCAAGAAAAAGTAATTCAACCTACAGATTTGTCTGACGGTCCATCCCCAGGTTTTGATTTTGACCTTTCAAATACAGCTTTCAAGGACTCTTTTTCACTTCTCATTTTGCGTTTTATGGCTTCCAGCTCTGAAGTATCTGCAGTTGTTTCTTTTTTGGGAGGCCGTGTGAACAAAGCTTTAAAGACATCCAGTGCAGATTCAGCAGGACTTGACTTTATTTCCTCAGAGACAAATCGTGGTTCTATTTTGCCAGAGGCTTTGTTCTCTTGAGCTTCATCACTGTCCTCGGTCTCCCCAGATCCCTCATGAGAGTCCTCAGTTCTATCCTCATTCTTAGAGATGTCTATGTTCAACAAGTGCGAAAGTTGTTCCAGGAATGTAGGACTTGCTTTAAGTTCGGCTGATTTTTTTTTAGTGGTCAGACCTGATGTAATACTGGATTTCTTCACAGGCTGTCGTAATTTAAGCAGAGCTAAATCATTCTCCCTTGGTTTGATTTCTGTAATAGTTTCACCATCCTCTGTTGTTAGTCCCTTTTTCCTCACACGTAGTCCACTAAAGAAAGCGGGCAGCTGGAAAGTCTTTTCAGACGGTGGTGTTTTTTGGAGCGATGTATTATGAGCTGAAGGTATTTGTTCTTCATCTGGAAGTTCCTGAGTGCATTCCCCTGTAGCAAGCAAGTGACTGAACTGCTCATCCATTAACATTTTGTCTTTTCCACTGGAGTCATGCTCCAGAATACCATCCAGTTCTTCTGGAAGCTGCTTAGAAATTCGTGGGTGTAACTCAATGTCATCTGTATCCACAGTGTCATCACTGTTGCTGTGCCCTTCTGATTGTGACTCTTCCTTATTTTGACTGTTATCATCCAAAGCTTCAGCAGACAAAGCAGCATTATTTAACCCAGATTTGCTTGTGTTGTTTTCATCGGTGTTTAGTTCCTTACTCTCCGTGTCCGATTCTGTATCACTTGTTGTATGAACCAAAGTACCTTGTACGAGAATATCATCCTTGTCATCATTGTCAGATTCAGACAAAGAAGTCTGTATAAACCTTAAATGGTGAAGAAGAAATTCATTTTGTTCAACTAACTCCAGTTCCAGGTCAGTTTGCCTGCCAGACATCGGGTCAGCTTGGCCACTGGTACTATTCAAGCCGTGCTGATTTTTCGAGTTGTCATTACCATCATTATCATTCCTTTCATGCCAAGAGTTAACATGAGTATTTACATTAGTGTGCAAAGGTTGAAACGCTTTAAGTACTGTTTCTTCTTTGAAAGCTGTAGATGCAAATTTAGTTGTAAACCCAAAAAGTGTTTTCACAGAAAATGTAGTGAAATGATCAGGCTCACTTTCTGCTGTATTCTCCAGGTCTGGAAGCTCACTACAATTAGGCACGGCACTCTCTTCTTCCATGCTGCGTGAAGTACAGAATAGGTTTGCTTGTAGCAGTGCTACTAACTGCTAAACCAATATTGACCCCATGCATTCAGACAGCAGACGGAACTCACCACTGGCAGCAGGCCCCCCCTGCCGTGTGAGGGCAGCCAGCCTCCCCCAAGTCACTCTGCCCCTCCTTCCAGTTCCAGCACCGCAGCCGGCAGCCAAAGCGTCTGTCAGGCCTCCAAACTCTACTTCGGGAGCAACAAAAAGACGTAAAAAAATTTCTCAGCAGGGTCGGCAACTTGTTCCCTTACACAAAGGGCTTTTTGTCAGAGCAAATACGCCAGCGCACTAATCTTGGTTAAAAATTCGACCAATGGTTCCTTCTGGGACTCCTGCGATCCTACTGGCTGCACACAACTTCCTAGTGCTACAAAGTGCAGCGCAGCTAAATAAACCAGCCTCCCAAACAGAAATGGACGCGTTTGTAGCTTGCTACTTCCTTAACCCAGTATGCGAGCTGCGAGTGGTTTTCAGCAGAGAATTCCTGATGGTTTCCTTTGCATAGTCTTTCCACTTTGATAAAAATCTTCTTTTGTAAATCCATAATCAACAAATTGGGTCAAATGGAAACCCGACGTAATGAATCTGCAGCTTCCCGTACTACTGCCTGCAGCCCGTGCAGAGTCCTCAGTTTCAGGCCGGCCACAGCCAAGTCCTGTGAGCGCCCTTGAAGCTGGAGAAAGCAGGAAAAAAAAAAAGGCTCTCTTCCGATTTGCTGCAGGTTTCATCTGGAATGCAGATTTCAGCCTCCAGGGCCATGAACAAAAACCAACAGGACAAACCAACAGGACTGGTTTCATGTTACTGCTGTCCTAACTCTGCACAGCTATTTCTGTGAACTGTACACAGGTACTTATCAAAGGCTTTCACCACACCCTGGGACTCAGAGCTGTTTGGGTGGGCAGGTTAAACAGCCAGCCCTCAGGAATGCCAAGTTGCCAAGTTAACTGTTTAGAAATCAGGGAGGCTCTCCATCCTCACTGTACCCTTGAATTACTTCAAACCAGAATAATCAGTGCTGACATTTTTTTTATAACTTTCATCCATTTATATGGCCATGGTAGTGCTGTATGTGTAAAATTTGCTTTAATACGGGTAAAAACACTTCAAGGAAATCTTCAAGACAGTGTAACTCAATATTAACAGAAGTGTCAGGGATAATATAGATATTTTTTTTGTACCACATATATAAAAAAAAGAACTAAGTACTCTTAAGTACCTTTGATATTCAGAAAGTTGGTAACACGCCACATTCCAGTCAAAATTTCTTCGCTTTTGTACCTTTTCTTATTGTTGGAAGTACTGAGGCTGCAAACCTGCAAGAATTTATATTCTTCTTCCCTGGCCTTTAAGAAGTCAAATTTCCACATTGCTACCTTAGAAATTTAAAGATAATATTCTTTTTTTTTTGTTGCACCCAAGTTAGGGTAGTCATTCTACAATCAGCCATTCAGCTGTGATAAGTAATCTTAATCAAGAATCAAGCAACAGGAAAGCTGTCCTTCTCAGGGAAATCAACTGCAGATCACATCACTGTGTCAAATTACTTAAAAACATTTACTGAAAAGCTGAATGTTACAGACAACATGCAACAACAAAGTATCCCAACATATTTAACTTTTGGTTTAATGTTTAAAAATGTAGGCTGTACGAAAAGCATTTGTTTACCTTTTCCATATACTATAAAAGATCATAAAGTCAACAGTCAACAGTATTGATATTTGCTGCAGGAAGAAAGTTTCCTGAAAATCAAATTGTAATACTAAGGGCTTCAATGAAGCTTACAGACACCTTTTCAATTACAGGGTTGCACACATGCCGATAGACAAAGGACACTTGAGTCAGGATTTAACACAGAATAACGTCTTTTGCCTTACTGCCTGCCATTTCCTGTAGTAAGCTCCAGACTTGCTTCTCCACTATGCTTAATTGTCAGAAGGCCAGAAACGTCTGACAAGTCACAGCTCTCTTGGTTTTCAATATAGAAATAATATAGATTAATAAAACAAAAGGAAGCTCTACCTAAGGAAATAGACACAGAGACTTTATGCCAACCTACTCTTATGATCCCGGGGTTAACAAGACAAGCGGAAGACAGCTACCTCAGCACTGCTGATTTCCTGTAAGACAAGATTTCTTGAAGGCAAATCTAGAGCAATTCTAAAGTTCTTTTTACTACAAAATAACTGGGATAAAGTGATCCTATGGAGCCCAAGTTTTCTACACTTAAATTTATGGCTATTTTTAAGTTCAATCACAGGACTAATTGTTCATTGTCCTGGTAATTTCTATTGTTATGTATTGCTTATTTATTTATGGGCCTATTTATTTGGGGTTTTGTTAAATTTTGATGCATAAACATTAAACCATATTTTTTTAAAAACAGTTTTGTTGGTCACTAACAAAAATACATCTATATGAACAACTTCACGGTACTTTTTAAACTAAATATAGTTATTCAGATTATGTCAAAATAGTTGTTTAGATTACTGACAACCCACATTTAAAATGACATTTCTCTGTGATAATCTACAGTCACCAAGACGTAACAGTCCTGTGAATATTTACATAGGCAGGTAACTGAAAATAGCCACTATCTAGCTATTTAAGATTTAATAGTACGTACAAAAAGTTTAGTTTAAAAATGGACTGAAAAGCAGCAAAACCACAGTGTACATCTCAACAACATTCCAACAAAATTTATGAGACAGTGATCAAATTAGAAGTGAAAAGAATGGTATTTTGAGCACCAGGCCAAATTATGCAATGTTATGTACTGAGATGCTAGAAAACCCAGAGCTGAACACTGAATACTTAATACTCCGGAAGTAGAAATATATCTTATAAAATCAGAGGTAATCTCATAAGCTTGCAGAAAATGATACTGTTTTGTATGTACCTCTTCTCTTGATAATGAACTTGAGTAAGTGAGAAAAACTTTTAAGGTTTTTGAGCATTAGGACAAACAAAGGATCTTGTCCCTGTATTTACCCCTGGAGAAATGAGCAAAAACTGGAAGCCAACCAGCCAGCTTCTCAAATTCATAATGCAATCCATAAATCTCCAGCCTCACATAACAATTTTGTAAGAGTTGTTTCTCACAGCCTGATGATCATCCTAGTGGACAGTCTCCTGTTCAGGGACTGGAAAACTGGCAGTGAAATTCACATTGGTACTTACCCAATTGAGTGTTTCTGGGTAAAATACATACATTGATATGTGCCCTTAATATTCTTACACAAGATGAAAATTATCATATTGTGATGTACAAATGAGACAGAGCCAGTTTGTTGGCAGAAGTGTTTTAATGCTGGGTGGATCTATCTCATAAGGAAAGTCTTTCTGAACAGGCTGTATTACTGCATCTGAAGGAAGAAACAACTTCCAAATCTCTAGAAAAAATCAGTTATGATAATGCTATAAGTTTCTTAATAAAACTAACAAGTCTCTGGTGCCTCAGAAAAGCCCCTAAAACCAGTCATAGCAACTTTCAGAGCAGTCAATGTACTAATTATACCAAAGGGCAATCATTCCTTAGAGTTTAAAGTACATTTATTAATCCACACCCTTTCTGACCTACATTTCATCACAGACATAAGTCACACCTACAGCTCACTCCAGTTCTGTTTTTGAGGTGCCTAAGAGCTCCTTTGAAGTAGGTTTTAAAACCAGCTTTCATGAAAACACACAATAAGCCAGAATAAAGTAATCTAATATTTATCACTATCATACGGCAGGGCTCAAGGCTTCCTGACCTCATATCTCTTTAGATTGCCCCTTCAGATCACCGTAATAGCAAACAAGAGAAATATGAACAGGGCACGAAGACACGTTCTACAAAACAGCCAAGTGGCTAAACTGTATAGAAAACAAACGTTCTACTGTTTCTTTTCAATAAAAAGAGCCTTAAATTGCAAAAATTTTGTGTAAGTTCTTGAAATTAGAATTAAATATGCACAAATAGTACCAGGCTTCAGAACAGGCAAGTGAAGCAGCCAGCTCTGGTTGTGGCTCAGGCAGCTGGAACTGATCTGAAGCAGGGCTGACACTGTCCTGCCCTCTGCCCTGTCCCGGCCCAGCCCTTACTGTGCTAACTGATAATGATCTTAACGTTCTCTTGCTCTCATGTCTGTCTCCTGCTGTTTATCTCCTATTAACTCTTTAAATGCTCTAAAACAGAAAAGGCAGAGAAGATGGAAATAAACCTGTAAATCCTGGATTTTCATCATTATCAGCAGTCTTGTTACCTGACTATAGACCATTATGTGAGCAATTTTCCTGAAGTGTGAGGATCTGGGTACCACCAACATAAATCACTTTAAATATAAGTAAGTAAGTTTAGATGTAGCAATAGAAACATAGATATGATAATTCCTATAAAAATTCAGCATTACATGATGTTAACAGAACGTGTGAACACCAGGCACATTAGGCTGTAGTAACGCTACATGGACTTTAACATCTTCATCAAAATTCTGCTTGACATTGAGATATGAACTACTTTAGAGAATCTGAAAAAAAGACTTAACAGTTAATATGGTTATAAAACCAGAAAACCCATGAAGAAAGCCAGCTTCCTGTCTTGAAGGGAGGGTATATTTTATCAATAAAGTATGTAACAGCCTGTAAAACCCATAATATGAAAATCCAGTGTTAGCTCTGAGGCAGAATTTGTAGATGAGATGTACTGGCTGATCTTGTGGTTAAAACTAGCACACAGAAAAGTAACAAAGACAGGGAACAGAAGATCATTGTAAACTCTCTAAGTAAACTGAGTAAGATCTTTGTTCATTAAGGCACAAAGGCCAGTATTTCGTGTAACAAAGAGTGGAAACTAATTTTTAATCTTTTCCCTTTGTGCTTTCCTTTTCTAGGTTGCTCTTTTCACCTTCTTTTCATTTCAACAGGCCTTTTGCTCTCCATCTACAGTAAGATATAATAGTTTAAAGATCAAAAAAAAACCTTATAAAATACAATCCACATAAGCAGCGTCAAAAGATTTACAAGAATTTCTTAAGTAATTACTAGTTATTAATAGTTATTTTAGCTGCATTTTCACAACCCATTTATGTGCTATTTTATCTGAGATGAAATGCTGTATAAAGAATAGGGTGGAGTTGCATTTGTATTTTGTTTCATTATCTCCCGTATCTCTACATCTTCTCTCTCCTGGATTGTGAATGAGAAGGCAGCATACTCAAACTAAGATTTAAAATGTAGTGCAGGATTTTTTTTTAGACTTCTGTATTTGAAATTCCTGTCAGAGCACAATTCATTCTGCTCTCCCTCACCTACTTTATGTCTCCCTCACCTACTTTATGTCTCCCTCCAACTTACAGAAACATAGAAACATCTTTGCAATAACATAAGCAAATGCTAGTATTGGTACTGAAAATGCTGACAAATAAAGTCTCTAAGACTCCTTTTGGAGTTCTAGAAAGCAACCACCCTTTATTTCAGCACTGGATGCATGGAGGAATGATTCCATCAATCATGTGTAACAAGATAAGAGCTGGTTACAAAATATATTTCCCACCTACATTCATTGTGTATAAATTTGCCCATGAATTAATTTTAATGTTATTAGAAATTCACAACAGGCAGATCTCTGCCAATTGGAGCCTTTGACCTTGCATTTTTAGATAAAGACTGCAAACATATCACACTTAATAAAGACGTTAACATTTCTGAAAAGAACAGTGTCTGGAAAAACCCTGCTTGAAAGAACATGCTAGGAAAAAAACATGCTATCAGAGGGACATTCTGTCTAATTTTCAAAAAATACAATTACTTACAGGAAACTTAACTGAAGTTAGAAAACTAATTCTGTTTTAGCTTAAATCAGAATATTCTACTTTTTGCAGCAGTAACTACTTCTTGTATCAGTATATCTATATATGCATATATACAAATACATTATTCATTTATATAAGGATGGTCCTAATCCATGGAAAGCAGAGCTACTCAGTAAGCTTTGTTTTTCGCATTGTCACTATTATGAATATAATCACATTTTAAAACAGCAGTGCGTAACTTTTTGATCAGTCAGGCTAAACTTTTTTTTTCCTAACAGGAGGAAAGGGTCATAGATCACATGACTTGATGTAGTGTGGCTGTGAGTAAATAAATTGGTCCATTTCAGCTGTTATTGCTTGGAAACATCATCTTTGTTTCAGAATTGCTCTTCAGACACAAGCACATCTTTTGACTTCAGATGTCTTGTTCTCCAGTCTGAAGAACATACAGGGAAGACAATATCTGGGAATGGATTGGTGTCAACAGACCAACTCATGCAGCCTGTTTTTTGGCCATTATCTTTCTAATAGGCTGCTTATAGCAGCTCTGCAGTCCAAATGGATTCTGATGGCAGCACTAGCCTTCTCACTACTGTTCTTTTGGCAGCTGCTCCTCCAATCCCTTGCCACACATTTGGGCATGGACTCAACTTCAGGCAGAAAAATAGTTTTTAAGATGCAAGGGCTCTGCAAGTAATTCAGATCAGTGTTCAGGTCTCAAGGACTTTCAAGAAAGAGTCGAGCTGCAAGACAGTGTCCTGGTGGGTCACCCAAAGCCCATCAGTCTATGCTGAGTACCTCTTTTTTATAGAAATTGAGGTTTTTGTTCTGAGCCTCTTAGAAATAGTGGAATAAGTATTCTTGTTAACTACAAGAAATGTAAATAATTTCCTTTCTCATAATGTACTTAATTAGATTTTTAGATAGAAAATGCTGCTTAAAAAGAGTAAGAAAAATTGAAACAAACTTCTTACTAATCTTAGATATCTCCTATTTTACTCAAATTATTGTTCTTAAATGACTTTTGATTTGGAACTCCTCCTGCTCTATACAAAGACTTTGTAAATGCAGAAAAAATGTATTCTCAAGGACTGGATTGTTCCTGTAGTAACATATAGATGTAGCAGAGATAACAACTTTTCAGTCCAGTTATTTGTTCTTACCTCAACATCTTACCACAAGAATAAACCTGTACCTTCACAGTACTAAAACACCGTTCTAATGAATTATTTTAAGAAATGGAGGTTAGGACAAGAAATCAACTTTATAACAAGCTGACTAGAATAGCAATGATGAGCATAAGCATCATCAAAAGCATTCTGTGTACTTCTAAGTCAATTCCAGTATTTCTACCAATAGATGTCACTGTTTCACAAATTGTGTTAGTGTTTCTTTGCACAAACTGTATTAAGTAGAATAGCCTTTAAAACCTTTTCTTTCAACCATTCCATCCTTTCCAGGTTTCTTCATCTTCTACTACATTCTGTTTCCTTCTCCCTCCAATCTGAAAACTACTGCCAAAACATGTCTATCTGTAGGCTCGCTACAGCTCATCCTAGGATCACTGGAGTATTTCCAGCCAAATTAGGCTGGGCCATGTTGAGCAAGTGTCTCACATTGTGATCAAAATGCGTTGCCATCTAAAGCCTCACTTTGTTATATCTCAGGAAGTTTAGAAACTTTTAGTGTCAAATACATGGCCAGTTTCACTTCAGTGCCAGTTTAGCTGCTCCAAAACTCTTGAGAAGCAACAGCATGTCTCCCAGCTGTCCTGGGCTGTGCACACACCTGCTCATGCACACATACACACACGTGCACGGGTGCACACATTCACACACCTGCACACACACATTGCTCGCTGACTTGTATCTTCCTATTCTTATCCTTGTCATCCCTGCAATCCATTTCTGGAAACAAAACTAACTTAAACTAAACACCCATCATGATTTTAGAAATGATGCATTGTATATCTGTATGCATTTATATAATTTTAAAAATTTTATGTATGTATTGCTCTCAGACTTAGCTGCATATAGATATATGGACTCACAAACCATCTGGAAAACTGCACCCCATCCAAAACTTTACAGTTTGTCAGATATTTTGGAACACGGTTTTAGACATACCAGAAATCTAATTGTATATAATAAATGCTTGTCAAAACCCAATATAGCGTGAATAGAGTCCTACTCACATTCAGTTCCAGGCTCAAATGTAACACATTTCTGTTGATTTTCTCTTTCTCACTTGAATGAGCAAATGGGTTTGACTGCCCCAATCTGCAATCCAAAACCCAGGTATCTTCATCTCTGTTTGCCACATCCAAATTAGTCAGTCGTTCAGTGAAGTCATTCTTTAAAGCAGACCCTGCTGGAATGCCAAAGTGAAATGAAATGAAATGAAATAAAATAAAATGGTTGCATATATCTGCAGATAATTCCTGCATATATAAAGTTCTGTATCTTTTTGAAATTATAGTAAACACTACTAGCACATGCAGCTTTTATGCTCTGTCTTTAATATGCATCACTTATAGTTCTCCTCTTTATTTAAAACAAAAAAGATTAGCATATATGGGGTACATACTCTGTTTTCACTCAGAAAAAATCTTTCTGTGCTTAAGTTTTGTGGGACAGATCTATCAAAAATGTGGGGTGCTTGTCTTTCTCAAACACACACTGTACATAAGGTAATACTGAGTTTTCACCTCCTCTGCTAAGGCACTCTTACTTGCCCTCCTGAATGTACTTGTTACATACACATATTTCAGAAGTGGCTGTGAAGTATAAAACTAAACTAAAGAAGGTCAATAGACTAAAATGACAATTTTTTTTACATTAGCTAAGCACAGCTTTAGCAGAGACTGCATCAATCCAAATTAATCTCTTATATCAAATGCATAAAAATCAGTTTTTCAGTCAAAAGTGATACTTAACATTTTACCTTGCTCCAGTAACTTTAAACACTACTAACTTAGTTTTAGAATGGTTTAGTTACAAAAAAATAGGCATAAATTTAGTGGGAAACATAAGAGCAGAACTTGACAGCCAAGAGCACACACCTCTGTGTCATGCACTACAACCACCCAGCACTCTCCCTTCTGTTTGCAGCATCTCTGGTTTATTAGTCCCCCTAAACACTAATAAGCCTTTTGCTGCATGATAGCCTCTAATTTGGTAATGAGAAAACCAAGGAATTCCATGAAGCCAGTGTGTTCTCCGAAGTCTAACATCTGACGTGATATAGCGTATATAAACCTCTTTTCATATCCCCTAGGATATATACGCTCTTTCATACGTACAGACACATCCATCCATCTTGGAATATTCTAGTGAAGAATTCAGACACTAGCACAATTTCTGGCTGCTATATATAGTAGCTTAGCATTATACAAGCAACCACACTTACAATTTTGTAACTTTTTTTTCTCTACTTTTTAAAAAACATATTAAAAAAGAGTCACTAAGACTGAAATCTGGAAGCCCATTTGCTGAGATATAGCCTGATTTTCAAAGTTTCTGAAAGCGTATTGCTCCAAATAATTTAACTGCCACAATGTATCAATAAGTGTAGTAAATGACACTACTTGGGAAAATCCATAGCAGAAATCAGTTATTATTGATACTCAAAATCTCAGAATGAGATCCTATCAAAAGACAGCATTTCCACAAAAGGAGTATTACCCACACTTTACACTTTTTGAAATTATGCACTGCATATAATATAAAGCTGTTTCAAGATATTCAAATACACATACTCAAGTCCAGATTTGTCCTCTTTAAGACCAGGTATCTAAAGAGAATCAGAGATTGCTTTTTGACTTTCTGAATAATTTCTTTTCTGTATATTTTTACACAGTTGATGATAAACTATTTTTCTTGTTGGCCCTTACATCATTATGTAAGTCATTCTGATACTTAGAAAATTTTAAGTTCAGAAATGCAAATATTATGCTTTGTAGTATAATAAGCCAAATAAAATGTATCCATTCAGTTTTCACCTCATCTTTATTGCTCCATACAATTAGCCCATTTACCTTTGGCCACTCTATTTACATGATTTTTAACAGGTGGAAAACAGAAAGAAAGTTCCAGGTGACTGGAGAGGAAAAAGTAAAAAATCACCATTTTTAAGATAATTGGACATTATTTGGTTCATGCTAACAAACTTATGCCAGCTTTTAGCTTTTCTCCTGATTTCTATTACAAAGCGATGGTAAACAGTTTTTGTGGCCATCTACTGACTTCATATTGCAAAAAAATGGAATCTTGTCATATACCTATAAAAAACACACATGCTTCTATAAAACAATGTAGCATTAAAACCACATAAAATTCAAATATACATAGTAAAAACCAGGATATACTATCATTTTTAATTCAATGCTCTTTGGGAATTCATTTTGGTTTTGTAATTACCTACTCACTGGTTACCCACTCCACTCAGCACTAACTTCAATGCTTCAGCTTGACTACATTTGCATTCTGCATTCTGCAGACAGTTTGAATCAATCATTTTCATCCATGTTGCCTATGTTTCAAGATGTCTATTCTAGGTCAGCTACTGCTTAAAGAGAAAATTCATATATGGTAGTGTATCCATATTATAGCTAAAATTCACTAACTATTTTCACTGATTCATAAGTGAAACAGAGCTGTAGCAAGAAGCCACATGCAGAATTCCTTCTTGCAGCAGCTGCTATTTTCCATAATTCACTGAGGCACAGCTAAGAACGGTCCACCCTGCCAAATGCTTTCTGGGCTGCTAGAAAAATGAGTACCTCACTCTGCTGCAAAGATTCAGATTTTGTCCAAATTTAACTTTATGCACCATCATATTAATTTATGGTGTTTTTGATGTTAGGAGACTGCACCCAATTCTGTTATTGAGACTCTATTCTTCATCCCCTATTGCAATTACTGTTCCATGTTCTGTTATCTGTGGGTTTACCCCGCTAGCTGAAGATCCCATTCTTCCTTGCATGCACCATTAGCATAAACCCACTTCCACGCTAAGGGACCCATTCACCTCAGCAGACAGAGGAATATGAAAAAGAACATTAATCATCTGTTTAACTATTCTATTTTACGCAAATTCTTAAATACTTGGCCATATTTTTCCCTTAAGTTCACCATTCTGATAGTTCAGACAGATGGATCTTGCTGCTACATACACTTATCCAGGAAACATCCTTTTTAAAAATTTGTAACCCACTGGAATCCACAAAGTGGAAATTTAGATTGTTTCTATAATTTCAGAGAGTAATTTGGGTTTAACTTTATCTTTATAATATCCATTTATTATATGGATATATATCTCCAAATGATATATATATTTGATATATACAGGATATATGGGTTAAATATATATTTATATCCATATATTTATATTTGTATCCATAAATATGCATAGATCCATATTTCTATCCATTCAATCATAGGCTTAATTTAGGAAGTTTTAAAATGCATATGCTTATGCTTTTGTCAACTGAATCGATTTGTCAATATCTTTTTTTTTTTTCCTCTGAAACAAAGGCTTCAAAGAGAGTCTAATTGCTACTCAAACTGTCTTTCAGGTTTTACAGGCTATACCAGTTATGTAGTGCTCAAATAAAGATTTGCTGCCACCTATTGTCTCAAGGGAATGGAAGAGAGGGCAAAGTAAATGTAAGAAGACCAAGTATTTCTTTGGCAATGTTTACCATGCAGACTTTGCAAGTTCAAGAAAACAACATTTGTATCTTGTTAAATTTAATGGTAAGACAGATGAGGCACTGGGCCCCCCAGTTTGGGAAAGATGTCAGGATGCTGGAGTGTGTCCAGAGGAGGGCAACGAAGATGGTGAAGGGGCTGGAGCACAAGCCCTACGAGGAGCAACTGAGGGAGCTTGGGCTGTTTCGTCTGAAGAAGAGGAGCTTCAGGGGAGACCTCATTGCTCTCTACAACTACCTAAAAGGAGGTTGTAGTCAGGCAAGGGTTGGTCTCTTCTCTCAGGTGACCAGTGACAGAACTAGAGGGCATGGACTCAAGCTTCGTCAGGGGAGGTTTAGGCTTGATCTTAAGAAATAGTTCTTCACTGAAAGGGTGATTGGCCACTGGAATGTGCTGCCCAGGGAGGTGGTGGAGTCGCCGACCCTGGAGGTGTTTAAGGGGAGACTGGATGAGGCACTGAGTGCTATGGTTTAGATGATGGGTTGGTGTTAGTGTTGGGTTATAGGTTGGACTCGATGATCTCGGAGGTCCTTTCCAACCTTATGATATTGTGATACTGTGAACCTCAGGCATACAGATACAGCCACATAATCAGTCTGTCACAATGAACAGTAGATCCAGGATCTCCTAAACCCTCTAGTCCTATGCTGAACCTACAAAATTATACGATAATTACACCTGTTTTTTTTGTACAAATTACACCTTTCTGTCATACAGAGTAAACACAATCTCTCAAATTAGCAAACAGGCACATTAGATAGATAACACACAATACATTTCTATTAAGTTGCTATTTTGGAATCCATAGTTTTAGAGTCTCCATGGGACATAGTATTTTCTCTGGGCAATTTCTCTCTATAGAAATCCTGTTTGTACTTTTTCAGTTGTCTCAGCCACAGAATTTGCGGAAAAAAACCCCAGCTTCTCAAACGTTTTTTTTTTGTTAGTCCAAGGAATTTGGATGAATCATACTATCTATCCCCTGTGGGAACAGGTTGCTTAACCATAACACATTTAAGTCTGAGAACAGTTCACACTGTATCTTTTTAGGTTTTGTTTCTTAATCACTGGTAATTCTAGATATCACTCTTTTAATTGCACTCCATTCTTTCTAGATTGCTTTGTTGTATCACACACAATATAAATCTAATCGTTACTTCTTTTGTATGGTGATTCCTATGTAATGTACAATTCTATTGCCTATTTGATTAAATATTACAAACATTTTTATATATGAAGCATAAATAAAGATAACCTTATGTTAATCAGATACTTGTGTTCATTGCTCACCTCTTGGAAGGAATGAAAAGAAGGTAAATAAAATAAAATTTAAGCTTTTGAACACCATTTGAAAACTGTCAGAATGTTAAGTCTTGTGGACCTTCAGGGTTTTGGGGGGTCTTAAATTTTAGAAACAAACAAGCAAAATAAATAAACAAATAGATTTATTCAGCAAGCGTACCACAGAACTGACATAGTCTATGTGGCACAGTTGCTTAATTAAAGGTGCCATTTTGACAGTAGAGCTGAACACTCTGAACATCAAAACTACATTTAGAACACTTAAGGGTATTACTGACTGAAGACAATATAGTACTGTAGAGATTTAACTGTTGTAAGATCTCACATCAGCAAGTCACAGCACGTTAAACAATCTTTGGTATACTTCCCTGCCCCAACTGACTAAGATTGACCAATGCTACTGCAAGCATTGGTGGAATGTGTGGGTAACCTCAGCTGAAAACTTAACATTCTGTAAAAAATATGGAAATTCAAAATATGCAGATCTTACCAAAACGTTTTTGCTGTGTGCACCTCAGATTTTATGATCCATCCGTTTTACCTGACCTCTTTCTTTTTAAATGAAGAACCAAGAAGTAAATGCTTCCTGATTTTTTCTGTTTAAAATTTCTCTTTTCTTTTTGTTGCTACAGACACCAATTTAATAAATTTCAATGTAACAACAGTATTAGAAGTTGTCTTAGCAGGTTCAGATTCTGTAGACAGATTATATTGCACACTTCCATGAATACGCCAACTGTGGTATCTCAGGTCTGTTAGTATAAAAATACATTAATTTTGTATGAACATATAAATTCTGCATCCAATATTCCCATATAGGTAGCTGACAGAGAGGACTAAGATTTGTTTTTCTGGAGTTAAACTCCATTTTGACGTTTAAGAATTAGGAATAAGTAGGGAAAAATCTAAGAAGAGTTGAAATGGAATTAAAAATTCTAGATGGAGCCCTTCTCCTTCCCTTTTAATTTTCCAGATTTCCTTTATGGGAAGGAAGCAAATAGAGGGAATTTCTTCGCTCTCCTACAGACTCGAGAGAAGAGTGAGAAGAAATCTTAGTTATCAATACGATCCTTTCTATTGCATTGAATAGAACGCAAAGCAGCATGTAACTTTCTGTACAGAAAAGTGAACATGGTGCACCATGTACACTAATAAATCCTCCTAACATTATGGAAAAATGTAGTTAAGGGCAAGACTAGAGAAAGAAGAGAGATGCTAAGTGCTGTCTTTGGGAATGAAGACATATGCAACTTTTTGTCATCTTTCCTCCTGCTTCCTATATTTCAATTTTGTCTGTATTGGAGCATGAGGTGATTTGTGCTATAAGCAGCTTAGGAAAATCCTTGCTGAAGATTGCCACTGTACAGTTAAGGATTGTTTTTTGCATGATGACAAATTGTGGATTTTAAAAGTACATATTAGGCCTGCTATTATCTGCTATACTGCTCTAACAAAGAAGCCTGAGTAGCACAGTACTGAGAGCAATTCCTAATCAAAGTCCTGACAGTGGCGTGTGTAGGAACAAAGACCTGGAACAGCAACATCCTGCAGTAGCAGTTGAGGACTGGGGCCCTTGTAATGCTCAGAGAGCTAGAAGCTCCTGGAGTATCAATATCCCAAACAATCAACCATTTATTTTCTTTTGGTTGTGTCCTATTCCTTCTAACAAACAGTAAATACAATTGGTACTGCTAATAATCGAGAAAAATATTTAAGTGGCTTCAAATCCACCCAATTATTAACAGACAAATCTATTACTAAGTAAAATTAAGATCTCACTCTCTAGCTACCAAATAAAGATTAGTGTGTTATTCTGAAATGTGAACTCAAAATAGAATGTCTTCCCACAGGAGGAGATAAATTGTACATAGCCTTGACATGAACCTCTAACATTAAAAAGAAGAACAACAAAAAGCAGTGAAGATAAACCTCTCTGTCCTAGAAAAAATTTGAGTGTACAATCACTAGACATAGGAATGTGGATGAAATACAAAATATTTATTTTCTTGTGAAAAACATTTGTGCAACTTCTCAATGCAGAGTGTATGAACTGAAAAGCATTTGATACAACCTGAAGCTTTTAAAAAACTGCATGAGAATGGTCTAGGAAATATTAGCCACCTCTATTGAATCCCCTACATTACTTGTATAAATTTCATTATTTTGCAATAAAATAACGTTCTATTTAGACTGGTGATGCTGAATTTGATTTATAAACTTCCTTTTGAAGGGCTTACATTTACAGTAATATTTATACATTATACTACTTTTTTCCTCCACCTCAATCTATTTATTATAAATAAAAACCCCTCAACCCCTAACAGCACAAACCCTAATAACAAAAAATAGAATACTTATCACTAGTTTAGTGTAAAAGAAGTAGTACAATTTGGACTAGGAAAAAACAAAGAGCAAGATCATGAGCAGAAAGATGAATTTCAATGCTGTGCACCCATCCAACAAATGCTCAAGAAACCTCAGGAACTGGAACTCTAGTAACAAGTGAGAACGTATTTGCTGAATTAGGATACAGTCCTGCAAGCTACTGTGTAGTTTGACCCCATTCGGCGTATTGCCTTGGTAAGTACTCAAATTTAAGAAGTTTAGTTACACCAAGCAAATAATAAGCTGGACCTGCCTTATCACTTTCCAGCCAAATCTTGCTTTCAGATGCAAGCAAAAGGCTCTCCAAGCATTGACAATTGACATTATAAGCAAAGAAACAAAGATACAAAAAAACCCCAAGAGGACATAACAACAGAAGCAGCTGGCACTTCAGCGCAAATTCTTACTCTCCTACTATTCCTAAAGGAGTTTCATCTGTCCACAGTCAAACCGCACAATCAATGTTCAGGTCAAGGTTCTGAGCAGTAATGTCAGGAACTTTTAGTGAAAGGCTCATTTTTAATGCCAAAGAATTTCAGTGCTCACAGTAACATCCAAATTGGAATAACACCCAAAGTAATCTAGTTAAATACCTGATCAGCATATATTAATGATTCAACATTTCCCAAGTTCGCAATTTCTGGACATACAAAAATTACAGACTATCCAAGGCTTTGAAATATCTGACAATTCACATATGCTTTTGGTATTAAACATATGCTAAATGTTTTGTGGGGTTCCAAAATAGATAAAGATAATTTCCCAAAACTGGTTTAAACAGTTTCTTTCATTACCTGAAGTAATTTCTATACAATCATAGTACATACTGTATTTGTTATAGATTATAAAGCAACTACCAAAACCCGAAGCACACTGCTGTCTGCTGTGTGGGGAGTGTTTGACCGTGCCTTTTCACAAGTGGTTTCCTGATCTGTGGCCTTAGCCAGTGAGCTAAAGGAATGTGGAGGGGGCAGATGGGACAGATGTTTAAATTCTTTATTCCTTATTTTGCTTAGCAAGATTTGACCTTGCAAACAACAGTCTTTGAAAAGATTAGAAGCACGTGGCTAGTGCAACAAGAATAAAGAAGGATGCAGAAAACCCAGACAAAAAACTACAGCTGAAAGCTAACAGCATTTAGGCAGCAAGCCAGGATTAGAGGCTACAAGAGTCCCTGGCCACAATGTCAGCAGGTTAAGCAAATACGATAAACTATTTAATGAATGTTGAAAACTTAAAATAAGCTCTAGCATCGATGAATCTATTTGCAGAAGTCACTTAGGTCACTTTTACATTGCACAAATGGTATATAAAGATTTTTAGTACAAGTATTAAGATTGGAATTAATGAAGTATGGATAGAAAAGTGCAAAAGTAGTATAAGCAACAGTTAAAAGAATAGCCTGTATAGATAACCAGGGACACTACTGATAGCCACAAAACTAATTAACACTGAATGTGTTATTCATATCTGGACCATGGTGCATATGATTCATCAGTGGAAAACTACACTGACAGCAGGAAGAGGATGGCAAGGAGAGTTACACCACGTAGACAGTGCTGTTTCTCCTCCTTCTCACAGAATAACACTGCATTGCACTTGTCATTCTTCTGCCTGTTATCCCAGAGGAGGCCACATGATAGCCTGAAAGATAATGAAAATCAGGAAACAAAGACAATGGGCAGCAACCGTGCTTAACATCCATGATAGACAAAATACACAAGGTGTTGAGGCTGAAGGATCACACCATGCTAACTGTTGACTCCTAGAGGAAAAAAAAAAGTCTTTTTTAACCTTAGAGGACAAAAGCCATTTTGTCACCAGTCTAGAAGAACTTAAGAGATGTAGTGAGGATTTGACAGCTGGTGTCTGTTGCTCTCTACAGCCTCATTAGAAATGCTGGCCAGATGGGTTTTAACAAGCAGGCTGTCTTGACCGAGATGACAACATGCTGTAAATGGGCAGAATCAACTTAGAGAATCCACTTATACAGAGATCAGTGAGATCATTTTCTTCTGTAAGCTCTCACAAAATGTTTTGTTACACTGATTTTCTACATCCAACTGGAATGATCTCTGAAGAAGTAGCATCAAAGCTACTAATCTAATAGCTAATAGTACTAATAACACTAATAAGTAGTACCCATATAATTATTCAATGGAGCCTTGCATCTGTCTAAAAACCCCTGCACAGCTGTACTGTATAGTATTTAGCTATAGCATATAGATATACTAGTTTCAGACATAAATTAATCTCTCTTCCTGATTCTAGACTATATCATGCAGGCACACCAACTGAACTCCACACCAATTGGATATTTCTGCACTGATATATGGTGTCAATCTATCCTCTGGGAATTAATAGCAAAGTCGTTGATTCAAGAATGAGCTTGAGCACAGGCTCCTTTTCTTGGTTACCTTTCCTTACTTCTACTTCAGTTCTTGTTTTTTCATTTGATGAGAAGTCATAGCTTCTTGTACATTTCCCGGGGCTGTGGTGGTAGGAAGAAACAGCACAGGTTGGATGGAGAATGGCTCCTGCAGATGTAGTAGTTTGCAAAAAATAGTAAGAATAAGACTCAATGGCACGTGCAAATGATTTTGCTTTTTGAAGTCCTGTTACTTAGCCACGTTTGATGGAAAGATAAAAATATATTTCTGACAATAATTATGTTCTAGAAAAAATTAAAAGCTTTCTTCAAATTCTTTAAAAAACCCGATTTTTTTTCCTGTAAACCAACATTTTTCTTCCCCCTGTTTCTCACAAGTAGGTAAACAATTTCAGCTGTCATTTTAAAAACTTCAATTTAAGATAAGCACACAAAATGTACGATTTTATAAGAAATTATTAAAGAGTAATGAATTCATAAGAATTGAAAACCTAAGTGACAGGCAGCAGTAACAGCTCAGGTGTAGTCTACAATGACACATAATGCTTATTATATAACAAAATACATGCCTTCATCCTGACGTGTAATCTGTCCTATCCCTACTGCAGACAGTCCCAAATTCACATCTGGAGGAATGCTACCTATTAAGTTACAGATATAGTCCTCAGTATATACATCCATAAGCAATGATTAATACACAATAATCTAGAAGAAATTAAAAGGTACAAAATATAGTGCATTTTAGCTTGATGTTTTTCTGAAAAGTGATCACAGATACTGTCCAATGAAGGAAGAATTAATTATAATAATTAAATGCTTCTGCTTGGTATTAAATATTTAAAACCAAAATAAATACAGGAACTGCTAAATCAAGAAGAAAGTTTGGTGAAAAAAGATTTGAAGGATTTAAACATTGACATTGTTCTACTTTTTTCTTTTTTTTAAAGATCTTATGTCCTAACCCTGTAACTTAGCATATACAGCTGTGCCAGACTTTTAGAGGTGGAAGGATTCAACCTATAGAATCAACTTAACTGTTGTGCTTAACGCTAAACAAACATAACAACACAGTATACAGGAATTGACAGTTTTAAAAAAGAAAGAGGCAACATATGTCAGACAACACAGGGCAAGTCTGACTCAGCTACTGGCTAAAAGAGACAAAAAAGAATAATCTGTTTTTAATGGAGAAGGATCTGCATTATTTGCCTCCAAAGAAACACTGAAACTTCTCAAAATATATGAGGTACAAGGAGAGAGAAAGGAGTGAACAGAAGGCAGAAAGAAATGGGGCAGTGACAGCATTTGGTCCAGTCAAGATGCCAACAGAGAGGCAAAGCCGAGGAAGTAGTAAACGGATAATTTGGCTAAAGTTGCCCAGGGTCAAGGATTAAGACGAGAGGAAGAGGGGCAGGGAGAGTTGCGAGACAAAAGACAGTAAAAGGTGTTGGAGATTTAGGAGAAGAAATAGACTGTGAAGGGATTCCAATTAAGAAGATTTTAGTGCATTGTAACTACCACAAACACCACTGAGAAAGATTTTCTTGGCAAAGTACATAATCAAACTACTTAAAACAGCTGTACTAATCTGGGAGGGCAGGTTTTTTAGGATATAAGCAATAAAAAATAATCCTGATATTAAGAATTTGCCTGTCAACGCATTTAACTGTGAGCACTGAATGTGTGCAAGTGAAAACAAGGCTGTCACTTATCATAGAATCAAGAGTAGAATCACAGAATCATTAAGGTTGGAAAAGATCTCTAAGATCATCGAGATCAACTGTCAGCTCACTACCACCATGCCTACTAAACCATGTCTCAAAGTGTCACATCTACACATTTTTTTAACACCTCCAGGGATAGTGACTCCATCACTTCCTTGGGCAGCCTGTTCCAATGCTTGACCACTCTTTCAGTATCCAATCTAAACCTCCTGGGGTGCAACTTGAGGCCATTTCCCCTTGTCCTATCACCTGTCACCTGGGAGAAGAGACCAACACCCACTTCACTACAACCTCCTTTCAGGTTAGTTGTACAGGGTGGTAAAGTCTCCCCCTCAGCCTCCTTTTATCTAGACTCAACAGCCTCAGTTCCCTCAGCAGTAAGATTTGTGCTTCAGACCTGTCACCAGCTTCATTGCCCTTTTCTGGACACGCTCCAACACCTCAATGTCCTTCTGGTACTGAGGGGGCCAAAACTAAATACAGTATTCAATACGTGGCCTCACTTGTGCCAAGTACAGGGGGAAGGTCACTTCCCTTCCTGCTGGCCATGCCATTTCTGATACAAGCCAGGATGATGTTGGATTTCTTGGATACCTGGGCACACTGCTGGCTCATATTCAGCCAGTTGTCAACCAGCACTTCCATTCCACCAGGCAGCTTTCCAGCCACTATTCCCCAAGCCTGTAGGGTTGCATGGGGCTGTTATGACCAAATGCCACAGTTTAGCCCCAATCCGGTTAATTTAGGCAGCTAAAAAAGTGCAGTTGGGCTCCCAGTTCCCTTATCCCCACCCCCAGAGGAAGGGGAGAAGAAAATGAGAGGACAAAACACTTGCGGGTGGTAAACAAAAACTGTCGCTTTAATTAAAAAAGATAATAATATTAACAGTAACAATAATAATAAAAAAATAATAAAATATATACAAATATCTGAGATTGCGCACTCAATCCCCTCATCCAGATCATTGACAAAGATATGAAACAGGACTGGTCCCAACACTGAGTCTTGGGGAACACCACTTGTGACTGGCCACCAACTGGATTTAGCTCAATTCAATACAACTCTCTGGGCTTGGCCATCCAGACAGTCTTTACCCAGTGAAGAGTATGTCAGTCCAAGCCATGAGCCACCAGCTTACCTAGATGAATGCTATGGGAGACAGTGTCAAGGGCTTTACTAAAGTCCAGGTAAAAAAACATCCACAGCCTTTCCCTTATCCACTAAGCAGGTCACCTGGTCATAGAAGGAGGTCATGCTGGTCAAGCAGGACCGGCCTCTCATGAACCCACGCTGCCTGGGTCTGATCCTCTGGTTGTCCTGCACATACCTGATAAGCGCACTCAAGGTCATCTGCTCCATAACCTGCCCCGGTACCGAGGTCAGGCTGACAGGCTTGTAGTTCCCTGGATCCTCCTTCTGGCCCTTCATGTGGACAAGCATCACACTGGCACATCTCCAGTTGTCTGTGACCTCCCCTGTTAACCAGGACTGCTGATAAATGAGGGAGAGTCACTTGGCAAGTTCCTCTGCCAGCTCCATCAGTACTCTCGGGTGGATCCCATCCAGCCCCACAGACTTGGCGAGTGTCCAGGTGGCGTAGCAGGTTGTTAACTGCTTCCTCCTATATTATGAGTGGTTTATTCTGCTCTCCATCCCCATCCTCCAGCTCAGGACGCTGAATATCCTGGGGATAACTGGTCTAACTATTAAAGACTGAGGCAAAGAAGGCATTTAAGCCCCTCACCCTTTTCCTCATCCTTGGGGGTAATGTTCCTCTCCACATCTAATAAAGGATGGAGACTCTCTTTGCCTCCCTCTTTGTTAATGTATTTGTAAAAGCTTTTTTGTTATTTTTTCCAACAGTGGCCAGACTGAGTTCTACCTGGGCTTTTGCCTAATTTTTTCTCTGCATGACCTAAAGGGATCCCTGTACTCTTCTTGAGCTGCCTGCCCCTTCTTCCAAAACTGCTAAACTCTCCTTTTTTTTTTTTCTGAGCGCCAGCAAAAGCTCCCTCACTGTTCAGTCAGGCTGGTCATCTCCCTGGCTGGTTCAGGACGCTGCTGCATCTTTAAGACTCCCTTCTCCAAGCGCGTCCAGCCTTCCTGGACCCCTTTGCCCTTCAGCATTCTTTCCCTCTCAAACAGTGTCCTGAACAGGTCAAAGTCTGCCTACTGGATGGCCATGGCAGCCCAAGGCTGTGGTTTTGCTGAGCCCCCTCCTTACTTCACCAAGAATTGAGAATTCAATATAAGATAAAATGTAATGAATGAATAAGTGAAAAACTGTGTTCAAGACCAGTAAAAATGCATTTCTCTAACTGTAGGATCACACAGTTTAGAGTCATTAAGGAATCGCTATCTTCTTCTGCATAAGCAGCCACATTACTATTTATATCTGATTATAAAAGAAGCAAAAAGCCAGCCTGACACTTAATATTATTTCATATTTCATCTCCCAAATATCTACAGTGACACTATTTCACATGTTCTGTGACACCTACTTTTCTGCTTAACCAAGGCAAGAACAGAGAGTAAGCACTGAACACCTCTCTGCAATGGTAAGATACTCAGTAGTGACACGTTAGCATGAGGGCAGTAGCTAATAGAGATTACTTTGGTTCACACTCGTGTACATCCAGTTTTACTACTGCTTCAGTCATGAGGAAATGAAGTTGGTCTGCATCACACAAACTTTCAAAAGATTCAGCTGACTATTTTTTTAATGCGGGTATCTCTGAATTGCTTTATAGTACATCATAGGCCTATGGCAACTCCAAAGCCATGCTATGCATTTATCAACTGAATCTTATCGTTTTGATGTTTGAAATACTATCAAACAAACTAAAAGGCACAGACAGACCTATAGTGACATTTGCTGTCTTAGGAAAATTGAGCAAAGTGAACAGATCACCAATCCTGCAAATCCTCTGAACTGAGTTTTCACATATGTCTCACAAATGGGCTCCAATTAATCCAAAATATCAGGGAAGCAGTACAGCCATATTCACAGACAAGTGAGACATGTTTTTCTGAGTTCTGTAAGAATCCGAGCTGTGTCACTGACATTACTTTACATTCTTTCCACTAAACTTGAATGGTAATACTGAATGACCTATTTCACATTATTTTATTACTATCCATGCTTTTATTTCATCCAAGACATTCCAAAGCCCCACTTGCCATAGCTAATCACGAACTGGCTGTATTAAACATGGGACAATGAAGCAGTTAAAACAAAAAACAAGCCATAGGCTGTCTTCCTTCTCAATTATTTTCCAGAAAAATAATTTCTTTACTCCTTTTCTTTGGTACCATTTCTGACTTCATCATTACACACAATCAGTGGACAATTTTTCTCACTTTCATAGCTGTTGAATATTCCCTGCTTTCGCAGATTTCACAAGAGGCTAGAGGTGAACAGTACTTTTGAAAATAAACTATGCCACCTATGCAGATACCTTCCCTTGTGAAAACATGGGGGTGTGGAAGTGATAATGGATTGCTTAAAATATTTTAGCTTTCTTTGAATAAATTAAGGTTCAAACTCTTTCCTTTACTTTTAAGGTCTTCCTGGCATCTTGGGGTTTTTTGCAAACATGTAGTGAGATGTACTCCACATGAAAAACACGTGAGCTGAGCTCAATTGTAATTTATGGTGCATCTATGAGTGGCTTCTCTTTACCTGTTAAAAATAGTTGCCAACTGAAAATTGGCCATTCAGATAAGTTGCTGTACAGTTACCATATTTGTTCTCAATCCTCAACATTTTAGTGCATTTGAGTGACATGTCAGGGTAATAACTGATTGACTGTCGAGATACAGTAATCACATATACTCATCCAAAGTAAACATATGTTTTATTACAGCCTTTCAAGAGCTTCAATCCTGGCTCAACATACGTGTTGGCAGTCCTGTTCTTCACAATTTCCTGTTATTACTGGAGCAGTGGATTTGTTCTACATTCAATATTCAGAAGATGCCATTAATCATATTTGCCTCCTGCAAACTAGATAATATTCGTACAGAACTCGGGAATAAGGTGGGCATAATATGATATCACAGATCATAGCTTATTAACTGAAACAAAAATTAGCAAAAATATGTAAAATAAAGTTATTCTAGACCAAAGCATAACATAGGAAAGCCAATCATTCCTCCCTTTATTTATGCCTGACCTATGACCTGTCACAGGATTGAAATTCTTACCTGTAGACATGCTTGTATTGTAAAACCAGACCTTTTCTAGACTCAATTCTCAATCCGTTGTAGGTGAAACATGATCAACTAGCCAGACATTAAATGAGAGATCATCTCTTCATTAGTATGAAGAAAAATTTTAGAAAAGAGTAATCAATCGATAAGAAAGATATATATAGTCCCTTAAAGTAAGTGTTGCTTCCCAGCAAGGGAAAGTTTACAATTCTATATACTAAATATATTCAAAAGATTTGATATTAGAACAGTCCAATGTAGAACAGCTTAGATTAAAATGTTCATCAGGGTAAAGTAAACTGCCTCAGCTTTCCTCTTTCCTTTCTCCTCAGATCAGTTGTAAATAGATAAATGGACTTAAAAATTTTCCTAAAATAATTTGTCCAGCAATATCTATTTTACCTTTAAAAGCATTTCTGGGAACTGATTGCCAGATTCTGAGAAACAAGTCTTTTCAGATTAAGGACACACCGTGAAAAATTCCTAAACAGTACTATATCACTGCAATAAGTCAGTGGATAACATCACCATAAGTAGTTTTATTAACCAGGAATATATGTATTTTTTTTTTAATATCAGAGCAATAAGGTGAAAAAAGGAAAGAAAAAGATCATGAGTCAAATGTTTGACTAATTCAGTACTCTACATCTAACAGAAAAGCCCTATGCCTAAGCAAGTGCCTAAGAACATGCAAGCACATGATATTTCTCTTGCCTTCCCACCACGTACAACTCAGACACCTCTTTTTGTGCAAGTTGTTCAGTAATCCTCAGCAGAGTTCTACTCCTAGTGTCATCTGCTCTAATGTAAATGTTGGGCTCTGGTATCCTTTGGCAAAGTGTTCCACAGCCCAGCTACACGCACGAAGGACTGTGTCCTTTTGTGTCTTCTGAACCCGGCTCCTACAAATATGCTTTGGTGATCTTCAGTTGGTGTACTGAAGAGAGAGTAAAAAATGCAGCCCTATTCAGCCTCACCAGCCACTCATATTTTTAAAATATCTATCATACACCTTCTCAGTTATGTTTATTTTTCCAGGCAGAAGAGATTGTTTTGTTATTCCTCACATGGCAAATTTTTTTGTGCTTTAAAACATCCTGTTGTCCTTCCCTGAATATGACCCAGCTTTACCATACACTTTTTGAGATAAAGAAATGAGAACTGCAAGGTATTTGAAGCTTGAGAGCATCAGATCTTTTAAAGTGGTGTAATGTTTTCGTGTTTTATTTATTTTCTAAAAATTCCTAGCATTTAATTTCATTTTTGAAAGCTATTGATTTTTCAACAAATATTTACATGGAACTATCTGTCATGATGCAAAGATCTCATTCCTGAAAGGTAATGGTTGGCTTCATTTTATATACAAAGTGAAATTGTATTTTTTTCTGTGCACAGCTTCGTATTTATTTCCTTGAATTTCACCTGCCTTTTTACTACTTGGTGTTTTCCCCAGTTCTTCACAGCTCTGTTCCCCAAATAGCATGATATGATATACATTAGCTACAGCAGCATTCCTGCACTTCAGAGAGGTCAGGTCGGATATCAGGATATGCATCTTCAAGCACAGCAACATGGATTTTTTAGTTACTGATGAAGACTGACTAGCACTGAAAGAACTGTTGGGATAGTGTAAAAGAGGGAAATGATAGGAGAATACAATGGAGGAGGTTTCAGAAGCCATGAGGAAACATGCTACTATAGCCATGTTTCCACATCACTGCTTTCCTTTGTTTTACTCTAAGGCTCAATAAAGGACTGTCTAATTATAGCAATCTTAAAACCACTGATCAGAAACAATGCTAAAAAGAGCTAGAACTTTACATCAATAGTTACCACCTATGTTTCTTTTAATACAGTCTATATTTAGTCATATTTTAACAGGTATCTGTCGAAATGACAACCAACATTTCACAGTCTAAGCTCTGACACATTTAAATATTAAAACCAGTCAAGTTTGAGGACAGCTTTTTATTTTTTTTTACAGTGCTTTTTTGGAAAGACTTTTTTTCGGGCTTAGTGTATGGCTAATTGTATAACATCTACATGGTACTACATGCATGCTCAGTAACATTTGCCCATCAAAATAACTACGTAAACCACCAGAAGGATCCACAAATAGCTTTATCAATGCTTTCTCAAACCCAAAGGGTTCTACTATGAACTAGAAGAAAACATTCTTCCTTATGTAACCTGACCCTTTTTATTGGTGTCAGTCAGGTCTGGCAAAGCAAAATAAAGCCTTAGATGCCTAAGCATCTAACAAGTAGTCTGCTTAATTCACTTGAAAATATTTCTGTCATTCAACTCATTTTTGCAGCTCTTCCATGCAGTTATACTACATTACTGAGGAAAAAAATAGGCTGTATTCTTTTGAAAATTCAAGGTCTAATTAAAAGGTGGTTCATTAGCCAAGTGGATTTTTGTCACATGAAATTTTTCCCTGGCATGCTAACGAACCAGATACAAATACCAGTCACTGCTGCAATCCAGCAACCTCAAGGCTGCCAGTTTTACATTTACTTTAAAAATAAAATTACAACTTAGCAATTGTTGGTCATCCAGCATATAATTTTGGTTTGTAAAGCATTCCTATTTAAATCCATCATAAGCACATACTTGCTCTCAGGCTTGCTTCAAGTTAAGCAGGTGTTCAGCACTGTTCTTGAAAAGGGTGTTTTTATCTTTCAAGGCATAGTGATAACACATGCCATGCAAAAACATACCACTATATGGATGTGACAGCAAAATGCTACTAGTCATATTTCTGATTCATACAAAAGGTATATTTGGTATGTTAAAATTCTTTCATCTTCAACATGTAGATGCCAAAGGAACAAATGAGAGGCATAACTTTTTTTATTTCAGTTGTTCATAGTCCTGTTAACAGTAAACCTATTCTGCAAATTCTGCACATCAGCCAAAGACCTCTAAGCCTTATAGCCTATAGCCTCCTGAGCCTTATACTTGTGTCACCAAGAAGTACAATTAGTTTCACTTCAACAAATTTCCTACTAGGATTACAAAAAGGGGGTGCTATTTCAGTGGACTGAGGACCATAAAATCATTTTCCAGAAAATCCCCACACAGTCTGTTAAGTTTCATGGTTTAAAAGTCAAATGAACTGCATTACTACACTGACGCAGAGACAATGACAAAATTATACTTAACTAGAAATGTAAAATGGATGTACTACTAGTTCCTAGAAGAAAGCATGCAGAATTAAGGAGTTCCATTTTTAGAACAATGAACAAAGACAGACTACAAAGTACCAAAATGTATGATGAGATTCTAGATCAAAATTCAGATGTGTATAAAAGAAAAAAAACATTTTTTTCGGAAGGTTTAAAATCCAATTTTGAGGAATTCAACTTGATGAAAAATAACAACACTGCTGCAATAAACAGCTGCCACATATTTTACAGCACAATTATTGGGATTCAGTTATCATCTAAATGAATGTCAGATGCTGAAATTTACCGCAGTCCACAAAGACGTGGATCGTTTTGGGTCAGATTTGCCAGCTCTACGCCTGTGCCTCAGGCATCCTAGAGCATCCAAAATTGTGCTGTATCCATTCGGTACACTTTTGCATCCATTCTGCACACTTTTGCATCCATTCCAAAGACCTTGTGGAATAAAGAGGTAACAGTAATTCAGAATTCCTTCCTGTCATTTGTGGAATTATCTTACAGGTAATTGCACATGATATTGAAATGGGTGGCAGAGATAATTTCTTGTGAACAAGCAAATGATAAGCTTTCTTCTTTCAAAAAGTACAGGTAGGAAAGCATAAGTCTCTTGAAGGAGAAAAGTAATGAAAGGGCTGTGGGAGTGTAGCAAAGATGACTGCTGAGTAAGAAAGCGAAGCAGTATGCTAAACAGCTGGTTCATGAACACATCACCAAGAGGATGGGTGGAAATATTTCCATGACTATTCAAAGACATGACTGTTTAAGTATTAGTATCATTAGGTGTTGTGTTTAGCAGCTAAAGCTGCTAAAGCAAACCTCAATTCCAAGAAACCTTTCATTTGTTCTGTTGGAACACCCAGCAGTCAGCCCAATTTGCACATTTAACATCTATTTCAATGTGAGTTACACATAAGAGAACTCAATCCTCTGATGACAGAGCTGCAACTTATTTTACAAAGTTATTTTAACCTGCTTTTGTGCTCTGTCTCATTGCCCATCCACACTATTAATGCTTCAAACCTAGGCTAGGTCACAGCTTTGTAGCCTGAAATCCCCTTTGAGCCTGCAGTCACACCATAACCCACATGAAGAAAGCTTAAGCTACTTGCTCTGTGCCTCAAGGGTGGAATGACTGTAACTCACAGAGGTGAGAGAAGCTGTGTAATGCCAGCCCCACTGCGAAGATTTTGACAGATGTGCAAATATCTCTTAGCAACTGTAACTACACAAGAATTGTTAAAAGCTTAAGCTACTCTTTGAACACCCGGAGTACCCATCCAGCAAGTCTCATAGACGAAACTGGAAAAATAGTGGATTGCTAGCATGAACCGGACATGCAATGCAAACACAACCTACATGACAGCTCTCATACGAAACACCTACGTTACTTTAACTAAAATATGATTATGTAGAGTGGAAAAAAAAGTAGAGCTTGAAAGTAAAATAGTATATGGTCAGAAATACCATGGAAGAGAGGCAACTCCCCCCCCTTATTTAATTTAATTTATTTACAAAAAAACCCAAAACAACAGACTTCGGCCTGTTCTGGCTAAAACCCATTTCATTTTGGAGTTGTTACTGAGAAAAGTAATCTCACTGGACTTAACTATAACAAATGTAGCTCTTTAACAAAAGGTATACCCCATTCCTAAGTTCATATCATCTGAAAATCTGAAATAGCTTCACACTATAGCCCATTTTCTGATAAACTTTGAGCAAAGCCTTTAAACTCAAACTTTTTACTGGCCATCAAAATTTGAATAGGAAAAAATCAAAGTAAAATGAAACCTATTTTTTTAGTAATTTCTCAAAACTACGTGAAATGACTTCTACTGGCTGATACTCCTAATTTAGCACAATAATTTTTCAACATGCTAAAGAGAAATGAGAGTCAACAGTCACATGCTAGCTAACCTATTCATCAGTTAAACTCTTAACCTTTATATTTTTGAATTATCCAAGTTAAAATCATTAAATTGTGCACTGATAGCAAATAAATTATAAGTGATCATTTAGGATTACTTTAGAGAATCTCTTTGTATACAAAATACAAAAACGTCCCATATGTCACTTCACTGTAACAGAAAACCTTATAATAACAAGTAGAATTTTTCATTCTAATAATTCCAAAACATAAATGTAAAAAAAAAGGTAGAACTAGAAAGTATTAAAATCTGTTATTGCACAGGACACTACAAGTGGCATTACACAGAGAATGCCACTCAGGTGATGGACCGTGAATTATTTATATTTCTTTCCTCACTCACCTCTTGTTCGAGTAAAAAGTAATTTCCTTCAGCCTTTAAAATTCCTCCTGTAAAACACATCCCCCAGTTCCAGACTTTTCTCTGTCCTATTTTCACCTCATTGATTGCAGCAACGTAACACACAATCCTGATGAGGTCTTTGACTATGCTCTGGACAATCCTGAACCCCTGGAGCAAATGACAGGCTGCTATAATCTAAATGCAAGAGTAGTCATAATCTCATCCCAAAGAAAAATTCCTCTGACACAAACAATCAAATATATAATTAAACCACAAGGAGCTATATTTTAATGCCAAGATTCCTAAATAATATTCACTACTTATAAGTATTATTTAAATGCATTATTATACATTTAATGTCATATCTAAATAACGAAATATAATTAAAGATTATTAGCTTATATGATTTACTACAAACACATAAATTACATCTTGATTCAATTTCATTGCATATATTGTAATGTACCTTTTTAACAGCAAACCTGCAGAACTTTTCAACCACTTTTACAAGATGGATTTGGTGTCATGTCACTTTTTAGAGACAAAATGTTGAAGAAGAACTATTATAGCTTTTAAAAATTCCTAAATACATTATTAATTTATACTTACAGAGGTAAATACTTGATCTCAGCTTACATATCAACCTGATGCATCAACTTGTTTTAAATAGCCAACAGAATACATAGAGATTTCATAAATGACAACTTCCACTTTGTGCCAGTATTTTACTTCAAGAAATTCTATTTATACTGATGAAAAAGAAGTTTGTTTCATTACAGTAAGTCTGTTAAACTGAGTGCACAAACTGTAAACCAGTGTGAATGTTTTGGCTTTTTCTTTCTCCTGTGAAACAGAAAATTTTTAATCTATGACCAGGATAAAACATTAAGCTGTCTCTGGTTTTTCATTCCAATTTAACTCACTTGGTTTCCCCTCACTGACTGCCTTTGACTGAAGAGTCACATGTTACAAAGGGAGATGAAAATATAACTGTTGCTTGAGTGTGTCATGCTGGGAAGTCATTCAACTAAAACAGGAGCTATTTGTTCACAGCATCTATCATGGTCAGTCTTCAGAGGGTCTTTTTAACTCAGAGACTTTTTCTTGAACTTCAAGACCTGTCTACCTTCATTTCAAACTGCCACAAATCTACAGCTTCAATGCAGCATTGCCTTAGATTGTTTACATTACTCTGAAAAAGATTTTGGCTTCACTGGGATAATGTATTAACAATCTTTTATCATTACCATGTGTCATAAGGTTCAATAGAGAACACACAATTATGTCCTTGAGGGAATCATAATAGACTGTATGATGAATAACTGCATTGAAAATAACAGGAAACTAAAGATCCAACAAAGAGTTACATGCTGACTGTGATTGTAGTTGGACATACTATTAGCAAAGATTATGTATCTAGAAAGGACATGCGCACTTCACTGGAAAATTTTAGATATGGTCTGCAGCTTTACAGAAGGAGCAAAAGAAATACATATCAAAGAGGACATTTTACAGACCTAAGTGGCAGTCAGGATTGTTGTGTTACTCATTATAATTTAGAAAGTCACATCTGGAAAGATATCAGAAATAATTATCTCCATTTTAGAGCCATAGTTTTAGATTGGGCAAAAAGAAACAACTCTGCAACAGAAATTAACAGTATTGACAGCACTGAGATGGTAAACTTTGCAGAGATGAAAATCCACAGGAAAAACACTGAGGGAAAATAGAACTCACAACTGCTACCCCACAAGTGTGCACAGTATTTAATTTTATTGGTTCTATTAAAAAAAACTAATAGATTCAACATAAAATTGCATTATTGTTGATCCAGACTGTACACTGCAGAATCACTTCATAGAAAGAAACGGAAGGCAACAACTTTAAAAAACCAAAGTAGAATGACAGGATTTATATGATCCAAGTTTGAATTCCAGACTTTTGAAAATTACTTTTACAATTAATGTTATAAATTTGATGCAGTTATGAGCTTGCTCTTTCTTTGGAAAAACTGAGGTAAGACAATTCATGCATGGACAAACATGAAAAATTATCAATTAAATAACTGAGGAATGGAGATGGAGAACAGGTGATAAATGACATAGAGAAGGCCAAAGTACTCAATGCTTTCTTCACCTCAGTCTTTACCAGTAACACCTGCCTTCAGGAATCCCAGGCTCCTAAGATCAGAAGGAAATTCTAGAGCAAGGAGGACATACCCTTGATGGAGCAGGATTAGGTTAGGGGGCTTTTAAACAAACTGGATGTGAATCAATCCATGGGGATTATACACAAATCCACAGGCTGGACGCACAGGTGCTGTCGGAGCTGTCTGTTATCATTATGAGGCTATTCTTCACTATCTTTGAATGGTCTTGGCAATTGGCAGAGGTTCCAGAAGACTGGAAGAGAACACACCACTCAGTCCCTGGGAAGGTGATGGAAAAAGTCCTCCTAGGAAGCATTTTCAAACAAGTGAAGGACAAGGAGACAGGGAGTAGTCAGCATGGATTTACAAAAGAGAAATCATGCTTGATCAACCTCATTGCCTTCTACAAAGAGGCGATTATCTTGGTGCACACAGTGAGAACAGTGCATGTTGTTTACCTTTACTTTAGTAAAGCCTTTGACACTGTCTCCCATAATACCATCATAGACAAGCTGACAAAGTATGGGTAGATAATTGGACACGGAGATGGATTAAAAACTGGCTGGATGAGTAGACCCAAAGGATTGTGATCAGTGGCACTACTTTCTGTTGAAACTAGTGGTTGAAACTAGGCCACAAACTAGTGGTGTATCCCAGGACTCAGTGCTGGAGTCAACACTGTTCAATATCTTCATTATTGACCCAGATAATGTGACAGAATGCAGCTTTAGTAAGTATGCTGATGAAACAAAACTGGGAGGAGTGGTTGACAGACCAGAGGGTCATGCTACCATCCCGAGGGACCTCTACAGACTAGAGAAATGGGCTGACAGTAATCTCATGAAATTCAACAAGGGGAGGTAAAAAATTCTCACCTGGGGAGGAACAATGCCAGGCACCAGTACACGCTGGGGGCCAACCAGCTACAAAGTAGCTTTGCAGAAAAGGATTTTAAGGTCCTGGTAGCAAGCAAGTTGAACATGAGCCAGCAAGGCACTCTTGCAGCATACAAAAAGGCTGACAGTATCATGGGCACGAATTAAAATGTACATAATTTCACCCGGGTATAAGAAAACATTCTCTTACTATGAGAGTGACCAAGCCCTGACACAGGTTGCCTAGAGAGGTTGTTCAGTCACCATCTTCAAAGAAATTCAAAAACCTACTGGACACAGGCCTGGGCAACCTGCTCTAGATGACTCTGCTTGAGCAGAGGGTTGGACTAGATGATCTCAAGAGGTCCCTTCCAACCTAAATGATTCTGAGATTCTGTGATTAATTCTCTTTTCTTTTTTTAATATAATTCTGTTCTTACCCGTGTCCCTTAATTCTTAACTACTTTATAGCATCTTCAAAGAACTTGCACTCTGAATAAGCCAGTTTCAGTGAAGCAACACACTCACATATATATACTTTCATGTGAATTACCTGTGAGAAACTCTGCATGTTTCCATGTGATCTATATGCAAACTTACCTCATGAGTGCATACTTCTAATGGACAGAATGCTATAGTACTTTTAAAATGTTAATTAGCAATTCTCTGAACTACTTCAATTAGAGAAGATACTAATAAACCCTTCCTTATAAAAGGAACAATATAATATTCTCTGTCTCCTGTTGTAAGAGACTTCAAACAGAGTTTTGTTTATATGAAACTTCATTTTCCAAAACTATGGTTCAGGAATATATATCATAAGGTCTTGTTATTGAATTTCTCATAACTGACTTTATTTGTCCCTTTTTCACCTTAAAGAATTAGTTAAGCTAGGAAAAGACAAAATAAAATCCAAATAGCAATTTCATATTCATTAATTTTTTACCTTCATTAAATACCTAGAATAAAACATTGTCTGCATATCATTTTTCAATTACAAGTGTTCTAGCACTGGCACTGCAATAGATTTTTTGTTGTTGTTGTTAATGATAATACACCTGAGCAAATCCAAAACTAAGGCTTAATGACAGAGATACTTCAACCTGCTACTTTAATGCTGAAAATTTAAACAGATGTGGAGAAATAAGACTATATAACTGCTATACTTGTAGAATCAGAGTATTTTGGTTCACATGAAAGTAAGCTATATTTACATTGCAAACACAAGTGAACCTAGGAAGCTCAGGAAACCCCAGTTTTAACTGGCAGTTAAAAGCTCTTAGAAGCAGGGCATCCCTCAGAGAACAGTTATGAAAACTACTCCTCCAGCCACCAGCAAGTGAAGTATCAAAATAAAAATATCATTTTGTGCTTTTCATTCCCTTAGTCCTCAAAGGTTTTTAAGACATGAGGATTTGTGAGCCAAATTAGACCAATTTAAGAATAATACTTGAACATTCAATGTTTATCCATACTATAGCAAACAGTCCTTTATAGATTGAAGTAGTTCTAATATATTTTAAGACTGTAAAATGGATCACCCAGAGGTATCCATTAGCAATTGGCATGTTTTTAAATGGCAATGCATAATTTTTGACAACCACAAAAAACTGCCGTAATGCTCATTTTTAATTCTTTCTAATGGAAAGGGAAATGTTGCCATGAAATTCTCATTGGCAGTAACAAGCAAGCAAGGAACTCTTGTATATATAACTTACTAGTCAATTAAATAAAATGACTTGAGAAATAATCTGAAGAACTGTATTCACCAACCTCCTCCAGAAGTTAAGATGCCTCCTCTCCATCGCAATTAGTATTATAACTTCTAAGACTTTAAAATCAAAACCATTTACTTCATCTTTCTTTTTCTTCTTCCCTTCTTATCCCTGCATCTCCAAAATTTCGTATGATATTACACACTGACTTAATGGATCATCAGCAAGACTGTCTGCTTTACATCCATGAGGTACATTCTAATGGTTATAGATCCTTTTGCAAATTTTCAAAAAAGCATAGAATAGTTTAGATTGGAAAGAACTATGAAGGCCATCTAGTCCACCCTCCTTGCAGTGAGCAGGGACATCTTCAACTAGATCAGGTTGCTCCGAGCCCCATCCAACCTGACCTTAAATGTCTCCAGGGATGGGGTTATCCAACACCTCTCTGGGCAACATGTTCCAGTGTTTCACCACCCTTAGCAAAAAAAAAAAAAGTCTTCCTAATATGTAGTATAAACTTCTCTTTTGGTTTTAAACCATTACCCCTTGTCCTATTGCTACAGGCCCTGCTAAAATGTTTTTCCCCAACTTTCTTGTAAGCACCTTTTAAGTACTGAACGACCACAGTAAGTATCCTTGGAGTCTTCTCTTCTCCAAGCTGAACAACCCCAACTCTCTCAGTCGCTCTTCATAGGAGAGGTGTTCCAAGCCTTTTATCATTTTAGTGGCCTTCATCTGGACCTGCTCCAACAGGTCCATGTCTTTCTTGTGCTGAGGGATCCAGAGCTGGACACAGTATTCCAGGTGCGGTCTCACCAGAGCAGTGTAGAGTGACAGAATCACCTCCCTTGACCTGCTGGCAGCGCTTCTTTTGATGCAGTCCAGGATACAGGCTTCTGGGCTGCAAGCGCACATTGCTGGCTCATGTCCAGCTTCTCATCCACCAGCACACCCAGGTCCATCTCCACAGAGCTGCTCTCAATCTATTCATCCCCCAGCCTTATCGGTACTGACAGTTGTCCCAATCCAGGTGCAGAACCTCATGAGAGGTTCAACAATTCTCCAGCTTGTTGAGGTCCCTCTGGTTCACATCCCATCCCTCAGGTTTGTCAGCATCACCACTTAGCTTGGTGTCATCCACAAACTTGCTGAGGGTACACTTGATCCCACAATCTATGTCATTCATGAAGATATTAACACTGGTCCCAAAACAGACCCCCGAGGGATGCTCGCCACTGATCTCCATCTGGACATTGAGCCATTGATCATTAATCTCTGGGTGTGACCAGAGGGTCACACAAAACGATTTTTTTTCCCCACAAAACAAATATTTCTCTTCACTCTAATCTGCCATACTCCACTTGTTTTGGGACATTCCATTCCTATTCTCCATCCTAACCAAGGCCACGCTCCCTACCCAATCCATCGGGGTTCCCCTTTTTCAGTTCAGCTTCTCTTCCTGCTTCACTATTAATACCACCCACTTAAAAGATCACAGTCTCTCTGCGTCATCATCCAACTTCATTCACCTCTTATCACCCACTCCCAACAACTTCTCTTTTAGCCAGTCCCAGTCAGCCTCCTAGCTTCGGGGTTTGGGATACAGCTGAGGTTTTGGAGATTCCCTGCTGCTAGTAGGGGTGGTCCTTTATGTCTCTTAAAAGCATATTTTCGTGTCCTAACTCACTTGAGCTTTAATTTTCATCAGACCACTAGTGAACCATTCAGCTCACTAAACCAGCAAAAGCTACTCATAGCTCTACTTGCTGGCTCAGTTTTCAACTTGCTCAGTGACCTGACTCAAATTACCAAAAAGCAAGAAAAACACCAAAGTTGTTCCAAAGAAGGGAAGGAATAGTGAGAGAGGAGGTCTTTGTTACAAGAAGAGAAGAGTTGGATATACTCTTCTTTCACAACTACCAGATATCAAAAAAGGAGCAAATGTTTTGGCGGGGGGGGGGGGGGGAAGTTTGTAGGGTAAGACCATTCTTCTCTTTCTCGCTTTCACCATTTCCTGTTGCCAGGGTTTCTTTATTATTTTTCCCACAGAAGCACTAATATATAAAACAGAAAGTGTGGTGAATGACCCATCATCCTGACTCAAAGCACAGTCACCAGTCACTGTACTGGAATAATGTGATGTTTTGACCGACTGGCTTTAAGTCACAGAGGCTAAGTCATAAGCAGATAATTTTATTTTTAACTTTCCCTCTCTGAATAAAATTCACTTCAATAACTGCTAAAGTTATCACTAATCTTCCTCCTCTTTCAGATAATATACTACTTAATAAAACATAATATTGATGTCACTCCATACTAATTAAATAAAACAGCTCTGAAAATTTTCTCTCTGGTTTTCTCTGCCACTGTGAACAATCTGGGCACAGTCAGGAACTAAAAGGTTTCAGAAAATCTTTCCCTGAGACAGATATTCAGATACATTAAGGACCGTTTCAAAAGCAAGCTTAGCTTCTCCAGGGCTATAAAACCATAATGTATTTTATGTTAGAGTAGAAAGAACTACCTACAGAAATGCAGGAAGTATCACTCTGAGGATTTAATAAGTGTCTTTTTGTGAGAAATTTTAGTGTTCTGTTTTTGCTGCTGAACAGATTATTTCTTGAAAGTTTCATTTATACTAAAGATTTTACTCAAAATTTTGATAATTCAAATGGAACTATTACATGCAACTATAGGAATGTTAATCCCCAGTCCCACTTACAGAGAAAATTGCTAAATAATTATTGATGAACTATAACTTCTTCCCAATTAACAATTAACTCGCTAATATAAAAGCTGAGGCCTGTTCCCATGGCCAGCAGTTGCACTTCAACAGGAAGATCCAGAAAAGTGTACTTTCAAGTAAAATTCTGATACAACTTTGTGTAGTGAAAGTATGAGATTTGTGTCATAAATATTTGCTGTAAAGAAATTCAACTTCCAGAAAAAGTAGAAGTACAGAAGTAAAGGCTAGCTTTAGGTTAGCTAACATTTAGGTTAGCTAAATGTTTCAGTTTTAACTGCAGGAATATTCTCCAATTATCCAAAAAGAAAGTGAAGAATCATAATCGAAAACAATCAGAAAAGAGAAATAAAATGATGTGTAGAGCTGTATGAGTCCAATTCATTATTTAAACTAATAAATTAAAATATTTTAACCCATTCGTGAAACTTTCCAAATACAAAATTGCACAGGTAATAAAAGGCTCCAAATGTTTTGCAGCATAAAGTAGTGCAAACTGCGACAGTAGCGTAAGTTTGAAAAGCCATTCATAAGACCAGTGTTATTGACACAAAATAAATCCTTCAACCAATTTGACTGATAAAGAGTAAACCAAAATTCTCCATAATTCTTAAATTCACTGTAGATACATACACAATTGCATAACAGACTAGATTTGAAAGAAATCATTTCACAATAGCCACCCCTTTAAAGACAAATATAAATGATAGTCTTGAATTTTACTCTTGACACGTGGGAGGAATCTGATAAGGCTCAAATCAGAACTGCAAGTTTGCAGCTCACTCACTTTCCCCTAACCCAGAGTGGGTAGGGGGAAGAAGAAAGGAGAAATACAAATGAGAAAACATGGCAGTCAAGATAAACCAAATAAATGAACAAACCAACAAAATTTGTTTAATAAGCAAAGGATAAGCGGAAGAAGAAGGAACAAAATAAAACGTGATGTATTCTGATGTCCTGCCAGTTACTGACCAAAGAATGGCTAACCCCCTAAAGTTCTCTCTTTCCACTTTTATCGCTGCGCTTATGTTACATAGCAGGGAATATCTCTCTAGTTAGTCTGGGTCGTCTGCCTATCTGTGTCCCCTCTCAGTCTATTCTACCCCCCCCTTCTTCCCCCCATCCCCCCCCAGTCTATTCACTGGAAGGAGAGAGTGAGAAACAGAGAAGGGATTGATGCTGTGCAAACACTGCTAACCACAAGCTAGAATATGGGTGCCTTATCAATATTGTTTTCATCACAAATCCTAAACATTGCACCATACAAGGTACTATGAAGAAAATGAACTCTATCCCAGCCAAAACCAGGACAAGAGTGCAGCACAATCAGTACAGCTGCATAGCCAACCTAAATGATAAACTAATTTAAAAAATACTAATGCAAAGGGGGGAGAAAAAGATTGGCTGGGCTATGTTAGTCTTATAAAGAGGTCAACTATCCTGCTGGTTACATGAGCTGAACTAGCTCACCAAAAGGCACAATGAGTACAAGAAGCAATGAGAGGGGTAGGACAACACAGCACAACAGGACTCCAGAAGGGAATGAAAGAAAAAGAACATAGCACCCATCTTTTTTTTTGCTGTCAATGAGCATTTTCATTGGCTTTTGTCAACCCATCAAACAACACTCTAAATATGATTTAGTCTTGAGTGCAACCAAAGCAACTTCTAGAATCAGTAGGCATAAAAGCCTACTGCCTCACAGGCAGTATCTCACACCCTTTGGCTAAGGTAATGGTTTCACATACTTACACACCTCCCCTCTTGGAAACCCCCCTTCCTTATGCCCATGTCTTCCTCCCTGGTTTAGACTGCAGATCTTGAAACTCATATTGGACCAGCTCTGGAAGTCAGTCAGTGAGACACTCTCAAGGCAATTTAAGTAACTAAAATGGTAGACTACCCTCCACAGCCACCCCCTATACTAGCCCCCAGAAAAACAGAGAGAGAGAGAATATTTTTGTGCCATTTTAGTAAGCTGAGTCAGTCAACGGTATGGAAAGAGACCCAAAGGCACTTTAAAGAGAAGCAAGGGGAGGAGGGGGAAGATGTATCACAAAAAGGCTCAAATATAGGTAAATACCAAGAAATAAGATATTAATGCTTTTTTTTGTCCATATTTTGACTAGTTTTTTTCCCTTTTGTAGTGAAATCATGTTACTTTGCACTGTCAGCCCTTCCTGTAACACATAGGGAACAGTCTAAGCCACACCAAGACTGTTGCAGGTCCTCAAGTCTTCCTGGTTCTAGTTTTTGATGTTCTAGCTAACAAAGATTCAGTATGTCCTATAGTTATACAATTTTATATTCACAGTATATATATAAGTAAAGTCATGCACTGTACTCAAATACATTGTAACATGACTCCTGCATGCAATACTTTTAAGAACAAGTCCTTTATTTGTACAGAATTTCCATCAACCTCTTGTAACTAAAATGGTCAAAGCACCAGTCCTATACTTAAGACAATGTAAATAAGCTTGTCAGACAGCATTCTATCCTGAGTTACACCAAGGAAACTAAAAGGAACATTTTGGATAACAAATGTTATCGTAACATTTTGACGAACTAGAATACAGCACAGGAAAAGCAGGAAAATAAGCATGTAAACAACTTTTCTTTCCATTTTATATAGAAAAATATGCAATTAACTTTTGTTAAGGACTCATTCAATAACAACAGGACTGAATATAAACTGAGATAAAAATGCATCTGAAAGGAAAACTTATAGCTCTAACTTTTTTTAAAGAAATCAACTTCTCACTCAATCTTTAAGTAGTAAAAAATACTTTTATTGTAAACATACTGTTTGTTATTAAAGGCTAGTATTATAAAAACATTCTAACACTTTCATGGTTGGTCAATTCTGTTAGTTCAAAAATATATGAAATAGGACTGACCTGGACAGAAGTTCTGCTGTGTCTGAGTAGTTAATTTTTCTTGTACAGTCCGCTTTTCGAAATGCCCTACAGTTGCATTTTGATGTAGGCCTGGTTGTCTGGTGGCAAATCCCAATTCTCCAGCTTCAGAAAACTTCAAATAAAACTGTGGCTCCAAATCACTGAAAGAGAGGTTTATAGCACCGTGTCTCCCACTGCCATAGTCACTGAACATAGATTCGTCCTCGGTGTTCTGTGTTGGTAGCGGGAGAATCCGATGATGCAGCTGTGGGCTAGGAAGTCTCGAAGACAACGGAGAAGGAATAGGTGACATTTGTTTGTGTGTATTAGATAGCGGATATGAATTACTAAAAACATTACTCACTGCTACTAACGAGGGTGAATGCAGCCTTTTCTCTTCCAGTTTAAGATTATTACTTGTCTGAGAAAAAAAAGGACTTTCATTTACAGGCAGGTTCAAATATAAATGCTTACTGCTTCCCTGGGATACCGTCGTTCTTTTCTCATACATTGAGCTTGAGCCTGGCAGGTTTCTGTCTACTCTTGTAATTTGTTGCAGTCTCTTCCATTCTGCAGCTTCATCTAAACTGTCGCTCCGCATGACTTTCAGAAGAGCTTTATTGACTGCTCCCACAGGGTTGCATGACTCATCAGTAATGTGCACTCTCTCTGCTTTGTACTGCAAACCAGAGCCTTGCTCCTTTTCCTGCAACACAGTGGTTTTAGAATATCCAGCATGTTCATCTCGGGAGTATACATCAGTTCTTAATATACTCTCATTATGAACTGTTGTGAGAACAGGAAAAATGGTTTCTTTATCTCTGTGAAAATTAGGCAGAGGCTCTGCAGGGGGTTTGGCAACTTCTTTAATACAAGCTTCTGAATCCTGCACTTCAGCAACAACTGTGATTCCTGGTTTCTCCTTGCATACCAGCTCAGTACACTCGCTACTTTTCAAGCTTTTAGTAGCTGCAGATTTATTTAATGTCTCAAGTTTGTAAGATAGACTGTCCTGAGATGACTTTACCAAAGTGATACCCTGTTGTACTTTTGTAACTTTGGGAATGAATTCTTCATTATCCATGAGTTCAACTACGCCCATATTATTGTTTTCTTTTGAACTAGAACTTGCATCCAGTTGTAGAACTTTGTTGTTCAAGAGAAAATAACCTCCTTCTATCCACCTTTCTGGTCGCATACTATTGTCAGCTGGTAAATGATCCTTACCTTTTCCTGTTAGCCAACTGGAGGCAGAGAAGGAGCTAGGAAAACTCCTTGTAGGAAATCCTGTGGGGTGCTTCCTATTTTCCAGTTGCATGCCTTGCACACTCGGTAAAGAAAGGTGTTGTTCATATACCTTTTTTCCCCCTTTCCAGTGACTGAACTCCTCAAAGCTCTCTTTTCTTCTGTATTTCCTCACTTTTTTTTTTTTACACATCACATCCTGCTGATGTGTAAAACTGAAGAAATCATCACCTTTAAGTTTTGATACTCCAGAAACGTCCTGTTGCCTTCCCTCCTGATGTCCTATGTTAAGGGCCAGAATACGACGTGATCTCAAAACACAGGATAACAGCTTTTCCTTTGCAGCAGTTAGTTTATACAGCTCAATGAGAATGTCTTTCGTGGTAGTTTGCTTGAAAATCATATCTCCACGGTTTTCACATGGCTGTTCTCTCAGCTCCATCTCTAGCCTCTCCCTTACTTGATAGCAGCTACAGAAACGTTTACTGATTCTATCCAGAGTTCCAAAGCCCTTGTAAGTAAATCCTCTGACTTTTCCCTCTGGCAGATAGAAGCTGAGGTAACAAAGCTCCATAATGGGTTTGTGCAACTGAAGGATAGTATGCGTGCCTTCCATTATGTTGGCCATATTAGTCATTCATTTAAATTACGTGCTAAATGTTTCAAAGCTTGCATGACATAGCATATGAGGCAGGGAATGGACAGAAGGCATCTGACTAATCTTCAGCAATAATATTGTCTGCTGGAAAAAATAAAGAGAAGCCTGTCAAACTTCATTATGTCAAATTTAATATGACAAATAACAAGCCTGCAGAAGTGCAATCTTCTCTCAGTATTTTCTGATACAAATCTTTTACTTTGAAAAATCTGTCACAGAAAGGATGACATTTCTAACACTCATAGTTTGACTCATAATCCTTCTCTCATACATCATCTCTCTGTCTTCAGGGTTCCCAGTCAATGCGGTTCTATAAGGTCACACGATGTTCACTAAAACACCCATTGCAAACAGAATTTACTTTTTAATGCTGGAACCTATTGCCCTCTGTCTGTTAAAAGTTAGCTTGCTGTTGAACATTCAGTCAAAAGAACCATTCAAGCATGTATGCTGCCTTTTTACTCAGCAAAACCAGCAACATAACACCATCACAATGTAATTACTTCTCACTCTTTTATTTACAAAGAAAACATTTAAAGAATTAAAAAGGCTGAACATTTTCTTCTCATATTTATCTATGAAACTGAGGTTACATCAAGAAAACTTGCAAGAAAGAAAAAGGTTCTGTGTATTTGGCTATCACACAGGTACTGTATAAATCTGTTTTGATTCAACATGCAATAGTGTAATTGTACTACTACAAACAGGTTTACAGAGATTTGTTATTTCCCTTTCTTTGCAACACATATTGTATTTTCTTGCTACCGACTGGGTATATTTCCATACTTCTGACACATAATGACAGAAGTTGCTTTACTCCTTTTGAGCTCTCTTTATCCAGAAGGAACTCTCCTACCATGATTAAACTGGAGAAGTCACTAGGAAAAGCAGAAGCATCAGGGAAAGAACTGAAGTTCAGCAGCAAATCCGGCAGCATGTAAAGCTGAAGAGCATCTATTACAAGGCTTCTCTTTGTTGAAAAGTATAGGATTTTTTTTCCACTTTCAAAGCATGAATACAGCAGAACTTTCTGTCATTTCAAAATAGTCAAACTTAGCCTCATGCGATAATAATTAAAAGGAAGCTGTCGCATTACCATGTTACACATTTCAGTTTTGTGTAATTTTCAATATACAAGTATTATATCAATTCTTATTATGCAGGGAGTCAGATATAAAATTATGCCAATAATTTATTATTAAGTAATTAGAGAATCCTAACTCTAAGAAGCAAGCAACATTTACCCAGAACGTCCGATCCTACCAGCAAGCAGTCATCATTGCAGTGATTTTGATCTAAACTTTGTTAAAGCATTGCATCTGTTTATAATATTCCTTAAATAGTTTCAAACTTTGCATTTACTTCAAGTAGTATCACTCTTCATGCCAGCAAAATTCTGAATATGCACACATACTCTGTGAAGACAGAGGTCATATCCTAAGGAGACAGACTAACAGTAAAAGCAACCTTCCAGTTACACTTTTTAATTCTGTTCACCAATAGTGAGTAGTTAAAAGTGGCAGGTTTCTATATGTGTGCAGGTATAAAAAAGGGTAGGAAAGGTGCAAAATCTTTAATCAGTACTTATTTTGAAGACTAGTCTGTTGTTTCATAGACCTAAAAGTTTCTGAGAAAATTGTGCCATGCTGTTTCTTCGTGTATTCTTGTTTCAACTCATTGCCTGAGTCTGGAGTTCAAAATATCAACAAGGTTAAGTACTTCAAAAAGAGCAGCCTCACTTCTAGTCTTCCTTGTTTTCAGGTGTGCCTGCTGCTGCTTTTCTAGTGTAATTGTACAGCCACAGGGTGTGTCACTGGCAGATGCAACCAAGAGTGGTTCTGCATACAGAAATAACAACCATCAAAGAACATATTTCATCACAGGAGCTGTCTTGAACCTACTCACTCTTCACCCAAGCAGTGGGGAACACCCTTTGTGGTAACAGTGTGCCAGTACATCACATTACCATTCAAGTAATCTACTGTGGTGAGCTCCATCAAATATGAACTAGTTAACTTGTGGACATTTCCATAAGTGAACACTCAGCAGTTCCAGCTAATGCATGCTGAGTCAGTTTTTACTTACAGCAAAACTTTACTGAGGAGCAGAATTTCGAGGGAGTTACTAGACAGAGAAATGGATGGCACAGTCCACATTTTGATTCACTGGCAACATTGTTAAACTATGAAGAAGAAATAATAGGCAACTAGAAAAAACCTTCCTTAAGTGAGGGTGGACATCCCAAGAAGACCAAACCCATGCTTAGTATTGATTAAGGAAGATGATGGATCACATCGAAGTATTTGTCAGTGCATTTGATTTAGAAAATAGTAAAAGGAAAGGAGCAATAGGAAGAAAGGGATTTGATTTTTAAAACATGGAATAAGACAGTCTGTATTATGTGTATGTCTTTTCTATGAAAAAACCTCAGTGTTACATTAGTCCGAATTATATGTTCCGCTGTTTCACCACAACTGGCATCACATTTTCTCATTGACATATGATTAAGTTATTACAAGGAAATACATCACGGAAACTATAGACCCCGTAGCTATAGACTCAGACATTATGTCCAAATTTAAAATCCTCAAATGACATCTATGACATCATCAGGTGCAACTTAAGTCAGTTCTGAAGAGTACATTAGTCTTGGTAACATGCACACTTTTTTTTTCCCCAGCAAAAGAATACCTGCGTAAAGGAAAGAAGTAGCTAGTCCCTTGCCTCTTCCACACAAATTTGCTAGGCTCTGCCTCTCCCAAAACACAAGCAGCTTCCCTAATCTGATCTCAGCTCTGAATCTTCACATTACTGAAATGAGACCTACAGTTCTCCCTCACATTGCAACTAAAAGTTCTTTTCCAGTTATAATGAAGTAAATCTACTGAAGATTTTTTTAATCTCACCATCTTTGACAACAACATGTTTTGCCAGTTTAGACCTGTTTTAAAGCCTACATACCGACACATGAAAATGAACAATAACCTTGAATAGAACAGAAGTCCACTTCTTAAAATAAAAAAATATACATACTTTGAAATTAAAACATATTAAAAATGAGTTTTAGAGAAAACAAGTAACAGCAACAACAGTAAAAGCAGAAAGGACACTTTGTTTCTAATAGGTCAACGAAATAGTCTGTTCCAAAGCTTTCATTGACTCAAAATATAATGTGATACCTTGCGATGCTGCATTGTTTAGTGGTATTTTGAAGTTTATTTCCTTAATAGACACATTTTTTTCCTAAGAAAACCTTCCCTTCAGCATCTTATTCAGCCTTTTTATAATCTTCCATCAGAAAACAAAGAAGTGAACTCCCTGCTCTCTAAGCAGAAGCATTATAAGATGCTACTAGGAGAATTATGTTAAGAAAGGAAACTGGTAAGGACTTTCAAATTTAAGTACAATGCTAGTTCCCCAGCTTTTCTGTTCCCCTTGCAAACTATCTGTAATCCTACTTCGATTTGCAAACCTTACTACAGGGAGCGAATTTTTGTAAATTAAAGCCATATTCAGGCAAAGTTTACAGCTTAAGTAAAATGGACATTAATCAAAGAAGACTTAAAATTTTAACTACAGAATATAAACGTGGAGCAATGAAAGCAGTCTTCAGTGCCACTGCTGTTTCTCTCATGCAGCTTTCAAATACATAGTAGCAGAGCAGTAGGATTCAGGCAGTGAGGAACACTAAGGAGAAAAACAGCTACTGAGAGATAGGCAGCTAAAAACTCAAAAGAACATCTGAAATTGTTAAATAGGCAGCTGAGAAGCAAACTTGTTTTGCTGCTGGATTTTTTTTTATTTAACAACAACATCAAATGTCACAGCTTTAGTGCTCCTCAAAGTCCAGGGCCAATGCATCCAACCATTTTGATGTTCAAAATATGCTCTTAGAAAGCCATGTCACATCATTCGCTGTTTAGCACGACAGATGGTCCTCCCTTCCCTGGTCTTTAAGTAAGCATGAATCGTAACTCCTTACTTTCCCAGCTCTCCCCAATATCTGATTGCTATTAGACGGTAATCTGTTTCTGAGTATGCTATGGCTAACTTTCAGTGCTGTGAAGTAACATACAAAACTAGAAAAACCATGGTAGAGGAAAGGTGTAAAAATGTGCACAGAAGAAGGATCCATGTCTCAAGCTAGAAGAAACAAATGAAACTGCAATAACATTTGTTCACTGAGCACAATTTGTTTGATAGACAAACTCGATAATTTTCCTCTTTTGCTTAAACTGTCACATTTCCTGAGGTTCTTTCAAGCTATCAATCATTTGACTTAGAATTGTTATCATTAGAAAGATAAAAAGTGATTATCTCCGTGAAACCTAATTTTACAGCTCCTTGAAATAGTTTAGACATAAATAAAATAATTTTGTAACCACAAGAACTTTCCAACTATAAGTGTACATTGCATTTACTGCATTGTGCTATGAATTACTAAGTAATTCTATTCAAAGTAAACCAACACAGGACTGAGTCCATGAAACAAAGTAATCTGAAACCCAACTCTGAATATATTGTCTTTGTGATTTGAAGATAAGGACATTTAAATGTCTTGAAATCTAAACCCATAACATAACTTAACAAAGCGTTAATCTACGTACAGCATGTAGAGTTAATTTTTTTTTTAAAGTTTCTAGATAGACTGACTAACATGATGATGCCTCACTAGAAACAAATACATTCTCAGAAGCCAAACTGCCCCTTACTTGTTCCTGGACCTTTATAGACCACTGTCTCATTTTAAATAGCTGCAAATAAGCATATGGCCTTTCTGGTGCACAGAAGGTTGAAAAAGCAATGATCATACTTCAGGGTTTAGAGTAATGTGCTCTGTTTATACTTAAAATTGACATTAAATTTGACTGGTCAGGTTGGGAAGGAAACATAAAATACATACATTACTCACACTACTTGGTCTCAAAAATTGTTTTAAAAAAGCTAGACCATGAAATTAGAATTACATGGAAATTACTGACTTCACTAATAATTTAGTTTCTGAAGTGATACAAATATTAACACTGCAAATTTCTTCACTACAAAACATCACAATTCCTGACCAATATTTTCATTTGTAGTCTTGCAAGAACATCCCTTTATTCAGATATTTGCTCCTATTATTTGAGTCACGTGACCTCAAATACAATTTATCTAAGTTAAATGCCAGACATCAATGATATTTTTGCCTATCACAACCACGCAAGTTCTAGTTCCAACTAGTTACACCCATCTGCACTAACTTATTAGCTATCCCTTATTGGGGAGAAGCTATATAAGTGTTGCAATCAAGGAACAGGGAATTATAAGAAATTGCTATTGTAAAAGTAAAAAAATCTAACAAGGATCTCTTAAAGGGAAATAAATATCATAAGCGTAACTTTAGAAACTCATATTTTCAAAGAATTCAGAATGAGACATATATGTCAGTGATATCCCTGAAACTGGTCAATCCTGTTCAGTGCATTTCTTCATAATGTTTGCTTATACAAGAGCTTAGCTCTCCATAGGATTCGTTCAATAAAAATTCTGACCTGTCTTTGTGTTAGTAGCTTCCATTTTACAGTAGATACATGATCCTAAAAAAGACAAAAAGGTTTCTAACACTATGTTTCCTGTAAAAATGTTTCTTCTGATCTTTATGTTGCAATCTCTATTTAAAATCAACTGTCTACTATATTTGAAAGACAGAATGACAGAAAATAGAAACTCAAAGGAGAAGACAGAAAAATGAGGAGGGAAGGAGATGTTAAAACAGGCAGCAGAGTGAGAAAAAGAAAACATCCCTTCAATCTTCAAACGCCAGAAATTAATGTTTCCTGAAAATTTAGTTACGTGCTTGAAACCTCTCTTCTCAAATACAAAACTTTAAGCAGTCAAATCATTAGCCGTGTCTTCTATGCCTAGTGACAAACCAATATTCCATCTAAACAACATAAGATATTTTCCTGTAAGTGATCCTCTAGCATGCCCACCTTTCTGCAAACTGAAAAGATTCCAGATCCTCAAAACAGAAACTAATTAAAAACACATATATGTGTATCTGTTCCAGCAAAATACTGCGCCAAATCATTCTCCACCTTTCTTTCATCAGTCACCAGAATGAGCCAATATAGCTTTAAGAGACTAACGCTTCTGTAGCGACATGTGTTAGCTTAGGCAGGATCAGCACAAAGAACTTCTTTCTGCTGCACCAGCCTTGACTGTTGGTGGGAAGGACAGATTTTAACGTTTTGTAAGGAACTTTCTCATTGCTTACTATTAAAAGGTATGCAAATGTAAGACTTCATTTCAGATCTCTAGGAAATTATATTAAGTAGGATCTTTTGATTCACAGCTAATTCGATGAACTAATGGTGCTCTTGCAACACTAACAGAAACCCCAGGATACCTGGGCACTTGCTGATGCATTAGAGCCAAATACATCTTCCAAGCTATTCTTAAATAGCCACCAGCATCACACAAGGCACTTTATATAGTATTTGAAACAACACAATTTAGTCCATAAGAGGTAAACTATCCTCTTAATTAGACCACATTCATGGTTTTTTATTGATTTCTGAAGTGAAGTACCAATGACTGGACCAGGACTTTTAAGCTCTGCTACTATAGATTCTCATTTTCAATCCACATTCTCATAAAAGAGGTATATGTGAAGAAGAACCACAAACAAATGCTTCTGGTTTCTCACAAGGCTGTCTGAGGCCACTAGACAGTCTTGGTAAATCACTTGGTAGCAGCAGAAATAGTCTATAAAATAGGAATCAAAGAAATGGATATAGGATAATGATCTGACAAAAGAACCCTTTCTGTATTAAAACCATGATAACATGGGTAAGAACAGATGGAACACATATGTAAAGGGAATATATTCTCCACGTAGCACACCCTTTTAGATTTACTGTTAAATTTTGTCACCTAATCCACCTCAGAGTTCATAGAATGTTTCACCTGTCTACCAAGTAGACTAAGTATCTCACTGAAATCTCTTACAATAACACACAAATAATATCAGAACTCTTCATCTGTGGCTTCTATACCATGAAAATGTATTGGAGTTTTCACAATTTTGTTAATAAAATTATTTTTATCACGCTCTTCACATTCTATAAGTAACAACTCATTGCTGTTTATTAAGGAAAGAAGAAACTATACACAAGATTATGAAGAACCATTATATTGAAATGTGTGATAATTATAGGCTTTATAATACATGTATTTTTTCTAAAAGGTAATGGACCTTTTAACAACAATGCTGAAATGAAGATCACAGAACAGATATCTCTCTTAAAACACTACTTGCTGCTGATGGTTACAACTGAAACAGAACAATACAATTTCACAGAAATATTGAGACAGTCAGAAGACTTGAACTGAAATTTGCTCATTAATACATTATTACTGAAGAGAGCACAGGAATAAGGAAAAAGAGAAAAAAAAAAAGAGAAGTCTAATATGAAACATGTAAAATATTATAGGACTATTACCTAATTCCCCAAATCCATTTTCTGACAAAGCTAAGTACAAAATTTAAAAAAAAAAAAAAGTTTTCGAGGCTGTTCCTGTATTCTAATTATTCCAAATACTCACAACTTAGAAGTAGTATAGAATTTCACAGAATTGTGGTTCTGGTGTTGAATTTTTCAACACTAGAAAAAGATTATACAGATGGAAAATAATAAATAAATCAAAATCCTAAATGGCACTCCTATTTTTACAGTCAAAAAAGAAGGGGAAAGAAAGAAAAGAGCATGTCATATTTAAAACTTCTGTTTTTAAAAATCCAGATAAGAATTTTATTATGATACTGCAAGTTGAGCAATAAATCTAATGTATCAATTTTTCATAAATAACTTTCAAAAGAAGATAATTTCCTGTTAGGTCTAGATTTGAACTTGGAGTATAAAGAAGGAAATAACTGCAAGGAACTACTACTATTGATTCAACAAAGACAAATAATTCTACTTTTAAAGAGCTTAGTTAGGGTATGAGTTGATTCTTGGAGAAGAGAACAGTAGCATGACTAAGCAAACTGAAAAGGAAGTGCACTGGAAGTACAGGCAGATGCTAATGCAAACTCTGATAGCAAGTAATATGTTTCTTCTACCTGCAGAACTTCCTGAATATAACATGCTGTAATTTGGTAATACAGAAAATAATTTGTATTTTCCTGTTAATATTTTATCTGTGCTAAAACACCTTTTGCAATTTTAGTTACAGAAAGCAATGAGACCCCTCCCTCACAAAAGAGACCAACAAGAAATTTCTCATCCTTCTGTGGCCTACTTCAATTTAGCAAAGCAATATGTTGGGTTTTTTTCTGACACAACTACCTTAGCAAGTTAAAAAAAGAAAAAAGATGACACACGACATGGATTCATTACTACTGAAACTGTGTTGGCAGAGTTTAACCACACCACAGGATGTATTTGTCCAAAATCTGTTTCAGAAAGGGTGACTAATTTGCAATAAGTTACCAAATAAGATTTCCATAACAAACTCTTCCATCTGACTGTTTAAGAGGTTGCTGCAATGGACAGTATAACTATGAAAAGCCTTTAATGCAATAAGTGGTAAACCAGCAGACATTAAAGGAGAGAAAGAGCAAAGGCAATCTGCACACATATCCCAAAGAAATCACTCTTAAGACAGTAACAGTCTGTTTGAAACAGAGAATTTTGAGAAGGACATAACTTAAACAAACAAACAAAACCCCTCTGCGCTTCAGTCAGGTTTTTACACTTTCCACCTTGCTCCTGGGCACTTAGCATCAAAAGAACCAAGAGAACAGACAAGTCAATCATCCTACTTTTGGGGTTTTTTTGACTGGAACAGAGTTTTCTGACTGCTGAAGAGGCAAACTGCAAGGGAAGTATCACTAAAACAACTGCATTCTAAAGATACATTTAGCATATAGGATTTGAAGCAAAATGCTATTCTGAAGATTCATAGCCTTATAAATAGGGGAGTTTTTTTCTAAGTGATGGCAACAGCAACTGCTACAGAATTTAAAGGTATTAAATTAGTTTAATAGATTATAACATCAACAAAATTATATGTTTCATTTCTCACCCACTCCTCTAGTTTTACTTGCAAAAACAACTGCTTTAGTTTTTTACTGAGAGTTTCCTAAGGAGAAACATTTAAGAAGGCAACATTTGGCATGGAGAATTGCAGCTGAAATAATTGAAGTGCTACAAATTATAACTGAAAAGAGAGTCTCATAACAAAAAATGCCAGAATGACTTAAATATAGATGGTAGTAACCAGTCCTGTTGATTTTTTAAATTGAATATCAGAAAAACAAGTTTATTTTACATGTTAAACAGGAAGAAGCTCTGTTTTACGTGATACATGAAACCAGCCAGACGTTTGTTTCAAGCACCAATACTGACTGTCAGATCTCACCTCCTAAAGGAAACTCTTGGAGTTAATAGATATGACAGTACTTCAGAGAATGAGTCTGTCCTCGTGGCATAGGTCTGCCAGTACAACTCAGCAACAACTGTTAATTTCTGCCTTCCTCCACAAATACAAAAGACATCTTCATCGTACTCCTGACCACGTTTTCTTCATTTCTCACTATATAAGGAAAATGAAAATCTGTTGAGTATATCTATCCAAAATTCAGAAGGGCTAAGATAGCAGGTATAATATTATCATATCAACTTGACTTAAGCCTCCATCATATCTAGAGAAAGAAAAGAATATTTTGCCAAAGCTGTAAATTAAAATGAATTATTTAATCTATCTTAAAATAAAGACAAGGTTTACTTTTCAACAACAGCATTACGTGGTATTCTGTTCTTTATTAATTATGCATTAATGTAATTTATATACATTATTCAAACAGATACAACTTTGTGTACCTAAGATGAATACTAAGAATAAAATCTTTAAAATTAAAATGGAAAACTATACCTGGATCTGTGTACAGGGGCATGTGGCTAGTATTTAGCTGAACTCATATAATGAGGTAGGAATTAATTACAAGCAAGAAGAAAAATCTGATGCCTCAGGTTACAGAGGTCAACGAAAAGCTATACTAGTTAATAATCAGCAGATTTTCAAGTAATAAATGAGAATAAAAAAGCCCTACTAGTCCAAAAGAAGCTTGTACAGGCCTCTGTTCACATGTCTAAAATGCAATCTTTGCATATCTCAACAGATACATACTATATTATCAGGAAAAGTAAAACAAAAAAATTGCAATGATTGATTGATAATGAACAAAATGCCACAAACATTCATGACCACATTTGTACATTTTAGACTTAGGTCATAAAGTGCACACACGATTTTTTTTTCCCCAGTTTTAACATAGATAAACAATCATCTCCCATAAAAGAAAAACTGTTTATTTACTATTCTCTAAATGAGTAAGTTTTTCAGGACACACAGTAGTTTGCTTCCAATTGTGGCAGCAAAGATCTTTCTACAGAAAACCAACACAAATTAAATAAATATTTTTAAACTAAAATAATTGTTGTCTTCTTAATCGTTGTCCAAAAGCTCTAATTTTTCTTCTCTGGACAGCAAACTCTTCAGACATCTTGTTCTGTTTTGTATTGTTTAGCATCTTTAGCTTCCTAAAGCAAGACATCAGATTTTTAACTCTTGCATGTCCATGCATGTCATGATATTTAAATTAAGCATTCAGTACACAGCCATTCAGATCAAAAGACTTCTGCCAAAAATCACTTTAAGAAACACATCTGGCATACCCATACATTCTTAATTTTAAAATCAATACAGTATTTAAGGAAAGCAAAGGAGAAGAAAACTAAAAGGCAACTCTTTGAGCTACTTCATGAGCAAGTAAAGTAATGACAGCTGCAGAAGGTTTGGACCAACTGCAAAAGGAGGTGTAAATGCTAAGGAAGCTTCAGCAGTGAAGACAGAATAGAAATGGAATTTAAAAGAATATTAACAGAAATTTAAAAGTCTCTCATAACAACAATTTATACCTATAGAAGAACCCCTCCATAAAATCCAGCAAGCTTTGACTATGTCTTTCTGTAATGAAACATCAAAGATACTATCCCACATTAAGTTAGGAGTCAAGAAAAATTTTCCAAAATAATGTATTTGACAAGTTAACAAATGCGTTTTAGCTATGCATATTTTAAAATATTTCAAGAAATCATGCAAACTTTGAGAATAAACTCAGAAAGCTTTTTAACATTTCTGCCTTTCCAAACTTTTGATCCTGGAATTACTTTAGCCTTAAGGAATTTTCATGGCTTCAAAAACTATCATTCAAGTTTTGAAAGCTTTGGCTGTACTGGATGAAATGGGATGTAATGACTTGTGATGATCATACTAACACTAAAAAGGAGGAAGTGTTAAAGAAGAGAACTATGGTTGCATTTGTTTTCTTCAGTGCAACTTTTTGCTAGCGCTATTTCATACATAGCTAAATGTTTTTGTCATATGACTACAATTAACAAATAATTATAAATCCAATTGCTATCCATCTGAGAGGAGAGATTATAGGTTTTCCAAAGGTCTTTTAAATAAGTAAGTATATTAAGTATCATGTTTGTATGTATAACATTTAGTCTGGTTTATCTGTCTGAAATGCTCATTAATTAACATAAAAGAGTCTTGAAGATGGTGAATTGCTCATAATTCATTGTGATTTTCTTAAACTATGGAAGACCATACATGGAATTTTTATTAAATTTAGCAAGTTTGTCAACAGGCAAATGCACTTCTACCAATAATGTTTAGAAATATTTATAAACCTCAACCTCTTTTAAGATTAAACAGATTGCATAGATCCCCAGGGGCTTCTAACTGTAGCAACAAGACAACCATCATAGGAAAAAAGCAAAAAGATTAAAACATGAAGACACGGCATTTAGTATAATAAGCTTAAGATACTACAGGATAAAAAGAATGGCTTTGAAAAAAATACCAACTTAAATCTTGATGTAATACCAATTTTACTTCAGTACTTCAGTAATACCTTTTAAAATAATTTATAAAGTTTAATGACTTTAAATGGAGGGCAGAAGCAATTCAATATTACACATTTATAGGTCATATGTAGTTTTCTCAGGGCCGAACTCAACAAAATGCATACTGCCCTCCATTATCACCACATAGAGCTCAAGCTGGATTTAAAATCAAATTGAATGTTCAAACTAATGATTAGAGGAGGTTCAGCATTCCATGGAAAAGGAAGAAACAGCAGTATCAGCATGACTAGGAGACAGTTACTTGGATAAGAATTCATGCAGTACATTTTGGGCTCTTTCTTTCCCAGCTCTCAAGCAGAAGTGCTGAGACTCTATATACTGCATCTCTACTCTGGCAACACTTACAGGGAAGTAAAATCACAAACATTAATCTCAGAAGCTGTTACGAACTTGCAGTTTCTCAGATTCTCCATCGCAGGCAGCTCTAGGCTCTACAGGCTCCACTGTCACAGAGGAAGGTTGAGCTAAACAGATCTTTAGGCATAAAATCAGATCGACAGAAATCACAAGGAAGCACTTGTGCTTGGTCATTGAAATATTAATGTTGTCTTTGCTCCTACTATCTTCAAGCACATGCAAATAAACATGGATGGCCACAACTAGAAATGACAGCAATGAGATATAATTATTAATTTAAAAATACAGAGTTTGGACATAAAGGAATAATGCATAGTTCCATAAAACGTGTTTCAATGGTAGAAAGAATTTATTCACAGTATGGGTTCAGATTCCATCGAGTTATAGCTATTTGATCACTCCATGATGGACATTTTTTGCCTTTTTGGTGCTCTTCATGATGCCTAAAAGCTAATGGAATACACATTCAGATTATACTTTTTAAAAGTCATGAGATCAAAGCAAGAAGAATTTATTTCACATCAAAATAGCTAAAGCAAAATTAAAAGCTAACAAATGGGTGAAGAAAGGGATGTAAACTACTTTTTGAGAACAGCAACATAAAGGCACATGGAAATTATTTTCTAATAAAGAAAAGAGCAAAAAGCTGACCCACCCTAAGACCTTAATGAAGACCTCTATGATTGTTCTTGCTTTCCTTTTCCTACTCTTGATCACTCTCTAGAGTATCATTTGGGGTCATTTCCAAAAGCTGCTTTTGACTTTTGGCTCCACTTTCAAACATTTCATGTGCACAAGTTAAAGCAGGATCAAAGCTTCAGAAAGGATTACTTTGTTAGATGATCATGTAAAGGCCCAAGATTACATACTTTTTTACATAGACAAACCATCAGGAGTTGTTCTTAAAAAAAGCAGAATTTTTTTTTGTGCAAGAGAAAATATGGGATATTAGTTAAATACTATTTATAGTAGATAGATAGATAGATAGATAGATAATGGATAGATAGATAGATAGATAGATAGATAGACAGAAAAACAAACAGACGGACAGATAGTAGTTTAAAAAAATAAAACAAAACAAAACAAAACTACACCCTCACAAGAAACAGTAGTTCATCATACATCAGACAGAACTGGCTCTTCACCATATTTTTATATCTTGACAAATGTCATTATGAAGTTGACATTCATTACCTTGGCGTTTATTTTGAAAAGCGACTTTTTTCTTTTTTTTCCTCACTTTCTATTGTTATTTGTCTATAGCTTCCACTAAAGGAAAAGGTCTTCAATTTCTAGTTGCTAGGCTTTCTCAGACTGAGGTTCTCTCCAATCTGTCAACATCTGCTGGTAACAAATTATTTTCTTCTTTGATAATTATTAACAGTTTATTTTAAATTAAGTGAAGAAGGATTAATAGATGGATCTGTACACTCTACAGATGTGAAAAACTGAAAACTGAATTGAAAGGAAAATTTCAAATTTCCTGGAAATACCTGTCTATGTAAGAAAACCTCTACAGAGATAATATACTTTGACACATACCCCTACTTCAGTCTTATCCTAATAAGCTGCAAAATATTAAGGAAACATTCACCCGCTGTTCACTGCGTTTAAGTCATGGAAGCCCACGTAGATCTATACCTTATACATACATCTATAAAAACACCCACAAGCGAACACGCATGTTCATGTTACTTGACTTTTAATGAGATAGGGTGCACTCAAGTCAAAGCTGATTTCCATTGTTAAAAAGACACTTCACAAGATGGTTTGATTTCATACCAAATTGCAACTCTCTACCCCTAGACATTCTATCTACAGTCCCTCAAATTAAGTTAATGATGTTCTAGGTTGACATTTTCTTTTTTAGTAATACAAAAAGCATTTCTTCTTTCTCTCTTCCACTCTCCATTTCATCCAAAGCGGCTGACCTGTTTCTGCTCAAAGTTACTGAAACAAGCCAATTCACCTGCAAGCGCAGGCCAAACTACCTGAAAAGTCAAAGTTTCAGAATATTATGTGGCTTTCCCAAACTTCATAGTAACACTATCGGTATACTTCTAGAAATATCATTAAATGTGTACATAATGCTTTAATGATAATACTCGCAGAAGACATTTCTAAAAGTAAAATTATCATTAAACCATCATGAACAATTCTAAGGATGGATAGAGATAAATGACTAATATCAGGAATGCAATCAAAACTTCTCTATATCAAAAAAAGTGAGGCCAGCAGGACAAGGGAGGTGACTGTATCCCTGTACTCAGCACTGGTGAGGCTGCACCTCAAGTACTGTGTTCAGTTCTGGGTCCCTCACTACAAGAAGGACATTGAGGTGCTGGAGCGCATCCAGAGAAGGGCAATGAGGCTGTTGAAGGGGCTGGAGAACAAGTCCTACGAGGAGCAGCTGAGGGAACTGGGGTTGTTTCGCTTGGAGAAGAGGAGGCTGAGGGGAGACCTCATCGCAGTCTACGGCTGCCTGAAAGGAGGCTGTGGCAGAGCGAGTGTTGATCTCTTCTCTCAAGTGACAGGACAAGAGGAAATGGACATAAGTTGCACCAGGGGAGGTTCAGACTGGATATTAGGAAGAATTTCTTTACCGAAAGAGTGGTCAGGCACTGGAACAGGCTTCCCAGGGAGGTCGTTGAGTCACGATCCCTGGAGGCTTTTAAAAAACGGGTATCACTGAGTTTTTGAGGGGCATGGTTTAGCAGAGTATGGGTGCAGTTGGACTCGGTAATTTCAAAGGTCTTTTCCAACTGGAAGATTCTATGATTCTATAATTTCTCAGCAATAAACTGATAATTTTCTGTGAAGCTTCAAGAAAATTCAGACCCATTAATACTCCTGCTATACGCTTGAGAAAGCAAATATCACAAGGCAAGACAGTGGAACAGCTGGAAGGATTAAATGTACACAGTTCCAAGATCAACTGTCAGCTCTATCATAATATTTAATATTGCATTTGAAGAAAGGAAACTGTGCAAGACAGCAAGAGATGGGTTTCTCCAGAATGTCAGTTCTGTGTCCTCTTCCTATATGTAAAAGAGATTTGCAAATGTCACTATACATAATGCATTCTAACTCAGGGTAACAGTTCAGTAGCCTTATCTGCAATGGTGACTCCCATGAGCTTTACATTACAGAGTAACAGATTGTTTGAGCAAGGTAAATATTAATCACGTGTTTTCCACTCATCTGCCCTCCTGAGTGCATGAAGATATCCGCACCCATCAAATGCTACATAATTCTAAAAATATGCATTCCCCACTTCACTGTGCCTATCCCATACATTAGACTAGAAAAAGAACACACAGTTTGAAGAGTCATTTTAGAGCGGGGCAGGGGGAAGTAATCCAGTAACAACTTACATTAATAACGCTGACGGGGAAGGTGGAGAGAGGAAAGCTACGGACTTTCTTAGGACTGCAGGAGAAACTAAGAGATCACTTGTGATCCCGCAGGACCTATTTATAGATAAACAGCGAGTGACAGACCAGAGATACTAAAGAGAACTAAACAGATTCCTTCCCTACAGTCTTGAGTTACTAGTTTTATTTTTTTTAATCCGCTCGATTGCGGCAGAAGCCACTGCAGGGAACGGAGCCGACGGGCAGAGCGGCAGAGAGAGGCAAACGAAAGGGTATTTATTACCTTGCGAGAAGAGGAGCGCTGGGTTCAGATGCTTCTGCTGCCCTTCCAGGCGCAGGGGAGGACACGCGATGCTGAGAGGCTGCACGACTGCAGCCGCCCCGTGCTATTCCTAGCCTCCTCCGCCTCCTCCCCCCTCGGTGACCGCCGGTGCCGCCTCGCCCCACCCCCGCTTTCGCCTCCCGGCTCCTTCCCAGCACGGGAGCCCCTCGCCGTGCGTGCGCCTCGCCGCTCCCTCCCGGCGGCGGGGGGGGCGCACGGAAGGACTGGCAGGGCGAGTGACCAATCCCCGGGCCGCCCCGCATCGCAGGCGGCGGTGATGGCAGAGGGGTCCCGCAGCACCGGCGGCCCCGCTGAGGTCGTGGGCGTTGGAGGTAGTGTGTCCTGCTTTTGCCCGTCCGCGGAAGGGCCTCGGTGGGCTGGAGGCGTTTTCTGGCTCTCTGGAACGGCTGTCGCTGTGCCGTTTATGCTCGCTGCTTGATGCCTCAGAAAACAGCTCCTCCAGCAAAGAGTGGGTTTCCGGGGAGCTAGCGCATCGAGCCTTCAGCCTGCTTATTTCTGTCATAAACTGCCTTTGCATAATCCATCAAATCTGCTCTCCCTCTGGAGGAGCATCACTACCAATCTTGTAGTTACCGCTTACCACGGTAATTGGAACACAGCCCTAAGCAAAGCAGACACAACTCCGAATACCAACACTGGAGGACAAGGAATCCTACTCCTTGTATTTACTGTATTTATTGTATTTATGTACTTTACTCTTAATACTGCTTGAAGAGGTAAATCAAAATGCAAATTGGCTTGCTCAACTACCTTGTAAAATACCTAGCTTTTCCTAATATCCAACTGAAACCTCCCCAGCACATCTTCCTGCCATTCCCTCAAGTCTGAGGAAGCATAAGGCCTTTAGATGTGAAAGTAATAGAATTCAGAAGTAACAAAGATTAGATTAAAATATTTCTAGTAACAGACACAACTAGGAGAAAAAAATGGTCTTGTGATTCCTTCTCGATATTGAAACATTGCAATGGAATACCTTTTCTCACTGTAACTTACAGCCTCCTGAAAATGGAGGTTCTGCTGAGCTTCATTAATATATGGTATGTTTATTAAACTCTTTATTAGCTCACTGTGTAGATGTTTCTTAAACAAATGTGAACTATTTTAAACACTGAGTATAATCAGATCCCTATCACTAGGCTGCTCACATTATTGTTTCCTTTTGGAATTTTAACAAATGGAGTTCCCTCCTTTTTATCTGAAATTTTCTGATCATCAGCCAATCACCTGTACATAAATATAGCACATACTTTACATACTGAGATGTGTACGGACTAGGAAATGGAAAAATCCTGGCTGAAAGTAAGGCTTTCTGTTCTGATGTTTAGTATTTACAGAGATTAACAGTTACTTTGTTAGTAACTTCCCTTTTTTGCATGCACATGGTTTTATATAGAGACAGAATTCACAAAAAGCAGCCAACATGAAACAATTATATCAGGCTGCAATGTAGGGCAAACTGAGAGCAAAACCTAATCTCCAAGAGGTTTCCAGTTCATCTGCACTCATCTGCGTAATCAGCTTATCATCTTGTCATAGGATAAATGCAACCTGCCTTCTGCTTAATTTACCCTATATAGAACTCTAGGATTTGTGTGAAGCAAGCAGTAAAAGCTTATGTAGAAATGTATTTGGAAAGGAACTTGAAGCCACTCAGTTTTTAAAGAAACATTAAAGGTTAGAAGTCATGTATTTGCTAAATTGGTGCACTAATTAGAGGTGAAAGCTATTCACTACATCCAGTATGCAAACTGCCCGTTTTAGACAAAACAATCCTTACTTTCAGCTACCATTTAATTTCTTAATTTGTGACTTTGAAGATGGTAAGCAACGATAGCTGTTGCTTAAACCTTTCAGGAACTTTTATGAACTGTTAAATTCCAATGAATACCCCAAGAGGTTGAATGGAACTAGTATGATTATCACTTATTTTAGTCTCAGTTCAACTGAGTGTGGAAAGCTCATAGAAGTGAAGACCTTCATTGGACAGAGGAATGAGCAACAACACCCTGTTCAAGCCGCTCCTTTATTTGGAAAATTATCACCAGGAATCATAGCTAATCATCAAATGAAACACTTTAATAAAAATGTTCTCAGAAGCAGTGTCTGAATTGGAAAGGTACTGACTGACTTTGATGTCTGGAAACCTAAGTCTAAACTAAATTCTAAGGGCTAACAATGAGGATACAGGCTGGCCAACTTAATGTTTATGATTCTTTGTGCTCTTCTCTCAAAGGATGAATATTTTTAACAATAGTACAGAAATATATTCATAAAGATGTATGAGTAATCTCCTAGAAGTACAAATGGAAAACATGAACTGTATGATGCAAAAAGGGGAGTAGGAAAGGAGCCAAAGCAGTTGTTACCAGTCTATTTGAACATGAACTAAAAAGCAAAAAGCCATGGGATATAAGCTAGTTCCACTTTTCTTTTTTTCATGCCTGCAGCATGTTCCCATCCCTGAACAGGTATTTCTATTTTTAATATGTTTATCTTCTTGTCTTAATATTGCACGTCAGACCCGTCACTTCAGTATAACAGGGATATAAGTTGTCATATTTTCAACTTAAAATTAATACTTCAAATTCTCAATAAATTCTGGTCCATAATTCAACAATTTATTGTCTACTCATATTTGCACGTCCAGTTTTGAATGCAAAACAATTACATTTTTCCTGACTTGTTTAGATACATGAATTGAATTTATGGCAGACCACATATGCCCAGAGCTCTGTATTATTCAGTTTCTCCTTCAGCACCCCCTCAAATGCCCTTTGTATCACCATCCCATATTCTTTAATCCACACCATCTTATGCCTTAGAATAGCAGTATGAGCTGTGCTCATTTGCTTCATCATTCTGGGGATTTCATGCACTAACTACTACTTTAGATCCCATTTCCTCTCTCCTGCCAGTTTTCTTCTTATGTCTAAAACTCAGTAGAAATTCTGGTCAATAATACTGAGAATAAATTGTGAAATTTCTTGGAGTCCTTAACAGGATCAGTTACAATTCTGGCATAACTGATAGAAAGAAAAATAAATCATCTGGCTAAGTGTAAAGATACTATCTATTTTTAAGTAAGTAAGTAAGTAAATAAATAAATAAATAAATAAAATTTCACTGGTAGGACTTGATTACTCTGTATCTTCATACAGAAAAAAGCACAATAGCACTATTTATATGACCAATGTAAATGCAAATATATTGGAATGCATTTACAAAATTGATTGGATAGATATTTTTTGGCTTAGGGGTTTTTTTTGTCTCTGCAATATATATTATACTGCATTGTGTTAATTTCATTTATTCTTGACCCCAAACCAACTAACAAAGAAATATTACAGTTTACATTAGCAATCAGTTTGTGATTTATCAATATCAAAGGTTTTATCCTAATGAGAAATATAGATTTGCCCATTTCAAATTATACCAAATCTTATTTTTCCATTCACCCAAATGATGAAGTAACTTTGGCCAAAATTGCTTTCTGTCTGATTAATAAATATGGACCTTCAAAGGGCAGCAGAGAAGAATCTTTGTAATTTTCAAAATTCTTAATGTTTGCAATGCTACCAGCTCTTGCTATTAAATGACCTGATTTTGGACAGCAGGGAAACCAATCTTAGAACAAAAGTGTGAGATTGCAAACTTCTGAGAGCAGGGTGAAAAATGTCATATCTTTAGGGAAAGGAACGCGATCAAGACTGCTGCAGAAAGCAGACAAGATAGTACAGAAAACTTAATGTAGAAGATTTCACTGAAATAAACATGTATTAAAATGACTAAAACACTGCCAATCATTAAGTGTGTTAGATGGACCAATTTAATCAGTACACCAATACTGAGGTATTCTCTACCAGGCTTGAGTACATGAAGCAAATTAAAGAAACTGTGGCAATTAAAATTTGAAAATAAAGGAATATTACCAAAAGAAAGAGAAAGTTGGTTCACCTACTGAAGTCTGAAACTACAGAGTGTAAGAGAATTGTGTGTGCATGTACGGTATTAAATACTTTCTGGGAAAGATTAATATTATTAGATAGAGCTAGTTACATGAGACTAGTAGTGGAGTGCTGTGCCAAAAGAAAAAAAGGTCATGTATAACAACATGATATACATATATTACATACATGTATCATACCATTTTACTGGCTGAAAGACTGTGTAGATAAACCTCTCTCAGAAATGGTGTTAAAGAAAAAAAGTGTTAGGACAGCAGAAACTCATCACCTCTCCTACCTCTCTCTCCCAGATACCTATGCTGTTTTACAGCTACTGGTGAATCTAACATTAGGGATACATTCCCAGAAGGAAAAATGGATTCGGTTTGCATAGAAATGTTAAAAAAGTTATAACTAAAAGCCCAATTCAAAATAAACACTAAATGGAAAGCACTCAACACACTATCGTAGAATGGTTTGGGTTGGAAGAGACCTTAAAGATTGTCCAGTTCCAAACCCTCTGCCATGGGCAGTGACACCTTCCACTACATCAGGGCTGTTCAAAGCCTCATCCAACCTGGCCTTGAACTCTTCCAGGGACGGGGCATCCACGACTTCTCCGGGCAACCTGTTCCACTGTGTCACCACTCTCACAATAAAAAAATTTCTTCCAAATATCTAATCTAAACCTGCCCTCTTTCAGCTTAAAACCATTACCCCTTGTCCTACCTTGAGTTCCTCCCCAGCTTTCCTGTAGGCCTCCTTTAAGTACCGGAAGGCAGCTACAAGGTCTCCCCAGAGCTTTCCTTTCTCTAAGCTGAACAAGCCCAGCTCTCTCAGCCTGTCTTTATATGGAGGTGCATCAATCCCTTTGATCATCCTCGTGGCCCTCCTCTGGACTCACTTAAACAGATCCATGTCCTTCCTATGCTGAGGACTCCAGAACTTAATGCAATACTCCAGGTAAGGTCTCACAAAAACAGATTTAAGGGGGGAAATCACTTTCCTTGACCTGCTGGTCACATTTCTTTTCATCCAGCCCAGGACACAGTTGGCTTTCTGGGCTGCAAGCGCACATTGCCTGCGCATCTTGAGCTCCTCATCCACCATCACAGCCAAGTCCTCCTCTTCAGGCCTACTCTCAGTTCACCCTCTGCCCAGCCTGTATCTGTGCTTGGGATTGCCCTAACCCAGGTGCAGGCCTTTGCACTTGGACTTGTTGAACCTCACGATGTTTTCATGGGTCTTTTCTTAAGCCTGTTAAAGTCCCTCTGGATGGCATCCAGTGTTGTCAACCATGCCACACAGCCTGGTGTCATCGGTAGACTTCCTGAGGGTGTGTTCAATCCCACTGTCCATGTCTGCGACAAAGATGTCAAACAACACTGGCCCCAATATCAACCCCTGAGGAACACCACTCATCACCAGATCCACATGGACATTGAGCCGTTGACCACAATTTTTTGAGTGTGAACATCCAGCCAAATCCTTATCCACTGAGAGGTCCATCCATCAAATCCATGTCTCTCTAATTTAGTAACAAGAATGTTATGTGGGTCAGTGTTGAATCCTTTGCCCACATCCAGGCAGATGATATCAGTTACTCTTTCCTTATCCACCAGTGCTGTAGCCCCATTGTTGAACACCACCAAATTTGTAAGGCATGATTTTCCCGTAGTGAAGCCATGTTTGCTGTCACCAATCAACTCCTTATTTTCCATGTGCCTCAGACGGGTTTCCAGGAGGATCTGCTCCATGACCTTGGTGGGCAAAGAGGTGACACTGGCTGGCCTATATCCTGATAAATAAAGCTATAGAGCATTTCAGATTTCTGTCACCATTATGCCACTGTAGCATTTTTGTACTTGATGTATATACTAGATTTTAATATATAAAAAGTCATGAGAGAAAATAAACAGACTGAAATAATAGCAAAAACTTATTCAATGTCTCTTACAAATGCTTAGTTAAGAAAAAAAGCCAAAACCAATAAGCCAATGTTTTTAATACAAAACAGCACCTGATTCTGCATAATAATGAAAATATGGGGAAACAAGCTATATTATTTCCACCTGTATCAAAGTACATTTTATCCAGATGAAATTAGCATACTAGAAATTAAGTAGAATTAATTAGATGAAAAATTAGAATATCTTAGGGCTAGTAGTCTCAAAGAAAAGGTGCAGGAGTATTAGATGGACAAACAAAAAAGTTGTGCCTTTTCCACAAACATATATGTTCAGTAGAGTTATATGAAAATAATTAGGAAATAAATTCAAAACCACGCAATGGCTTTTGCAGATTCTCTTAAAATAACTGATTTTAATTCAAACTATTTTTTATAGTCTTAAGGTGCTTTAAAAAATTAATTGAACTATAACCCTGTGAGAATCTCAGTTTCACACTTTGGAGAATCAAAGAACACACTAAGGGAAAGGTGCTTGTCTAAGGTCAAGTAAGTGACCAAGATGAAAAACATCCAATTCTCAGCATTATTTTGCAAAGATGGACTACTATTTCTTCCTATATGATACAGAAAAGAAAGGTTAGTCCAAACAGTGTCAGGAGTAGATCACAATATAATACTTACAGACCACAATTAGCTACTTCTTTACGAGAAAAATCATTCTAAACAAATTTCTCCTTATGTCTGTTTTGGTTTTTTTTGCGCTTTTTTCCTTAATTTATTCAGATTGAAAAAAGAAATCACACATTCTGCTGCTCTGCAAACACTGTAAATTCTTAGAAGATGAAAAACATATATACCCTTGCATTATTTAATCACGAGCTGCTTCATAAATTGATCATATGAGTGTGACATTTAGAACCAAAGTAGCTTTATGTACTGAAAGTTACCAAGAAATATTGTATTTACAACAAACATCTATGTAATCCCACCAAAATAAAATGCCAGGTTGTCTGCTTCAGACTTTAAACAACCATGCTTTTTAAATTCTGTCTCTACCTAATTTGAACTTCTTGTAATCACTTGATGCTAGCCAGACTTGGCTTGTACACTGTCTGCAAAAAAGCGGAGCATGCCAAGTCTAAGGCAACAGAGACAAAAGCAATTAATACTGATAGGTAGCAGTGGTACTAGAACTGGAAATTATACATATTTTATCTTCAAAATCTAAGCAGTTGGAAGCTTTGTAACATCGATTTTAACAGATTTCAACACATTGGTCACAATGTTAAATAGGACAATCAGCTGATCAGTCATTTATCAGACTGAATTTGTTAAAAATGTAAACTTAACTTTAGCTTGTTGATTATTTTTGTTTGCATATGAAAAATATTAATAAATATAGAAAATAACTGATTGATTTGCTTGCTACTGCTTTTATGAGATGTGGTGAGCCCTTAGAACTCTATAAATGGTAAAATCATCAACCTCACATTTTTTTTACACAGATTAATTGATGTTTTTATTCTTACTTAAGTAACTGCCATAACTCTCATTTGGTGGTAATATTTTTATTTTGAGTTTCTGAAAATATTATATAGGAGGAATGGCTTCAGCAAGAAAACAACATTCAAAGGTGCAAGAATATTTAGTGATAGATTTCTAGCATAAACAAATGCAGAAAAATATTTATTCCTTTGCTTCATGAAGTTGTCAGCACTAAGGAGGAAAAAGTGGGAAGAAAAGAAGACAGGAAAGTAGAAGAAGAAATGAAACTTAAGAAAGCGAGGTCAAAATACATATTCATAACAACAAAATAATTTGTTTCTGTGCTGGGAAAAAAATTTATACAGTACTAAGATGAATGGCCCTAGAATCTGACTTCTCATTACTGAAGAGAAGTGCTAAAGCAGAAACATGAGTGAATTCAGCATATGAAAGCAGCAGAGATAAGTTGCACTTAAAATTCTCATAAGGAAGTCTTCCATTGAAACTGAAGTAAAACAACAATATATAAAGCTGTCACTGCAGATGCATCCATAATGTCACTTGCGCGTAACTTTGCATCCGTTTACACTTAAAAGCAAGCAGTTTTTAAAAGAAAAATCTTTATACTTGTATGAATCCACAGTTCACTGCCTGTTCATCATCACTGAAAACTGCCTTAACTGCAAGTTTGAGATAGAACTAAGTGACCCCACTTATTACTACAACCCTTTTACTGTCATATGGGCCGACACCATATGATCGCTTTTCTGCTGCTCACCATAAACCTAGCTCCATTTAATTATGGTAAACTGAGCTCCACTTTAACCATTTTAAAGCTAGCTCAGTTTTTAGCTTGCCTCAAGAGAAGTTATTCAAGACTATCACTGGTGTCAAGGCTTAAATTATCCTTGGCTATGTCATACCACTTTGTTTTGGAGTGCACACAAAATTTTACACATTCCAAGAAGAGACAGTTTTATTTCTGTTTTCAAGAAGAAATGTGGTGATACTTTATACTCACTAAACTTTCTTCTGTAGGAATAGGATTACTTCTTACTTGAAAACATGCTGATTTTGTGAAGTACTAAACATATTCATTTTTTTGGGAGACTGAAAAGCACTTGATACTGAATCAGTAAATGATCCAGACTTCTATCAAGATATCTAAAAGGTGTTGGATGTTTTCCAATAATATTAGCTTAAAAGCTACCTAAATTTTTCACTGGCAAGGAAAGCCTTTGTCAGAATAAATCAGTTTACAAGAGAGAAAGAAGAATGTAATGTCTTAGTAAGCTTCAAAATTTCAATGTAAATATTCATTACACTCCATACTTTGTTGTAATGTTTTCTTCATTTTCAAGTTTTGTATAAATTACTCTTAACATAAAGAAGTGGAAAAAGTATGGATTTTTTTAAGTCAAGGAAAAAATTTCCACAGAAGAACTCTTAATTATTACTACCTTTAATTACATACTGCTTGAAAAATTTTCTGTCCGCCCATGTGACAATAAATGCTAGAATCTGAAACTGATTTGAACTGTTTTACAGTGAAAATGTTTCACAGATTGATCACATATTAGTCACTGAAGCCAGTAATGAATCTTTTTCCAATTGGATAACCCATTTCCTTCCATTAGATTAGCTACATCTACAGTTCTTTCACCTCTATGCCAAGAAGGATGCCAAAAGCACAGTATTTTTATTCAAATGAATATTTCTAATGATATCTGAAATTGGTTGTATTAGTACTTTCCTGATACTACATGGAAGAATACAACATGTTTGGTAATTAAAGATATTTAAAAGTACGCAAGTTTCTAGATTCCATTCTTTCAATGTAGACCCATTTTTCAATATGTTTAATTCTCACTAATATACAGGTCTATGGCATCTTTTCTAGACATTTTATAATTACAAAAAAAGACAGAGAGCATATGTCTTCACAATGACATTATTTTTTGATCAAGAACAGTGTAGCAGTTTCTTTGTAGCAAGTTCCTTGTATGCGTTGGTCTTTTCAATTCAAAAAGAAATTGGCAAAACTAGATCATTAGCTTTAAGTCACGTACATGCACAAAAAAAATCATGCGTGTTTCAAAATATTTTCATGTATTAATTGCATAGTTTCAGTTTGATATTCTACAAAATTCCACAAATTTGCCTCTAGGACCAAAAAATTCAAATACTCATAGCAGAAGCCGGATGCCAAAGATGGTTATTTCTGTAAGCACATTATATAGATGTAAGATACCACAGCAGGCAATAGGAAGATTGTTACTACAAAAAAGTTTTGCTTGGAATTAGACTGGCTGGATAAATAAAGTCCTTACAATTGACTATGAGAATGGCACGTGGCCAGAAGGCGTACAGTGAAGACTGCAGAGATGCCATTCGCTGCTTTCATGTTCTACTGATAGTTAGGCATTCTCTAAAAGTTAGTCAGGCATTATCCAAAGAAAGTACATCTATATGCACATATATATGTGATACGTATATCACACATAGAACGCAGTATCTGTAACTGAGCTAAGAGCACTAGTGTCACATATTAAATGATTAATATTATTAATTACATCAGTCTTATCACAGGCCTCTGAGTTAAGTGATTCAAATTAAATGATTCCACCTACAGAACACAGTAACTCAAAAGTCATAGCCAGAGGCAGAAGTTCTTTAAGATAGTATTGGTTTTTATCTGACATACAAATCTGGATGTTAGACTTTTTACAGCATTGCCCCATATATTAAAAGCAAAAGTGACACAGGGAAAGTATAGAAAGTCTAAGAACCTTCCAACAGCCTTCTATTGTAGTAGCACTACTAATAGTACTGAACAAGATGTGATCACAAATATCTAGGTCTATAGTCATTTAGGATTTTATGGATTAAAACCAACTGCATAAGCTGAACAAAAACCCAAGCAGGAAACAAGTGCAGATGGTGTACTACTCAGGCTATTAACCTGTTAGAAAGCAGATATTCTACCACAATATCTCTTATTCAAATTATCTACTGATGAGTACATGTAACGGAACTAGATCTACAGAGAGATAAATATTATTTAACTCTTTCATTCATTGTGGGACAAATTTGTTAATAAATTGTATGCTGAAAGTAGAAATAAGATATCTTGTTTATTTGAATATTTCCAATGATCCATGCAATACTAGGCAAGTGGTGGTATCACAATCTGAACAGAATAATTACAAATAATCAGTATCTTACTCCATCTCCTGCATTGTCTGAAAGTCAAAAAGACCAATTTTTTTTTTTTGCCTATTACCCCTTCAAACCAGCATTCTGGGGTCAAAGGTAACAAATTCCAGGAAGTGAGGTGTGTATAGAGTGTGAGAGAAAGCAAAAGAGAGAAACAGAGAAATAATCACAACAGAATCCCATATGGTAGCTCACTCAAGTAAGTATATTTTCCCAATTTGTTAATGGAACATGGAATTTCTTACTAGGTATCTTTTTAATAGGTAACTGTGAAATGCTAAAATAATAACATTCATCTGTTAGAATAATTAGTGAGTCTTTATTCTCCTTAAATTTATAAATGTTTCAGTGCAACTGGATACTGAGATATAAATCCTACAAACAAAGAGGTACTATAAGAAAACCTAAATGACAAAATCATACTTGAAATAGAAACATTTTCAAATAACACTTGTTCAAGTATCTCTGAGAAACACAGGATGTCATCTCTAAGAATTATGGAGTAATTGATAATATTAAAAAAAAAATCAGTTAGTTAAAAAAGATTACTTGATGGGGCTATTGTAGAGTTTCTTTTAAATTGTGGGGACTAAAAATGTCAATATTCTGTAAAAAATTGAAAATGTCATACAATATGAATCTAGAAACAGGAGTACCAGTATAGAAATGGGGAAATGAAAGCAAATCAAACTTAGCCCCTTGATTACAAAACTTGATAATGCTAGAACTGAAATAGGTATAAATCTAGCATCAGTGTAATCAAGAAAAAAAGTAAATATTAAGATTAGGATATATTAGACAAAGACAAAACAGAAATAAAAATATTATAGAGATCTTAATGTCCACATTCACAGGGTCAAGTGTACATAGCCTTGCAGAAAACGTCAGAAGTTCCCAAATGAACGGTAGATGTAAAAAGATATACCTATGCAGGTCAAGAAGCAACAAGATAATGTCCACATTTTTGCAAATTAAAGTCTTTTGAACATATATTTTTGAAAAAAGAATAATTAAAAACCTTAGTTACATATTTTTTCATTCATGAAGAAATTCGCTACCGATTCTCGTTTCTCAACTTTTATCCTCCTTTCACAGCATGATTTTAAACACCCACCATACTCTAAATGATATCATAAGCCAATCCAACCTGCTTAACTACCATCTGTCTTCACCACCTACAATTAATGGGGGATGGGGGAAAGGGCAATAGCACCAGAAAATCTTTTCCTAATATTTATGAAACAAGTAATTTTTAAACAACAGCTCTAACTATGCATGGTATCAGTCGACTAACATCAGTTTCCTGATTGTTTGACTTTTTGTTGTTAAATTCCCTTTCACCAGAATCCTTGTTTGTTACCGCTTCATGATGCATTAAAGTGCTAATTGCTTTGGAACTGATTCACAGTTTGGATGAATTTTTTGTTTAGAACTTGGAATGATGGCTGGAAACAATAGGGTTTTTTTGAAATGTACTGATAAAATTAATCAAACTTTTCATGAATTTCATTGTAACTCCCTTCCTTTATAAAGCCATACTTTGTTTATACTTTCAATACTATTTTGTATATTTATTAGAAGCATTTGTTGGAAACACTGCCTAGGGAAGAAAATGTATTTATTATAATGTCCTGTACAGCATCATGACATACAATATATGAAAAACCACAAAATTAACTCAATTGATTTGTTTTCAGAACTCCATAAAACTTCAGTACTTTAGTTAAAGTACTGAGCAGTACTCAGAGCATAAAAGTAATTCCTCAATCCGAGTCACTCCATCACTCAACATAGATCCTTTCTGTATTTTACATCTGAAGGAGTCCAGTCCATATCAACTTTAAAAAATGAAAACCAAGTTCAGTCAAAATTTAGAAATGTATTCTCATCCCTCAACTTATAGTAAGGCTTACCACATTTTCAGCAAAAGAAGTTCTAAAATGTATTTTTGTTTACAGCTTCTGTTATCTGCTATGTATATCCTTTACAAAGACTCTGCTTTAAAGGCATATTATCAGTAGCCTTCACAGCTTTACAGAAGCTATATCAAAAGTAGTGGTTTACCTTGAATTTGCCCTTTATCTTCAAGGTCCTCTTCTCTAAATGGGCTATTTAGCAGTGGAAAATACATTTTAATGTCTTCATCATCCTCCTGGTTTATTTTCATCTAATAAAAATAAATATTTATTGTCGGTGTTTAGTGGAACGCTTAAGATCCAAGACAAGTCAGCAAGAGCTTGTCATGTTTCTGTTTATTATTTTTCCTTTCCTAGTAAGAAGACACCCTCTATTATAATAACAAATTTCATTCTTAGCGTCACACCTTACAATCACGATTTTCTGTACATGAGGGTCTATATGAATACTGGGCATGAAGGTTTTATGCTAGCAAAATGGAACAGTATCTTTCTTAGAGCAAATATGTTCAGATTTCACAGTGACCAGACACGTTCTGCATATAATCAACGACCTTACAACAGAAATATGTAGTTATATTTTGCTTCTACTTCCTATCATATATTCACATAGAAAATTATTATGTATTTCTTAGTAATAGTACATTTTATTTTGGCAAGGCAAGACTGAACAAGAACAGTCAGGTAACAAGATCCGTTTTAAGAACGATTCATACACAATTACCTGTTAACGAGAAAGTTTCAAAACCAGCAGTCTGAGAATTTGTTTTAATTGTATCCAATGCAAAGAGCAAATCAACAGGGCTATTTAAAACCCATTCATAACCCAAAGCTTCTGTATGATAAAAAAAAAATCAGACTCATAATCTGTGACAATGATCAATAACATTTTCAGAGACCTCCAAATCATTATAAATGTTTCTGAGATAACCAGCAATGACATATACTGCCTCTCTGTTTAAACTTGCTGGACTGGGACTGGTAATATTTATAATACAATTCTCTTTTACAATGAAATTTTATATTTCTCCTCTTATTACATCAGCTAGTGGAAGCATTTTATGGGGACACAATTATCCTAGGCGCTATTTTAAATAAAGAAATGCTCTTACAAATATAATGTATACTTTCTGCCCTGTAAACATTTATATACTTTATTTATTTAATATGGGTGACCCCAGTGTATGGATCTCTGAAAGGCTGCCTCCTTTAAGTCATATCAACATTATACTAATAAGAATTCCATTTTATTTTGAGATCTCTGTGGAATTATGTGGAGGACTGAGACAGAAATAATGAGCTGAGACTAATCCTCCAAATACCAGTGAGCAATAAATTCACATCAAAGATTTTGAAATTCATGTGACTATCACACAGTTTTTAACAGCTACTGAATCACGAGTCTGATTTTTTTTTTTTAATTAAAAACTCCAGTTTCAAGAACTCTATTTACTGAGAATTCTTTAAATTTTATTTTGGAGCAACGCTTCAGCTTGGGAGAAGTGGTATTTTAAACACTAAACTTCCTATGAGAAGATGCAAAAGGTCTCTGAGACTTGGTCTGGAAGATCCCTTTGGGAAACTACAACCCCAATAGCAATCACAAATTAGGATATTTTAACTCGCCATTGTTATATCAGTGTGCTAACAGAAAAATAATACATCTAAATAAATCTAAATCACCAAGGAGAGAAAAAGTCCTGCACCCACAGCATGTGGTCAGCTTTAGCTTTACAGATCACAGCAGCTGTCTTTACTTCAGCTGCAAAAGCCAGAACCTTTGTTTGGCTGCAGAGCTGACTTCTGAGTCTGGGCCAAAGTTTGTTATGTTTGGAAGACTCTTATTTCTCATCAACCTCTCTTTCTTCAGCCCACAGTGGTTTTGAACCCTTTTGCACAGGGTTCCGAAGGACACTGAACCACATTTGAGAAACGAGAGGTCTCTTGTCCATTGAGGCAGCACAGCACTAACTACCTCCTATCTGCTCCCTCTGTTCCCTTAAGGAGCTCACTGGGGAAGGTGTCATTTAACTATGCTCATAGGAGTCAAGAAACTAAGACTTCACTTATTTAGTTATTATTATTAAACATTTGTAGATGACAGGTCAAGCTATCTCCTGCAGTGCATGGAGCAGTCTGGCCTGGCAACCTTTCCCTCACTTTTAGAACGGCAGCCCCCACCTCTTGCAGCCCCAAAGACCATTATTTTGAACAGAACACCAAGATCTCTCTATGCAGTTAAGTTGCCAAGACCAGTGCTGTCTAATAGCACGGAGACTTTGATACCAAAATGCCAGCAAATAAACTCTCTAAGGCTCGTTTTGGAGTTTTAAAAAGCAAAAATTCTTCATTTCAGCACTAACTGCCATAAGGGAATTATTTCCATCAATCATGTGTAATGAGACAATAGCTGGTTACAGATTATATGTCCCGATTACATGCATATGTATAAATTTTCCCAGAAATCCTATGCCTATTCTATTTATTATGAACTTCACAACAGTCTCTGCTAATTGGAGCCTTGGACCAGATCTCTGTCTGACTTTGCATTTTTAGATAAGGAAAGATATCCTTTGGACAGTATTTTCATTGAAAGACACTACTTGAAAAAACTATGCTATCACAAAAACATGCTGTCAGAGGAACAGTCTGTGTCTGTTTTAACTTTCAAAATAATACAATTACTTAGGGGGAACTTAATTCTACTTTACCTTAAATCAAACTATTGCCCTTTTTGTGATAGCAACTACTACTTGTATCAACTTCACGTGATACTGAAAATGCAGCAAATAAACTCTCTAATACTCATTTTGGAGTTTTAGAAAGCAAACATCCTTTATTCAGTGCTGGGCGGCATGAGGGAATGATTTCCATCAATCATGCACAATGCGACAAGAGCTGGGGACAGAATATATATCCAACTTATATGCATATGTATAAATTCTCCCTGCATATTCTATTATTTTCTAAGGACTAATTTTATTATTAACTTCAACACAGACAAGTCTGTCTCTGCTAATCAAAGCTTCAGAGCTAGATCTCCGTTTGCCCTTGCAATTTTTAGATAAGTAAAAACCCCACATTTTCTGGGTACAGCACTATTTTAAAAAAACATACCAGAAGAACAGTGTGTGTCTGTCTGTAACTTAAAAAAATACTGCCACTTAGATTTTACTTAAGCTAATTAGAAAACCAATTCTACAGAAAAACAACTCTACTGAAGTAAAAATATTCCATTCTCTGCAAAAACAACCACTTCTTATATCACACCGACTTAAGTAAACGTAATGAAGCCTATGCTTCTTCGGCATTTCTTCAGGGACCCATTCCGACCTGTCTGCGGCCAGCGCAGCCACGCCGGGCAGCCTCGGCGCGCGCTGGTAGAGCGAGAGGGTCCCGTTGCTTCCGAAACCCTCCCGGGCGCTCTGCGGGGCGGGAGCAGCGGCCCGGGGTGCCTCGGTGCTCCCGCAGCTGTGTCCCTGGGCAAGCGCTTCCCGCTCCCCAGTCTTTCCTTCGGAACCGTTTCAGCTTGGGGAATGCGGATAAGATCTCCATATGCTTTGATCCAGGAACTGAAGTGATTCTGCTTTCCTGGACAGAAGGGGAGGGGAAAAAGGCAGAGCGGTTTCTCTCAGCAGCGCCCCAAGTGTCCTTACTCTGTTCGACCACAGGAGAGAGTACCCGGGTCCCGCCTACTCCACCACTGAGAAACCAGTTGGTTACGTTTGCTCCTAAGTCCTCACAGGACCTGCTAAAAGGTGAGGGGGGCTTCCAGCCGCAGAGCGAGGTTCAGCTGTCGCGGCTCGGGGATTCGGGGCGCAGGTTGGCCGTGGGAGGGGTGGGGTCCGCGCATTTTCATGCCGACTTCAAACAAACAAACAAACAAACAAACAGAGATACAAGGTTCTGAAAACAGGCTTCCTGAAGGGTTGTGTGAGAGTGCTGCGTGGTTTCATGAAGAGAACAAAAAAAAAAAATATTATGGAAAAAGTAGCAGAGATGTGCACAGTCCTGAAACAGGAGCTACAGACTTTAGCAGAACTCAGGTTCTCCAGACATGCAATGAATGAAAGGTGGGGGGAAAAGTAAGCAAAGTTTGCCTTTTCTATTTAGAAAATAGCTTCTTGGTTATTTTTTTTCTCTGAGTCACTAGATTTAGCAAATAACATTTTAAAGTTACATGACATTTTTCACTTCTAAGTAACTATAAAATTATTTAAAACCAGTTTTGAGGTTTATTGACTTCAAGTCGATAAGAAATACGAAGAAACTTTGGAGGCACTTTGAATATTTTGAATTGTTGAAGTTATTCAACAGTTTAAGTTATTACGGACTGTGGGAATGTTGTGGAACCTTATGTGAGATTGATTTGTAATGGGAGTGAGAATCTAAACCAAATGAGAGTGTTAAAACATCCTGGTTTAAAACTAAAACAAATACAGACCAGACTGCAAATTTTGCCAGGGATGATCGTGTCCCTCTGAGGAAATAGGTTTATGTGGTTCTAGCTATTATGCAATAAAGGGATTTGGAGATCTGTCCCTTTCTTTTGCCTATATACTGTTTACCCGGTTGTAAAAGGAAAAATTTGTAACCTTATTTTATGACTTCTTAATTTGACATTCTTTTTAACCACTGCCCAGTATAATGGATCTCAAAGCATTCTATGGTCAAATTGAGGTACACTGAATATAAGAGATTAACTTGACGTGTTAGAATAGCAAACTAATTGGAACAGGTCATAGAACTTCCTTGTCCTACTCTTTTTTTCTCTTGTCTCTTTATTAGGTGCCTGAACATAAATTTCAAACAGTTTTCTTTGGCGAAGCTAGTTAGACTGTCTATAATCTGAGTGATGGTGATCTTCTGTACTTGGGATAATACCTGTTTTTACCTAAGCTCTGGTTTTAGCTAGACACTGCTTCATCTAGAGGGCAAGGTCTCTTTGTAATCGATTACAGTTAATATATTATTTTTCTCAGATACCATATATGAATGCAAATGATTAAATTACACATTTCTAAAACAGTCAAAGTTAATACAAAGCAGTAGATAAAAGTAGAAATTCGGAAGGGTTTTTTTACACTTTTAGCATCTTTCTTTTAAATTTTTATTCCTGTATCTTGGGAATATTTAGAGCTGTTAATTGCATAATTGGTTTCTACCAAGAGGTCATATCTAATACTTTCAGAAACTTACTACAAAAGTTAATTAAAGCATCTTCAGCGTATTTTCATTTGCTGCAACATGAGTAAGATTAATAAAATATCTAAGCGACATTTGAGGAAAAGCATCAATTAACTTGTTACAAAGGCCTTACATTTGGCTATTAAATAACCTGTTTAAAGCTGTGGGAAATTAACATCAAAATTTGAAAGTAAAATCTACTAAACAGAAGAGGTGACATAAATTGGAATATGCATAAAAGAGAAGTGAGCAAGACTACTTCTTTCTAAAGTACACAACCATTATTTATCAGTAAGCTTGTGGTGCACCAAATGGCACAAATACAGCACAAGTCAAGTTCTCTATGAGGGAAACTTTTTAGGCTTCTTGGGGTTTTTTTAATCATTAAGAAGTGAGGGTGCTCTTCTGTGAACTCTTTGCAGGTAATATAAGATTGAACCAAATTGAACCAAAGGAAAGTAGGAAAGAAGCACAGCCATTTTGCATGAAAATAGTTGGGAAATGTTTTACAATGATAGTTATTTTGTAAGGAGAAAGCATGGGAGAAAGTAGATATAAGGATCAATTTATTCTTAAGCTGTAAAACAGAATCTGGCTTTCTAATGGATATTTAGAAGGGAGTTTAGTAGCTTTAGAAGCTACCATTTGGTAGAAATTTAGTTCATTATATTCATATGATGAATATACTGGTGAAAAAGGGGCCATTAGCAATTGATCAGGCTAAGGCTTTGTTACATGCAGCATTTGTATTGCATATCTTGGTCAGGTTTTTGCATTCATTAATGAATTGTTTCCTTAACACTTATTTTCATTTCTTGTATTTACTGAGCAGAATCTAAGAGACTTGCACAGATATGTAAAGTAACTGGGTTTTTTATACAACTGAAGTGAGAAGAAGGATCTGCACAGGCAGTTAAAGATGTGCATGCACTTGCTGAACAAATGTTGCCAGCAGACAGGTGCTTTCATGTGTGATTATGGAAACACAATTAAAGACACGTAGGGGAGGAGACCTCTGGTGGGGGGAAAATACTCAAAACTAGGCTTATTGCACTGGAAAATGAGGACATGAAAAGCAGTAACACAGGAACAGCTGGATATTTTACAAGCCCTGAGTATGGCTCATTTCAAAATACAGCTGTAAATCTTAGCTGTCTTTGGTGTTCCTTGGACTACCATTAAGCTTAACCAATTTTTGTTGCTCTCTTTCAAGAGATTATTTCAACAAGACTGTCAAGATTTATGATACTGGAAATCCAGAACAAGTTAAGACGTGGAATAAAATATATACCTAGGAGACACATTTGGTTTAGATAACGTTATTATAAAGTTTTATAATTGAGATGCTAATATGAATTCTCTTAAATTTCTGGCAGTGTCATATTATTTGCAATTCTGTCTTTCTCAAATGCCAGGTCAGGTAGACTGTCACACAGACAAGCTGGCAACTTGATCAGTGTGTAGAGATTTGTAACAGAAATAAATGAAAATTGTTGAAGGCATCAGAAGAGATGGCAAAACAAGGTCTAAAAGAATGGCCCCAAATAATAACAATAATAATAAGGAACACTGTTTCCAGTCATCCGCTGATTTCAGAATAAAATTTTATATCAAGACCAGATAGCCTGCGCTCTCATAAGAGGATAGCCCTTGTGAGCAGACCCTGCAATCTAACAAGGAGGGCATGTTAACAGGGTTGCAGAATATGGCATATGCTTTTCCTTGTGCTGTGTGCCTACCAAGAAAATAGGTATTCAAACCTACTTTTTCAGACAAACAGAAGAAAACACAGAATTAACAACAATTTTGCCTAAAAGGTCTGTTCATTACCTTCTGCATCATTGCTGATTAAGAACTTCAGGGATGTGATAAAGGCTAGATAAGCTGGTATGTGAGTGAATAAAATCTATGAGAGAATTGGTATGAGTTTATAAAATAAATTTTAGAGATTTCTGTAAATAAATAATGCTAAGTAAAAACTTGCACTGAATGTTGTTACACATATTTTCTATGAGGAAAGCAACCTCAACACATTAGCAGAAATATGGAAAGAAAAGGCAATGATTAAAAAATGTGTTTCTTAACTAAAGTTATCAAAACATTGCCTTTAGGAGCATTGAAGTTGCTAGAACTACTGAATGATGTTTTGTTGTGAAAATATTGTTAAGATTAATTCATATAAAGTCATTTTCATCCTTATGCCCAAATGGTCACCACATTCAGATTCATTTAAGATCTTCCCATTTAAGATACAAATGAAAAACAAGTTTGCTGTTTAACAAAGATGGGAGGAGTGTTGGACAAAATGCCTAAAATTTTTAACTGCATTTCCGGTCTCCGCTACTGCCTTACATATTATGTAGTGTGCATTTCCAGTGTTAGAAAATAGCTTGCAGAAAAACGCATTCTGTTGAATGATCACAACTAGTGATTGCGAAGAGACTTCCACTCTGTGACTGTACTTTTAGAATTAATTATGGACAGTTCATCTGATTAGCAAAGCCATTGGGGTGTAATTTCTTTGAAGGAAATTGGTCTCTTGACTTGTAAAAATAACTAAGCTGGGTGTTTATGTAAAAGCTTCGTAAAGAAATGCAAAGGTATATGTAAAAATACCTGTCATTTCTAAATTTAGCAGTTTTACAAACAAGTATTATTCTGTAACATTTGCACAGATGTTCTGCATATTCTGCCTGTAAATGCCCTGAGAAATTTAACCTAGCTTCTGTAGTTTCTACTGGATCTGTGCATTCAGACCTGCTGCAGCTTGAGCGGATTTACAACTGAGCTTTCAGCTAAACTAGTTTGGAAACAGTGGTTTTGCTTAAGGCATAATGCTCCTCCACACACCCAGGTACAAACCTGAGAATGCTCTTAGAAAGATGGATACCAAAAGTAAATGCTCCTGTAATGCAGCATTTAGGTGGCATTTTTCCCTTTCTCCTGTGTAGAAAAGCTCAAATGAGATGACACCAAAATGGAGCACACAAGGTGGCAGCTAGGCTTGCCAGGCTGCTCTGCCAGCAGGGGCCATGGGTGCTGCTTGTCTGTGGAATTGCTGGCAGTAGGGAGGGGAGGTTGGAAGGAGAGTCTTGGAAAGTTTCTGAACATGATGGAAACTGAAGAAGGAAAGGGAGGGGCTCCAATGACAGTTGAATGAGAGGTGGAGTGGCAGTTGAGGGACTCAAGAGGGGGAGAAATATAGAGGGTGAGGGGAAGGGGCTGCTGCAGCAGAGGAAGGGGGAAGAGGGAGGAGGGAGGAGGGGAAGGCTGGGCATGTCAAGGGCAGGTGGCAGAGGGGAGCAGAAAGATGGGTTTGTCCCATGAAAGTCATCATTAAATATGAAGGGTGGAGGAGAAGGGTGGTGCAAGCTCCAAGTGCTGCAATCTTTCAGACAGTTTTGGAAAAGAAAAAATATAGCAAAAAGAGGCTGTAAGAAGCATGTTATTAGTGCCTCAAAAAGAGACCCTCATTTGCCTTCCCTTTCCTGCCAGTTAGCAGCTAGCAATTAAGTGTATCCTCTGAGAAGAAGACGCAGAACCTGGAAAATAAGGGCACGTGGAAATACAAAAGGAGCAAATGTGATACTTGGGCTGGAATTACTGGGGTCTTAGGTAAGCTGGAGTAGATAGCAAGCGAAAAAAACAAGCAGAGTATTGGTACATAGTTGTGTGATGTTGGGGAGAGGAGAATGGATATTACACTTCAAACTAGGGTCACACTACTTGTAACACTGCAGGAGTGCAAGGGTGGAGAAGTGATAGTATTACCTAGTGGGAATGCAGAGGCAGGAAAAAGAAAGCTGTTTGGATGAGGCTGGATCAACAAAGGATTTGAGTTAATGGGAGCTAAAAGCACCCATTAACTAATGGTTTTGGGCTGGAAAATTTGATCAAAACCAGAAAGTAAACAGGAAAACTGAGTATTTATGTTAGTTCAGATATGGGAAGGACTGATACTTTAAAAACAACCTAAAGTTTCCATGTGGATGGTGTTGAAGACCTGATTATGTAAAGGTTGTATGTGTACTGTGTTACTGTGTTTAGTACTTAAAGATATTTGCTTAAAATTACTTCTGTAGTACTTGAATTTAATTGTGGACCTATAGTAAGATCAAAAAAGAATCCAAAATCCTTCAGTGCCCCATATATAAAGTGTTTTTTTTGTTGTTACAGTGGTTTTGTATAACATTTCCTTCAATTGTTTTATAGGTAGCATTATGGATAACTTATTTATTACAGGTTTTTTTACTAGAGAATATGAGGAAAGGGAAAAAGATGTGTGGAAAAAAATTTGGTGTAATAAGAAGTAGAAGTTGGAGATTCATTGAATGAAATGCAAGAATCATTTAATTGATTTTTTACATCTCCATATTATTAGTAATGGCAAGTTTATTTCTAAAACAGAATATTTATTTTCTGCAAATGCATTGCAGCTACTACTGCAATAAAACCATTCAAATACAACTTTCAGGTTTTGAAATTCTGTAGTTGTAGGTTAGCAGGAGGTGGAATGTTTTGTGCAGAGATTACTGTGGCAGACTTGCGCTGTTCTATTACATTTACAAGTGAGTAGTGCCAGGAACAGGCAGCTGAGCTGAAGTGGCCTTTACTTTGACTTAGCAGTAACTTTCTTACTTATGTAGCTTTCTAATTTTTTTTGCAAATCTAATATAAATGTTTATATATGTTTTGAATTTATGTGGCTGTCTGATTGCAGTTATATCCAACTAGAACTGGCAAGATAAAGGTCATTGTAGTTTGAATAAATAATAGTTATGTATTTGATATACCGGGAAGTGAAACTTGTTTGTGTAATACATAGGCCAATCACTGTATGTCTTATAAGCCATAGTAAGGTTATGGACACTTAAACTTTTACGATTGTACTACCAGCATGATGCATAATACAATTTTGATTGTATAATACTCAGGATCCTTCTGACACGACTGGAGTTCAATATACAGCATATTCAAAATTGTCTTTGACTATTGATCTCTTCGTATGAACTTCCTAAAGAACCATTGAACCAAGCTGGTAAAATGTCACTTGCAGATATTTTTCTCTTCAAATTACAAATAAGTGATTCTAATTCACTTTGGGACCCGATTCCAGAAAAGTGAATTGATTAGAATTTGGAATAATGGTACTCAGTATGTCAGTGTGACCTTACTTTTCAGTCATTGATTGTAGCATTTACTGTGTATAAAAGAACCCTAAGAATGCAGTCTTGCAGATGGCTGCTCTCTGAAATGTGCTAATTATTTTTTATTATTATTACTGACAGTTTATTTTTGTCATATAATCTCCTTTTAATTTTTATGCATTAGTTGTCATGGTCAGTGGTCATGACTGTCAGTGCTATCTCATAATTGTCCAAATCTGTAAAAATTTTGTAGAAAATAAAAAAAAAGTGGGAATTCTATTGTCACTTTTACTGAATTTTACTATTGATATCAAGGTTGTCGTTCATTACTGGAGGTGCTGTGTGGATTGAGTGTATCTATAGCTCATTTTGGACTTGTATGTCAGTTGCATGATTGTTTGCAGTTATGGTGAACTCTGCTTCCTAAGCATAAGATCTTACCTCGCTTTATGTTCAAAACAAGATAACTAGCATGGTTTGTGTCAGAGTAAGTTATCTCTGTCATGTATGATTCCAGGATTTTATGAGTAGGTGAGTGTGTTTCTTATTCACCCCTCCCACCCACCCCCAAAAATTGCCTGATTTTTTTTTCTGTGTTCCACCAAAAATCTGATGAATGCTGCTTGATGACAAGCTGTATAATTCACGGTCTCCTTGTTTTAAAGACTTTTAATGTAGAGCTTTTATTTGATACAATGATGTGTTCCTTCCAGGCACTCCAGCTTATAAAATAAAGGTATTTTCTATAAAATATCTTAAATTTTTGTAAAATGAGACATTGTGGTAAGGACTACGCCTTTTGGAGCTATCTTTCCTTGCAATTCCTGGAAAATTAAAACAGAAAAAAAAATCCAATTCCACACTTACACATAGAGTTTCTTTTCCATGTACTTCAAAGATTGAATTTGTATGTGCTTTTCTGTGAACAGATAGTAGTTTTATATCAAAATATCATTCCGTTCCTTTAAAGTCTAATAGATCTATTTCGTTATCAGCATCTTTCCAAAGCATGAGAATCCCCCCACATAATTCATAAACTTAAATTTTTGATGGTAGACAATATATTAATAAAAATGACAATGGAGAGATGGTTGAAATAATAGTAGAGATTTTCATGAATTATTCAATCAATCTCAGTAGTCACAGCTAGTCAAATTCTTCCTCCTAATGTCAAATTATATACTATGGCATGCAGAACGCGTGGTTGGATTTTGGTGAGAGGATGTTCTGAGAAAATTGACACTAGGCAAGCCAGCAAAGTTACCAAGGGTTGGATCTGAAGCAAGCTGCTATGAAATCAAGAAGATGTTCATGTTGTACATTCTGAAGCTCAATTTATCATATTAGTAATATTTACATGCCAGTCACTTCTTTATTACCTAGTTTTGGTCATTGGAAATAACAAACTTATCTTGCTGCTCAGTTCTTAATTAATAATTAAAATACTTCAGGGTTGTTAAAAGATATTATTTTAAATTTCCATAATTATTAGTCGAACTTGAAGTGCATTCTGTGAGATTCCTTGGAAAACCAAAGCAGAACTACATTGCTGGCTATTCTTATACAATATTTGATTAATAAGAAAGCAAGCCAGCCCTAAATATACACATCAATTAATAAAAAGAAAGATGTAAGAAACAAGCAGTAGGAGACCCAAGAGCATAAGGGGTTAGAACTTAAGCCACAAACCAAAATACTGCAAGTAAGTGTTTGTGTAGAGGAGTGGATACTATTAACTTATATTGTAATTTTCTCTGGTTCCTGTCCCTGTCATAGCTGTCCTTTCTTCTGAGCATGTTTCTGGAATTAGTATTTGACCAGGAATAACTTTGATACAGCAAAAATTACTTGCAATAGGTACTACACATTTCTTAGACTCTGATTGTTTCCGCTGCACTGTGAGATCTCAAACAGAACTGGCTTTATGTGGAGTCACATCAGTGGAAAACATGCAATGATTACAGATGTTCAGTATTTTCAATAAATGAACATAAGTAATTTTCTTTAAGTCAGAGCGTGTATTGACACGGTTAATTCTTTTTAGAGGAGTGAATAATGAAATATTCCATGGTATGTAATAACAGATCATTTTTTATATCATCACAGTATCACAAGGTTGGAAAGGACCTCTGAGATCATCAAGTCCAACCTATAACCCAACACTAACACCAACCATCATCTAAACCATGGCACTCAGTGCCACTTCCAATCTCCCCTTAAACACCTCCAGGGTCGGCGACTCCACCACCTCCCTGGGCAGCACATTCCAATGGCCGATCACCCTTTCAGTGAAGAACTTTTTCCTCACATCAAGCCTAAACTTTCCCTGACGAAGCTTGAGTCCATGCCCTCTAGTTCTGTCACTGGTCACCTGAGAGAAGAGACCAACCCCTGCCCGACTACAACCTCCTTTTAGGTAGTTGTAGAGAGCAATGAGGTCTCCCCTGAGCCTCCTCTTCTTTAGACTAAACAGCCCCAGCTCCCTCAGTCGCTCCTCGTAGGGCTTGTGCTCCAGCCCCCTCACCATCTTTGTTACCCTCCTCTGGACACACTCCAGCATCCTGACGTCTTTCCCAAACTGAGGGGCCCAGATCTGCACCCAGTATTCAAGGTGAGGCCTGACCAGTGCCGAGTTCAGGGGGACGATAACTTCTCTGGTCCTGCTCGCCACACTATTCCTGATGCAGGCCAGAATGCCATTGGCCTTCTTGGCCACCTGGGCACACTGCTGGCTCATGTTGAGCTTCCTGTAAACCAGCACTCCCAGGTCCCTTTCTGCCTGACTACTCTCCAGCCACTCTGTCCCCAGTCTATAGCTCTGCATGGGATTGTTGTGTCCAAAATGAAGTACCCGACATTTGGCCTTATTAAACATCATCCCATTAGAATCGGCCCATCTCTCCAATCTGTCCAGGTCCCTCTGCAGGGCTATCCTACCCTCTAACAGATCAACCCTTCTTCCCAGCTTCGTATCACCTGCAAACTTGCTGCTGATGGACTCAATCCCCTCATCCAGATCATCTATAAAGATATTAAACAGGACCGGACGCAACACACCGATCCCTGGGGGACAGCACTGGTGACCGGCCGCCAACTCCATGAGACACCATTCACCACCACTCTCTGGGCTCAGCCATCCAACCAATTCCTAACCCAGCACAGAGTGCTCCCATCTAAGATACAGGCTGCCATCTTCCCTAGGAGTCTACTGTGGGGGACAGTGTCAAAGGCCTTGCTGAAGTCCAGGTATACCACATCCACAGCCTTCCTCTCATCCACCAGGCGAGTCACATGGTCATAAAAGGAGATCAGGTTGGTCATGCAGGACCTACCCCTCCTAAACCCATGCTGGCTGGGCCTGATCTCTTGGCCGTTCTGCAGGTGCCGCATGATTTCACCCAGGATTATCTGTTCCATGATTTTACCTGGGATCGAGGTCAGGCTGACAGGTATGTAATTACCTGGATCATCCTTACGGCCCTTCTTGTGGATGGGCATCACATTGGCCAACTTCCAGTCTTCCGGGACCTCTCCAGTGAGCCAAGACTGCTGAAAGATGATGGAGAGCGGCTTAGCAAGCTCATCCGCCAGCTCTCTCAACACCCTAGGATGGATCTCATCCGGCCCCATAGACCCCCTTATGAGGGTCCAAGTGGCTCAGCAGGTCTCTAACTTCCTCCTCATGGATTGCAAGAGGGCCATATTTCACCCTGCCCCCATCAACCACTTCAGAGGGCCAACTGTCAAGCGAGCTGACATCCTTGCTGTTGAAAACTGAGGCTAAGAAGGCATTAAGTACCTCAGCCTTCTCTGCATCTTTGGTTACTATATTTCCCTCCACATCCAACAAGGAGTGGAAGTCACCGCCGCCCTTCTTTCTACCATTGATATATGTGGCCAATTTGAGCTCCAGCTGGGCTTTTGCTTCCCTGATTTTCCTCCTACACGACTTAACAACATCTTTGAACATGACGTGGCTTACGTCCCCTTCTTTCCAACGACGATACATCCTCTTTTTTTTACTTAGTTCCTTCAGAAGCTCCCTACTCATCCAGGCCAGCCGTCTGCCTCTGCGACTCTTCTTACAACACATGGGGACAGTCCGCTCCTGCGCCTTCAAGATTTCATTCTTGAAGTGTATCCAGCCTTCCTGCACCCCCTTGCTACTAAGAACTATTTCCCAGGGTACTTTCCTGACCAGTTCCTTAAATAATCCAAAATCTGCCCGCTGAAAGTCCAGCATCAATGTCCTGTTCCTGCCTTTTCTTGTTACATTGTTTACAGAAAACTCAATTTTCTCATGATCACTACACCCCAGACAGCCTCTGACAACAACATCACCCACCAGCCCTTCTTTATTTGTAAACAACAGGTCAAGAAGAGCCTCACCCCTGGTGGGCTCACTCACCAGCTGTGACAGAAAGCAGTCCTCAATACACTCTAAGAACCTCCTGGATTGCCTCCTCTCAGCAGTGTTAAGTTCCCAGCAGATATCCGGAAGGTTAAAGTCTCCTAAAAGAACAAGGGCAGCCGATCTAGAGGCAGCCTCCAGCTGCTTAAACAATAGAAGATCCAAATCCTCCTCCTGGTCGGGCGGTCTGTAACATACTCCAACCAGGAGGTCAGACCTGACTGCCCCTCTGACCCTTACCCATAGGCACTCAACCTGGTCATCACCGATCTCGACTTCAACAGCATCCAGGGTTTCCCTAGTGTAGAGGGCCACCCCTCCACCCCTCTTCTCACGCCTGTCTCTCCTGAAGAGCCTGTAGCCTTCCATGGCAGCACTCCAGTTATGACAGTCATTCCACCACGTTTCCGTGATAGCAACTATATCATAGCTCTCCCACTGGACCAGGACTTCTAGCTCCTCCTGTTTGTTTCCCATACTGCGTGCGTTTGTGTACATGCACTTCAGTTGGGTTACTGATGACACCCTTTGAGATGGCTCATCCTCCACAGGAACATCTTTGGTGAGCCTAGTAACTCCCCCCTCCCCCCTCATGCCTAGTTTAAAGCCCTCTCAACAAGTCCTGCCAGCTCCTGAGCTAGAATCCTCTTACCCTTTGGAGTTAGATGAGACCCATCTGAGTCAAGCAGGCCAGGTGCCGTAAAGGTTTCCCCATGATCAAAGAACCCAAAATTCCTCTGCCGGCACCAGCCCCTAAGCCATTTATTAACAGCATATATTCTCTTGTTCATATCTGTATACATCCCTGCCACCGGAGGAACCGAGCAGAACACCACCTGTGCTCCTGCCCTATCTATTGACTGTCCCAGCTCCTGGAATTCCTTTTTACCTACCCTTGACCCTCTTTTCGCTAGCTCATCACCACCAGCTTGTACCACCACAAGCGGGTAATAATCTGAGAGTTTAACTAGGTCTGGGAGTCTCTTGGCAATGTCATGTACCCGGGCTTGGGGAAGGCAGCAGACTTCCCTATGAGTTGGGTCCATCCTACAAATAGGGCCTTCCGTCCCTTTCAGAAGGGAGTCTCCCACTACAATGACCCTCCTTTTCTTTTTCTTACTTGAAGTCCTGACCTGTCTGATGGGCAATGTGAGGTTAACAGCCTCCTCGGGTGAGTTCTCTGTCATACTCTCCTCCACCTGAGCATCAAATTCCAACATCCCAAACCTGTTTTGTAGGGGCAGTTGGAAAGGTGGCATTTGAAAGGGAGGTCTATAACCCCCACGAGAGCAGACCTGCTCCCAGTCCTCCTCACCAACCAGGTCACTCCCCTTATCCTGTTGATGAGGAATATGGCATTCCTCAGCCTCCTGGGGAGGATTATTGCGAGGAGAGAGGGTTCTACTCCACCAGTCTATCTCCCTTTCACTTTCTCGAATACTCCTCAACCTCTCCACCTGATCCTTAAGATCTGAAACCATAAGGAGCAGATCTTGAATCTGTTCGCACCTCAGACAAGCATTTTTGGTATGGTCATCAGGAACCACAAGTAGGCTGAGACACTCCCTGCAGTCTCGAGTCTGGGCACCTGCGTCCCGTAATAGTGGTTCCGTTTGGATGCCTACACTCCTGGTGGCAGAGGCTTTACCACGCCTGATCACCATTGCTGCAGGGGAGTGGGAAGTCAACCACCTGCCAGAGAGTGCCTGCTTGCCCTGCCTGCGCGAACTGCCTATACTGTGACCCTGTTCGCCGCGCTCCGGTCGCTGGCGTTCCCAGGGAGATGTTTAAATACCCCGCGGCTTCTTCCGGGTCCGCCCCCCTACCACGTGGTCGGCCCACGTGACAGTTGCCGCTTCTGGGGTTCAGAGAGAGTCGCCCTGCCGGGGTTCTCTCCTGAGCTTTTGCTTTTCCCCAGGAACTCTCCACCCGCCCAGATTGAGCACCCAGCTGCAGTACTTAACGTTCCTGCCGCCGGTCACGCCGAATCATCATTTTATATGTAGTAATTAAGTATGTAGAAAAGCTCTGAGAAATGGAAGGTAAGGCAGAAATGGTAGTAAATAGAATGTAGAATGCTTGCACAATTTTCTGAGAGGAAGTGCAAAAACTGTATTGGGGGATTTATTTTACTAGTCATAACTGAACAACACAGCTGGATACAAAGCAGCATGTGTATACAATCTACTTGTATTTATGTGTTTGGATTAGAAGAATTATAGTATATGTATTCACTGCAATTCCAATGGTCTTGCAGGTAGTTAGCAGTTACAAAACATTGAGATTTGTAGGGAAATTTCAGTGGTTTAATAGTTGCAGCTCCATAATTAGCTGGTATAATCTTGGTATTTTATGGTGGTGATTCTTAACTACATGTCATGAATATGAGCCAGCGGTGTGCCCAGGTGGGCAATAATGCCAATAGCATCCTGACTTATATTGGTATATAACGTGGCCAGCAGGACTAGGGAAGTGATTGTCCCCGTATACTTGGAAGTGGTGAGGCTGCATCCAAAATACTGTGTTCAGTTCTGGGCTCCTCACTACAAGAAAAGACATTGACTTGCTGGAATGTGTCCAAAGGCCAGCAACACTGCTGGTGAAGGCTATGGAGTGCAAGTCTTATGAGGAGAAGCTGAGGGAACTGTGGCTGTTTAGTCTGGAGAAAAAGAGGCTGAGGGGAGACCTTATCACTGTCTAGAACTACCTGAAAGGAAGCTGTAGTGAGGTGGGTTTTCGTCTCTTCTCCCAAGTAGCAAGTGATAGGATGGAAGGAAATGACCTCAAGTTGCGTCAGGGGAGGTTTAGATCAGATAGTAAGAAAAATTTCTTCACTAGAAGGGTTGTTAAGCATTGGAACAGGCTGCCCAAGGAAGTGGTAGAGTCACTATCCCTGAAGGTGTTTAACAGACCTGTAGATGTGGTTTTTAGAGTCATAGAATGGTTTGGGTTGAAAGGGACCTTAAAGATCATACAGTTCCAAGCCCCCTGCCATGGGCAACCACCTCCCACCAGACCAGGCTGTTCAAAACTCCATTCAACCTGGCCTGGAACACTTTGATGGAGGGGGCATCCATGACTTCCCTGGGCAATCTGTTCCAGTGTCTCACCACCCTTATTGTGAATAATTTCTCCTAATATCTAATCAAAATCTTCCTCCTCCCAGTTTAAAGCCATTCCCCGTCATCCTGTTACTTCAAGCCCTTCTAAAAAGTCTCTCCCTAGCTTTCCTGTAGCCCCCTATCAGGTACTGAAAGGCTACTGTGAGGTCCCCCAGGAGCCTTCTTTCCCCAGGCTGATCAAGCTCAACCCTCTCAGCCTGTCCTCATAGCAGAGGTGCTCCAGCCCTTTGATCATCTTCCTGGCCCTCCTCTGGACCCATTCCAAACAGTTCCATATCCTTCCTATGCTGGGGATTCCAGAACTAGACACAACACAATACTCTGGGGGGGCTGTCACAAGACAGCAGCAAAGATGGTGAAAGGGCTGGAGCACAAGCCCTATGAAGAGTGACTGAGGGAGCTGGGGTTGTTTAGTCTGGAGAAGAGGAGGCTCAGGGGAGACGTTATTGCTCTCTATAACTGCCTAAAAGGAGGTTGTAGGCAGGCAGGGGTTGGTCTCTTCTCTCAGGCAATCAGTGACAGAACAAGAGGACATGGTCTCAAGCTTCGTCAGGGGAGGTTTAGGCTTGATATTAGGAAAAAAATTTTCACTGAAAGGGTGATTGGCCATTGGAATGCACTGCTCAAGGAGGTGGTGGGGTCATCGTCCCTGGAGGTGTTTAAAAACAGATTGGATGAGGCGCTTAGTGCCATGGTTTAAATGACGGGTGGGTGCTAGTGTTGGGTCATAGGTTGGGCTAGATGATCTCAGAGGTCTTTTCCAACCTTGTGATACTGTGATACTGTGAAGAGAGGAGTAGTGGGGGAGAATCACCTCCTTTTCCCTGCTGGCCACGCTTCTTTTGGTGGAGCCTGGGACACAGTTGGCCTTCTGGGCTGCGAGTGCACATTTCTGGCTCATGTTGAGCTTCTCATCAACCAGAACCCCCAAGTCCTTCTATGGCAGGGCTGTTCTCAATCGTGTCGTCCTCCAGCCTGTATAGAAACTGTGGATTGCCCTGACCCAGGTGTAGGAACTTGCATTTTGCCTTGTTGAACTTCATGAGATTCACAGAGACCCACTTCTTCAGCTTGTCCAGGTCCCTCTAGATGACATCCCATCCTTCTGGTGTGACAACTGCACCACTCATCTTGGTGTCATCTGCAAACTTGTTGAGCGTGCACTTAATCTCACTGTCTATGTCATTACTCAAAATATTAGGCAGCACTGGTCCCAGTACAGACCCCAGTACAGGCCTCAGTCACACATTTCCATCTGATATTGAGCCATTTACCACTACTCTCTGAATGCAACTATCCAACCAATTTCTTATCCCCTGAACAGTCCACACATCACATCCACATTCCTCCAATTTAGAGAGAAGGATGTTGTGTGAGACAGAAGTCCAGATAGATGACATCCATTGCTCTTCCCGTGCCCACTGATGTGTTCACCCCATCAGAGAAAGCCACTAGGTTGTTCAGGCAGGACTTGCCCTTGGTGAAGCCATGCTGGCTGTCTTGAATCACTTCCCTGTCCTCCATGTGCTTTAGCAGAGCTTCTAGGAGGATCTGTTCCATGATCTTCTCAGGCACCAAGGTGAGGCTGACAAATAGGTAGTTCCCAGGTTCCTCCTTTGTACCCTTTTAAAAAATGGGCACAATGTTGCCCTTCTTCCAGTCACTAGGGACTTCCCCTGACTGCTGTGACCTTTGAAATATCATGGAGAGTGGCTTGGCAACCACATCAGCCAGTTCCCTCAGGTCTCTGGGATGCATCTCATCAGGCCCCATAGACTAATATATGTTCGGGTTCCTCAGGTGGTAACAAGCCTGATCTTCCCATACAGTGGGACAGTGTTTAGTGGTGGACTTCTCGGTTTTAGGTTTACAGTTGGACTCGATGATCTTAAAGGTCTTTTTCAACTTAAATGATTCTATGGTTCTATGATTTTGGTAATTTATTATTTGACTTACCTTAGTTCTGTGTGTTTAGGATAGTCAGCTACTTAATATTGCTACTTTGTAACTTTTTTTCCTGTCTCAGGGCTGTGGAAATGGTCAGTTCTGCTTTGACTGCAACCAAGCTAAATTAGTGCAGTTCTCTGTGAGTTGATGAGCTGAAATTTTTTTGCATAAAATCCAGGCACATTGTGTGGCAATGGGCACTTCTGTAAATTCATAATTTAGTTACAGTGAACTCTGGTCAAAACACTGAAAATCCCTCGTTAAATTTCCTTAGTGGTTATTAAAACAGTCTATATTCATGTGCTTATAGAAGATTAGTGCTGAAACTTATAATTGATCGTATAATTGATATAATTGATCAATACCGGATGAATAAGATATTGACAATATATGACAAGAAAATACAGACACTTCAAGAATAAAGCAAACTTGATTATCCATATTATAGGCACAAGAAAAATTGGTAGTTTGAAGCAGAAATATGAAAATCGATATTGGTGTCATTTTGAGATCAAGAATGGTTTTTATTTTCGCGGAGATAATCTCATCGTATCTTGTAAATTCATAAGAGACAAAATTGGCATTCATTCATACTTGCTCTAATTAATCATTCTTATTCTACTTAACCAAAATTCACAGTCCTAGCATTTTATCCTATGTAAGCTCTAATTTATTTACTGTTCAAGTGCTAGCTTTAAGGACGTAGTCTGATTTAAATCTCTCTGTGAAGTTAAAGTGAAGCGTATTTTCCTGTTCACTCCTTGAGCCCCAGTTTCAAGGGGAACTACAGTATGCTGAATGACTTTTTTCAAATCTTGCTGTTTGTTGTGGGAGTAGCGCCTTGTGTACAAGAATGATCAAGCAGTGAAATACACCTGTTTGTGAGCTTTGCTTGGGTAGAGATTTTGGAGAGATGTAGAAATATTTTTGTTTGGCAGACTTAAGTTAACTGGGATTGCAGTGACTGTATTTTTGGAAAGAAGAGGAAGTCCTACTCGTGTCAGCATTTTAGGTTTAGGAAGAATCTTGTGAGCCTACTTTATCTTTGGGTTTTTTTGGTGTTTGTTTTTTTACAGAAAAATGAATAAGATGTAGTATCAAAGTTCATAGCATCATAGACTATAATAACAAATGTGTTGCGTATAATAAAATTGGAAATGAGATTCCCAATGTCTTAGGTTAAAATAATGTGAATGGTTATTTACTAACTGAAGTCACAGTCGACTTTTTGGTTTGGTTTGGTTTTTTAAGAAGTTATACCACCAGATGGCAATCTAACATAAACTTTCGAACATTGGTGACCGAATAAGTTTTGAGCCTCTGTTCTGAGATACTGCCCTTTTCTCATTTTGAATTAAGAAGTGTTGAAGGTGCTTGGAAAATCACTGAATTAGGCCTTACAAACAGTATTGATACTATGCTACGGGTTCTGTAATGCACTTTATTCTTTCTGTATTTGTAAAGAATTGCATGAAAGATTGCCACAATTTTTTTAAAAAAATAAAACTTTGTGCTATACAACAAAGCATTGACATAGGATATGTGTAAAGCCCCAGCAAAAGTAATTTTTAAAAGGACAGAAAAAATGTAGATGAAGTTTAGAAATATGTGTAAATTAATGAAATCATTCTCTCTTTGAATTACTCAAACTGGTGATCTTCTGATGAAGGTTTTTCTCGACTAAGATCTTACAGTTTCCATTGTAAATTGTAATATGATTCTTCTAGAATAAAATCAAACAAAAAACCCCAAACAAACTAAAACCTGTTAAGTGCAACTTCCCAGTAGTTTCCTTCTCTGTGAATGGAGTGTTAGCTTGTAATAAGTGGTTAGTGTTTATGAACTGTACAAGTAGTTGACTGCCTTAATGCATGAGCTAAAAATAGAGGTAATAGATAGATGGGCTCAAAAAAGATAGAACAGTCACAGAATTTGAACACTTCTGTGAAGTTTTTGTAAAAGAAACAATGTATTTCTTTTAATGGATTTTAAAAAACTATTTACACTTTTTTTGTACTTAAGTAGAGCATAAAGAATGCAGAGACATGTTGGTCTTTTAAGCAACATCTAAATTTTAGCACTTAGGCCTGTGATTATTAGTAGATGGTACCATTTTGACTCCTCACTAAACACACCCTTAGGTAACTGATATTACCAATGCTTTTTAAAAATGCTAGCATGCATACCCTTACCATTATGGATTTTGTAAATATCTTTTACTAGATATTTGATCCATCTTTGGCTGGTGGTGTAAATCAATCTTCAGAAAGGTAAAATACGCACAGCAAAAAGTGGGTTGGGTTCATGTATTTCTTTGCTACAGCAGGATGATTGTTTTGTTCTTTTTATAAAATTCATGTTACTATTTTATTGTCAGGCCACTGCCATTGTAAAAATTCTGAGTTATTGTTTGGTGGTGGCAGCAGTGAAGCCTGCCAAAAGCTAACCTAGAATCAAGAACTCATGTGAAGAGTCAGCCAGCTTAAATCCCTTAGGAGGGAAGAGCAGCATGTTTGTGCTGAAAATGGAAAGGATGTTTTCCTTAAATTATTTTGGTTTATGTAAATTTTGTAGAGAGGTTCTTTTGATGGCGTGCAAAATTATAAATTTACAGTTGATTAACATGAATAGGATATAATAAAATACACAGTGGTCCCAATTCAGGTTATGTGACCTGTGTGGCTTTCTCAGGGGAATGCTGCACCTTACAATCATCTCCAGTAAAGCAGAGATATATATTTCTACACAATGTGTGCTGTGTGATTATTTTTGGATGTACTTACTGCAGTGACCTGAAGCAATTTTTTTTAATCATAGCTTCAGTAAATTAAAAAGAAAAAAATGTTGAAAAATATTTTTCAAGACAAGTTACTGTTAAGAAATTAAAAATGCAAGGCATTATACTTTATGTAAATGAGTCTTCTGATTCAGTGCAGTTCCATAAACAGCCAAATCTCAATCTCAGAGCAATGGGGAAGGCCTGATAAAAAACTAGCTATATCATGAGGAAATGTATATTTCATTATGCTGTAGCAGCTGAATATTTTTCTTATTAAACATACAAGCATAATACCAAGTATTACAAAACTCTAACGAATAGAAGTGCTATGAAATGATATTGCATTTAGCTTGACAATTTAAAAAAAGATGAAATCTAACCAAAATATTTTGCTTACTGGGGTAGGAAGTTGTTTCCCAAAACAGTTCACAGGCTACTTTGTAAAGCTGAGTATCAAGCAAAGAAAAATAGAGGGTCTTACAAAGAGAAAACCAAACCTGCTTGTGAAATTTGATGAGTCAGAATTTTTGATGGCTTCTGTGCTCTTTGTTACAATGCTAGAGGTATTACCAATGTTCCTTTTTCCATACGCATTGTCTTTTATATAAAAATGTGATATGAAATCTTAGCATGTTCGTGTCTGTTCAAAAAAAATATTGATAACCTCAGTAGCTGCCTTATTAGAAATTGCAGACAGTTATCTATAGCTATCTATATAAACTGATGTAACTACGTTATTTTACTTTAGACATGTATCAAAGTTTCATAGGAAGCATTTTGATGAGGAAAACACCTGAAAACTTATTTTTTTATTTCACTTTCCTTTTATTTCAGATGGATTCATCTCAGTTTTGCACATTACTTTTTGGAAATCTTACTGCAATAACTGCAATAAAACTCGACCAGCAGATGTACTACATGACACTCACACTGACTATTATATGAAGGAAATAGAGCGCTTACACTTTTTGTGACTCTTATGACTTGCACTTATTTTCTTAGGTTATTAAGTATTTCTTTATTTATAATCTTTCACAGTAAAGTAGTGCGCTTGAAAGGTTGTTTTGTATAAGACATTAGAGAAAAGCTATCCTTCTATGTGTAGATATTGCCATGTAATACATGTATCAAGGCCCTTCTAAATATAAATGCATGGATAAACATGTGTCATCAGTAGGCCTCTCTACATGATCTATTTTTCAGAGTGGCATGCTTTGACTTTAGGCAAGTTTTCCCCACTTCTGATATTGTTTTCTCTAATAATTATGTTCTATAAGGAAGATATTTTAAGTTTTATTGATGAGGAAAGAGATAAAACATTAATTGAAAGATGGTTGGAGGAAAAAAACCACTGCAAAAACCAAATGCAAAACTGGATGTTCAGAACACTAACCAAATTGATTTTCTGGCATTTCAGAGAAATATTTTTCTGCCATATTGCCTTTGTCTTGCACAAAGCTGTATTTTTTCTAGCTCACAGCAACCAATAAAACCTACACGATCAGGGAAGGGGAGTGGATGGACTGACAGGGCCAGCCTGTACGGTTATGTCAGCTGGCAGCTCCAGAGTTGCTTTTGGCCTGAAATTGCTTGTTGCTGAGTAATGTGGTTCCCATTATGCTTGTCGTTATGCTTTGGACAGAGTTTCTAAGGGTAGAAATAAAAGGGAGTGAAATAAAACATTTTTCAAAACATTTTGCCCTTCAATTAGAGAAACTATTGGACATCTCATTGTTTGGCTTGCGTCTATGCTTATTTTAATCAAAAAATTGTCAAAATACTATTTTTTGGGGAGGGAGGGTCAGTGCACATTAAGTTCTATATTCAGAGGACAGTTGTGTATAAACATATTAACTTGTGGACATAGAGAATCTAGTTTCAGTTTCCACTGTGCTACACTTGTCCTTTTGACTCCAAGAAAGTTATTCTGCCATTACCCTCATTCCTATGTTTCCTATGTTTCTCGTTGTAAAATAAAAACATGCTTTTACTGAGAAAAAGACTGTATCAATATGGTACTCTGTGAAGGTATGTATCGATCTAAATGTGTGCAGTAGGAAATGTGGGTCATGCTTCTCAGAGGTGTAACATATGGGTAAGCTGTTGTTGCAACCTTAGCATGAAATGCAAGATCATAAAGTGGTTGGCTAGAGCTTTCTTGGTGCTCTGATCTCCTGTTTCCTTGTGTTCTTTCTTTTTTCCTCCCTTAAGTAAAATTTGTTATACAGTTGATCTATTTTTTTCCCTTGTTCATTTGCTAATAATAAAATAATAATGAGCAATTTTCATTACTTACAGATTTCTTCTTTATTTAGCTATAATTTAAAGTTATTTTATGTTTTATTTTGACATAACTGTGGTTTATAGATTGTGGTAAATTTCTATGGTACGATCTTCTATATATATTCAGGTACAGTTCTGAAAAGGTACAAATAAAAAATTTGCAGTCCTTAGGATATGTGTATAAATACCATTTAAACAATAGCACCGATAACTATACATAGTCGGTTCAGATCATTAAGTCATCTTGGAGATCAGATTTGCAGCTGCTTATGCAGAGAAGCAAGAAACAGAAGTTATTGTAAGCAAGCTGAAAATATCTGCTGTCAAAATCAGCTTGTCCTGCGATCATTTGATTTACATCCTTCTGCTGCACACATCAGTAGGTTGAGAGTTCCTGAAATTGATGCATTTCAGTGTAAAATTGGGTACCTTGATCTGTGAAAATGGAAGTGCAAGCTCTGCTTTATTTAACACTTCGCAGTTATTGCTGTTTTGACCAGACAGTATCTGGGGAAAAAAAAAAAAAACGCCTAGTGATGCATATAATGCTTCCTGCAATACCTTAGCAGTAGGGTATTTTCCCTTTATGGGAGAGAGAAAAGGGAAAGAATTGCTTGCCATGAGCTGGAAAAGCAGCGCAATTGGCTCTGGCAGTGAGGGGGTTGACTGACAGTCTGCAGTGCAGTGGAGTTAGCTGAGCTCCCTATATGGCTGTGGATTAGCTATATGCTAATACTGATAGGAGAAGAGGAGCTGTAGCGAGCACAGTGAGCTGACGGTGGAGGCGATCGGAGTCTGAACAGAGCTGACTCCTCAAGAGCCATGGCTGAAGGGGGTGAAGGAGGAGAAGATGAAATACAGTTCCTACGAACTGTAAGTATCTGTTTTTTATAGGTCATATAGTACATGATTTTATGTCTGATATCGGTTCCTTTCCTGTTGTATTAAAAAAAGTGTTATTTTTGTGCTGGGGTTTGCGAAATGCGAGAATTGATTTAGTCAGCTGAAAAAAATACAGCAAGAATATGAGCTTTAATAGCATCAGACAGTCTCAGTGTGTTCTTCCTTGAATCTGCTCAATAGTCAGTTTGGTATAAGGAGACCTGTTTCCGCTGTAATCCCCTGTGTTTGGAGCGTCCTCGTCAACTTTGTACTTGGGTTTCTAAATGTAGCATGCCAAATATCTGACCTCTGAAACTTCTGTCTAGGTTAGATTTCACTGACATTAACAGAAGCTTTGCAAATAGGAGAGCCTTAAAATGATGAATAAACCAAGCAAGCCCTTGATGACCTCTTCTGATAAACACGCACACAGAAGCACACTTGTGTGTAGGGAATACCAACAGATGTTGAAGTCACAGCTCTGCAAATGTTTGGGGTCTTTTCTCTGCTTAAAAGAAGCTTATTTTAAAAGGAGATAAGGATTTCTTTGGGAAGGGGTGTTAATTAGTGAAATAGCCTTCACTTGGTGTAATTTTCTATAAAGAGCCCTCACACCATTCTTGCCTAAAGCTTTACACAAATCTAGTATGACAACCAATTTGGACTTTTAAGCAAGTAGTGTTCATGAATTAATTTTTGGGAAAAGGATAAGGTCCTTTTCATGTGACATCTTGTGTCTCTCATTATTTTTAACCTGCATGACTAAGAGTGTGTTGTTGTGTAACTGGCATGAAGAAACTGCTGTTGATATGTGTATTCCCTCCTCTTTCTGTACTATCTTTGTTTTGCACAAATAATATTCCAGAAACATCCTCCTTTAAAAGGCTAAGTCTCTGAAATAAAACATGCTAAGTACGCAAAGTAGGAAATTACAAGGGTGATTTCTGGAAGGCTGAGAATATTTATTTCTGGAATTAAAGGTTGTAGAGTGGTGATTACTGCTGCTGCTTATGTAAATTGTTTAGGTGTGATGAAGTGTCATTGGCACTTTAAGGCCTGGGAGAATTTGGGGGGGGAGGGAAATGGATAATCAACAGTGAAGTGTCCATTCCAACATCCCTTCTGACCACTCCACTTTTTATAGGTATCTATATTACATGGTTAGTAGATTACTCAGCCTTGTGAAGAAGGTACTTGTATTGAAGACTAGAGCTTTGCATGAATGTCCATCCTTTCACTTTCTAAGTTGTTGCCTTGACTGAACAGTCTTCCTCAGTGATGATGAGAAGCTTTGCCTATTCATAGACAGCCTGTGCGTGCTACATGAGATGGCAGTTTCTGCTGCCGTTACCCATTCTCGTGCTAGTGGAACTCTATTGCACTTCTTTTCAATGAGTAAAATAAAGCTCTAAATAGAGATGTGGGTCAAAAATGAAAACAGCGGAAGTGAGACTACGCAGAAGTGTTCCTTCTACTTGGTGTTAGGAAATCTTTTACAGGGGAAAAAATGCACTATATCTCTGTCTTGGAATCTCCAGCTTTTCCTTGCTGTGAACACTTGTATCAGTAAACTGCTGTTTCTTCTCCATTATAACTTCCTTGACCTTCATGGAGAAGGGATTAATTGTTGTTTTACAATATACTGAAAAAGGAACTATTTATTAAATACTGAGTGCTTCAGTGGTGTAAACCTTCAGTACATATTACTTAAGCTTTTGTTGCTGCCTAAGCACTGTTTGTACATACAAACATGAAGTACAGCAGCCCTTTAGAACTCTTCAAGTGATCAGTCAGGATATTCTCCAGACCAACATATTTTCTGGAAATTTGGATTGCTAGTGAATGTTTTCCAGGCTTATGTAGCGGAATCTTCTTTTGAAATTGTTGGTCTACATATTCATATTCTTATTCTTGACGTCTGTAGACGATGTTTTAGGCTTTCAGAGATAACACTTTCTTGGTGAGGTATAAAATAAGATTAGATCTCTTGATCCAAAAATATGCTACTTCACTCTTAAAATTCTAGTAAAATTGTTTTTTAGTTCCTCAGAAGGAACCTTTCCATTTGTCCTATACTTTTGTGGGTTATGACGCTTTCTTTCTTCTGTTATCTAAGTTACTGTATAGTTTTGTGCACCATTTTTAGGCTTTCTGCTTATATAGAAGGGCTAGAAGCTCACTAATGCATAAAAATGGTACCGTATTTGTTTCTAGGGAGCAGCAGACTTGTGGACATATTTGTGAACTTTGATGGAAAGCTTTTCACTGTCACCATTGTTTCAAGACATTCCTCATAATTCAGTAATTTGACAGCAATAGGAATGACAAAGACCTTAAGAACAAATTCCAGAGAGGAAAGGACAACATGTTCGTTGTCATCATTGTAGTAGTAGTAGTATTTCTTCAATACTTGTTTCAAGTAAGTCCCAGATCTTGTGTGAAGTCTTTATGTGGAATCATAAAGATTTCCATCAGAAATACCTAACAGAGAGGATGATTGGAAAAAGGCGGAGCGGCGGGGAGTCACACCCCCACCTGATGCACAGGGGCAGTTTAAATGTACTTGTAATGAAGCGTGTTCAAGTTGTTTGCCATCTTAGACTCCAAATTATGGTGGTAGCATTAATTAATAGGTGTATTGCTTTGTTATTTTTCCTGAAATTCATTGTATCAATGAAAAGTGTTTTCACTTATTTTAATACAAATATTTATATGTCTGTGTGTGTATGTATTTATTTATTTATGGCTTTTAACACAGAAATCAGGAAAAGTTTGCCTTGTTTTTCATGAATCTGAACAGTGTGTGTGGTGGTGTGTATGGGTATTAGTGTATGTATGCCTTTGTGCACACGTTTGTGCATGCAAGATTCCCAAGTGGTTACAAATTCTTCTCTTCTGAGCGTCAAAGGCCTTAACAACTGGTGACCTAATTGTAAGTATTGTGATAAACCTCTCCAGTCACTTTCTAAAAACTCAGATAGGAGTGGGAAGTTGTTTTCTGTCATAGTCTCAGTGTAGTTATCCTATACTTAAATAACAAAGTACTGCTGTTGAAAAGACCTGTAGCAGAATAATCGGAATTTTTTTTCAGGATCTAGTCCATATATGTAGATTTACACAATAAGTTTACAGATCTTTTTTTAAGTTATGTTTTTGATCATTTGTGTTTTAAATTGCTGCTGAGAATCAAGACAGTTGTGTGGCTCGTATGTGTTTATGTATGGATACACTTTCATATCGATATTGCTTGAAAATCAGCTCTTCTACTGTTAAGATGTTACAGATGAGGTGGGAATTTATCTCAGTTTTATAGTATGAATTGTCAGGTGTAGTATGATTGACATTTTTTTCAATCATTTTCACTGTTGTCAAATGTAAATATAAGAAGTGATGATATCATGTCTTTTTTTTTATTGTATTAGGAGTTGTATTAAAGCACTTCAGTATACCTAGGATTAGTGTGGCGTAAACTCAGTTGTTCTTTAGATGCTTTTAATACATGTTGTTTTATCAAATCCCTGTTGCTAGTGGTGTATCTCTAGTGATGTAACAAAGAATGTGTGAAGTGGAAACATTTAAATAATTGGTCCTTAATAGTCCAACTTAATATATAATATTTATGCTACTAACTGCATGATGATGTTTTGTAGCAACGATCTCTTTGACTTGATTCAGTGAAGTACAAGTATCTGCTATATAATGCTCAATGAATAAAACAAATATATTGCACGAATGTCAGACTAATTCAAAATATTTCTAGAGAGAAGTTGTTAGCAGAGGTTAATTAAAATCTAGGAGAATTTGGAAATTGTTCTCAGTGAATTCTGTATGAGATTGTATAAAAGCAGTATAGAAATTTATATCTAGTAGAAGTTGCAAAGGCTAAGGAACTCTCTAAGAACAGATCAGGAAAATTTTTCTGAAGCCTATTTTAAGGGAGCTAGTGCAGGTTCTGTATGCTGCTTAAACAGCAGAATGTGTTCTGTGGTATTGTTTTCAAATTAATTATCATAGAATCATAGAATCTTCTGGTTAGAAAAGACCTTTGATCATTGAGTCCAACCGCACCCATCATCTGCTAATTAGGGCATTTTGTCTGCTGTCACTGAAATGCACTGCAATTCATGATACTGTAGTTGTCCATTAGTCAGTCAGTTCCTTTCAGGAAGAGGGTAAAAAGAGAGGAAGGATAATATTATACAAAACTTGAGTTGCTTCTGAGTACTGGTGTGTATTAGAAGTATAAGTGATTTTTTAATTAAATATTTGTGTATCTGCATATCTTATTTATCTCTGTGTATGAAATCTCCCCCTTCTGATCCCACTCCTATAATTTTTTAACATTTGTATAGCAGTCCATAGTTCTGAGTCTTCTAAGAAGAAGAAAAATTTTACAACAAATGAAACAAACAAGAACTGCACCACATCTCTTCCACTCCGTTTTAAAAAAAAGTCTTTCAAATAGGTTTCTTCAGACTATCTCTAGTATAGCTAGTTGCAGTCACTTTTCTTGCCTTATTATCCTTTGGTTTCTACCATGGAAATCAAACTTAATTTTATTAATTTATCCTGAGTTAAGTTTCTTAGAACTTGTAGCACCATTCTTTGTAAGTAATGTTGCTCTGTTTATTTTCACCCATTGAATTGCCACTTTTATTCCCTACGTGTGTTCTCAACTTTGTGAATATATTTGCCCAGTGTGTCACAATATGCAAACCAGGAAGCTTGTGCTCATTCTTTGGCTAGGACTATTTCCTTGCTGAAGGTCTGCATAATATTATGAGGGAGATGTACAATATGACATATTTTCCAATGCATAATTTGCTGTAATATGCTGTGAGTGTTTATTTTTTAAGGAATAAAGTTAAGATCCTGTGCAATTAGTTTCAGTCAATTTTCAAGGAAGAATTTTAAGCAAATACTTTACCATGCAAATGCTGTACTTCACAGTCATGCCTTCAGGCTGTATAGTGTGTCTGTTTTTTAGTTCTGGACACACCATAGTAGTGACTTGATGACTGTATCAGTTATTCAATTAATTTGTAACAATTTCTCTTTTGGAGTGAAATCATCTAACTGAAGTGGGTATTCAAGACTCCTGGTAAGGAATAGTTCTTTGGGAAGATTGCACCACGTTTAGATGGAAAGGGAAACATTTAAGTAGTTTGGTGGTTTAATATAATGAAAGTTGTTTGAAGTTTATTTAGTGGTTGGAATTCTATAGCTGTGTTGAGGAAAAGAGAGGTAAGTGATATAGCCAGAACTACATTATAATTTCATAGAACTTCACGTGATTTGTTTTTGTATACTTGGGTCTTTCTCATTCTCTGAGTTAGGATCTTGAGATTTATTTCTAGCTTTTGGTAGAAATGCAGAATGAGGGGAAAATTTATGCTGCCAAAAGTTTGCAATTAAAATAAGAGGACAGATAACACAGCGATGCGGAAAGGGAACGTGAGAGTGCAATGAATTGATATCCAGCATGTTGTTCAGTAGTAAATTTTATGTCTGAGTTACAGAAACATTGATAAAGTGGATGTACTGGTGTCATAAAGAAAAAAAATTAATAAATATTCTGGGAAAAATGCATTTGCTAGGTGGTAGTGTATTGGAAGACTAAATCAGGTAAGGGGGACAGAAAGGAGAAAAAGCATATAGAGTTTTTGCAGATATGACGGGTGGACAATGAGGACTTGTATGGTGATTAGTTAGAGGTGAAGGCTGATTTCTCTCTGTCAAATTGAAAGTAGCTGAGTTAGTGACACACTTCTAAAGATCCTGATGTTATAGGCTGATATTGGAGATGGTACATTGCTTGATCTGTTTCCCTGATACCTTTCTTACATTATTTTTTAGCATGGATTCATAGAATAGAATGTAAACCTAGTTTTTCATACAAGCATGTAGAGAAGTAGTGTTCAGAGATGCGTTGTACAATATTTCATGTTGTGTTACATGTAATAATAGTACATGTATGTGTAATATATGCATGTATACATATGTCATATGATATATACCTGTATATGGAATATATACATATATATTAGGTATATGTAGTTATATGTAATGAATTGTACTTTTGCAAGCTGCTTCATAATGGTCCAGCAGTTAAAAACAAAGCAACATTGCTCCACATGAACTCAGAATCATGCTTTACTGCAATACATCCACAGTGGATGTATTACAATATCATAAATACAATGTATTGTTACAAAATAATTGCAAGGTTGAATATAGTCATGATTGATTTAACTCCCAGGATAGATCTTATGACCTCCCTCTCAGTTTCTTTTCCTTTTCTCTTTTTCGGTTTTGTTTTTTGGGGGCTATCACTGTCAATGCAGATCTGCTGAAATAACATCAAATTTGTTACAGTCAAGCAAAATTCTTGAATCTCACTGTACAGTGTTAGTGAGTTAGAAGCATTTTTGGTAGGATTTGTGAATGTGCAATAATCCTAAATTAATACTCCAAGCATACATTTCCCTATTTCTCCCTGGCCCCTCTGGTGGCTAGGGACTTGTCTTCTCCTCAAGCTCTGCTTTTTGGTGTTTGAAGTGGAATTAATATATTCGTTAATAAACATTGAATTTGCTAGTGATGTTCCCATGTTTTTATAGAATGCAGCAAGTGGGCTGCCTGATCTCTTTGTCTTTTTTCTAATCCCCTGCCATGCTAACTGGGTATGATTCATATTGAAATCCAGCGGTGAATATTGCTTCTTCCTCAGTTCCCATGGCAGTGCTGTGACCACACAACGAAATACTACCAGGTGCATTCGATACATCTTCCAAAAATTAAAGTGAAGTTATGAACAGGGAGGAGAAGAAAAATAAAATTGCCATGCAGTTATTTAGATTATGCTTAAGTCAATCACAGGACAATAAAGTCATATATATTTGACTTCATTCATGAAACGTGTATTTTCCCAAAGGACATATAATACCAGATATATATGTGCAGATATATAATAAGCACAGACCTCTTTAGACAGTAAAATTATCATCTCAGTTTAAGAAGACAAATGCTGACATAAATACTCGTTTCAGATTCAGAAAGAAAACATGAGGCATTAATGTGTACCTCAATGAATTTTTTTTTTATATACCCAATGTAGAAATTTTAAATTTAACATTGTCTTTAATGTCATTAAGAAGTCACCAGACCATTCCTTATGTCTATGAGTCAGTAGGATGTAGTGGTTTTGGTGCTGTAATGTTTAAAATTGTGTACCAGAGAGTACTTAAAAAGAATAGATGTTGCTATAACTGCAGAGGATATTTTGCCCCTCAATACTTCATTCATTTGGGTAACTTTTGGAGACTTGTTTTCTGAAAATTACCATAATGTTCTGAAGCACAGTTGGCAAATATGTGACAAGTCAAGATTGGAATTGCATAGGAATTATAAAAACCTGCAGGAAAATAGAGCTCTCTTTTTCTTCTCCTACATCTGCTTTTGGTAGTTTCTCACCTACACTGTGATGCATACATACATGTTGTTTGTCAGTGATTACTCACCTGCTGCCAGTCAACTCTCAGTCTTAACAGATGTGATTCAGCTGTAAATAGGAGCTGATGGCCAGTCTGTTGATTAGGTAACCTCTCTTTTCCAGTTCCCTCTTCTGGCACACCATGTCTATGATGAGGCATGGCAGCTTCAGTTGATAGAAGCAACGGCAGAGACAAAAGCAACATAAGGTGAAAGATTCAGTAGTAAAATCAGGTTTGTTCCTTCTACTGGGCTTTTATCCAAATAAGCAAGTGCTAGTTCCTCAGTAAAACGAGTAGTCAGCACACGCCTGAGCTGTTTTTAGTGCACGACAAACATGTCTCTCAGTCTTGAGCATTTCAGATACTTTAGAACTCAGCCAGGTTCTCCAGTACCTTGTACCAGCTTTCCTTGATCCAACTGAAACAACTTGAAATCTCTCCGTTAACAATATTATACAAAAGAACTGCAACCTAAATCAAATCCTTTACAAATTACAACTCGGAGACTTAAAACAGCTGTTTAGCAGCAGATGCAGAACTAATTTAAAACACTGAATAATTAACATGCTTTCAAATTGCATCAGCAGTGCCATGTATAAACAAGAGTACAAGGATCATCAAGCTTAGAATATATACTAAAATATCTCAGATGATTCACTAAAATGCTTAAGGCCAAATGATTTCCATCTCCCAAGACTCTCTCTGAAGTTCATTGACTGCACTGTCTTATCTTTTTTGTATGTGGAAAATGCCCAGAAGACCTATAAACCTGGTGCATATCAAAGATACTTAATGTCAGTTGGTTGTAGAATTCAGAGGTTGTTTCATAATCTATAGAGATGTTGATACAGTCAGTGCACACTCAGTTAACATTTTGATTAAAAAAACAAACCGAAGAAACCCCAAACCAAACTGCCAGTATTATACGCCAAGCAACTAGCATGACCTTATTCTAAAATGCATATCCATTTCTGTTGCACTTTCCAAAAGATCAGAATCAATAGACTTTATAGTTCCTATGTAGCCAAAGCTGGAAAAAGTAGGCTTTGAAATTTGGAAGACATCGGTCTGATTGTGTATGTCTTGCCTGCATCTGTTGTTACCAGGGTAACCTTTTCATGAAAAGCGTTCACGGCATGAAAGATTGGTTTCTGCATACATGTCCATCCATCATCATAGGAAAAAGTGCTGCTATGGATTAAGATTTGATTTCCTGATCGTTCACTATTTGTGGGAAGTAAATAGCCTTTGTATTAATAATGTGTGCTAAACCTTCATTTAAAACTTTGCATTTTTTCCTTTTTTAATGTGCTTTTTACATACATTAGAATTAATAAGGAATGAGGTTTTCTAAATGCATAGAATGATATTAACTTTCTAATTTGCAGTGCCTAAACCTCCTTTGTAATAGTTGAAAGTTGCTGTAGACTGAATTTAAGACTTCTTACTTGCTTTCTTAGTAAGATTTTGCAGTTCTTTTGGAAAAGGTCCTACCTGAATAATGTGGAATTCAGCCTTCATTATCTTCATTTATTTTAGTTACTTTATTACCATACCTGGAAATAGTTGTAGGTAATCTGGTACAGGTGAAGTTACAGGGAGTGGCTGATGGTGACCAACAATTTTAATGGCTGAATCACCTTGATGTTAAAACTGGAACATCAGATGAATTTTTTTATTTTTTTAATTTATTTTCTTTTAACACAATGTAACACAAAATGTGAGCTAAAGGATTTGAAAAATGTTAGGAGTTTACTTACTGTACTGGATCTTAGGTAATATCACATTGGCCCCATCTTTAATGGAACTCTGTCTCTTGAGTGGGTAAAATAGTGTGCTTGTGTACATCAATGCTAACACCTAAAGAAAACCTTAATTCTAGTGGAAAGGTCTCCTGACTGGAATCATTGATTGTTGATCATTGCAATAAAAGTTCCGAATCTGAAATCTAGTAGTTGTAGAGAACCGTCTGCTGTTACAGCCCTTTAAAGAAATTCTATCAGTATCTATATTAGTCTCTTCCATCAGTCATTTGGAATGCCTATTATTCATGTTTGCTTTAGATGTTTATTTTTATTCATGATTTATTTGTTGTTTGTATTGTGGTTTTGCTCAGGATACCCGTAAGCTTCTACAAATTGCTTCCGTAAATGGGAATAAGGTAAGATTTTACATCTTTTACAGATCCAAAGTCCTTCCACCTGTTCAATTAAGTGGCATAGCATCTCATATTCCACCAGGTAATATCAATGTAGAATATCTGGATCTTTGAATTCGTGTCTAATCGAACTTGTAACTTTTTTTAATGTTTATCTTAATAAAAAGATTTATGAATTTTTTGTAGTGTTTAAAACTTTCTTTTTAATATTTTGATTTTTATAAAATCACAAAAATCCTTGCTTTCTGCATACATAATGGAATCAACTATAATAGCACTTACCAAAAAGCTTCAGTTATACAAGTGTGTTAGTATAAATTTGTGCTTTACAAGAAAAGAGAAATTCAGCAACTATTATTGGACACTTTTTGCACCCTGATGATTTTGAAGCAACAATTTTATGCAGCACTGAAAAGACAAACTTACTGGCCAAAATTTGTTTCATAGAAGTGAATATAATGATGTTAGTAGAAGAGGGTGTGGAATGTCGAATTATATCTTAACCAGTGATGTGAAGATTCTCCCATTGTTGCTTCAGTTTAATGTGTGAACTAGTAAGAGCTTAGTTTATCAAACTTGACTTTATGAAGAACTGTTTTGCTTTACTCATGCAAATCAGCTTGAGTTTCAGAATTGTTTCAGTTACGCATTTTGCATCCAGTCCCCTTTCTGCACAAAAATTAGCTACGCTCTATGGTGTGCTCGTGCAATTGTGTGAAACTTAAGAGCAGCATAGGACAGCAACTAAACTAGCTAGATACAAACATAAGGTCTAAATGAAGAACTTGGTGTGATGTCATTTTTTTAAAACATTGTTTAAACTGCTAGATTGTTCTTCCAGTATAGAATACATTCTAATCACTAAGTTGTAATGTAATAATGAGTTTCCTCAAGGAAGAAAAAAGTAGGTTATCGCTTTGTTTAAACTTTCCACTTATGGTAATATATTGATAATGTTACTACCAACTTTGAAAGAAGCTGAATCAGGAAGTGCAGTCTTTCTGTAATTAATTTGAAATTCAGGCAACTTGATGTTATGGAATATTCTGGATTCATTCTGAACATTTAACTTTCATTTCATGACTGAAGTTTGTTTTTGTTAGAAAGACTTGCCCATTTTTGCTTGCCAGGGATCTTCACAAGTCAGCTTCTCTCAATGTTGACCTTAGGCTTAAGTAGCATCATTGACTAAATAAGGGCCTGTATATAAGGCTTAACTTGCCAATTAGAGTTGTAATATGGCCCTACCTAGCCTTGCCAGTATGAAGACTGGTTAGAATCATAAATCGCATTCTAAAGGGTGAAGTGCATTCACCACAACACAGAAAATGTGTTGATAGTGGTGATATTCTGTTACAGGTAATCTCTTATATCAGCGGAATGTTTGTAATGTTGTTTAGAACACCAAACACATAATTGCATAGCCCTTTCATGTTCATGCAATCTAACTGTAACCTAATCCATTTACTACTTTTTTTCACATCTGTTTTTCTTTTCGTTTAACTAAAAAAAAAAAGGCAGCAACAGTAATAGAAGTCAATAATAACATGAGAACTGGCGGAAGATTATTCTGACCTTGGGCTACTTACAGGCAACATCAGTTAACAATATCCAGCCTCCTTATTTTTCTGCATTCCTTAAATCTCCAGGGCCCGTTGCTGTAGTGAAACACACTATCAGCTAGCTGTGTAATTTAGTGATCTCAGAACAGATTGAGGTACTAACAACTGTGTACTCTGTTTTCTCTTCTGAGCCAGCTGTTTTCACAGTAAGCTGGAGCATGCAGATATTACTTTGCTAGAAGTCACTAAGTTATTCCTCTCAAGTGCAGCTGCAGAGGACAAAGACAGTTATTGTTTACTGAGAAGTAGGCATATTGTATCAACACAGCAAATTAGTGAGCATTTAGCAGTGCTGAGTTAGCCCCCATCAGATCACATCACTGTCTAGGTGCTGTTTTCTCTGATTGTTGAGGTGGCACCTCAAAGGTAACTTCTATCTCATTTTGTTCAAGCAGAGATGTGTGTCAACAGGGTTCTTGGCACGCATAGCCATTGTTTGATTTCTTTAAATGATTCATACTGATCAGATGCAACATTAGTAGTTTGTAGGGTAATTGTGCGTTGATTATGTAAGCATTTTGGGAGGAATACACAAGGTGAAGAGGTAGAATATTTGCAGAAATGTTGCCTTAGTCAATGTTGGGCAATGTGTTGCTGCAGCCCTAAAACAGAGGTGTAAATCAATGGCAACATCGGCATCTTCTGAAGTATTTCTTCTCCTGTTTCAATATTATATATGTATAGCAATTGTTGTTCACTCTGGTTACCTTCTCTCTAGTACATGCATAGTTTGCATGTTTCTTGTGACTACTAGCTGTGCTTGGATCACTGGCACCAGGTCTTTTCTTCAGTTGTTATCAAGTTAGTGTAATGTTGATATGTAGAACTTGAGAAAATGTAAGTAAGTAAAATAATATCTAGTACCTGTGATTGGATAAAAACATATAGACTATCTTGTTAAGCAACATTTTTAAAAAATATTTGAGTGGTTTACTGGTAACACTCTTGTATCCAGACAAGGACTAAGGTCTACTAGATACTGTACAAGCACAGGAAAACAGTACATCCTCTGGTACAAAGAGCTTACCTTGATCTTTGGATGGACAGGCTACAGATGAGCACACAAAGAAAATGAGACTTTGGACTCTGAAATGGAATAAATCATAACACAATTAAAATGTTGTTATGCTGCAAAATGAAGAAGTTAAATAAAAAGCTGGAATAAAATAGAAAAGAGGGAAAAGAGGTAGTGAGTTACACTTGCAGGGAAGTTCCATCTGTGGGAGATGGTAGATGACCCTCCAACCGAAACGAAAAACCAAACCCAAACTTGAGTATTTTGTAGCTAGACGTACGTGATTAGTTCCTCAAATTTATCAGAAATGTGAATTTGCTTGATTGAAAGATGAGTTGTAACTCATCTTGTAACTAAAAGAGAGTTGTAACTAAAAGAGAGATGAGTTGTAACAGACAATTATTTGATGCGATATGAAGAAAAAGGGAAAAGACTAAGGTACAATTATCCCACAGAGATGCATTTTTTTGGTATGACAATAAGGATAGTAATACCGTAATGATAATAAAAAAAAAGAAGTATGGGGGTAGACTTGACTAGGGAGACTAAGAATCTTTCTGTTCAGTCACTATGAGTATGCATTAATATAGCAAATATTCACAAGGAGTGACTGGAAAGAGAGGGAGGCTGAGACGTCAATTTGTACATATTTCTCCTTTAGCTCTACTTGAGGCTGTAAAAACCGGAGTATGAAGAATTATCCTCCTGTCTGCTGTTGCTTGAGGTCATAGAATATTCAAGAAACTATAAGAAATGGCAAAGTTTTTATTCATTTTGACATGCATAGCTTGCCAACATTTGAAGTCTAAAAGGAGTTTACTTGCTATTGAAAAATTACAAATAAGTAAGCATTTTTTGTGAAAAAGAAAAACTCTAAAGTGGCGTCTACATTCAAAACTGAGCAAGGCCCCAGCTTCTTGAATACCGAAGGAATGCAACAAATAGAAAAAGATACTTTGCTGTGAACCCTGAAATTCTTCTATCATTAATTCTCAAAGTTCATGTTCATAGGTTGTTTTTCATACTAGTAAAGTCACGTCGGTGACTTTCCAGTCTTTCTGTTTGTTTGTTGTCTCTGCCTTATTTTTACCAAACAGCATCCTTATGAAGTATCTTAGCTTAGATTAGTCTTGCATTTGCTTTCATTTTGTGTGGAAATGTTTATTTATGCATCAAAGGAACATAGTGCTGGAAGTAACTTTTTGAGTCATGAAATCCATTTTGAGCTGAAGTTCAGCTTTAAAGCTAATTATCTCTTTTCAAATCCTGCTATTTCAAGGTATTGATCCATTGATCTAGTAATCTTCCTTCATTTTTTCAGCTTAAATGTATTTATGTATTTCTAGATTTGTTCTTGTGTGCCAACAGTGTCACCTATCAATATATTTCTAAAGAGGAATTCTGTTTGCTTTCCAGTTTGACTTTTGTGGAATAAATAACCTGAGGTTTTATAACATACTTTCGTATGACTGGATCTTTGGTTTCCTCGTAATTTTGTTATCACTTCTTTATACTCCTGCTGGCTGATTCTCTCTTAAACATAAGGGACAACCACTTCTTGGGCAGTGATGTGATATTTTACTTTCCTATTTGCTTGACCAGGGCTTGCTCATCTTTTATAGCAAGGCCATTCAACCTAAAATACCAGCTGAAAAAGAGACAAGCTATACCTGTAACCCTTTTCTGAAGGCTGCAAAGTCTCTGACTATACTAGTAAATGAAATAGCCACAGAGAATTCTCTAGCCTTGAGACCAAGTGAAAATGCACAGCTTATGTGCATGCAGTTAAACTAATTTCCCAGGGTGACCTTATCTGTACTGCCTACTGGAAACAGTCCCTGATGTGTTAAGTGCCCCAAGACAATGCTAAGGTATTTTCTGGTAAGTTTCTAGTAGGTACAGATAAATATATTTCCCAGGTTTGTGCTAACTTACATGTGTGGTCTTTTGTCATTGCAGTCACTCTGTAATGTTTTAGAGAAAGTAGTAAATGTGAGGTACTCAAGTAGTCAATTGTCATTGACATCGGTTAAAGAGGACCTTCATAAAGAGCAGGCTGTTCCAATTCTTGACAACCCTTTCAGTGAGGTAATATTTCCTAATATCTAATCTAAAACTCCCCTGGTGTGCCTTGAAGCTGTTTCCTTTCGTCCAATTACCTGTTACCTAGGTTTTGATCTCTTCTTCCACTTCACTACAACCTCCTTTCAGGTAATTGTAGAGAGCGATAAGGTCTCCTCAGAGCCTTCTTTTCTCCCAGCTAAACAACCCCAGTTCTCTCAGCCACTCTTCATAAGATTTATTCTTGAGACCCTTCACCAGCTTTGTTGCCCTTCTTTGGACACACTGCAGCACCTCAACATCTTTCTTGTAGCGAGGGGCCTAAAACTGAACACAGTATTTGAGGTGGAGCTTCACCAGTGCCGAGTGCAGGGGAACGATCACTTCCCTAATCCTGATGGCCACACCATTTCTGATAGAAGACAGGATGCTATTGGTCTTTATGGTCACATTGGTACACCACTACTTACATTCAGCCCGCTGTCAACCGACACCCCCGGGTCCTTTTCTGCTGGGCAGCTTTCCAGTCATTCATCCCCAAGCCTGTAGTGTTGCATGAGATTGTTGTGGCAAAAGTGCAGGATGTGACACCCGGCCTTGCTGAACCCCATACGTTGATGTAGACCCATTGATACAGCCCGTCCAGATCCCTCTGTGGAGCCTTCTTTCCCTCAAGCAGATCAACATTCCTGCCCAGCTTGGTGTCACCTACAAACTTACTGAGGGTACACTTGATCCCATCATTCAGATAATTGGTAAAGGTATTTAACAGAAGATGTCTCCAGTTCTGGGCCCTGGAAAACTCTACTTGTGACTGGCCTCCAACTAGAACTGAGTCCATTCACTTCAACACTTTGCACCCAATCATCCAGCCATTTTTTTTTACCCAGCGAAGAGTACACTTGTCTAAGTCTCAAGCTGCCACTTTTTCCAGGAGAATGTTGCGGAAAATGGTCAAAGGTCTTTGCTAATGTCCAGATAAACAAAATCCGCAGCCTTTCCCTCATCCACTAAGCAGATCACCTTGTCCAAAGGTGAAAAATTATATGGATGAAAATCTCTGATTTCTCTTGAACTGCTTGATCCCTTTTAGGACAACCACTTTCATAATTCTGTTGAGAAATGCCTGAAATCATATTCTTGAGTGGTTTAGCCATTTTTCACCATTGTTGGGAAATAATATAATTTTTATAAAGATAAAGGAAAAAAAAGGAAAGAACCTCTTCAAACCTTCAGATTCTGAAATACTTTGAGGTGAGGTACACTCTACTCTTTCTGTATGTCTTCAGTGTACCCTGTTCTGAGACTTTCCTAGCAGTGACCTGTTGCAAGAGGTAGAAAGTTTTAAATGGTTGATATTTCTCCTTGGTTTGAGAAAGTATATGTTTCATCTTTGTTATTTTTCTAATTCTTTATAGAAACAATCCTAATTCCTGGTCCTGGGGTTTTTACTAAAGAGAAAAATGGCAGCTATGGCTTTGGCAAATCATTCTCTAGAACTGCTGAGCTGATACATTTTTGATTATGAAATATAAATAATTCCAGAATCTCGTTTTGAGTATAGCATCTTTCTGTTTGCCTTTTCATTGTGATGGTGATAGGTAAGAGATGAATAATGTCAGAGGAAAAGGTGAGTTAACCCGTATAGAGCAGTCTATTAACAGCTTACATGTTACCACTGACTGACTGAATGGTTCTAATAGTGTTTATTTACCCAGCTTTGTATTGTACAAGACACAGGACTTTGGCAGAAGTATACGATCTGATACAGAATCAGCTGGCAAAAAAATCTTTACTGTCAAGACAGGAGGAGGAATTTAGGAATAGTCCAAAACTCCCCAAATCAAATTTACAGTATCCCTGGATTTCTGTCACTGAGAGAACTGTCCTCAAGTATCAGGAAGGGCATTCTTGACCACTGAGTGTTTATAAAGACTATGGTGTTAAAAGAAAACGTAAGCAAGTCTCTAACTTACAGGGATATCAGTCTTGTAATATTCTTATCCTTGCTATGTGAGATGGTGAGATGTTTTTGCTCATGTGTAGTAGAGATCAAGGGTAGACCTAAGGTTAAATAGCTTGTGCTCATGCCTGCACACAGTGTAAAATTGTATTCAAGCTAGAACAGGCAATCAGGTTATTAGGGCAGAATTAGAGCGAACTGCTATGCTTTCCCTCTATATGAGTGTGCGATAGTTCACTTCTGCAGATTATAGAATGGTTTATGCTAAAAAAAATTCCCAGAAAGCTTGATGATGCCCTTATAACTTGGCTTTAGAGTTAGCAAATCCTCTTTTCTTGGAGTGTGCATTAAGTAGGTCTGAGGTAAAGCGCAAAACATTTCATGAAAGACAGTGTCTTGCCCAACTGCTGAGAGGTAATTTTATAGCTATAATTCTTTCAGGCATGGGATGCCATTTATATTGTCAAATTCAACAATAGAAATGGAGTTTCTAACAAAGAAAGGGTAATATTGAAATCAGCATTCTTTCATCTTTTTTTTTAATTATTTTTTCCACATTCATGGTTAAACCATGCCCCTCAGTTTACTTCGAGCCATTGTTAGTAGTAAGTTATTATATCAATATGGTGAAGTCTTGCATTGCACAAGAAGCTTATCTACAGTTCTCAGGCAAATATTTCTAAAGTAGAAAGGCTATAGCTGAAGTATTCAGTAAAAACCTGTAGAAATCCCTCCCCTGACCTTCCACTTGCAGGTAGAGTTTAAGTGACCTAATAAAGCTTGAAAGTGGTGCAGTGTCATTTATGTGGCTGCCAACAAATGTTTCAAAATGCTGTCATTTTTTTTTTCCTGTAAGAGTCTTAGCTCCATGGTAACCATAGCCAGTTTAACTCTTAAGGAATCTTGTCATTGCAGAGAAACCCTCTCATCTAATGGTTAAATCTGTTTCAGTCTCCCTTTAGCAGCCTGCCTTTCCTTTTCACCTCTTCCTTTAAGCAAGGTTTCATCAAGTGTAAATGCAGTTAATCCTCTCGTTTAGGATGTCATTACTTCAGAGTAATTCTTCATGTTTCGCTCCTGAACAAGCAGAGAAAAACAGGGTAAGGACAAAGGAATGCTAAGATGATGAGTCAGACCACTGCCAGCTTTGAAGTTCAGGATGCGGGAAACAAAGTATCATGAGTATGGAAATATTCTTGTGTGAAATGCTGTTGAAATATTTGTGACCTTTAGAAAATATACAGTGCTGTGACAGTTAATTGCAAGTTACAAAGCAGAGAATTTCATTCTATTTCATACCCTAAGATAAAATTTGAAGGTGAAAGGTGAAAAATTCCTTTCTAAAGAATCTTACGGAAGTAAAAAGTCTCATGTTCAGAAAGACTTAGACACACTAGAGGATAGAGGTTTAAAAATAAGAAATGTACAAGGGTTTTGAAAGGACTTCACTCTAGTACATCAGAAATAAATAGCCTCTGTACACTCAAAGGAAGTTTGCAGAAGAATGTTTTAAGATAACTGCCTTTTTCAGATTCACATGGTAATTTTGTGGAAAGTTGGTTGTGCATAGTTGCTACTTTCCTCAAAACAACAGTGTTCACTGTAAATCACAGTGACTTGTCAGTAGCTAGACCACTGATCTGCCTGCTTCTGCAATTGCCTAATGAAATATAGTTTTGTTATTTTCAATCAGCTGCCTGTGTATAACCAAGAAGAGAATGTTCTGTCTCATCTTGAAGTCTGAGGCCTGGTATATTGGTATATTGTTTTGTTATTTGTTTGTATCACCAGAGGTTTTAATGGTACTACATGTAGTACTGTGAATACAGTATTTTTAAACTTCTGTGGACCTGAATCTTACTAAAATAAAAAATTATTTCTTTTAATTATTTGTCCCATGTTTCTTACAAAGTACTATCAGAGACCGTGGCTTCCCCCTTCTAGCTGAAACTCTAAGCTAGGAAAACTTAAGATTAAATGCCCTGTAGAATGATAGCACCAAACATTTTGTTAGTAAAGTCAAATCTATTTCAAGTCCTACCAGGCAAACTGCATTAACTGATGAGCAGAAGAGGAGTCTCCTCTCACTTTGGTTGCTGGAATAACACGTCTGAGGGAAGCTGTGGTTACAGTCCCAGCACCATGTATATATTTTTAACACTTAACGTGTATATATCCCTTTTATTTATCCTTATGCGTTTTTTCAGCTGCTTTTTTTTTATTTTTGTTTTTCCATGTAATGATATCACGGAGTTATAGACTTCAACCAATATTTGATTATGTTTAGTGTGCTAGAATGTGAGATCACAAAGGTAGTTTTAAATCAAAAAGTCAGTATAGTTCACATCTGTCTGGTAAATAGTTCTTGGAACATTACATTAACCAAATATCACATGATAAAATTTAATATATTGCAAATAACATTATCTTAATTATTAAAATGACTGTCTTGAATACTTATTATCAGTTTTGTGCTTTGTTTACTTATTTTTAATAGTTGTCTGTGAAAGCCAAGAGGAGACTGAGGTCTATGAAATGTATTACTTGGAAGGTGGAAAGCAGGAAATAGTAGAACATTATCATGCTCGGCCAGTTACAGTATGAAAAAGAGCTCTAGTAATAAAAAGCACAAAATTAAAAAAAATCTTTAAGTAAAAGCATTGAAATTAAAATACGGGATTAGCACTTTAGCTGTGGAGAGACACAAAATTATGTACTTTCTGTAAAAAAACAAGAAAAGTACCAGTCAAGTCACTGAATTTGTGCTCTTAGACAAATTGTCTGCCAGGAATAAGACAAGCAGAAGCTTATAGAAACAAGAGAGGAAAGGGTCTCTTCAAATGAAAACTAGTATAGACCTCTGTCATTGACAAGTTTATTGGTCACATTGAGAGCAGCCAGTTCAGTTCTGAGAAGCTGAGGTTGAAATGTATAATCAAAATTCTGAGTGAAAGTATTTTATTTGGGAGATAAGATTTATTTTAAGTTCCTAGTATAGGTTATCCGGGGTGAAATCCATCTTGGGTCAAAGTGTTTTATACTTTTTTTTTTTTTAATTAAGAAAGAGTAACATGAAGGCTATCCCGTGAAGTGCTGATTTATCTGATTGTGTTCAGATTTGTGGAATACATGTTTTTCCCAGATGTGGAGTTTAGAAAAGTAGCATAGGCTTGTATGAACAATTTAACTGTGAAACTTTGTCTTAATAATCATATAGTGTAGCTGAAGTGAACATATAGAATACTTGAACTGTAGATTGTTATTTATACTACTGTTGTAATCTTAAGTGTGCTACACTACTTCAGGTGTTTAGATAAAAATATAGTAAGAGCTCTTAAGAAATTTCAGGCTTAGCAAATCTAAATAGCAGTTTTTCACTCTGTTTCTAAACTATCTCCAGTTACTGCAAGATTTTTAAAAATAAAACCTGTTTTAGAAGTTTTAGTCAGTTATTTAGGTAAATGACATATAATCACCACAAAATTATAGTGCTATCTGTAGCATATGGCTCTGTAGTTAAATATTTTTGTCTTTTATCAATGATGAGAATTATTACTTTAATTTAAAATTAGTTTTGTTTGGAATTATTAAACAATTATGAATTTATTTTATTCAGAAAGTATTCTGGCAGAACTCTTCTAGCATGCAGTAGAACTTTTACACTTGATGTTAAACAAGTGACAAGCCAGTCATGCGAAAAGAAATACGATGTCCCAGCTACCATAACATGGAATTAGAAAGTTCAGCAAATGTCTGTAAGGGATTTTTCTCAGGCTTGCGTTAGAAGATTAGTCAAGATCTTTCCAACATTCACAGTTGTGTTTTGTTTATGTTGATTTTATATGTTAATCCACGGCCAACCTTAATGAAACTTACCAAAGTATTTATGTATTCTTATTGTCTGAGTGACTGTGTAACTCTTCAATTTTTTCTGTGAATAAAGAATAGTTTATATAATTGGCTTAATAAAGTATACTGCTTTTTGAATTGCAGTTGGCTGAAAAACTTTAGCAGCAATGTATGTTAACAGCACACATTCTGCAGTGAAAATCTTTTATTTGTACTTTACTATATCATTTGGAATTTCATGCATAGAACTGCTTTCTGAACTTTATTCTGATTTCTCTTGCTGGCTTATAAAAACTATTGCTAATAAAACTAGTTTGATATGAAAATAATTTAACAGTGTATTTGTTGATGGATATCCCAGATATTCTTGCAGTATAACCACAAATGGTTAGAGATCTTGCTTATATATGCTGTGTAGGCTTCCCACTAAGGGTAGGGGAAAGGCTCAATTTTCTACCAAATGATAGTCATCAAGCCTGTGACAGGTTTCACTGTAATTGGTTCAGATTTTCAGGAGTTTAAGATTATGTTTTCAGGGATATAAGTTAAGTGAACCTAAACAAGAGAGTTCAGTCAAGAATCAGTCTTTGCTTACTAATATTTGCATCTGATACACATCATGTGCACCTTCAAGCCTGTCTTTTTGAAACTTGTGTAAATGAAATAAAGTCCAGTAAAGTGTTTACGTAATATCTTAATTTTCAGAAGATGAATATGACTGCTCTATGAGTGAGAATTTTCTGGAGGTTTATTGTGACTTCCAGGTCAAACTACCTATATTTTCTAGACAAAAGCTATCAAGATGACAGTGTCAGAAAATGCAGTGATGTTTGTTGAAATATCTCTGTATTATTTTACTTAAGGAGTCTTAGCACCAAAGAAAAAAGTTGGATAGTAATTTGTTTTTGATACAATGTGGGGTTTGAAATAAATAAATAAATAAATAAATAAATAAATAGGGCTGTAGGGTGGGCAGTTTTTACTTAAGTGTAGCAGTCACTTGGAAATAGCATGCAAGTGGGAGGCTGCAGCTCAGATAGCAGCTTCTGAAGGGAACTGGTGCTGCCCTTGAGGCCTTAGTGAAGACAGAAAGAACTTTCTGAGCATTTGATTAGCAACCAGTCAAAAAGAAACAGATCTTGTAAAACCAAACTTGGAAGTAAGGTTCTGTGTGCAGGGGCAAAATGGACAGACAAAAATTGTTTATGCTTCTCTTTTTATACTTTTGGGTCTTCCCTACTAACTTTATACTTTTCTATTTAGAATAGAATAAAATAGAATAGAATAGTTCAGTTGGAAGAAACCTACAGTAGTCATCTAGTCCAACTGCCTTGCCCCTTCAGGGCTGACCAAAAATTAAAGCATGTTATTAAAGGCATTGTCCATATGCGTCTTAAACACATAACCGCCTATCTAGGAAGCCTGTTCAGTGCTTGACTACGCTCTTGGTAAAGAAATGTTTCCTAATGTCATGTCTGAATCTCCTCTGATGCAGCTTGGAACTATTCCTATGCATCCTGTCACTGTATACCAGGAAGAAGCGCTCAGCGCCTCGCTCTCCACTTCCCCTCCTCTGGAAGCTTTAGAGAGCAATGAGGTTGCCCCTTGTTTTCCTTCTCTCCGAACTAGGCAAACCCCAAATCCTTAGTCTCTCCTGACTGGACATGCCTTCATGATGACTTTCATCAGCTTTGTTGCCATCCCCTGGATGCATTCAACTATCTGAACATGCCTTTTAATTTGCAGGTTTAGATGAATAAAAAAGTTATAGATTCTATATGAAGCAAAGTGTTGACCTAGATGTGGAAAAAGTGTCATGCAATACTTGAAGATTCGTAACTCTTAAGTAATTTTCTTACCCCAGATGATTTTTGTGTGCGTTAATATTTTGAAATCATGGATGTCAAGCAGTAATTTCTGTGGTAGAAACTCACAGTGGGAATTTAACAGTTCCCATATGAGACAACTTGAAATGGTGATAGATTTTGTAATTTCCTTTTTTTTCATATGTCAAGAAAGATAAGAATCCAACTTAGCACATGCAAGCGTAAAACCAGTCTCTGTATTCCTGATTAGAAAATCTAATTTAGGCCTCCAATGATAACTAAGTTTTCATGGAATCACACAGTGTAAGACCATGAATTTTGTTCAAGCACACAGTAGCTTGTAAACTTGAGGAAGAAAATTTGTAATTCTCTAAAACAGAAGAGTGTGTGTTTGAAATAGGATATCAAAATAAACCTGTTGTAAGTTTTCACTTATAACTATGTGCTGTGTTGTGTCTACATCAGCTATCAGTTAAACCAATGGTGTTTATGATGGTGTAGCATTAAAAAAAAAATGGTGTTCTATACATCTTGAGTCATATATTTCCATCAGATGCAAACCTAACATGCTGTGAAATCTTTTGCTTTTTCTGCTGTATATAGTGCTCATGAAGGAGTACATGTGTTGTAGCTCACGTTGAAATTACAAACTTCCAGCATTCTGTGAAGTCTTTCCCAACTCATTTACTTCCCCAAATAGCATTAAAATCTTAGCTAAATCCTTTCACTTGCATTCTTAAAATACGGACTAAGTGGAGAAGAAGGTGGGGGGGGGGGGGAGGAAGGGGAGTGGTATATAAACGAAACCACACTGAGATACAGACCTAGTAGACATGGAAAAATGGAGACAATGACAAAGACCAAAGCTCTTCAGCTATTAATTAATGGTCCATTAAGAAATTATAGCCAGTGCTTTGCAGACAAACAGTCTGAACTTTGTAACTGATAAAAAGACAAACATGAAGATTTCGGATTTTTGAGAAGGGTCTCTAGGACTGTACAAAGCTTAGGAAGAGATGTTTAGGGAAAGTGGATTGGGAAAGAGCAAGGGGTGCAAGGTGATGAAGAGGGAGGGGTATAAAAAGAACTGATTGTGTGTAGCTGTGTCCAGTCAGTGTGCTTGCCTGCCAGTCTTGCACCTGGTCACAGCATGTTGTCGTCTTATTAAATACTTAGTTAACTATTTTTCATATAATCTCACTCTCTACCCTCTGCACGAGTGCTGTAGGGAATGAGCGCTAGCAACTGAGGAAATTAGAGGGAGTGAATTGGGAGGCAGGAATTGGAATCAGACCTCATTTGAAGCAGCCCCTGTGTCTGTGATGCCAACAACTGGAGCAAGTAAAAGTATCCCAGTCAGTAGCTGGAGTGGTATGGATCTTAGGATGATTGACAGCTACTGGGTGGACTAGGGTGAGTGAATTTGAGCCAGCAACTAGAATCAGACTGTGGGTGCGGAACACTTGCGTCTGTACCAGCAACTGGAGTAAGCAAGAATTTCAGTGTCAATTTCTGGGGTGGAACCATGGGTCTTGGGTCCTGTGTGTCGTAGGTGCAAGCTGTGGGGGTTTGTGGTGAGTGAAATGAAGTGAGGATCTTAGTGTGAGCAGCTGAATTGGAACTATGACTCACAGGGTCCATGTGTCTAAGCATCAACTGTTAATGGATCCTGGTGTTTATATTTTCCCTTAACCTGGGGTGTGTGGGCATGTCTGTGTAATTTGTCTGGCAAACTACAAACTGTACTAGCTAGCAAGTGTAAGGCCCAGGTGTTAGGCAGGCAGAGGGCCTGTGCACGTAGTTAACGGAACTGCAATTTTTGTGTGTGCTTGCGAGTCTAGAGAGTTTCCCTAACAAAATTCAATCCTAGTCTTGAAAACAGAATAATTTTTTCTATGGTGGGGATGGTCAAGTACTGGAACAGGTTGTTCAGAAAGGCCGTGGAGTCTCTGTCTCAGGACATGTTCGAAACTTGACTGGATGTGGTTCTGAGCACCTCGCTGCCATTGACTCTGCTTTGAGCACTTCCAACTCAACATTATTTCATGTGATTCTGTGTGGTTGAAATTTGTTCAGTGCAAAGGATGTAAGTGGTTATTAAATAGCAGTAAAATTTTGTGAACTACTCTGCTGAGAAGTTATTAAGATTTGGCTCTCTAATTTGCTACTGAATATGATAGCTGATTTTTGGTAGAGCTGATAGTACAGACTTAGTAAGTGAACCTTATGAAGGATTTTCAAATAAGCAACACTGCTAACTGCTATTTCTGGGATAGAAGCAGTGGGAAATACAGAGATACTGACTTTTCTATAGAAATCAACTTAATTACAGAATTAAATGCACTTTCCTAGATGATCTTTAAGTTCTTTTCCAACCCAAGCCATTCTATGATTCTGTGGTTCCTTTGGCAGGGTCCACCATGTAACATGAAAGAAACAGAGCAAGGTCACGTCTTTATTGGGCTTTGTAATGTCAATAAGGTAGACACTGAGAAATATTATTTTTAATATTGTTGAAAATAATTGTTTTCCCATTAATTGTAATTATTCTCAATTATAGATAGAATGTAAGGGGAGTGTGGTTGACGTAAGACATATGTGACTGAACATGTAGTTAGCTCACATATTTCCACTCAGATTGCTAGAGGGTACCTTTTTTTTTTAAAGACTGCTGCTGCTTGCAGATTTGTAAGTACCTCCTACTGGAGAAGCAATGATTTTAAGACATCTGTAAAATCACTATGCAAGGGCAACTACTGTGTAGTTGCTGGGTGATATGATTTTTTTATTTTTGAGGTTACACATGATGGATATGATTAATTTAGACTCTTTCTATATCCTGTCCTTGCTGGTACTTGTGTAAACGTTGAGTATTGCACTTTTATAGTCCAGGTTGAGTAATACATGTAAATACTTGTCATGGGATGGAAAGCAGTTGTATGTGATTTGGTTTTCACATTTTATTTCTGTGCCATTTTTCTACTTTATTCTGTCCTTTTTCATATATTTTGTATGAAGGGTGTTAAAATAGCTGCTGTGTTTTTCAAATCCTGTTCGAAAGATTTCTGTTGGAATTTTGCCTGCATCTGGCGCCTTTTCTGTTTTAAACTGTAGCAGACATGGATGATTGCTAACTACAGTGAGCTTTTGGTTTTAAAGAATTGCCAAAAATATCAAAGAGCTCACTTCTGAAATAAATTTCCAGCAAGTCATAATTCAGGATTGTAACAGATAGTTAAGTTTAAATAGACATGACAATAATTTATGGTTTTCAGAATTTTTTATCGAAAAAATAAGCTAAGCGTAACATATACTACCATATATATCGTTGCATTATGTGCTGTTCTGATATTGAATCAATAAGGATATTAGCAGAAAAGTTTAATTAATTGTTTGAAGAGGAGCTTTTTATGTAAAAGCTCTTTAATGTTCTCTCAGGCCATTATTATATTGGTACATTGACTGAATATAACTGTAACTTAATGTATCTGTATATTCACTAGCATAGAATAACCATATCTGTTATATTTCGTTTAGAATTGTTCCTTGAGACCAGAGGTGTTAAACTCACAGCTCCTGCCGTTCTCCTGCTCCTACTACGTAACATGCATCACTCGCTGCACACGTGACCAGCACTGGCAGAAGTGTAGGGAAAAGGAGCTCGGGGCTGCTGCTGGGTAGAAACAAGGTATCGGGCTGGATAAAACAAGGTGGAGGGCTGGATTACGCCCACGGACCATGAGTTTGACACCCCTGGTCTATGTAATTTATGATCCCTCCTGTGTACGTGTAAACATTTGAACCTGATTCATACCTATTCCATTTTTACCAATCCATGCAAGCCTGGCAGCTCATTTGCTATATATTCTCAACCATATTTCAGTCCTGACTATAGAAATCTGATTATGATTAAGATCTCCTTTAAAACGTGTCATTGGTTTCCCCTAGTTATAAAATTGTTACAGTCAGAAAGACAGGCACCATTTAATTCCAGAGCCTGTGGTACTCTGCGTTTCTGTTTCAGACCTATATTGCCTCATTGTTGATGTCATTCCATCTTTGGGTCCCTGGCAAAACCTTTTTATTATACAGTGACATTCCAGCTCATATGTCCTCTATTTTTTGATTTTTTTTTTGTTGTTGTTGTTGTTGTTGTTTTTCTTTTTTTTTCTCCTAAAATCTGTGTAAGTGGCTATTCACAAGCTCACTCACTCTAGTTCTGACACCTGGTACAAAGACCTGGGTCATGCAGACATTCTGTATGTCTTTAAATGCTACTGCCCATTTTTCTGTTGTTCTGCTACCTACACCTGACCCAGGACAGGACTTAAATTTAGATAACTGTGACAATGTAAGTCTCCTCTCAGAATACTATTAAAAAAATAGATTTAAAAAGGTTTCCCCTATCTTAATGTAGGAAGCAGCTGGCCTGCTTCATTTACCAACTGAGCCAATGTCTGCTTTGTTTCATCTTTTCCTATAGAACTTTTTCCAATTTATTTTGAGATCCTAAAATTTAAGACACATGATAGTTTGTCCCTTGTAGATTCCTAATTTTCAAGCCTGTACCGTAAGTGTCTCTCTTGCCAGCACCTGGAATGGACAACAATTAAAACCTGGAATGCTGTTGGGTTTTTTTAGAAAGCTTCACTGGATGTTTGCCTCAAAATCACCATTTAAGTTTCCTAGCAAAAACTGTTAGTCCAAAAGGGAAATCTTATGTTGTTTTACAAACTGTGAAGTTAAATAAACGTCTGAGATATTTTTTACTTGATAGTTGAGATATAACAGTTATCTTGTGTAGAGAATATACGTTTTAAAGAATGTGCTAAATACTATGTACAGCTATTCTCATTTGAAATAGATATGACCTAAATGTCTGCTGCTATTGGTATCTTTACTAATCTGGTAGTGGTCATGCACTAAGATTCCAAAAGGCTGACAGCTTATATTTGGATTCCTTCTTGCTGTCAGGTGTCAAGTTTTTTAAATTAGCTCATCTGTAATTGAGAAAAGACACTGGCTATTCCATTAATATTTCTGATCATCAGTTAAACAGTAAAAATTTACAAGTTAAACCATGCATGTTGGGCTTATTACACCAATTATTTTAATATTTGCAAATTTCAGTTACCAGTTAATTCCTGAAATCAAAATAAAGTCATTGTTATGTATGTGCTATGGTATATCTTTCTGTCACTAACTGGTTGGTAGGCACGTATATCACTTGTATCAGTTGCAGAAGAAATCGGAATAACAAACAAAATATATGCAAGTGTGTACATATGTAATAGTGTTTTGTGCATTCATTTCTCTTTCCAAAAGGATGCTCCATTAAAATGAACTGTAATACACGCCTTCCCTAATAAATCTTCTCATTTCTTTATTTGCTCATATATAATTATGCCAGACATCACAAATGCCAACGTGCCAATACTGACAGCACATCTCATAGAATCATAGAATGGTTTGGGTTGGACAGGATCTTTAACGATCATCTAGTTCAACCTTGTGGTGCAAGCACAGACATTTTTCACTAGATCAGGTTGCTCAGAGCCCCGTCCAACCTGACTTTGAATAGTTCCAATTACGGAGCATCCACAACTTCTCTGGACGTGTTCCACTGTCTTACCATCCTTAACTTAAAAATCTTTTTCCTTGTGTCCAATCTAAATCTACCCTCTTTCAGTTTAAACTGTTGTCCCTTGTCCTATCACTACAGTCCCTGTTATAAAGTCTCTCTTAACGTTTCCTATAAGCGCCCTTCAAGTACTGAAAAGCCACATTAAGGTTTCTTCAGAGCCTTCTCCCCAACTCTCATAGCCTTTCTTCATGAGAGGTGTTCAGCCCTCTGACCATTTCAATGGCTGTCTTTGGGAGCCACTTTAACAGGTCCATTCAGTAGGTAATAAGGTACTTATGCAGGATACACCTTTCTTGGCTAATTCCACCTCCTTGATCAGTACAGAATGTATCTGCATGCTTTTAGTCAACCTGCCCTTCTGAGAATTAAAGTGTGTACTGAAAGTCACTTCATTTTTTTAAAGCAGCATAGGACTCTGCCTGATAGGAGAGGACACCTTTATTTTGCCACTGATTTACATCAAGCTGGTCTGCATGACTAGTTCAACCCTGCTCTGTCAGTAAGGCTTCTTTTTCTCCTGCCCTGCAGTTCGAAATCGAAGGAGTGATTTTACAAACTATTTAGTATTGAGCTTTTATGAAAGATAATGAGTAAGTATTGTGGATGTTGCTTTTGCTCTTGTTATTTGGTGTGGTTGTTCATTTCTTGTCACTATCTCATGCTATCTTGTTACCATGAAGAACTGGATGAGGTGAGAGGCGGGGAAAGCTGTGATTCAAAAGGCAGCAAACTATGTAAATGCTTCAATTGTAAGTCTGCGACCTGGAAGTTGTATTGAAAAATGAAACATAATGGTCAACACTGAAATACTTAACTTTCTGAAGCAAATTTTTATTCTGAAGTATTAATTTTTGTGAGGACTGACTGCATTTAATGCTGTCTAATGATTTGCTTATTCTGCCCTGCTGATGACCTGATATAAGATACGAGAATATGTTCCAGAGTTGAGATTAGGCTTTGAGCCAGCCACTGCTGAAGGAGTAGACTGACAACGGAAACCCCAAGTCTATTTTTAAAATCTTCTGAGAACTGTCAGATGGTGGTGTGTAAATTTCCATCAAATAACTCTACTGTCATCGTAAGGATCCATTTGCAGTGAACTGGGCATATTTATTTGGAGAAATTTGTATACTTACTGGGGGAAGAAGGGGCTTGATATGTTACCACCAAACAAGTAAAGGATTTTAATTTATAAAAATGTATTAAAACCAGCTGGTAACAAGTAATGGAAGTAATGATAAATCTGCTGAAAGTCTGCCTCGCTGCCACCATGACCACAGATCTAAAATCAGCTCTGGGGGTTGGTTGTGTTCATTTGTTTGTGGGTTTTGTGATGATTTACAACATGACAGTTGTGTCTATGCACACTTTTGTTTTAGAAATTAACATTATTTATAGATGTTTAAAGTAAAGGAAAACCTAAGATCGTATATTCATGTGACCTCTTCCTAATTCAATTGCATGACTGTGATGTCTATATTTTGGGATCAAAATATTTGTGTACCATGCACTTCTGTGCAGAGATCCTAAAATAAACTTTATCGTGTTGCAGCAAAGCTGTAAGAACTTTTTAAATTACTGGAATGAAAAACATAACTTGAATTTGAATTTTTTATGGACTTTTTTTGGTTCATAAGCTTACTCTGATATTAAACTTTGATTTGGTGCTTATATACATGCTTCAGTAAAAAATATTCCTAATATTAACTTATATTAATTAATATTATATAAATAGAATTTATTGAAAAATTGGATCTTCAGTATTGTAAGTGGAAACTATGGGATAAAACAGTGCTCTCAAGAGATGTACAGAAGAGTCATGTCCTTTTGGCAGAGTGGCAGAATATAACTGCTGTGAGACAAGGTTGAGAGTCTGTAAATAGGACGAATCTGCTTTACTGGCATGTATGTGAGACAAACCAATGCAGATGTTGTTATGACTGGCAATATAGATTTTTTAAAAAAAAATGGTAATAATTTAATTTATCCTGATAACTTGATTGTCTTTCGTAGCAATTTGGTTTTTAAATTTTTTCACTATTATTGTTTATGATTTATGTATCTTTTGATAACCGGTTTGGGTTTTCTCTCTTGCTGCCTGGCACTGTAACTGAACCTCTTAAACATGGAGATACTGATAAAATGTGGCAGTGTGAGTACCTGTTATACAGCCTTGCAAGTTGAATAGAAGTATAAATTTGCCTATAAGAACATTTAAATTATGACAATTAAGTCTGTCCAAATATAAGGTTAAAAAATAATTATTCACATTTCATAATTTTTGAAATGTTCACACGGCTACAATATAGTTCATATGTATTCCATTTTACTTCCTTGTTTTGCATGCAAACAAGGAAGGACAATTTATATTCATCTTCACTGTTACCTACCCTATTTCTGGTTTTCTGTAACTATTAAAACTTAATTAAGTGAATTAATGTTTGATATTAATTGAACTGAAATTTCTTTACATATATTGTCTCTTAATTTCCAAAGGAAATAGAGTTCATGCAAATGTCCATCTGTTTTTGAGTAGAGTCTTGAACTTGTGAATATTTCTGTTCAGTTTAGACTTCAGCCTCTGTAAGCTGTGTTGGCTGGAGGGGCAAAGAAGTGGCAACGCTGATTTAAAAGCAAGGTTTTAGGTGTTATCAGTTTTAAAAACAACCAACCCACCCCCTACCTGTGCTTTCCCCCTCACAAGCTGGGGAAGATAAGTAAAACCTGATCTTCCTTTACCTGAGAATATATCTGCAAATGAAATCGGAGTTAGAAGGCTTAGTACTCTGAGGAGGAGAGAGGGGAAGGGGAAAAAGAAAATAGTAAGAGAGACTTGACTTGTCAATTAACTGGATAACTTGTCATCATTTTTATCTGAAGAAGAGAATACACAAAAGAATCTGTCCTGGAAGACATAATAAACTTTCTTTCCCTGCATACCTTTGTAGATTATGTCCAAGGAGGAAATTCAGATCAACTCCTCTGTTTCCCAGTTGGTAGTCCAGGCGTGATGGTTCCTGCTTCTTAACACAACTGTTTCAGTAATGTACCTTTTCCCCCTATGCCTCATAAGGGAAACTAATCAGTAGTCAGTGAATCTCAGGATCTACACGCCATCTGTAGTCATTTTTGGAGACTGCTGAGCAATGTTGAGTCATTAGTAAGGACGTATGACACCTCACCAATATGTTGCATTTATGGTAGCTACAGCTAAGTCTGTAAGCTTAGTAGAGTATGGTTATTCTTTTGTTTGGTTGTGCGTGTGTATTTTGGGTTTGGGGTTTTTTTGAGACTTAAACCCCTTTTTTGGTATTTTACTTTGTTTCCTGTTCTTTTTCTTGACTAGTCAAAAGAAATAGTTTTTTAAGTTGACAAACAGTTGGCAAAGCAAAAAAGCCATGTCTTACTCTAGTTTTGTATCTAAAACAATTTTTTTCAAATGAGCAATCTACTGTCTTGCAACAAAACCAGTATCCAAATCACTGGTTAGCCAATTATATACTGCATACTCTACATCAGTATGTTGTAACATTATGATAAACAATATTTTTGTTTATTAAGAATGGAATTGCCCTTTGCACAATTAAGAGATATCTAGATAAATAATTACAACAGAGCTTTTGGAAATTTCTCCGAATAAATTTTTTGTTGAGTAGAGGAATTTGACAGAGGAAAAGTGATACGACCATGCAGCAAGACTTCTGATGCACATATATACTTTGCTCTGGATCTGGCATCTGCATGGACATGTGATACATAATTACCAAACTGTTGTTGTTAATTACAGAAAATTACACTGTTTTCTCAGTATGGGAACCTAAACAAAATGAATTGTTTTATCTAGATGGCAAGAGAATGCATTAAGTTATTTTTCTGGATCATAGCCTCGAAAACAAACCAGTCCACGTAAGATTTAATAGAAGCAGCTTTTCATTTTTATGAGTTAGTTAATTAGGAAGCCTAAATAGTTAGGATGCTGTTGCCTTGGTAAATAATAAATTTTAACAGCCAGAATTTTCCACATCCTTTGTCAGAACTAGAAAAGCAGTAGCTGAAATAAAAAGCTATACCAGCACTCTTTTCTGTATCAGTTATATGCAAACTATTTTTTCAGAATGTTCAAGAGAGAAAGTGTACAACTCTTGACTTATCAAGTGTTGGAATAATAAGAACTGAAGTAAGAAATCCTAATTGAAAGATATGAAATTAGAAGTTTGAGAAGTTTGGTAGTTTTCAATTGTGGAAGTAGCGGAATCCTTTAAAGTAGCATTGTATGAAGCTCCTGTTTCAGAATGAGTGGAATGTTTGACTATATCCAGTAAGATGTTCGAAACTAAGCAAATTATGGACTTTTTTATTTTCAAAATTGGTCATTTATTCAATGGAAACACCTAAGTAAATGATTTTATTTTTATACTAGTATTTAGGAAGCCTTGAGATGCTTCATCAGCTTGCTAACTTGAGTCATCTTTCTTCATTTCTCTTCCTTTAATAGAGTGAACCAAGGGCTCCGTGTCAGAGTTTCTCTGCATTGGCAGCCTTATACTAGAGGGTGTGAAATTCAACTACAGCAAAGTGATTTATCACTCTAAAAGCAAAAAATGTTGTCAGATCAAGTGAAAAAGACCTTTGACTACTTGCCTAAATCTAAGCTTTTCCCTGTTATTTGGTGATTAGAGTTGCTCCCTGCAAAATATTGTTTAGAAGTTCAAAAGTCTATCCTGCAGGTTTAAGTAAAGCTAGTGTATTACCCATGATGAAGATGGACATAACGCTTATATCCGATAAGCTATACGATCTTCCTTTGAAAGACTCGCTATGATGCTTTGGGTATTTTATTTGAAAAATAATTTTTTTTATAACTTTAATGGACATAAATCATATCTTTTTAACAATTATTTGCTGTATTTAAGTGAAATTGCAATATGTTTTCTAAAAGACAAAATCTGATTCCTCACATGAATGTTATTATTTGTTATTCTACTGATGTAAGAGTTCTACACAGTTTACAGTACTACACATAAGAATAGAATTAGACTCAATTTCTGTTTTTCCAACTTTTTAGGGTCATACTAAACCTTTTCAGAATCAAATATATATTTTTAATCACACTTATACCTTGTTATATAGCCTTTTATTATAGGTGAAAAGCTCTAGGTAAAAAGTGTGTATTTTGCTCTATAGATCTTCAGATCTATATTCAGAAACAGAATTACAAAAGGGCAGGTATAGAATATCTGCACCAGAGAGCATCAGAATTGAGTTATCAGCAAATGTTTTGACATGGAATATCTCTATGAACACCATTGATTATGAGACTATATTGATTTTACTTTATTTTAATTGTGATGTTGTGTTTCATTCCCTTGCTAAAATGAATAATTGTCTTGGTTTATCCTCCCAGTTTTTGTCTTGTATTTTTCTCTTCAAAGGAAAATCACTGTCCAATTAGGGCTGTTACCCTATGAGTAACAATGAAAGAAGAAAGACGAAAAGAGGACTTCCATTGTTGAGATATTCAAATATTAGCATGCAAAAGTTTTAAAGTTGACACTTCAGTTCTATATGTGCATTGTATAATAGAGTAAATAAAGCCAGGATGTTCGTTCTCTAGAACTCAACAGTATGAAATTAGTATCATTTCTGTTTTGTTAACATCCTAACTGATAGCACATTTGGTAATGAAGCTAATTGTGAGATGTAGTGGTAATCTTTTTGAGAATATTTCTTGTGTTTTGATATAAAATACAGTGATTCAAATATTGTCATTAGCAGCATAATAAATTATCTTCTGTACTCTGAAGTCAAGAGTTGTGAAACTTGTTGCCAAACTCTAGCAAGGATTTTTGTGTTCATTTGATGCATTTTCCGCTATACCCTCCTCCTCGCTAACTTCAAATTCGTCTAATGGAGTCACAGTATCACAGTATCACAAGGTTGGAAAGGACCTCTGAGATCATCAAGTCCAACCTGTAACCCAACACTAACACCAACCCATCATCTAAACCATGGCACTCAGTGCCTCATCCAGTCTCCCCTTAAACACCTCCGAGGTCGGCGACTCCACCACTACCCTGGGCAGCGCATTCCAATGGCCAATCACCCTTTCAGTGAAGAACTTTTTCCTAAGATCAAGCCTAAACCTCCCCTGACGAAGCTTGAGTCCATGCCCTCTAGTTCTGTCACTTTTCACCTGAGAGAAGAGAACAACCCCTGCCTGACTACAACCTCCTTTTAGGTAGTTGTGGAGAGCAATGAGGTCTCCCCTGAGCCTCCTCTTCTTCAGACTAAACAGCCCCAGCTCCCTCAGTCGCTCCTCGTAGGGCTTGTGCTCCAGCCCCCTCACCATCTTTGTTACCCTCCTCTGGACACACTCCAGCATCCTGACGTCTTTCCCAAACTGAGGGGCCCAGAACGGCACCCAGTATTCAAGGTGAGGCCTGACCAGTGCCGAGTTCAGGGGGACGATAACTTCTCTGGTCCTGCTCGCCACACTATTCCTGATGCAGGCCAGAATGCCATTGGCCTTCTTGGCCACCTGGGCACACTGCTGGCTCATGTTGAGCTTCCTGTAAACCAGCACTCCCAGGTCCCTTTCTGCCTGACTACTCTCCAGCCACTCTGTCCCCAGTCTATAGCTCTGCATGGGATTGTTGTGTCCAAAATGAAGTACCCGACATTTGGACTTATTAAACATCACCCCATTAGAATCGGCCCATGTCTCCAGTCTGTCCAGGTCCCTCTGTAGGGCCATCCTACCCTCTAACAGATCAACCCTTCCTTGCAGCTTGGTATCGTCCGCAAACTTGCTGCTGATGGACTCAATCCCCTCATCCAGATCATCAATAAAGATATGAAACAGGACCGGACGCAACACACCGATTCCTGGGGGACTCCACTAGTGACCGGCCGCCAACTGGATGAGACACCATTCACCACCACTCTTTGGGCTCAGCCATCCAACCAATTCCTAACGCAGCACAGAGTGCTCCTGTCTAAGTCACGGGCTGCCAGCTTCTCTAGGAGTCTACTGTGGGAGACAGTGTCAAAGGCCTTGCTGAAGTCCAGGTATATCACATCCACAGCCTTCCTCTCATCCACCAGGCGAGTCACATGGTCATAAAAGGAGATCAGGTTGGTCAGGCAGGACCTGCCCCTCCTAAACCCATGCTGGCTGGGCCTGATCTCTTGGCCGTTCTGCAGGTGCCGCATGATTGCACCCAGTATTATCTGCTCCATAATTTTACCTGGGACCGAGGCCAGGCTGACAGGTCTGTAATTACCTGGATCATCCTTACGGCCCTTCTTGTGGATGGGCATCACATTGGCCAACTTCCAGTCTTCCGGGACCTCTCCAGTGAGCCAGGAATGTTGAAAGATGATGGAGAGCAGCTTAGCAAGCTCATCCGCCAACTCTCTCATCACCCTAGCATGGATCCCATCCGGCCCCATAGACCCCCTTATGAGGGTCCAAGTGGCTCAGCAGATCTCTAACTTCCTCCTCATGGATTGCAAGAGGGCCATATTGCACCCTGCCCCCATCAACCACTTCGGAGGACCAACTGTCAAGCGAACAGACATCCTTATTGTTGAAAACTGAGGCAAAGAAGGCATTAAGTACCTCAGCCTTCTCTGCATCTTTGGTTACTATATTTCCCTCCATATCCAACAAGGAGTGGAGGTCGCTGCCGCCCTTCTTTCTACCATTGATATATTTATAAAAACTCTTCTTATTATCCTTAACAGAAGTGGCCAATTTAAGCTCCAGCTGGGCTTTTGCTTCCCTGATTTTTTTTCTACATGACTTAACAACATCATTGAACCTGACCTGGCTTACGTCCCCTTCTTTCCAACAGCGATACATCCTCTTTTTCTTACTTAGCTCCTTCAGAAGCTCCTTACTCATCCAGGCCGGCCAGCTGCCCCTACAACTCTTCTTACAACACATGGGGACAGCCCGACAGTCAGATTTAGGAGAGATTTTTTCCCCTTAGGAAGAGGAAAATACAGTTCCATATCCTAGGGCAATGCTGTTGTTCAAGCTCCAGCTTAAAAGTAGAAATACTCTTCTATGCCTGGATTCAAAAACTGTAAGATAGATTTTAAAAATTCCTGAAGACTGTATGTTTCCTGTAACTGTTTTCAGAAATGACTGAAAATATTTTGTGACGTTAAGCATGCACTGAAGCTGTGTATCTTGGACGAAGTTCTGCGAAAAATACAAGTGCATGGAGACAGCTTTGAAGTGTGACCATTGCCCTTGTGAAAGGAAGTGGTGGGCACTCACAAATTTACCAAATCCATCTTTGGTTAGACCGTTGTCAATTCAACCTATAATTCCTTATTTTGTTAAGAAGAATGCAGCCACTGTAGGTGGCAATTTCCATTAAATTTACTTATTCTCTTAGGATTATCCTAGAAAACTTGAAAAGAGTGCAGTCCTGTGAAAGGATCAGTTTGTAGCTAGTGTCCAAATACTAATCAAGATGTTGGTTTGCTTGTATCCTTTGCTTTGCGAAAGAGTACGATACATGAGTAGGATGTTGTCTATCAAAGAGTGACGGTGACTGTGGATTTTTACTTCATACATTTCTATGTAACACTGATCTATAATCACCAAGTGTCATAGTCTCACAGTAATCAGGCCTTTAAAAAGCATCAATTTGATGTGTCTGCTTGTTTTACCAGAGGGGGGAAAAAAAAAAAGCTTATTTGTTCAACAGATATGTGGGTTTTTTTGTAAAGTAATATCCTTTCTTATTGAAAGGATATTTTGTCAAATGAAACATTTCCATGCTGTTACAGAAGAATATGCTTTCAAAACAGTTCCATATCAGTTTACATTAATTATTCATGTGCAAGCACACACTTGCATGTTTATGTGCAGCTGTGAGTAAAATACAAGCAAAACATTTCCTTCTTTTAGGAAATAGCTTATCCTTATTGCAATCTACATGTTCAATAACAAAGCTTATTAGTTTTCAGTGTCATGTCAATTTATTTTTATCTCTTCATTTTCAGTACTGAATATAGCAGAGAATATAGAGATTTGGTAAATGTCAATTCAGTAGGTAACAAACTAAATCTTGGCTGTCATTTTCCAGTAAAATTTGCATATTTTGTATGTATATGTAAATGTGCATGTATGTATTTAGTGTGTTGGTAGTTTTGTGCTTCTTAATATGAGACTTACAGAAGTGTGTCTTTTGTTAAATACAACCTCTATACAGACTTAAATGTATTGTATAAATGACTATAATTTTTAATGATGAGATATATGTGGAACATAAATGAAGAAGCTACTGGCATTACTTTGTTGTAGAATACTGAGTTGAAAACTTGTGAACTGAGCAGAAGCAAGGTCGTGCCTACAATACATTGATTCTCCTTGATCACTGACTCACTTTGCAGCAAGTATTTGTTAATTAAAATCAATTTTGTTTACATTTTGGCTTATTACTCCATCACAGGGATCTCATTTTAGGTTCACCATCACTTTATTATGTAATCTGTGGAGGAAGACAACCTGAAGACTGAGACTAATTACTGTCTGGTAATGAACCACTGGATTGTGGCTCATTAAAAACTCTTTTTTTTTAAATTAGATAGTATGCTGTTTAATGTTACATTGCTAAGGCTAGGAACCACATATTGTTTCATATAGGGTGTACTTTTCGAAGAACTGAGTTATGTTTTGGAAACTTGTTCCATTATAAAAGAAGAACATACTGAATGACTGACTGCCATTTAGGAATACCTTTGTTTCTCACCCTGTGCAGACATTTACTATATAGGGCAAACTCAGATTGCAGCCTCAGCTCTGACGAAAGCAAATAGAAATTTTATGTTTTCAGTACCCGCATTTGTGCATTTATCCAATATCAAAAAATCTCCAAAGTGGTCTTCTCTTCTTCATGCAGAAGTCATGCATTTGTGTGAATAAATGAATATTATTGGGTAGAATTATGACACCTTAGCTACATGACACTTGGTAGACAGGATTTTAGACCACCTGAAATATATTATAGTAATGTCAATGTGTTTGCATATATAAACATGCTTAGAATTGGGGTTGGGATTGGAGTTAGAGCTATTGGTCTGTTATCGTTTTGCTGAAAGGCTGGTTGATGAATCCTAACCTGAAAAGAGATTTCTGGACAGAAGAAGAGATAAATTTTCACTTGCCCTTCATTCAGGAAAACAAAAGTTTAAAATTGCTATTAGTCCGCATTTGTGAATAGATGTTAATTTTGGTAGTAGAAAATTTATCTCATCGTTTATGTAATTATTGATGATGCTACTAGTGGAAAACAGTTATTAGTAATTGATACTTGGAATGTGTGTACTTTTTGAAGAACAAGAGTGAAGGCAGTTTCTTATGTGAGGCCTGACAGTGTGCAAATGTATTGTTTTTCCATATGCTTAGGAAATTATAGAAGTATTTTGATCAACCTGAGCATGTCATCCCTGTTTGCTCACTGAAGTGAAACCTTGTAAAATTTAGAGAACATTGACGTGACTATGGCACATTTATGATTCTGATCTGAAGAGGCTGCAACGTGGTGGAGAGAGATATGAATCTGTAACAAGACCTCATACTGATCAGAACTTTGAAGTGGACTTTTTTCTTAAATTAAATGCATTATATCATCTGAGAAACCTGATCTAAATTATCCTTTCTGTGGTGGTGTGTTGGACCCTTCCAGGTCCTTTCCAGCCTGTGATTCCCTGAGTTCTAAATCTTTTTAAAACTATTTAAAACAAAACAAAACAAAATAAAACAAAACAAAACCAAAAAACCCTCCCCAAACCAAAAAAGACTAGAATAAAGTAAATTTCTAAACATGGAAATAAGAGATGCTAAATGAGAAAGATTGCATTTTAAAGACTTATTAAATTTAAAACATTTAAATTTATTAAATTTCTGTCTGACAAAGTGGATCTCAAGAAAGTTGTATAATGGTTGTTTTGTTTGCTTTTTGCTGTTTCTGAGAATTGACTGTATGTAACTTCACTAATAACTCTTCACTGCTTGTCACGAGTTTTCACATCTCATTGAGGTAGCAGGCGTTGCCTTGTCATACTAAATAGGTATAGTAAAGTAAATGAATAAAATCCTGTAAAAGAGAAGTGAAGGTCAAGGTTAAATGGCCCTGGCACCACATGTATTGTAAAACTTAGGGGAAGAAGAAGGTGAGTTTACCAGGAAAACAGTTTTACAATATCAGAATTTGTGTGAAAGAACACTCAAGAAAACAAGATAATGCTGAGACATCTTCTGCACTTTCATTCCAGATTATAACTCCATAAAACTAATTTCTATTAGCATCCTCAGGCCAGAAAAACAGTTTCAGACCTCAGCTGGAACGGTCTTATTTGGTAAATACTGAATCCTCTGAATAGTGAGTCATTGTCTTATTTGCACATTGTATAGATTCCACTAATGTCTTATGCTCAGTCCGCCTGCACCTGAGTGAAAAACACATTAAAACTCTGCTCCAAAACATTCTGAAATACACTAGTATTGATACTTCTTAGAAATCCTTATATTGCTCATCCTATGTAGCAAATATGTAGTTTGTTAAATGTTGTAGTACAAATGAAAGGGTACATTGGAAATATAGGGGGGAAATATAAAACATTGATGTTGAATGCTGCAAACAGTTCTTAATGACATTATCAGTATTTGTATTTTGGGGTACAGCATTTAATGATTGATAAAGACTGTGAAGCCAGTGTAAATTCTGAAAAGAAGTGCTTATTTTTTAAATTCTAGATGATTAAAATACTTATTTCATTATGCAAAAAACTCTTGCCCTTTTACACATATAGATTTAAAAAGAAAATAGTTCATTTATATAAGTAATTCCAATTTTAAGTGATTTATTATGCATGTTGTCTGAAAGCATATTTTTAATCTTTAGAAAACTATGAGTTAAAATGTATATGCCTCAGTGAAATTATGAATGCTTCAATATAATAGGGACAATAAATACAATTTCAACTACATATAAGTAATTTATTATAATCCACTGATAAACTCAAGCTAAGTGTAAAATCTCAAATTTATTCTAAATCTTGACATTTATAAATTCATGTTTTAGTATTCTAAAATTCTTTTTAAATCTCTGAAATATATATATTCAAAGATTGATAAAGGAACAGATGATGAAAAATGTTTTAAATATCTTTATTTTTATCTTATACATGTTCTGATTTTTCCCCTAAATAGTTATGCTTCTGATGCCAATTTTTAAGATTCATGAACAGAGGGATGTAGTAATGAGTGCTTAATTGTATTGTTTATATTTTGCAAGTTATTACACTGAAGTTTAAAAGCAGAAATGTTTTTACTAATGAGTTTGAAAGCTGAGAATTGCAGAGAGCATTTTGCAGAAATGGAAGCAGAAGCAATAAGGGAAAAAGAAAATTAATTTTTTTAGCATTAATTAGCTAATTCTGTCTATCTCTTACTTGACTATACATCTTAATTTTTTTGTATACAAGTTTCCAAAATAACAATTCTGTACTGTTAAAACTGCCGTTGCAAAAGCAGATAAAGAAACATTGTAACTGCTGATTAGCCTGAAATATAATATAGTGGTACATTTTAGTAGTAGCAAGTAGGCAATGAAATGTCACCTAAAGGAAAGCAGACTTGCAAAATCACATAAGTGAAAAATGTGCTTTTGAATTCCCATTTTAAAAGGTGTGTCACTTAATTCCATTGGTGAAAATCACTTTGTCACTCCCAGCTTTTATATGAAGTGTCAGTAGCTGTGATACTGTCATAGTATTGCAGTTGCATAAGGGGACTGGAAAAAGCAGTGCTGCTTTTAGAACATAATTGTTGAAGTGATCTCTGAGTTCAGTACAGGCGGCTGTTGTGTATTTGCTTTGACGGTAATAATTGACACCACTATAACTTTATAGCTGGATGAGACACTGACATATCATATCGCTCCTGTTTTATCAGCTTCCGCCCCCTTAAAAACTTCTAAGGCAGTGTTTTTTGGTGAACAGTTGGATACCTGTACAAAAATAAGTTTCTACGTGCTAGTCTGCAGGTGATGTTTTTCTTGGTTAGTGGACAAGTTTTGGAAAATAAAATTACTTTTAATTCTGTATATGCCTTTGACACTGTTGAACACAAACTATCTGTTTTGGCTTGCTTGTATCAGCTTCAGTATCACGTGTTAAGGGGTGAATAAGGGCTTGGCACTTTATAAGTAAGTGTGCCTTTGACATTATGTAACAATTCATAAAAGAGCTTTCAGAATAATTAGGATAACTAAACAATAGGGTGGTTTCATGTCACTTTTCCAGAGTGTTCTTAATCTTGGAATTTGTCTTTTGAAGAGCAGATTCTTATGACTTAATTGAACTGTCACTTGGAAAATACCTCTTGGATCTTTGGTAGTAGTCGGAGGTTTCTAAGTTAAACGAGACCTTAGAAGGAGGAGTTGCATTGAAGGCTTACTGTGCTAACAAAAGAAATTTCTTTATAGTAAGGTTACATTTGTTTGTAAAATCACAGTAACAGTTTTTACTGTGAGTATTCAACATTTTACTGAGTAAAAACAAGTAACACTGTACTTGCAGGTTTTTTATGGCATCATATGAAGACATTGCTAGAGAAACAGAAGGACAGAACATTTGTGAAAGCCCTGGAAACAGTATTTTGTCACTTTGATACAGTTTTTAATAGAAATTTATACATAAACATCTGTTTACATACATGTCGAAGGAATCTCTGCAGATGTACGTGATATCAGTTACAGAAGTATAAGATGTTCATTTTCAACAGGTTCTCTGCTCCAGCATTTCTTAGTATTATAGGGTGAATGCAACTTCCAAATATTTAGTTTTTTTCTTGTTCCTTGTTTTGTGACAGGATGACGAAGTAGTACTTCAGTGTGTTGCCAGTATTCACAAAGAACAAAGGAAGTTTTGCTTGGCAGCTGAGGGACTTGGGAATCGCCTGTGCTTTTTGGAACCAACATCAGAAGCTAAAGTAAGAAGTCGATACCCTCAACTCATTTATTTGCTATTTCTTTAATGTGATGGTAGATGCACCCTTAGTATGCTTTACTTTCTGTGACTGCACCATGAGATTTCTTAGAGATTCTAAATATACTTTGAGGCATACCTGTTAAACAGCCAAAAGCCACGATTTTTAACTATTTTAAAATAATTCCTATAACTGAAATACTTTGTATTTTCAAGAATATCTCTTCAGTCCGTTACTAAGATTTAAGTTCACTAAAAAAAAAATATTCCTATTGCTGCAATAGATTCAAATATCTTGATATAGCACGTTGGTAATTTCATAAACATTATCACCTGTTAGCTACTGGCTTCAAGTGTTGCTTCTGTGTTGATTAATCACAAAGTTGAGAGAACAGGGAGCAGAAATATTAGGTAACTGAGAAATTTTAAGGATGATAAGTGGCAAATGGAAAAAAGAATCTAGAGGAATGTGAAGAAAAAATAAAAGAAAACAGAGTAGTAGAGGAATTTGAGATGAGAAAGGGAAAAAGAGATGATACCTTAGACCTGTACTAAAGCAGAATGTTAATACAGGCAAACAGGAGGACCTCATCCCTCTCTTCTTTGTTTCTCTGCATCATTTTCTTCGTTTTGTGTCTTTCTTTTCTCTTCTACCTGTTTATTTTTCCTTCTGATTTTTTTTTTTAATGAAAGCTTTTCTCCTGAAAAGTTGCCATATGGTTCTATTTTTAGTCTAGGCATTATGACCATGTTTCATCCACAGTGCTTATTTATGCAACGTGAGAGGTCCTTGTTCATCTCCAAGGTGAAAAATTATGCTGCTTCTAAATTTGCATTTCTTTGCATTCCAAGAGTTCAGTCAGATAATTCGTATCTAGTGTAATTTACAAATCACCAATAATCTTTACACATTCTCAAGCAAAACCATTTTCACAGATTTATTTTCAACTATTTTTTTAGAATTTTCATAGGTGATTGGGAAATTTTTATTTATTGACAGCTCAGCTGCAGTGTGGTCTGTCTGTTACTGAAGATGACCATCTCAATCTGTAAGACAACATGTTGCTCATCCTATTATAAGAAAAGGAGGAAAGGTAGAAGGCTGATCTGGATCATTAGAGAATATATTGCTTACCAAAAACCCTTAGCAGTGATGACACTTACTTTCATTTATATTTGGACAAAATTTTGGTTATGAAATAAGATAAAACCAAAATGGCACACATGAAGTGCACTAAAAGCATAGTTATTGAATAGATGGGTTTCTAATCAAATACTACAGGGTTCTGTTCTCGCTGCTATGCTGTTGAGCATTTTTGTCCATTAAGTCATCATTTAAATTAATGTATTTTTTCAAATGATAAAAAACGTTTAATGAAGTCAGGCCACAGAGAGGAAGATTTGTAGTGCTTTGTACCTTAACAGAAATTAGAGGTATATTTCAGTGCTGCCAGTGTAAAGTCTAATAACTGAGCATATAAATATACTTACAAAATGGGAAACAGTCATGTTATACAGTCATAAGTTCCCTGAGTGATGATGTGCTTAAGAGATCTAGAATAGTCTTTAGAAGTATAATCAAAAAAAACTTGGTAGGAGATGGGAAATTAGACTATCACTGCAAATCTTGTTCTTTTTTTTTTTTAATTACCTCTGTGGCAATGAGTAGAGAGTCCACTCATGGCATTCAAATTCATAAGATGGTCAGTAAAATGGAGATTGCTCCAGGAACTGCTATTAGCATCTGATTTGAGGAGAACACAGTCTGTTTGGTTTAGAAGAGGAAAGTGTTGGACACTGCCCATAAGCTGATACGGAAAATGCTGATAAGAGAAGTGCTTCTATTTTGAACAGCAGAAGACTGTTCTCCCTGTTAGGATGGCACTGTTTAGCTGAGATGGCTTTCTTACCCCTGAAAATTACTTTGTAAAGCTAGATTTCTTCTGTATACAAGGAAGATATTGCACTAGAGAAGATTCAATGCATGATTATCAGAAGAAGTCCAGAAGATGGACTCAAGCTTCGTCAGGAGAGGTTTAGGCTTGATCTTAGGAAAAAGTTCTTCACTGAAAGGGTGATTGGCCATTGGAATGCACTGCCCAGGGTAGTGGTGGAGTCGCCGACCTTGGAGGTGTTTAAGGGGAGACTGGATAAGGCACTGAGTGCCATGGTTTAGATGATGGTGTTAGTGTTGGGTTATAGGTTGGACTTGATGATCTCAGAGGTCCTTTCCAACCTTGTGATACTGTGATACTGTGAAGATCGGTGATATGTTCTACTGCTTTCTCCAGCTGACTAGCAGAGTCAAAATACTTGCAGTACATGTCACAACTTCTTCACTCATTAAACTTTGACTGTATTTTGTTAAATCAAGGAAAGAAATCCTTTTCTTTTCTAGTAATTCTGGAACGCATAACAAGACTGACAGGAAAAAAACTCAATGTGTCTGTTAATTCCAAAATGAAAAGGTATAACTTCCTGATAAATTTTCCAATCTGGGTTCTATGTAGTAAAAAGTAGAAGAGAGAAGTAATTAAAAGGGAAGAGAGACAAGGAAAGTGAAGGTATTTCTTAAAAAAAAAAAAGTTCTTAGAAACTTAGAGAGGAACAAATGGGATTTCTGTGGTTCACCATTAGCTGTTTTGGTAATTTTTTGTGAATACTTCCTCTGTTCAGATTTTACTATAAACACAGAAACAACTTGCTTATTATTTCTTTGAAATTTATTAGTAAAAACTATTACAGTTTTGGTTTGCTAATAATTTATATACGGTGACTGGATTTTAAATGCACTTTTAAAAAGCACTTATACATTAATTCAATAGTACGAAATTATGTTCCTCCTGTCTAAAAGGCTCCTTTTTGAATTATCAGAAAATGTTTACCTAAATAATGTCTGATATTTAAAATGTAAGGGGAAAAATCTAATTAACTAGAGGTGAAAAATTATATTTTTATCCTAAACAAGAAATAGCAGAATTGTTGAATGATGTGATCTAATTGTTTTAATTCATAGCTCTTCTTTTAAAGTATCACTTTAAAAATAAGAAGGCCATGTATTTCAAAGCCGACAGTCTAGTGCAAGGCTGACTTCTACTGATACCTAAGAAAAATATATCTCCAAAATAATTCCAATGTACTAGCATCTGGTTTAGTAGGAAAATTGTCAGGTGAACTTAAATACCTGAAGGGGATTATAACTAATTATGGTAAGACTTCTGTCCTAATGACAGAATGTAATGGGTTATAGGTCAGGTATGGTAAAGGTAAACCTAGTAAATTGGAAACCTGTACCAGTTCATGTCAGTGTTTTTTATGCTGCAGACCAGAAGCTGTGAGCAAATCTTTGGGTAGTAAGTATATCAACTTCAAGAATTTAATGATATGGTAGTAGCTGGAGAAATCCAGAAGACTGAATTGCATTCCAAGTGTAATGTGGGAGTTGGGTTTTCCTATTAGCTGTTGTATGGGACTTCATTTCCCTCTATGCAACACCGCACAAACTTAGCATGGTTATATATAAAATGGTTAAAACTGCCCTACTGCTATTTGCACAGCTATTATTTTTTATAATAAATAATAATTATTGTATATTGAAATAAGAGTAGGCTGACAAAATAGATGTAAAACTTCTGAGAAACAAGTTTATACTCCAGCATAAAGCTTATCTCTGTGCTCCCTCCACTGCCACTTTATACTTGCCTGGCTGTATCTCTCTGATGTAATTTAACTCCAGCTTGCAAGTAGGCACCACACAGCATCTTGCTTACTCTCCCCCAGTGGGATGGGGGAGAGAATTGGAACAGTAAAAGTGAGAAAACTAGGGAGCGGAGATAAAGACAGTTTAATAGGTAAAGCAAAAGCCACATACACAAGCAAAGCAGAAGAGGGAATTCATCCACTGTTTCCCATTGGCAGGCAGGTGTTCAGCCATCTCCAGGAAAGCAGGGCTTCTGGTTACTTGGGAAGATAAAATGCCATAAGTCTGAGTGTCCTCCCCTTCCTTCTTCTTCCCCCGTCTTTTTATGCGGAGCTTTACATCATATTGCATGAAATATCTCCTTGGTCAGTTGGGGTCAGCTGTGCCAACTGTGTCCCCTCCCAGCTTCTTGCACACCCCTACCCTGCTAACTGGTGGGATAGTGTAAGAACCAGAAAAGGCCTCGACTCTGGAAGCACTGCTCAGCGGAAATTAGTGTTCCTGAGTTATTCCAAAACATAGCCCCATATTAGCTACTAGGAAGATAATTAACTCTATCTTAGCCAAAGCCAGCGCAGGTGTAGAAAATACTTTGAAATCTTTTAATATGAAGCTCTCTTCATCAGAATGTGTTTCTAAGAATGTTTCAGCCATCAATAACTGCATGCATTGAGTCAATCTATTATCCATCTTGGGGCTGTGTTTAGAAGCCTGATATTAGAACCTTCATTGTAGTTTACTCTTCCCAGAATCACAGAATGTCTGAGGTTGGAATGGACCTCTGAAGGTCATCTTGCCCAACAACTCTGCTCAAGCAGGGCTACTTGGAACACGTTGTCCAGGACCATATCCAGATGACTTTTGAATATCTCCACGGATGGATACTCCACAACTTCTCTGGGCAACCTGTGCGAGTGCTCAGCAGTGAAAAATGTGTTTCCTTTCATTCAAATGAACCCTCCTGTGTTTCACTGTGTGCCCATTGCCTCTTGTCCTGCCACCGGACACCCCTAAGAGCCTGACTGTCCTCTTGTCACTTCAGTTATTTATACACATTGATCATCATCTCATCTCTTCCTCATATGAGAGATTACTCAGTCCCAAAATCATGTTAGAGGCCCTTTGCTGGACTGTTTTCAGTAACTTCATACTGCTTTTGTACTGGGGACCCCAGGGCTTGGGCCCAGTACTTGAGGTGAGGCCTTACCAATGGTTATTCTTGTAGCCTTATTTTTCTGTCTTGCTGCATTTTGCTGTCTATTCTGAGAAACTACTAGTGAAACTGGACAGGTGTGTGTTACTGACAGGCTTAGGGTCGGTAGCTCTCCTTCACTACTGATGATTAGGTATGCACGTACTTTTACAGTGGTAATAAATAGTACCAAATTGTGAAAATACTATATTTTATCAGTGAATCACAGTGTACCTTACAGGAGTAAAAATTTCTTCCGTGTCTCTCTTTTAAATGGAAAACTAAGGGAGATGAGTCAATCAGAAATGTGTGAAAGTGGTGATTTGCTGTTCTATTCTATTCTGTACTGTTTCGTTTGAGAGAGAAATCCTACATAGATTATTTATTTTTTGTTTATTACAAAGTGTGGCCCGTTTTCATTGCTATAGGGATCCATTTTTTCTATAACTGCTTGGGTTGCTCCTCTCTAGCTACTATGTATCTTATATCTGATTCTTCGTGTCACCACTCCTATCAGCTTTGACCTATTGATGTAGGTTTTATTTACTTATGTTCTTCCTGCAGAAATCAATTTAGATGAAAATAATTAGACCTGGACATTTTAAAACTCAGGTTTTCAGCAAATCTGTTGAACATTTTCAGTTCAGTAGCTAGTTTTACTTACCTTAACTTCTCATTCAGAAAAATGAGGTATATTTAGTGTTATGAATGTGATGATGGAAAACTGTCAGCTCTCCATGAAAGACCTGCTTGGAAATAATCTCATTAAAAGAGCAGCTGTCAGGGTAGAACTGTCAATTATTTCTTCAGATTTACTTGGCAAATTTGTGTGTTTCCTATATGACATTTATCTCCTTTTTATCTTCTTGTGTGTATGGACAAGACTGTGCGAAGATGTACCGGAAGAACTCTCAAAAACTCTCACTGACTTTGAAGAACTTTTTACTCCAAATTTATGCTTTCTTTTACCGTGTATCTTACAAGTCTACTTATTCTGCTGTACAAATTTACTTATGATAATGCTTGCTCAGCATTTCTTTAAATTTCTGTAACATAAAATGCTTTCATCTTCACTTGAATTTTATCCTTTATTGATGATTCTTGCAAATGATGTTACAATGCATGCAAATTCATTGTCAAGCCTTTGGCCTAAAAGTGCTTTCCAAAATGTATTTGAAAACACACAAACCCACAAAAATTAGTCTATAGTAAAGATCAAAAATTGGGAATTCCAAGACTGTACTTGAATAGCTTGCTGTAAAGATTTCCCTTCAGCAAGTTGAGAAATCTCTTAATAATATAATTTCCTTAAAACTTGATATTATCAAGAATTTCATTCCTTCCTGTCATGCTGATTTAAAGAAAGAAAAAGAATTATATATCCACTTTAAAACACATTCGTAGCTATGATCTATATCATCAATCACAGAATACTGAATCATTGAGGTTGGAAAGGACCTGTGGAGATCAAGTCCAGCCCTTCTGCCCAGAGTAGTTTCAGCCAGAGCAGAATGCTCAGGACATTGTCCAGTAAGGGTCTGAATATCTCCAAGGATGGAGACTCCACAACCTCTCTGGGCAACTTGTCTCAGTGTTTACCATGCTCACTGTGAAAAAATGGGGCTGTTCCTCATGCTAAATATAATTTCCTGTGTTTCAATTTCTGTCAGTTTCCTCTTGGCCTTTAACTGGGTACCACTTCGTAGAGTCTGACTCTTCTTTGTACTTTCCTGTCACATACTTACATACATTCCCATGAGAACTTTTTTTCCTTGGACACATATTTCCTTAATCACATCAATGCCAATGAAGTGGAAAAAGTTTGCTATTCTTGAAGGTTCGTGTTTCAAAACCAGCAGATATATTGATCCAACAGCTGAGAAGATCTCCTAAAATAGTTAATATTTATATAATAAGATTCTGAATCTTTGTCATTTAGTAAAAGCTGTAGATATGTTCAGAGCATCAACTTTATATGTCAAATAAGGTCATATAACTTCTCTTCTATTTTGTCTGTGGTGTTAGGGAACAAATACAGTGTTCATGGTATATTTCCAAAAGATAGGAAAGCAATAACATGTAGACAAAAAACTTCTCACTTTTGAACCTGATGATATTTTGTTTTACTATGAGGAATACAGCTCTAGGAAAAGTAAAGTTACTGCACTGACAAGTTATGAGGAATGTTTTTCTATTATTTTCATACAGAGAAACAGCATTGTATCTCAGCCACAAATGAGTTAACATTAAGTATGTATTTTACAATTAACATACGCGTGGATTCAAGCATACTTTTTATGCTGTTTCACCTGTTCTGCTGATCTGCTCTTACATTGTTTAATTTATTTTTACAGTATGTTCCTCCAGATCTTTGCATCTGTAATTTTGTCCTTGAACAGTCCCTATCTGTCAGAGCCCTTCAAGAAATGCTGGCCAGCACAGCAGAAAATGCTAGTGAAGGGGTAAGTAAAGTGACATCAAAGGATAGTGATTTTCTGAATATGGATTGTTCTTATTTCTTTCGTTGTCCCAGGATTTTTTAGGAGAGTGGCTTCATGTCATAGCAGATTCTTCAGTTTTCCTCTTTTCCTGTGACATTATTGCTCCACTTCTGTAATCGTATTCATTTCTCTTTAACATTGAGGAGCAGGGGTAATTCGTCTTTTGAAACATGTACAAAACTCAGAAACATCATCTTCAGAGATAATTTACTGCCATCAGTCCAGGACTGGATACTGAAAAAGGAATTAGAGAACTGTTGGACTGAGTCTAGGTTTTATGAAGCTGAGGAGAGTCTATGAGATGAGTTTTGTCTGAAACATAATTCATTGCCATAAAAGCATTATTGTATTATAGTGCTATTTATTAATGGGGAAAGCAAAATAATTTTCTCATTGTGTAAATATTTTGTCTCATTTCACTGAGCTAAGAAAATATTTGAGATATTTGGATTTAAGTACCTACTGCAATGCTTAAAATATTTTGTAAAGTGACTTTGCAGTAAAATGAGATGTTGTAACTATGCCTGCGTTTCATAGTCTTAAAATTTGAATTGAATTGTCACTTAAAATCTGAGATATATTCAGACTTACTGAAAGAGGACTTCCACACTGGAGCTACCAGGCTGCCAGCCCCTCTCCCCCATGCACTTTATTATACGTTATTTAGTATTGACGAAGTTATTTAAGAATCTTATTTTTCATGGAACTTCTAGGCTATTTGTTTGGCAAAAAATGATCATGTTATGAGTAAAAATTAAAACTAATCCAAAGGCCCGATACAGATTTTCCTGTATTTTCAATGATCTTCATCAGTAATGATCATTTTTCAGTAGTCTCACCTATACAGTAATGCTTCTGCAAGTAGAAGTCACATTTGCTATTGCACCCAATAATCGCTTGTAAGTAGGTAATTTAGGTAAATTGTTTATTTCTGTACACTCAGGTAGGTCTTGTGTTTCTCTGAAAGTAAAGTAAATTGACTGATGGTCTCCTCTCAGTTGGTCACTGCTCTGTTATATATTCATATGTATAAATCTGGGGAATTTAAAATAACATTTGACATCATCTTTATTGTTTTCTTCTATTTAGTGATCAAATGAAATCTGAAAAAACAACATGGAAATACCACTTCTTAATATATGGAATAATTAATAAAGTAATTAACAAATTAATATTAAATAAGGCTTTACAATGTTTATTTGTTATAACAGATTCCATAATTTCTTTCTGGCACTATGAAAACCACAAAATGTGTTAAATAAAAATCTTATGCATTTCACTGTTGCTCAGAGTTAAAATTGGTATTAGTCAAATATCTATCTCTGAGAGCTGAGTAAACTCTTGACTTTGATGTGGGCAATGGTAGTACTTTGATGTTTACTATACCACTCTGACTTTTGCTGCCTAATCACATCAGCTTGCTATTATCTTCTATAATGCTGTGCTTAAATTGATTTCCCAGTGTAGTCCAAAAGCCTGGGTGGAAGACTTATCTTAATTTGTTGCTTTGACACTAACTCTCCAAGCTGAATGGAATTTAACTTAACTTTTATGAACAAAGCATAATAAAATTCTATGGCTTTACTTTTTGTATGAGACTAAATCGCAACTGATTAGATGCAAATACTCTGCAGAACTAGATAGCGTGTCAGTTTTCATTTTTATTTTCTATAGGATGAGAAAACGTATTTTCTTTGAGCTGTAATTTTTCTTTTATCATACAGAGGTTTAAGACTCTCTCACATTAAATAAAAGGAAAAAAGTAAAAATTAATGTCTGAGGAAGAAAGCAAACATAAAAATGCGAGTAATCTTTTATGTGAAGAAATTTAATATTTCACTTTTTTTTTTTTGTCAAATAGATTTATACAGAATTTTTTTTCCAGATGAGAAATTCCATTTCATTTCTTCCTGGGATTCATGTACTGTGCATGCAGTTTCAGCATTTCCTTCTTTTTTTAGTACAACCAAAGAAAATAAAATTTAATAATGTGTAGGAGGATGGGAATTTTATGATTTAAGTAAATATGCTAGACAGGAGAATCAAAACGGTGTTTGATTTATTTGAGTCTAATTTTTGGAATGTCATATCCATCTATGCAGAAGTGATACATTCAAAATGCATATTATTTTTCTAAAGATGAAATTGACTGTAGAAAAAAATGTTGATATTTTTTCTCTTGAATGGTGAATGCTAAATTGCCATTCATTCTGGAGTCTCTTCATTGTTGTAGAATAATTCACCATTTGAAAACAGTTTTCAATTTTATGTATTTGTAAATCAGATGCATCAGAGCACTGCTTATGCATTTGTTACCCAACAATGAGTCTTGTTTTTTGCAGGAAATGTAAGTGTAAGTCTAGCTGTGACTGGCTGTCACATAATTGCTTATTGAAACTTTTAATAGACTGTATGTGCTGTGTAATAAGGAAAAAAAATTGGTTTTAAAAACATTTTTAATTTTTAAAAAGGTGAAAGTAAAGGCGGTCAAATATAAAATGTTTAAATTGTATAAATTTTTCATTTGAAATAAAATAATTTGCCGAAGTTTTATATTACCCCAAAGGAACTAGTACTAATGATGGATTGCTGCAAGCATTTAAAGTGAGCTTATTTCTCCAGGTCTCTTATTTCTTGAGGAGGCGATTCCTGTTTGCAAGATGACCTCTCAGTTATATAAAATTATAAAGATATTTAAAATGCTTCTGAATTAAAACTCTTCATAATTTCATGCAGATCAGTAAATATTAAATGAGTCAAAAGTAGGATTTGTATTTATCAGTATAACGCTGTAGAATTTAAATTTTAATAAAGGAAGAGAAGGTTGCTATTTAAGAATGATTCACGAGAAAAAGCAAAACTTTGCAGTTTTATGTTTTCACAATTTTATAATGCCATCTTCAGTACCTACCTTTCATTCTATTTAAAAAAATTCTTTTTTTTTTGTCTCTGTATGCTTCTTTCTGTTGCACTTTATGTGTGGAAGTCATATCAGTTCAATTAGGAGATATATAATTTGTCTCTCAGGGTTCCATGTCGGAACAAGTACTTTTTAATATCTTCATCAGTGGCAGAGACACTGGGACTGAATGCATCCTCATCAAGTTTGCAGACTACATCAAGCTGAGTGGTATGGTTGACACACCTGAGGGATGGGGTGCCATCCAGAAGGGCCTTGAGAAGCGGGCCCATGTGAACACCATGAGGTTCAACAAGACCAAGTGCAAGGTCCCAGACCTGGTGTCAATACAGGCTGGAGGTTGAAGGGATTGAGAGCAGCCCTGAGTAAAAAGAACTTTGGAGTACTGGTGACTGAAAATCTGGACATAATCCAGCAAGGTGCGCTTAAAGCCCAGAAAGTCAACCATATCCTGGACTGCATCAAAAGATGCGTGGCCTTCAGGTCAAGGGAGGGGATTCTACCCCTCTGCTCTGGTGCGACCCCACCTAGAGTACTGCATCCACCTCTGGAAACCTCAGCACAGGAAAGACATGGCTGTGTTGAAGTGGGTCCAGAGGAGGGCCACAAAAATTGTCAGAGGGACGGAACACCTCTGCTACGAGGACAAACTGAGAGAGTTGGGGTTGTTCAGCCTGGAGAAGAGAAGGCTCCAGGGAGACCTTATTGCAGCCTTTCAGTACTTAAAGAGGGCTTATAAGAAAGGGGACATACATAGGGCAATAAGATAAGGGGTAGTATTTTTTAACTAAAAGAGGGCAGATTCAGACTAGATATAAGCAAGAAATTTTTTACAGTGAGGATGGTGAAGCCCTGGAACAGGTTGACCAGAGAGGTGGCAGATGCCCCATCCCTGGAAACATTCAAGGTCAGGTTGGATGGGGTTCTGAGCAAGCTGACCTAATTGAAGATATCCCTGCTTATTGCAGGGATTTGGACTAGATGACCTTTAAAATTCCCTTCCAACACAAACTATTCTATGATTCCATTATATTCAGGACTTGTAGCACCAAGGTATGTAAACCATATTCATATAGAAATCTATTTATGCACACACATTCTTACTGTATGTTTTGTGCTTTTTTAACCCTCTATTCAGGCACAATTCAGCAGCCTAAAATCATGACATGCATTTCGTATTATAATCAATGGATACTAACCCTAAGTCTATAGGAGTGCTGTTTAGGATAAACTACAGAAAGTGTCTTAAAATGTCCTGAACATGAGCCAGCAGTGTGCCCAGGTGACCAAGAAGGCCAGTAGCATCCTGGCTTGTATCAGAAATGGCATGGGCAGCAGGACTAGAAAAGTGATTGTCCCTCTGTGTTTGACACTGGTGAGGCTGCACCTGGACCACTGTCTTCAGCTTTGGCCTGTTCGCTGTGAGAAAGACATTGACCTGCTGGAATGTGTTCAGAGAAGGGCAACAAAGCTGGTGAAGGGTCTGGAGCACAGGTCTTATGAGGAGCAGCTGAAGAAACTGGAGTTGTTTAGTCTGGAGAAGAAGAGGCTGAGGGGAGACTTTATCACTGTCTAGAGCAACCTAAAAGGAGTCTGTAGAGAGTTGTTGGTCTCCTTTCCCAGGTAACAAGTGATAGGACGACAGGAAGTTGCATCAATGGAGGTTTAGATTGGATATTAGTAAAAATTTCTGTATTGAAATAGTAGTATAGCATTGAAACAGGCTGCCCAGGGAAGTGGTTGAGTCACTATCCCTGGAGATCTTCAAAAAACATGTAGACATAGCACTTCAGGATGTAATTTATTTGGCATGGTGGTGTTGGGCTGATGACTGTACTTGGTGATCTTAGAGGTCTTTTCCAACCTTAATAATTTTATGATTCTATGGCCTGAGGTGTTGTATACATTGTGAACACTGTTTGCAGAGTGTGCATGGTGGAATAAAGTAAATTCTAATAAGAAATTTTCTTACATGTTGAGAGAATTGTTGCACATTCATACCTTTAATGCTCAAAAATTCAGTGATAGTAGTCCAGTAGGCCTCCATCAGGTTGTTATTTCAAAGTCATGAAACCAATTTTTTTATTAATTTATTTACTGTTTTAAAAATTCCTTTCATAGTACAGTATTAAAATAAAACCGTGATACTAAGTAGTACATCAGAATAAATAGCAAAATAGAGTAACTGTATATTGAGAAATTCTTGAATGTCTGTCAGGAATTAACTCTTTTGCATCAAACTGGAAAAACATCTGAATATTATGTGGACTAAATGATACAACCATGAAATTATTGGATACAAATTTTGGTCTTTATCATAATATATGATTATTAATATAGTTTATAATCAAAATCCCTTAAATATTTTCTTTCTTTTTTATATCTTAGAAATTAAGAGAGAAATATAGTGAAATAACAAATAAAAATTATATTTTAAAAATATGTCAGCTTGAAAACTGAAGACGTCTTATGATCACTCATTTTTTTGATTCCATATTAATTTGTCATTCTTGTAGCTGTCTTTCTTGTTTACAGTACGTGGAGGTGAGATGTACTATAGAAAGACTGTGTGTTATAGCTACTAAAAAAGATTTCAGTATTTAAGTTAATAGTTTACTCATTACGTGCTGCTATTTGGTTCACAGGTGTTAAATGCTGAGAAGTTAGATATTCTTAAATCAACAATTTCTAACTTATTTCTAACTTGGATTTTAGTGTTAGACCCTTTATTATTACTCAAGACTTAACAGGTACAAATCATAGAATCATAGAATCATCTGGTTGGAAAAGACCTCTGGGATCATCAAGTCCGACTGTACCTGTCCCCTAAGAAACTCATCTACCTGCCTTTTAAACACATCCAGGGATGGCTACTGAACCACCTCCCTGGGCAGCTGTTCCAATGCCTGACCACCCTTTCTGAGAAGAAATTTTTCCTGATGTCCTATCTGAACCTCCCCTAGTGCAACTTGGGCCATTTTCTCTCATCCTATCATCTGTCACTTGGGAGAAGAGACCAGCACCCACGTCGCTACATCCTCCTAGGCAGTTGTAGACAGTGATGAGGTCTCCCCTCAGCCTCCTCTTCTCTAGGCTAAACAACCCCAGTTCCCTCAGTCTCTCCTCGTAGAACTTGTTCTCCAGCCCCTCCACCAGCCTCATCGCCCTTCTCTGGACGTGTTCCAACACCTTAATGTCCTTCTTGTAGTGAGGGGCCCAAAACTGAACACAGCACTTGAGGTGTGGCCTCATCAGTGCTGAGTACAGGGGTACAATCACTTCCCTTGTCCTGCTGGCCACACTGTTTCTGATACAGGCCAAGATGCCATTGGCCCTCTTGGCCACCTGGGCACACTACTCACTCATATTCAGCTGGTTGTCAATCAACACCCCAGGTCCTTCTCCTCCAGGCAACTCTCCAGCCATTCTTCCCCAAGCCTGTAACGCTGCATGGGGTTGTTGTGTCCCAAGTGCAGGACTCAGCACTTGGTCATGTTGAACCTCATCCCTTTGGTCTCAGCCCATTGATCCAACCTGTCCAGATCCCTCTGCAGAGCCTGCCTTCCTTCAAGCACATCGACACTTCCACCCAGCTTAATGTCAAATGTTATGATCTAGACTGAGAGAAAAAAAATGAAATACAGCATTGCTTACCATAGTATCATTAGTATTAAAATTAATCATGATATACTTAACTCTGCAAAATTTGGAGGTCGTTTTCCTGAAAAAGTGCTTCATACAGTCTGAGATCGAGGATCTAAAAAAAAAATAAAAAATCTTAGTTTCAATGGAATACACCAAAAAAAAATCAAGTATTTAATTTCTTGGTCATATTATTTGTTTAAGTTTGAATAGGCTTCTTATTTATAATAGGTAGGAAAGATTTTGGTAGATTGCAGAAAAAGGCTGAGAGAGACAAACTTAAAAGTTTGTTGTCTGTTGTTCCTTAGGTAACTTTCTTGTTAAGATTCTTCCCTTGGAATTTTATTTTTTTCTGGTCACCAAAAGGCCTTCCAAAGATGTAGATAAAATTCGATAGATGAAGTGTATGGAGAATGCAGTTTTACCTCTCCCTAATATTGTCATAAATTTCCATATTTGAAATAATAAGTGTGCTCAGATGAAATTATGGATGCAGGTGCTTTAATGAATCTTTACTGAATCCTAGCAAGTAGATATCCTTAGTATGGGTTTAAAATGTTAAAGGGAATAGGTACGTTTTTCCTCTTCCAGATTTCAGTTTATGTATGAGTATATATGCTTATTTTATTATTATTTTTTTAATGCATCTGAGAAGTTTATACGAAAGGTAAGTAGTTTCTTATTTAATTTAAAATTTTTAAATGATGTTATTTTACTTAATTATAATAAAAAGCAGGTCACAGTAAGAGTCTTTGGCCAAGAACAACATTTTTCCCTTGGCAGATATTTGGCTGTTGCTGTAGCTACTTCATGTCATATGATTTTTGCCTAGCATGTTCCCATTTCATAATCTTCTTGAGTATTTGTACTTATTACTTGAACTGTGGTAGCTTTTCGTGTTGTTACATAATTCTGATTGTTGTCCACACAGTGCAGGGGAGTTCTGACCTTCTCTGTCATGTTCTGTAGGCAGCTCAAGGGGCTGGTCACAGAACCCTGCTGTATGGCCATGCTATACTGCTTCGACATTCATTTAGTGAAATGGTAAGTGAAAGAGCACTTGCACAGAATAAGTAACATGAAACTTGAATAAAGATGTTTTATCAAAATAAAAAAATATACATTCAGAAGGATGTTCTTTTTAAGTTCTCTTCTGCCCTAGATAAAAAAACTGAATTACTTAACGGTATCTCAACACAATGGAAGTAGCCCTTATATTTTGAATTCAGATCCTTCAATCCATTTCACATAGAAAAAAAAAGGAGCTGAAAAACTCCTTTAGTCATGAATTATTTACTCTGTCCTTTAGCGAGGGATTATTTCTATGTCTTTAAGGAATCCGTTTTCATGATAATTCCATTAGCAAGTTGGTGCTATCATAAATGAACTTGTGATATGTTATTTTTTCCATCTTATTTTATAAGGTAAGGTGTTCCTTTTAAATTCCCATAGCTCACAGAGACTATGCTCACAAATATGCTATCTTCAGGCTGCCTTATAAGAGTTTTGTTTCACTGAATTATACAACCAGAAAATTTTAACTGTTCAGGATCTTAGACTTACTAGAGATCATGTAATTATACCTAATAGAAGGCTGAAGAAATGAGAAGTTAATAAAACATCTTCTGTCCTTTTCTCTGTACTGGAAGAGTCCACATTAATCTTTAAACTCTGTTATTTATGTTTATGAAACATACAAATTATAGTTGCTTTGATATGCCACTGTTGCAAGTATGATTACTGTTTATTGATATGTTTGCTATGTTTTCATGGAGCAAACTTGTTACAGTAATGCTGTAATAAGGTGTTTGCCTGTTCCTATCTGATGACCTCTATGAAACTTTGGAAGGTAGGAGCTAAATTGCACAGAGAATTACATGCTGAAGTGGAAAAGGTATTTGATGTGTTAGAGTGAGGAAGAGCTAGTATACAAATAACATCACATACAAATAATTAAAAAAAAATGAAGCACAGTCTGATAATAAGATGGAGTAATGAGAATATATTTGCCATGTGTGTTAATGGGTACTGTTGTGTTTTGTTTTAAATAAATTCCCTGTTTTTCAGTATTTGACATGTTTAACATCATCAAGATCCCAGACGGATAAACTTGCATTTGATGTGGGACTACGAGAAAATGCAGCAGGTACAGCAAGTTATCTTTGAAGGAAAACATGTCACACATTTCTGCTTTCAGAAGAGACATGGTGATTAATGGCACTGTAACCTTATGAATGTCACATTTATGTGTTCGTTAGAAATAAGATGACTGAAAGTAAGTGACTGTCAATACTGATGACAAAGTCGGTAAATTAACTGGCTTTGTGTAAGACTGTGAGCGTGCCTTGCAGTTAAACTGACTTGCAATAATACTGGTGATAATGATCAAAGTAAAAAAATTGTTTAATAAAATAAATCTGATGTATTTCATTTTTGTTTGTATGGTTTGGCACTTTCAGTGGAGTATAGGAAAGCCATATATCGGTGCATTCACAATATATGTTGTCACCGTGCAACAAAAGAATTATGCAATTTGTAATGCAGGGAAACAGAAAAAAAGTAACAAGCACATTACTAAAAGAACTGAAGAAAAATAAAAGCATAAAATGGATCAAAATAATAAGGAGAGTGGAAACAATACAACACAAACAAGAAATGACAAGAAATCTTTAATATCTGATTGATAGATCTCCAGGATTACTGCCCATAACAGTGCTGCTGACAGAAACAGAGTGGGAAAAAAGATGTTTTCATGAAATCGCTTACAAAGTTGAGTTAACATAGCTCCACAGCGAGCTATGTTAAATGAATTTAAAAGCAACTCAGCCGCAAAGAGCCACAAATAGGGTTATGTGCTGTTGTATACATAGTGTTAATGGTTACTGAAAGTAATCAGTACTTATCAGAAAGCAACAGGTGATCCTGTAGTATCGAGGACCAGATGTGTAGCTTGAAGGGAAAAATCTAAGTACCTGTATGCACACCTCATTAATTAGAAACTTCAAATAAAGAAATGCCAGTTGTACTAATGTCAACCTGTGCTTTCTATTGTTTTTTATATTATTTTGAAAACAAATTTGAATCAAAGTAGACTAATCTGCCAATGTATATGTTAAAATGTTTGTGGACCATGATCTTTGAAACTTCCTTTCCACATGACTCTGATTAGCTACATGATATGTTTTGAAGTAGTGAAGTTTGTCTTTCAGTTGTTTGTAGCCATACAGATGATGATCTCTGACATATTTTAGCAGACTCTTACTTGATTATATCTTTGGTTGCTGCCTTAGATGGAGACCATTTTCTTTAGGCATGTTGATTAAAGGAACGTACATGTTCTGTCTCTCTGCAAATAGTTTCAGTGAAATCTGTGAAAGAGGAATGAGTTGGTTTTATAATGTGAGTGACTTACAAGACACAATTCTTTATTATGTTATTTCAATGTTGTATAAAGATATCCTTAAATTCCTTGGGGGTTGTCTGTTCTGTATACCCTTGATAAGTGTGTCTCTCCTCTAGGTGAGGCATGCTGGTGGACAATACATCCTGCTTCTAAACAAAGGTCAGAAGGAGAAAAAGTTCGAATAGGTGATGATCTTATCCTGGTCAGCGTGTCCTCTGAAAGATACCTGGTAGGTTTGGTTGCTTGTTTAGCAGCTGGAGACATAGTGGGAAAATACAAAGTGATGTGAAGAGTTGCGGAAAATAGAATGATTTTTTTTTTTCAATCTAGGAAGTGATGATGGTAATGCACTTTTTTCTCAGTGAAAGTTATCCCCGCACTAGAACAAGACTGATTCCATGCCATTATGTCAGGGAATATTTCAGCATTATTTTTCTTGGGAAGTTTTTATTCCTGTAACTGTGAAAGATTTCTAAGTTGCAGCTGGAGTCTGCACATTAGATTTAGAAAAGAGTTCCTTTTGAAGGCAGATGACTACTAATTTTTAAAGATTTTTTGTGTATTTACTTTATTATGTATTTATATTTTGTTGATAAATTAATGTACTAAATGTTTTTACACACATAAATTTCACTATTTCCTGTTACTGTTGTGTTATCTCAGCATCTCTCCATGTCAAATGGAAGTATTCAAGTGGATGCCTCCTTTATGCAGACACTATGGAATGTACATCCTACATGCTCAGGAAGCAATATTACAGAAGGTTTGTTGGTTTATTTATTTATATATGTATGATGAGTTGGTATTGTTTATCAAGAAGAAGCAAAGTGAAAAATAGGAGAGCAAAAAAGGGAAAACAAGGAAATACAGATACATCAGCTGGTTTAATTAAAGAAAAGCTAAATAAGTGGTGCAACTTCAGAGTAGCAAAACATAAAAAGCTGCATGAGAAGTGAAGACCAAGAGAACAACAGATGAGTTGATTCTCTTCAGTTTAATTTTGGGGAGTAAGAGGTGCAGAATAACTAAGCCTAGCAAACTTAGATTTTGTATAGGATTTTCAATCACCCTGTAACAGAAATAACAGAAGAGAGATAAAGGTACATGCAAAATGGAAAGCAGGTTTCTTATAGTTTCTATTTTAATCTCTTGGTAGCGTTTTTTGAGTTATTTGCTCAATATCCTTTCTGGATCTCACAGCCAGACTTCCTTCTCTCTCTGTAATAGTAAATGAAAATGAGCTTTTTAAACATGTCTTAATCAGCTTTAAATCCCACACCACAGGATCAGGATTTCTTTCCAGAAACTTGGCTGCAATTTACAACCATGTTTAAGAAGCATCGCTTTATTCTGTTTGAGAAATATATTGTTTTGTAGTGAAAGGCTCATCTACTGAGTATTGCTCCTTATTTTAATGCCATACTCTGTCATTAACACCGTCGTAACAAACATTATACTTTATTTCTGCTCTTCTCTGTTCAAAGTATGAGCCCTCCGTATTCATGAATGGTAAATGTCCTTAAGTCAGGGTCATTTTGCGTCGCTTGACCTGAAAACTAATAATTTATGATATAATAATATACTGGACCCTAGGAAGAAATGGAGTTGTAAAGGACCTTTCAGAGACATTGCATTTCTCTGGGATCAGCTGTACTAAGTCCTGATAGAAGCAGGCTATTCTGGTGCTAAAGACTAACAGTCACTGGGTTTATCTAGACTATGGTTGTACCCTTCTAACTCTAAGTGGTTTAAATCAGTATCCCACAGTGTTCCTGTGCACTGACCCATAAGAAACTTCTATCGGAGTGTTTGCAGGTTTTAATTGTAAAAGCATATGTGACATAGTTTTTCCTTTTAATACTTTCTGATTGCTTTCTGTTACAAGAAGTTTATTATTCTGGAGCTGTATATTTATAAATGGCTGTCTGGTCCCCTGCCATCATGGGTCATAAATAGAACAGAGTCTAACTGTGGAAATGTCTCTTTGATTTCAGGTTTTGCAGATGAAACAAAACTAAGCAAACAGAAAAAACATCCTATAGTAAAATTAAAAACTTGTAACAGGTGAACACAATGAGTTACACAGAGAGATCATAGAAGATCAATGTCATATTTTAAATTTCTGTAACAGGAGGGATTTGGCAACTGCGTTTCATAAGTGCTTACATAATCACAGAATGGTTGAGGTTGGAAGTGACCTGGTCCGATCACCTGTTCAAGCAGGGCTGCCTATGTTGTGAATGGGAGATTTTGATCACTTAATGAACTACTGTAAAAGATAGCAGCAAAAGTGGGTTTAATATGGTGTTGTAAATGTGCCAATTTAACAAAGATTAAATGGAATTTACTACAATTGAATCATTTGAGAATGACTATGTTCATACGAGTCTGACTGTGGGTCTTATATAGAATCACACACATAAATAGAATCACACACACAATCACAAAGATACATAGATATACAGAGGATAGCCTATAATCAACATTTCCCTCTTCTCAATTTTAGTGAATTACTCACTTTTAATGCACTGGCATTCATCAAAGGGCAATCCTTGAGTCTTAAGAAGTCTGACTTTGCCATTCTCCTTCGTCAGCTTTATTGGCACACAGTCTTTAAACCTCAAGGAGAGATTTAAAGGTCTCCTGAGAGAATTCCTAACTAAGGGAGGATGTGCTGGTCGCAGCCCACTCAGTCTCTCTTAGGATTGCTATTTATAGGATCAGGAGAGGATTAATGTTGGTCAGTATTATTTCCATTCTGCCCATGATGGTTACTATTTTACTTTCTACCAACTGTACAATCCCAGTACTTTCCAGATTGTACAGTTCAGGTACCATTCAGATGTGGCTACGATTCATGCAGCAAGAGTTCCAGGTGTGGTAAGGGAGTACCTAACTATCCCAGCTCTCATCCTATCTCAATGCACTTGTAAGCAAGACAAAAACACAATGGGAGTTTTCTCCCAAAGCTGGCTTATCCTGTGTAAGCTGGGGGGGACTGCACCACCGCAACTTAGAGCAGGTTGCCTAGGACCATGTCTAGACACCTTTAGAATATCTCCAAGAAGGGAGAGTCTGCAACCTCTGTGTCCAGTGCTCAGGTACCCTCACAGTGAAAAATGTTTCCTCATGTTCAGACAGATCTGCCTGTGTTTCAGTATGTGCCCATTGCCTCTTGTCCTGTCATTGGCACTACTGAGAAGAGCGTGATTGTCCTCTTTACATTGATGAAATTCTCCCAGAGCCATCTCTTCTCTAAGTCAAACAGTCCCAGTTCTCTCAGCCATTTCTTATGTGTGAGGTGCACCAGTCTCTTAATGATCTTAGTGGCTCTTTACTGTATTTGAAATTATTGTACTGTGTAGCTCAGAATTGGACGCAGAATCCAAACCTGCATAATAATTATTTTTAAAAATAAAAGATAGGGTGGGCTAAGCAGAGAAGTAGGTTTTCTGTGTGTCAGGCTTTTTTCAGCTACTTAGGCTTAGGTTTAGTTGTATATACACTTCTCAGAATGGTTTACATGAGGGATGATCATGTGTCAAAAGACATAGCAGCCCAGGTCAAGCTGAATGGATGCACTGAAAAGGGGGATTACCTGAGTCTAAAATTGGACTGGAATTCTCATGACAGACTTTTTTTTGATCTTTGAGGTACTTTTGATGACACATAAGTATCAGGAAAGCATTTTTTTTTCACTCTTTCTTTGCTTTAACCATTGTCTTAATTGGTAACAGGATAATTGCCAGTTACCATTTTCCTAATTAACAAATTTATAATTAATCGACCACACGGTATGAAAGTTTCCTTGTGTCCTTCCTCCTTTATGTATGCATTAATTTTACTTATAAGTTTGGAAGAGTTTGGACTGAGGGTCTGATGAATCATTCTCCTCCTGCACAGTTTTTTTTTCTTTTTCTGTGAGGCACAATGCCTGGTTTTGACCCGTAGTCTTTGTGTTAAATGGGTTGGAAAGTGAGCTTCCATTAAGCTTAATCTTCAGAACTGCTAAGTGGTTTTATGTCCTCTCTCTCCTGCTGGTGCTGTGCAGTTTGGATTTTGACACATTGTAAGTGTCAGAACGAACTGATGAACTCACCAAATTATTTTGTATTGAGAACATTTAAGTTGTATGAAGGAGGAGGTAGCTGCAGTGTTATATATTTGATTTGGCTTTTACCTAAAGCGTTCAGTTTTCAAAACAGTAATTATTGCAGAAGTTTTTATTTTCCTTTTGTGTCCCAGAATCCTAATTTGATTTTTAAATATTGAGATTGCTTTCTTTTTGCCTTCATTTTCAGAAGAAATATTTGTAACTGAAAAATATACTAAAAAGTAATAAGTTGGCGTGTTAAATTTCTTCTTGCTAAATTTCAGTTATGAGTGAAAATTTGGAAAACAGATTTAACCTGATCTTTGGAATTGTTTAAATTCTTTTGAGAGTGTTATTTTCATATTGTCAGTGTTTTAGCTAATGAATAAATACACTTCTTCTAAAGGTTATCTTCTTGGTGGGCATGTAGTACGTTTTTTCCATGGCCATGATGAGTGTTTGACAATGCCATCTACAGATCAGAATGATTCACAGCACAAGTAAGTGGTGGTGCATTTTTATACTGTATCTTCTCCCCAAAAAATAAATAGATTGTTGATTGTCAGTTGGATTTCTTTACAGCAATCTGTAATTAGGCAGTGATGTTGTTCCTAGAAATTAAGACCTACTAAGCAGCAAATCTGTCATGGGTTCTTTTATTATTGACCTTTCCTATTATCCATTTCATTTGCTGTATCTATTATATATGAGAAAGATTATAAAAATTCTGGTGCTTGGATGACAAGACATGAATGATTACTAAAAGGTGAAAAACTTACTTTCTTCTATTCCTGGGAACAGAATTATTCCACCATAGTTCATATTTGTTTGTATTTGATTATTGAGTAGAATGTTAGAATGTCACTTACCCCTGTCCAGTAATTCAAGAAAACTAGATTATAATAAAGGCTGAATCCCTTCACTTCCTTCGTTTTTTATAAAACTGATATATAATTTTATCTGTATCCTCTTTTGTAAGGATAATAAGACAAAATGTTTGTTTTATCACCATCATTTTTATCATTTAATAAGAGTGTTAGAAGTAATACTAAAAATGAAGTCTCTGTTGTCATATTTATGCAGGTAATAATGTATGCAAATGTGTATATTATTTTAATACTGCGCTTATATGTATTTAAAAGCATTACTAATTTAGATTAGTGTCTTGAGAACTGTGTGAATTGTGTATTTTTATGAATAATGAAATAACAGCAAAAGTTTCTCAGCAAAGTATTTTATCAGCTCTTGAGAGAGAATAGCTAAATAGAGCTTAACTTACAGGAAACATTTGAATTTTGTGTCATGCTTGGACTGATGAGTAGGAATCTTCTATCCATTAAACTCCATCTGTTTAGATGGTAAGAAGTGAGCCCTATACAGTTTAGAGAGGAGTAAGTTATAGATACTATGTAGCATAAAAAACACAAGAGGATGATCTTCTGACTCTTTTATGTAGGAAAGTACTTTATGAAACTGGAGGAGCTGGTGTTCGAGCAAGGTCTTTGTGGGGAGTAGAACCCCTTCGAATAAGGTACTGATATTTTTTGCACTATTTTGTTAGCAACTCGTGTTATGTTAACAGCAATTTGTTACAGATCCTTAAGGCAGAACATGAGTAATATATATGTTAGTATGTTCATTATCAATTATAAAACGTAATCTGCCATGACACAATCATGTGGGGAAAGTCAGTATTTTAAGACTTTTTTTTGTCTGTGTCCCATATCAAAAGCAGCGTTGCTTGTAAGATACATCTTGCATCTGTCAAGAAGTAAAATGCTGTCCTAGTTTTCACTTGGAATTTTAGAAGCATGGGGGGAAATCAGAACAGTAATGTCCCTCATGGGTGTCTCTTCTATTTTTTTTTAACTCTACCTCCCTCCTAAGTGATTAGTTATCTATTAACTTCTTGCAAGTGAAATTTCAAGATTTAGCATGAGTGTATATATGTTTTAACTTTGATGGCCTTCTGAACTGTATGTTTGGTTTACTCTTGGTGTGTTTGTAATTGTAAATGAAATACCCTCATAACTAACAGAGATGTAGGGTAGTTCTTTTGAATGCTGAGTCCTCACTTGGGTTTAGATTGTTTGTTTAGACTATCAGCTGAAATACAGGAGTTAATTTACATTAGAGTATTTTTCAGAAACATGTAGGATTTTTTTACACCCTAATAAAATAGAGAGAGGGTATAGAAACAAGAAAATTAAAGCTGTACTCACTTCCAACGTTCTCCTTGCAAAAGTATTAACAGTTTTGCATCTATTTTAATGCAAATATTGAAATTAAAAGGAAAAAGGAATAGGTGTAGCACTTTATATTTTATGAACATCCTTTAAAGGCCAAAATAGAGATATTAGTTTTACTTATTTCATAAATTATTTTTTGATGTCTCATATGTTTAGCTGGAGTGGAAGCAACATCAGATGGGGACAGCCTTTCCGTCTTCGACATATTACAACGGGAAAGTACTTGGCTCTGAATGAAGATGAAGGACTTGCAATGTTAGACAGAGAAAAGTCGGATACAACATCTACTGCCTTTTGTTTTAGAGCATCAAAGGTAAATAATATCAATGAAGATTTGTCTTAAATATGGAGCACTCAAATACTAGATCTGAGTTGGTTCAATGACTTTATAAATTATTTGTAACTTCTAAATTGAAGCAATTGACAGGGATTATGTATTTAAATACAAAGCTAAACAACCTGAGTTGAGGGTAACAAAGGTTTCCTTAAGGAAAAATAGGGACGATGAACAAATTTTAGAGTAAACTAAACTGTTAACGGGTTAAAAAAACAACATTGAAAACTAATACCATGCAAGATACAATGTTTTAATATGAATACTTCAATCCTTATGGAATCTTCTTAGTTGTACAGAAGCTTATTAGAATGTTATTCATTGCAGCTCTATCTGCCATAATTCAATTCATCTGAATTCAGTTCAGTGGGGCAAAATTCTGCCCTGGCTATATGTGCAGCATATTGACAAGTGAATTGCAGGAAAACGGAGTCAGTGATTTCTAAACCATATGTTTTCAAACTCACAGTATCACAGTTCACAGTATCACAAGGTTGGAAAGGACCTCTGAGATCATCAAGTCCAACCTATAACCCAACACAACACCAACCCATCATCTAAACCATGGCACTCAGTGCCTCATCCAGTCTCCCCTTAAACACCTCCAGGGTCGGTGACTCCACCACCTCCCTGGGCAGCGCATTCCAATGGCCAATCACCCTTTAGTGAAGAACTTTTTCCTAAGATCACGCCTAAACCTCTCCTGACGAAGCTTGAGTCCATGCCCTCTAGTTCTGTCACTGGTCACCTGAGAGAAGAGAACAACCCCTGCCTGACTACAACCTCCTTTTAGGTAGTTGTAGAGAGCAATGAGGTCTCCCCTGAGCCTCCCCTTCTTCAGACAAAACAGCCCCAGCTCCCTCTGTCGCTCCTCGTAGGGCTTTTGCTCCAGCCCCTTCACCATCTTTGTTGCCATCCTCTGGACACAGTCCAGCATCCTGACATCTTTCCCGAACTGAGGGGCCCAGAACTGCACCCAGTATTCAAGGTGAGGCCTGACCAGTGCCGAGTACTGTGCTCTTTAGTGAGCTGCTAATTGCATGTTACTAGCTTTTTTGTCGTTTCCAGCTGAGAAAAACAATACAAGTGAGAGAGAATGAAGAATGATTGTGGAGGTAGGCAAAATTAATAACTTTTTTCCAGAAAGTGACATCTAGCATTACAGGTCTTGACAGATGCTAGACTTTTGTTGGTATAATAAAGCAAATACTTCTTTTTAGCATGTTTGAAATAACAATGTTTATTTTATTAGTGTGACTGCATATGGTATGCTGAGAATTTTTGTTTTAACCAATCAAAATAATGGAAAAACTGCCAGGAAATTTCCTTAAATAACTTGATGCTCACCAAATAGTTTAGGGTTCTTTGTTCAGTGTAAATTGTATGTATAATGTTGCATGGGAGCTTTTATTACAGCTGTAGTTTTTCCCTGGTTTTGTCAAATCACGGCAAGGATGGTGAGTATGCCAGGAATGTCACAGTTACTGGTGTAACATTGAGTTCCAACTCCTGTACTGTATTCACTGCCTAATTGGACACCAGCTGTACTGTAATATTTTAGTATTTTAAACTATGTATATAAATGTAGAAATTTTAAGTATATAAATTTTGTGTATACATACTCATAAAATAAATAATTTCTGTTACGTTGAATAAGGATATCCTATCTTCTTACTATTTTTGTTGAGGAGTGCCTCAAAGGCACATTAGTAGAAATTTGTTACAGTCCCCAAAATGACTAAGGTGAAATACAGTAGTAATTAATTATGCAGAAGTGAATAATGACTGTGTAATGCATTTATCCTTTCTACTGTGTTTGTACACAATATGGTTGATAATGGATGTATTTATATGAAATACAGGTTCAGTGTCTCATCATTCTAGGATTTGTGGTGTTCTACCTAGAGAAGAATATCTTTATCTCACAGTAGGTTATACATTGGATTTTGCCTGTGCCAAGAATAAGAATAGTTGTTTATTGTCTGGGCAAGTGAGAGCTGCATTGGCCCATGGGTAGAAACATTAGTGTTTCCAAAGGTGAGGGGAACAGTGATAACTCTTCCTGAAGAAAGAAAGGTGAGGTTTTGTAAGCAAATAAACCCCAAGATTGATCTAGACTATAAGAAGGAAATAACTCTTAAGGCCAAGTGCTAGTTACATACAGATGGAGAGGAAAAAGAACTGTAGAACTAACAGACTAGATACACAAGTGTGATTGCCTTAAATTCTGCACATATGTCTTTTTAAAGTTTTTTTTTCTCTAGTTCATTTTCTCCATGAAGAAATATTTCTGCTTGCCTGGACCTTAATATGGCATGTATCAAGGGAAATTTCAAGATAACTGTCTAAATCTTCTTGTCCAGCTGTGTAAAGATCCTTAAAAATATGTTACTGGAATACCTGATTGTTGACAGCACTCTTGTTCTTTAGAATAATTGTGACTGGAAAGGATCTTGGGAAGTCATCTAGTCCAGCCTTCTGCTCCAGACAGGTTCAACACTGAATTCAGACTAAATTGCTGAGATTATATGTTGCTATAGAGTATCAAATACTTCTCCCATTGAGGTATTCTTTCCAGTTTGGAAGGCAGCAAAAGGGGTTTTGTAGGAAAAAAAGAGATTATCTTTGCTACTATGCAGAGCTATGTGTAGTATACAAAATTCCCATAGCTTCCCAGGAGCCTGTAACAATGTGACTTAAAGTCTTATTTTTCCATCAGTTGTTGCATGCCACTTCATCAGTCTTACGTGTTCTTTGCTTTTCAAAACTTGTGATTGATTACTTCGTGATGTATTTGCTTTCACTCTTTCCTTTTTCCAGGTAACACCAGAAACTGAAATAGATATTTTAAATTATAAAATTCAAATTAGAGAGAATCTTTTAAAAAATGAAAGAATATGCTAAAGAACATTATGGTGCTGATTTCAGTGAAAACAGCACATGCAGTATAAGCCTATTTACTGCAAATTACTGCAAACTAAGGTTACAAGCATCAGAAATTGACAGAAACTCCTCAGAATTGTGCCTTTTCTTGTGGTTAATATGCAGCTTACTTTTGACAGAGTTTTGAAATGTCAGCCTTTATATTTAAGGCAGCAGCTCTGTAATGCCTTGTGACCACAGAGACAGTAGTTTCCCTACAGCAGATGGAATCCTGTTTTGAAATGGGGTGTTCTCATTCCAGCACATTACTTGGCTCAGTATATTCTGCTGATCAGAACCTTGATTCTGATTATAAAATTATTTGAGAATAAATACAGCGAAGAAGAAGAGCTTATTTATAAATATTTGTTTATTTAAAAATTCTTGTAGTCCAGAATGAATATTTGAGATTTCATATTTTATTTTTGTAATGGTATATACAATTGACAATTAAGAAATTATTGGTGTAGTCTGAGTAAATAACATTCTGACACATTCAAAAGTCACAGATGACTCATGCAGAAGGATTCAATATCATTTTAATATTACTGCCAGCATGCAGCTATCTTAGGAGCTCAACATGGCATTAGGATGTTGTAATAGTTTAGTGGTAATCATGAAGTTTAATTAGTTTTTGGAATAATATGAGAGATATTACAGAGTCCTTTACCTACAATTGTCTCTAAAAGTTTAAGTATTTGTTTGTAAGCTCATATTTTGCAAATATAATTTCCAAGTAAACACTGCATTTCCAATACAGTATTAAGCTATTTTTTCTACTTATGAGAGTAGAAAGGTAAAATTAAAATAATAATCTTTTTTTTTTTGCCTACTGGAGTATAGGAATGTATCTAGTGAAGTGTACAGAGTACAATAATCCCACTAGCATGATAGGTAAGCTCTGTGTATCTGCTCCTCTATTTGTAGAACTTTTTTATCTTTTTCTTTTGTTAAACTGGGGTAGTCTGTGGCAGTTCTTTTAATACAATAACAGTGTGCAAGACCAAAATATATAGATTTAATGAGCTCATGCAGGTTAGATTTAATAAGAGTTCAGCAGTCAGGTCATCTTGCCGTTCTTGTGGGTACGTAAACAAGTTCGTAAGGTATCAAGAGTTATTTCCCTACTGTGTTTTTACAAGACTATTGAAAAATCATTGTAAAGAGAGTTAGGTTTATTTGTCCTGTTCACACTGCTGTTCCTTAGCTTCCTTCTATCATGTATAAATCTATTAATTCTCTCAATTTCTAAATCTTGCCCTTCTATTATATTAAATATCTTCTGAAAATCGTGTCTTTGACTGCTTTGCTGTCAAGTTCCTTTGTTCATTCCCTCTTTTTTATTATTTTTTGTTGTTGTTATTTTTCCTTTACCGTCTTCCAGACCCATGATGTGATTTGTTGGCTTCAACTTGATTCATTCATGAGCTGAGGGAGTGAAAGTTAAGAATAGATTGTGAAGAGAGGGTTTTCAAGGATAAAGTGTTTGGAGATTTTGCTGCTAAGATATATGCAAATATCTAGATAAGAGATATTTTTCCCCTTTCTCCCCCCGATAATCTTTATTTGACTTATACTTTTCAGCTGTTAGCAAATACACCCTCTCTTTGCGTACTGCTATCAAATGACTTGGCTGTAATCCTAGAGAGACTGGACAGAGCACAAAGAGCAAAACATCACGAAGAGGGATTTTTGCTGTATTGCTTAAAGTGAGAGCAGCCTTCAGGCTCCCAGTGTAATTCTAAATCTTTATTTTTGAAATCTGAAATATCATGTTTTTCTTTATGTTTTTTTCTTTAGTGTTGTCAAAAAAGATCCTTTAAAACAGTAACTTAATTAGGATCACTTGTTAGCATATTATGATTTCTTTCCTTGAAATTTCCATTGATGTTTCATTCTTGACACAGACATAATATTTGAGAAAATTGTTCTAATCTTCAGGGTACTATAGAAAGCCAAAAAAATGAATTGCTGACAGTTAATGGATTTGTGCTATTTATTGTATTTGTCATTTCATGGGCTCACCGTAAATGTGTATTGAAAGAGTTCATCTTTATGTGTACGTGATAATGCAGACTGCATAGGCATAATGGCACAAAATTCCCCATAGCCTTGATGTTGTAGTGGTATCCTCAACGAATGTCTTGTAATTTCATTCTACATCATCTTGGTATTATATTGCTGTTTCAAATAACATTGTTGTTGAAATGTGACAACTGGATTCTGTATAAATGAAAGTAGATTAGCATAGCTAAAATAGAACCTCACTTTACTCCACAGATCTTGAACATTCAATAAACTGAAATAAAGTAAGAAAACGGGTCACACATAATAATTTAAGCTGTCTATCAACGTCTAATATATTTTACTTAGCAACAGAAGAAAAACTAACTACACTTGGGATTAACTCCATCAGCATTTTAAATCACAGAAAAATGACATCTAATTACAGTATTTACTTAGGGTTTTCTTGTTTAATCACAAACACGCATATGCATCCATAATTTTATTACAGAATTCGCTGTACCTGTTCTTACTCCTGAATTGAATTTTAAAAGTAGAAATGTTCTATTTAAAAAAAAAAATCTTAATTAGTGCTGGAGACTTAAAATCCTTTAGTTGTGAGTGAAGACTAATGGGATTAAGAAAAAGGTTGGGCTTAAAAATTGTACTGGGCGTTCCAGCCAACCATTGACCAATGTATTTAAAAGAAGTTCAGAAGAATCCAATTCCTCTTACAAACAGGATAAATGGAAATAACAAAATACATGTAAAAAAAAAAGAAATGCAAAAATAAACTGAATTTAAAAGCCAAATTTTATTTATTTTAAAAATTATTATTTTCTTCTTTGGTGGTTGTTGCAATACAGATGTATTATTTCAAGGGAAGTTTTTATCTCCATGCTCTATTTATAAGAAAAAAATTCTTCAGCATAAAAATATGTTAAATACATTTCACAATATGATTCTGCTACTGTTTCTTTTTCATATTTAAGCTAAAATTTGGAGAATTTAGTAGTATAGAGTTGTATAGACTCTACTAAAGTGGGACTTTAATTACATCAGTAGTTCAGTTATTGATTAGGTTAAGTTAAATATTGTTTTATTATATATCTTTACATGGTAATTAATTTTACTTGATTTTTCTTCCTTCAGTGAAACTGATGCTTCAGATTTGAAATTATTTTTAATCAGAATATGGCTAATTAATTTGATAGAAACAGAAATTACGTGAAATGAAATTTATTTGTATCAATGTAACATAAGGAGCTTAAATGTTGTTCAGTGTTAGAATGTGTTCCAGTATAGCATTCAATAGTTTATCCTGTTCCAACAGAGAAATTAAATGCCAGATTTTGTTTTATTTTCTTAGGAACTAAAAGAAAAGCAGGATTCTAGTCTTAAGCGTGACATGGATGGAATGGGAGTCCCAGAAATAAAGTATGGTGATTCAGTCTGTTTTGTCCAACATGTGGCCAGTGCCTTATGGTTGACTTACAAAGCACAAGACGCTAAATCAGCACGTTTAGGTCCCTTGAAAAGAAAGGTAATATTTGAGGGGTTTTTTTTTAGTTACTTGTATAATGAATGTTAGTTGTGTAACAGTTTGGTCTATCCTGTTTTTTCCCATTCTACCAATATGGCATTTGTGGGTTAAATTGTTTTGTGGTGTTTTATTGAAAGAAGTATGAATGTTTCATTCTAAGAATGAAAACAATGGACAATGGTGGATAGTAACATAAGTACAAAACTGAAGGAATATTTTGCCAGTAAGAAATGTATTTATCTATTTTCCTTGCCAGAAAATATTATTAATTTGGACTCAATTTTTATTTTTGACACTTCAGTAAAATATGGAAATTCTTGATTTGGAAGGTCAAATCGCTTTTTTGAAAATCTACATTTAACTGTTTAAGGCTGTAAGCTTGTAAGTCATCTTACATTCACTGATAATTTACTTTTTTTTTTTTGAGTATATTGTATGAAATGTTAGTTACATTTGTTACTTAAGAAATGGCCCTGGAAAGTCCTCCAGTTTCTTAAGGGATATTGATGAACATTTTCCTGCTGAAATGTTAGATGTAATGGTGATGTGGTGTTTCTCTCGACCTTCTGATGGTAGGGTACGACTGTATTCTTAAGTAGGGGCACGCGACTTGTTATATATTCAAATGATGCTCACGTTTCCTCCAGAATTTTGGGGTTTAGTTCTAAACTTACATAACTGCATCATTACGAAATGATTGTTTGATTCTGTATTTATAGGTTTTTACAACTTAAACCTATTGTTAGAACATGAAAGAGAAAAAAATATTTCATTACTGAACAAAAGAAGAAATTCTTTAATTACTTGTATGTATTTACATTCACAAGAGGATACCTATACACAAGCTCTGTAAGATAAAAAATTAGGTCCTCAGCACACCATTGGCACAATCTCATTTATTTATGCAGCACACGTGGTCATAAAGAGGCAGTGAGTGCCCATCCCTTTCACTTCTCAGCAATCTGGCTGATCAGATTTACTCACAAAATAATGGCCTCTTTATTTCCCATGCCAGTACTGGCTATGGGGTTCTGTTTCCTTAGAGGTTCCAATTTTACTTCTTGAAAAGGCAACATGTAGATTCTTCCTCTGTATTCAGTGAAGAATTTTGCAACAGTTTCCTGTGAAGTTTAATGTTTTTTTTTCCTAGCTTCCTGCTCTGCAGCAATGGTTCTAAAAGAACCACTATAATTGCCTGTCTTTTTTATTCAGTTTTCAAACCATTTCACTCATGTTCAAAGATGCCGAATCTTTTGTTGCCCTCTCACATAGAGTATTCCTTCCTGTCAAGTGCATTCAAACATATGAAACCCCAAACCTTCTCATTTCCTGTAAGTGATGTTCCTGTGGAGACAAGAAACAGTTTTTCACCCTCTGCAAAATATGATACTAGGATATAGTTTTGTAAGCAAGTTTAGATATATACATCCCTTTTAATTTAATATTAAATTTATTTTTCTACAGTAAAGTGAAGTCATAGCTTGTATGCATCCTCCATCATGATTTTTTCAGGAGATTTTAGTTTTCAGTCATTGTAATCCTTGTCAAGCTAACCTGCACTCTTTTAAACATGCCTCAATAGCCCTAGGAGGATAGAGGAGTACTTTCTTTTTGCAAGAGGCAAAAGATGGGTTTTTTTTTTGACACAACCTAGCTATTATCAATGACAGCTACTGCAAATCTAGAGAGGATAGAACAACTATGGAATTAGTTGTGTTATAAAATACTCGTAATGCCAAGTAAAATTTTGGTTGTTTGCCTTTGGCATAGTTTCATTTATGTAATAATCATGCTGTCTTTGTAAGACACAAATATGTAAGAAATTCTGGCATAATTTATAAGGTTTCTGTTGCATGATTTCTGCCAGGACTGATCTGATTTCTCTGCCTCTCTGTCTCTGAGATGCTCGGTAACCAAGCGGTTTTTTTGTTTGTTTGTGATGGGAAGAATGTTTCTTTACTTATTGTTCAGTTAGAAGACCCCAGAACTCTTCTTTAAGGAAACAGTGATTTTTCAGCTAAAGAAGTCACCCACAGTGTGACTCTATATAAAAAAGTACTTGAACAAAGAGGAAGGATGACCAATCTGTAAACTACTCTCCTTCAAGATGATATTATCAATGTAGTCATTAAAAAATGTTTTCCTAATCTTATCCATCACATTTCCTTGGATTCTGGTGTTCAGATAAACTCATAGGGTGATGTTTGCCTCTTTTAAAAGAACTTCCTTAGCATCTTGGAAGGAACAGAGCACATGTGTACTTTGGATCCTGCCAAATATAGAAAAACATCACTTTCCAATATTTTGGCACATCTGTATGACTGTTGGTCTATAACCTTCCCATTTGTGGCAGTAACCACTTGTATAACATTCTTTTCTTTTTCAACTGTTCAGTGTCTTCAGAATTACTGGGAAGTTGATCAACACATTTTTACTATCTCACAGCTATAAAATACACTTTTCAGTGGAGAATTCAATAGTTTATATCTTAGGCAGAGAAACCTAAGGAAAACTCACATTTAATTCTTCCAAAAGTGCTGTATGATTTCAATGACTCAAAATGGTCAAGACTTGTTTTTTGTGATACCTAAAAAATATGCCAACTTTTAATGAAATTAGTTATTTATTTAAAGGGAAAATTAAAACCCCACCAAAGGATCTCTGCTATTGCTTGAAGTTGGTATGATGTTCACATCTGGTTCTGGTAAGAATCCAACGTACTGTGTAGAGAATAGTTAACTAAGTCAGAAATTACGCGTAAATGTTGGTGCTCCTTTAGCTGTGTTATAATTTTTATGATGTTTGTCACTCTAGCTTCATCTTCTTGTCAGTAGTCTTTTCATGCATGAATACTTCAGTAAATGATGCTTAAGATGGTGAACATTCTCTTTCCCTGACAGCCAGAATATAGAAAGATGGTTTTTGTTTCAATTGGAAAATATTTGATAAGCATATGTTTAATGAGTTGTGGAAGAATAAAGGTATGTCAAAGTGTCTTCTCTGAATAAGTTTTATGAGATAATATCAAATTTGAAATTAATAAATAGGTGTTCAGATAAAGTGATTAACAAATAGTAGCTCAGTAAATAAGCAATTACTGTTTTCAGTGCAATATTGAAATAAGTTACAAAACTTAAAGCACAAAGGCTTTTAGCATAATTATTGTGATAATTAATGACTTTCAATAGGTTATATTACACCAAGAAGGCCATATGGATGATGGTCTAACCTTACAAAGATGTCAGCATGAGGAATCCCAGGCTGCTCGAATCATTCGCAATACTACACGCTTATTCAGCCACTTTATAAGGTAGTTGTTACCATCTTATATGGAATTGTATTTTGTTTGTTTGTATTTTAAAGTTTTCTGAAATGATAATTTCTCTAACAGAATCATTTCCTCCTTTCAAGTATTTGTATTTAGAAGCTATTAGCGTTATATTTTTACTAACTTAGTTTGTAATTTTGATGAGTAATGCTATTAAATAGATAAAACAGCTTATTTAAGATTATTTACATGAAATCTAATACCTTGAAGCCAGAAGCAAACTAGATCATAATGCAGGCTGAAGAAAACAGGATCTCAGTTTAGCTCCATTCGTAGGTATTGTACAATAGATAGAACTTCACAATATTCATAAAAAGGTTCTTATTTTCTATTTTTCTTGGTAGGTCAAATATTATAGGTAAGTCCATTCAGATTTGTCAAAATATTTGAAAGGATTATTGATGCCTAATGCTTTTTAGATCAAAAATACAATGGGAAACCATAGTAGCCCTAGGCCTATGTAAATAAACAATAGAAGGAGGCACAGAATAGATCACTGCGTGTCTGGGAGTGTGTGCTGTGTGATAGCACTCAAGATGATTTGCTCAGTAACCTTTCCTGGCACTGAGGTCAGACTGACAGGCCTGTAGTTCCCTGGATCCTCCCTCCGACTCTTCTTGTAAATGGGAGTTACATTTGCCAGTCTCCAGTCAAGTGGCACTTCCCCAGTCAGCCAGGACTGTTGATAGATGAGGGAAAGGGGTTTGGTGAGGACCTCTGCCAGCTTCCTTAATACCCTGGGGTGGATGCCCTTGGGTATTCAAAGCCAATAATAGCGTCTCAGCAAAGAGACAGTGACTTTATCCGGTTTTAAGGGAGAATTAAAGTTGTGATTTTAAGACTATAAGAAAATAGAATCAATAGATTTACCTTCTGAGTAGTATTTATCTTCCAGATCTTTGCTGTACCAGAGGACAATGCAGTTAGTAATAAAAACTTAATAAGAACTGTCCAAGATTGGGCTGTTCCACTAACTGCATAAGAGAACTCAAAAACAAATGTGAAAACAGTGATGGTTATATCCACAGATCAAAACATCAAAGGCCTTGGATACATGGGCACTGTGTAACATTCAATATACGAATAAGCTAAGCATAGAGTCAATACCACAAAGGACACTAAGAAGTCATGGAAACGGAACAATTTAATATGACATCAGACTTTCTCTGTCATAATCTTGATTTATTGAGAAGGTTAGATAAAGAACTGTATTTGTTAAGTCATTGCCTAATATCCTTGCCGTACATGGGCAACATAATGCCTTTATTTTCATGGAAAATCTTGGCCAACAGCAAAACTTATGTGTTGGAGAGGAATATCATTTAAAGTGGTATATCTAAATTTGTTGCTGACTGAAGAGCCTTGATGTCCTCAGGAGATGTTGAATCTTAACACACCATTGACAAAATGAGCACAAAATTATACTGTGTTTATCACCTTTCATCTCTAGTTTGGTTTTCTGGATTCAAGGCTGTATTTAAACAATATTATTTATTAAGTAGATTCTTTGATTTAAAATTTGACATGCTTTCACCACATTAATGCACTCGCTTTGGCTTAATCTTTTCCAGTCCTCTTGAAGTATGTGTGTGCTTAAAAAGGTTTGTTCTGCTGTATATCATCTGGCTTGTCAATGTATATAAAACTGTTCAGAATGCTTTCTATCAGTTATCATTTTAGCTTAATTTTGACAGGTATTAGTTACCAGTAATTCTGAGACTTTAGAGGGAAATAGTTCTAAACTGATTGTGCTGATGAGGGCTTTAGTATTTGGATAGTGAAGGGCAATAGCATGAAAAGTGGTTAATGAAATATATGGTTATATTTGACTTTTAGAATAATGCCTTTAGCTATATTAGTTTGAAAACATAGGGCATTTTGAAGCATAATATTATCATGCTATCCCTTCCCTTCCCTTCCCTTCCCTTCCCTTCCCTTCCCTTCCCTTCCCTTCCCTTCCCTTCCCTTCCCTTCCCTTCCCTTCCCTTCCCTTCCCTTCCCTTCCCTTCCCTTCCCTTCCCTTCCCTTCCCTTCCCTTCCCTTCCCTTCCCTTCCCTTCCCTTCCCTTCCCTTCCCTTCCCTTCCCTTCCCTTCTTCTTTAGAATATTTTTTTTCATCTTGCATTAATAAACTTAAAGGGTAATAGGTCTTTAAGGAGCAAGACAAAGATCTTCAGTTCAGTGATAGTTCCCTGTTTCCTTCGTTATAGCTCTTCCACATGATCTGTTTTTGTCTGAAGTTTTTTAGGATAAAATACAATTCTGTGTCATACAAAATGAAATTGATAAGAATGTATGTAGTACTGAAGAAACTATTTTTCATAGTGCTTGGCAGAGGCGTTAATTATGATGATCAAGTGGTCATCCTTGTATTACTGCCTAATAGATGAAAAAATAAAAAAAAAATTTGTTTATTGTTAAGAATTTTCTTCCACTGAACTGGCCATATGAGACTGAGTTTAAAAGATTATTTCTTCAGTTTCACAAGGGACTGCACAATTCCTTTGTATTTCCTGTGCTGAGGATATAAAACCAGAACCACCTCACCTCCTCCTAGATTATAATAGTGAAAAATTGGGTTGTCACTCAAGATTGAGGAAATACTTAAACAGGAAAGAGACATTATTTTACTGACAGCTGAAATTCCTTGATATGTCTTGTATTTTAAAATCCCATCATTCTTTATTTCCTGTATAGGGTTGATACAGAACACCTAATCAATGGTTAGGATTACCTGTTATTTTTTGTTCTTTGTCTAGACGACTGAGGTTTTGCAGCATCAATAACTGCTACTGTTTTAGACTGAACTTTGCATCTATATCAACAATAGGATTTTAAGAATCTAAACAAAATCGATTACTGTAAGAAAGGACTTTGGTACATCCTTCATCTCTGTTTCATCTTTTTGCTGACTTATCTTGTTTCTTCTGCTCATTTTTTCATTTCTTTAAATCATTCTCTCTCTTTATGTCAGTGCAGAAAGGGAAACGTGATGCCACTTCAGGAAGCTCTGAGTGCTGGACACCCAAACAATAGATGTTTGAATTATTTGCAATTTAGATCATGCTCATATAAATACATCATATGTATAACAAGACTAGATTTAGATATCAAAAGAAAATAGGCTGCTACTTAATACTGTAAATAACAGTGTGAAAATGAATAATGCTTCCAGCCTTTCTCTTTGTTGTATTCCGTAGTGGAAACAACAGAACACTATCACCCTCTGCCCTGCCTGTTGAGGAGATGGCTCAGACTCTGCAAGACCTGATTACTTACTTCCAGCTTCCCGAAGAAGACCTGGAACATGAAGATAAGCAAAGCAAGCTTCGGTCACTCAAAAACAGACAAAATCTATTCAAAGAAGAGGTGAAGAGAGAGCAATTGTTATATTATTTTAATTTTAAGCATATCATGTTACAAATGTTGAGAAGAAAATAAACATTATCTAGATGCATGCATGTGATTTATAATGTAAAGTTCCATAGCTGATATATAGATAGACCGTAATGCCATATGATAACTTGCTGTTACTTATTTTTCACTTCCAAACTTGTCACAGGCCACGTGCTCTCTCTCATAAATAGATGTCATTTTTAAAAGAAAAAATTGTGACGAGGATTTTCTTTTTCTCTATATGGAGTAAAACATTCTAAGTACCCGAAATGAATACTAAAACTTGTATCATTGATGGGTGTTAATTCTGATCTTTTTCTGTCTACCAGGGTGTGATACAGGAACTTGTAAAATCTTTATCTATGCTAGTTTTAAGAAGGACATGTATTACATAATTGTAGAATTGCTCCTCTCTGAAAATGGCGTACGCTTGGTATAAATAGGAAATATATTTTACAATAGGTTTAGAGATGTTTGGATTGCTTGCAAGTTTTCAGTACCATTTTAGACTCCAACCAAACTGAAGTTAAAAATCTGTTCTACTAGTTGAACTTGTTTATTTTTACAGATTTTTATTTGTCAGTAAAAGTTCCAGCTTTTTAAATCAACACAGATTCCTTTGTCTATAAATGCATTATTTATAGCTTACTTTTTATAATACTTAGCTGAGTAAGTATAGAAGACTATAGAATCTTTCTCTAAAATAGGTGATTTTTATATAGAAAAATACATATTAAAATCTTGTAAGCACAATGATGGCACAACTTTTAAATATGTGCAAGAAATAATATTTTAAAAGGACATAAACAAATACTTTCTCATGTACAGTTGGCTTTCTTCTCTGTCATCTGTATTTAGGGAATGCTGGCACTAGTTTTGAATTGTATTGATCGCTTAAATGACTACAACAGTGCAGCTCATTTTGCAGGAATTGCAAGAGAAGAACATGGTACAGCATGGAAAGAAATTTTGAATCTCCTTTACAAATTATTAGGTAAGTTCTTCAATAATCTACTCTTGCAAAAAAACAGAATACGTGCTCTTTGTATTCTACTTGCAGCTTCATTACCAAAGAACATGTTGTGCGGTTTTCATTCTGTTGTGTAATTTACAGAATTTCTTCCATATACTTACTGATATTTATTACAGAGGACAGAGCTTATTGAGCAATAATACAGCAGAAAGATAAATCTTTTTAAAAAATTATTTTATTTAAGTGTACCTGTGGTATACAAATAGGTGTGAATTACTATTTTTAAAATTAGAAAAACTGGAAAACAGCCTTTATATATGAAGGTGAAGAGAAGCCTAAAAGTAATACTCAGAACATTTAGGTCTACTGAATCCATGTTTGTCACTTGAGGCTTAGATTTTCAAGTGTTGATATAGACTTAAATGTTAATAAATATAATGACATAAAACCGAAATTAAATTTTTTTCAGTTTCATGCTTTCTAGAGTTAACTGCTTCTGTGTTGTAGCGCCAAAATTATAGAGAAGGAGGAGATGTGTATGTATATTTCATTAAATCACTGATTTGACACCTGAGCTGCCTAATCCTTCATATAGGAGAATCTTGTCTTTGGATGGGTTTTAAATATATTCTGGTTTAATTACAAAGGAAGTTAGACCCAAACCATAGTAAAATAAGCAAGTCAAGAGTTAAGACAAAACAGGGGGATGCTTTGAAATATGAGGTCATTCATATAGCAAGGACGTGCAGATGCTTCTGATGAAATGTTATTGATTTGGAAAGTAATGAGATACCATTGCCTGCATTTTGCTAGTATTAGAATTTAAAGGAAAGTAGGATGAAAAAAAAACTCTTTAGTGCTATGTAGACTGCTTCAGACTTTATCTTGGTTTTCTTCCGCAGGTACATCTTGAACATGCTTGTTCTGTTCTAATAAATATTAAGTTAATGCTTTGTTACAAAATTGTATATAAAAGGCTTGTTTTGTCATTTTTCTATGATCAGTAATAACTCTTTGAAGAAAAAAAGTTAGCATTGCTTGAAATACTTGAATGCTGAAGACCTTTCAAAATGCAGTCAAATAATGTACACTGCTCAAGACTAAAAGCTATTCATTCTATAACATGTTTTAATCAGAAGGTAGAACTAAAGAGCGGTACCCTACCTGCAGTTGAGGTTAAACTTCTGCGTATGATCTTCTCACTCATTGATTACAAGAAACAGGAAAAGAAGTGTTTCAGTCTCTTGCTCAAGATAGTGCTTGACACTTGCATCAAACCTAGGTGGCAGATTATTTCTTTTTAAATTTAACAATTAGGTAAATGATAAGGGAAACATGTTTTTTTGCTGAAATTCTTGTTATCCAGTAGACCCTTATCAACTTAAAAAATGCTTGCCCTTTAGAAGTTATGTCAGTTGCTAACATTCAAATTAATGAAAATCTTAATTCTTTATTACTGTAGCCTATGTGTCTTTAGGATTTGTTGGTTTGTTGTTTTGTGACATTGTTATAAAAATTATGTTGTAAAACATATGGTTAATACCTGTGATTTAAAAAGGAGATATCCTGTTATGAAATTATACCTTCTGGGTTTTTTCCAGCTGCTCTCATTCATGGCAACAGAAACAATTGTACTCAGTTTTCCAGTAACCTTGATTGGCTAATAAGTAAATTGGACAGATTAGAATCTTCCTCAGGTGAGACTCACTTTTCTTTATGTAAATTAGCTATCAATAGTCCATATACCACTGTCTTGCATTATAAATGTCAGCACTTTTCTTTGAAAACAGTGTGTTAGAAAATAAATATATTGCAATTTTTTTATAAAAATGAGTCAAGTATTACATTTAAACAGACATTTTTGTGGCGGTTGTTGGGTTCCGTACATTTGGTATATGCAATACCACCTCCAATCAGTGTTGAATGTGACTTCAATGAATTAATTGATTGGGTCAGACAATATCAAGACTAATGTCCCATTGCTATTGAATAGCACCAGAGTTGTTTGTGCGCAGAAGTGCAAAAAACTCTATAAAGGGAGAGATGGAATTTTTTTTTCACTGTCAGGTGTTCAACAAAATGTCCAAATACTATACAATGCCTCATATTAAAACTTTTATCTCTCCCATTGAAAAGAAGGAGATAAACTTGCATTTTTACCAAGTGGTTTTAAAATTGTGGCTATTTTCAAAAGAAAACATAAATTAACAGCTTCATAATGCATTTATGTCTAATGCTGCTCTCATCATAGTCATATCAATACTCTAAAGAAGTGTTTTCATTCTCTTCTGGGACTGGAGACAAGATAGCCTCTTTTAAGATACTCCATTATTTACTGAGCTTTTAGGTTGTGTTCAGTTGCACAGATGATTTAATGACAGCGTTATTTCTGTGGCCTTCATACAGGTATTTTGGAAGTATTGCACTGCATCTTAATTGAAAGCCCAGAAGCTTTGAATGTAATAGCTGAGGAGCACATCAAATCTATTATATCATTATTGGATAAACATGGGCGCAATTACAAGGTATGTTTGGAAAAACTAAGGTTTTATTCATAATCCTACCATGATTTTTGGAAAAAAACAGAGAAATGTCCACATGGAAGTATGTGATTCTAGTAATTAATAGTACCTTTAAAGCAATAAATAAACTTGAAGTACGTCTGAAAAATTGCTTTGTTGAAATTAAAACAGTGCAAAATATATAATTTCTCTTAAGTTTCAAATACAACAAGTATGTAGGACGAGCAGATAGTTAAAAAATACTGATAACCAATCAGAACATTGGATTTGCTGAGAAAATGACGCATTCTGGTGGCTGTAAGTATTCGGAGAGAGTAGCTTGCTTTGTGATGCAGGGCTCTGCAGAAGCAACAAACCACCATTGTTGTATCTGCAGAAAGACAGAATTAAATCCTGCAAAGCCATTCATAACTTCAATAATAATAATAGGAGCTGAAAAGAACAAAATGAAAGGAGAAATCAGAAAAATAATCCAAATATCTGAAAACACAGGTGCTCAGAAGAAGGAAAAAACCCTGCATTATAGTAGAAGAAGTAATGGTGGAGATTAATTTAGACGCTGATGTGCAATTCATTATGCAATTCAAGGTGAACACAGTTTCTGACTGGGATCATCATGACATCACTAAACAGATAATTTAGTTTTGTATGTGATTTTTTTAATATGATTTTCTTTCCTCAGTTAAAATTTTATTTGAAAGATTGATAATCTGGAGGAAGAACCGGGAAAGTTTTATTGAGTAGAAATTACTGATTTGCTTGAGAAGGTAATATGGAGAACCCAACCTACTACAGATACAGAAAGAAGTATTTTAATCACAGTTAATGAGTATGAACTGATAAAAGTAGTCATAAGAAAAAAGTTGAAGTTGCACCATTAAGTTTAGCTTACTATTTTTAATTGCTAGCAGGGTTATTGTGCTCTGCCATTTACCTACAAAGAGAATCTTTCAGCTGCAGCATCTTAATGTAGACCTCATGGTGTGAACTTAAAGCAGAAAAGGAAAATGTTGTATATAGGAGATGAATTAGCAGGGTAATGGATTTATGCATTTCCATTTGTAATGTCTTTGACTAAAGATCAATAAGGCATGTAGTATATCTAGTTGTCTACTGGATTAGAAATTCTGTTGTAATTTAGGAAGTAAGAAATAATACTATTATGAAACAAAATTGTCTTACAAATGAATGATTTGAAGGATTTTTTAATGAAAAGCTTTGTGTGTTAGAAATATGGTCAGGAAGTGCATAGAGAATATTTAAACAACTTCCATGTAAATTCTGAGTTACTGATTCTCAATAATGTAATTGAGACACTTTACAGCTGAGTACTCGTCAAAGCTTCTGTGGTTATTTAAGTTACTACCTCTGTCCTTTTGCTGTTCTGACTGATAACAGAGATGGTAGAAAGGAAAATGCATGGGCTAGAACATAGCAAAGTTCAGAATGTATTAGCTCAAACTGCCATTGATAGTGGTTTTGTGCTAATCCACTGGGCAGAGAATAGGAGTGGCTAAACTAAATGTTCTGTTCTGCTGCTGCTTGTGTGGTATGAATTTCCAAAATGGTAATCAACAGTGTGAAGATGGTGCTTTGTCTTGGAGATTATCTGTGGACCATTTGGGCTCATTGCTCTGTGATTTCTTGTCAGAGCTCAAGTGCATCTTTAAGCTTCTCCATTTTTTTGCAAAAGTGTGCAGCTTTGACAATCAGCATTGAACAACACTATTTTACTGTGTTCTCTCTTCCAAAACCTTTTTTTCCTGTAGTAGGTGGGAGAATTATATCAAACTCTTTCACTCTTCAGACTGTGACCAAAAAAAGAAAGCTGAAATTTTAGAGTAAAATCCTTCTGAAACTGTTTTGCTTTATAGTAAATTATTTTTTTAAATTTTGAAAATAAATGGATTACTTGTAGTGAAAACATGCTGTCAGAACAGATTCACAAGAAGTCTGACAATTGCAATTGACAACTGTCCACTAATTTTGCTCAGAAAGTTTTTTTGAATGCAGTAAATTTCTGAAAGAGTTGAATTTTACTTTTCAAACTTTCAGTGAGATTTAATTTAAAAAATTTTAAAGAGTTGACATACAGCTGTTCTAGTTTTGCTTTTTTCTAGCAGAAATGAGAATAAAGAATCTCAAAGGAATGTTTTTTGAGGCATTTTGCAAACCCTGTATTCTGAATTCGTGTTCCACCAATGTTTGATATCCTGTATGAGTAGCAGACTACACTCAGTCCGTATATATGAAAAGCATTTAAAAAATAATAATGATGTTGTGTATTATATTTCTTCCTTTAGGTCTGTTCGGAATGGAAATTAAGCTAACATCTGAATAATATACAGCTGCCTTTACCAGATTTTCTTTTGATTTTTTTTTTAAGGTTCTTGATGTGCTTTGCTCTCTCTGTGTCTGTAACGGAGTTGCAGTTCGTGCCAATCAAAATTTGATCTGTGACAATCTACTGCCTAGAAGAGACTTACTCTTGCAAACACGTTTGATTAATGATGTGACAAGGTATAGTAATATATTTTATTGTTACATCAAAAAAAAATTAAATTCAATAAGTAGTTGAAGAAAATACTGTAACCTAAGAGATGTTCCATAGCTTTCAATATTAAGACACACACTTTAGTAAGTGTTTATGTATAAACTTTTGAAAACCCTGCTTTTACTAACAATGTGGTAGTTATAATGGAAACTGTGCCTATATAAAATATGCCAATTCATAGTTATCTGTTCTGAAATTGAAAGATGAAAGTTGTTTGTTGCTGATTTTTTATTTTAGGAAAAGATTTTATTATTCCTCTTTTGACTGTAAATTTTTCGAGGCATGGAACCTGTACCTTAGAAGATGATACTGCAGCAGCTTTATAAAGTCATGAAATGGGTCACTATTTTAAATATTATAAGCAAAATGTGGTCATCTACCTTCTTATTGTATTTGCAAAGTCAATTTGAGTATTATACAGCAATATAATTCAATGTCACATTTTATACATTTTATGCTTTGCACTAACTGGCTTACATTTTCTTTCGTAGCATAAGGCCAAACATATTTTTGGGTGTTGCTGAGGGCTCTGCACAATACAAGAAGTGGTACTTTGAGTTAATAATTGATCAGGTTGATCCATTCTTGACGGCAGAACCCACCCATTTACGAGTTGGATGGGCCTCTACTTCAGGTTATGCCCCCTATCCTGGAGGTGGAGAAGGATGGGGAGGCAATGGTGTTGGTGATGACCTGTACTCTTATGGTTTTGATGGCCTTCATCTGTGGTCTGGTAAGTACTTTATTCATTTACAGTTATTCTTTCGTTTAGGGTTTACCTACCTATAGCTTTAGTACCTGTATGTATATAGCATGCTATTTTATGGTGAGTTACCTTCAGAACTCCAGGATATCACAAAGTTATTTAGAATTTCAGATCAGACTTCTTGCCTGAGATTTTAGTCAATATTGAATTATACCAATTAGTCTTTTTAGCATATTGCTTCTATTTTCATGACTTTTATTTAAAAAAATGGCATTTTCCATATCTAGACCAATACTGACTGAAGCCTATCCATTCAGATTCAATAGATGTACTGATCTCAAACAAATCCATTATATATAGATCTACATTTGCAGTATTCCTTCTTTTTGTATCTACAATTGAAGTAAAATGATGTTATATCCTTGCATCTATTGATAGATTTAATAAATAGAATTTAAATTTTGATGAATAGTTTAATAAAAGATAATTTGGGCAATGTGAAATAAGAATTGCTACATTACCAACTACAAGATTTTTAGAACATAAATTTCAGTTGTCTGATATCAAACTGAAAACCTGTAGTTGCTATGCAGTTTGAAAAAATGTTTTTCATAATATTATCTAAAATGAGCTCTGAAAAACAATTTGTTTCACTAGGAATGGTTCTTAATATGTGTAGTAATCTAGGACACTCTCAATTAATACTGCAATGAAGCAGATATACTTGCAGTTTATAAAGAAGAGCGTTAATGGATGCCAGCAAATGCATATTTTGTGTTTGTTCAAGGATCAGTGATAGTAGACTTGTGGTCTTATTAGCTGTTCTTTATTCATGCAACTTGAAGATGTTGGTGAGCTGAGTTAAGGAAAAAGTGGAAGTCAATTTAATAATTTACTTTTCTATGTTTCCTGTAAAAATCTTTTAAAGTTTGTTCAAAAGATTTAAAAAAACCTTCAGTATCAGCACACTCTGTAGATCTGTGTTAATTTAATGATTTTGTTTCCTGAGCGTGTAGCCATCCATGAATGTTCAGAAGTTTGGGGGGGAAAAATAGGCATTATTTCAGTACTTACATGTACATTCTTTAATTATGAAGTAGCATGCTGTTTTTCCTTCCAGATCTCTCTTGCATACAGTAAATAATGGGGTTCTTTTTAGCTAGCTCAATTTGTGGCTTGTGGTTTATTTACTGTGCAGTATTCCAGGCATATAGACAAAATCATTGCTTTCCTCGTATTTCTTAGTGCCCTGAAATGCCGTATAAATCTCAGTACTCTTTAATTGCTCGGAAAGGAGTAGTGTGGGGCCATGTTGTAAATATGGCATACATAAATACGCTGAGTTCAATTTTATGGCCTTAATTCTAACATTTTCTAATTTGGGTGTGTTTGACTTTTCAATTATATTATCATTGTTCTAGCATCAGGTTCATATAAAATATCTCTCTGTGTGTGCGCACGCATAATTCAATATATTTTTTCAGGACTAATGAACAATTCTCAAATGACAGAAATAATGATTTTTGGGAGTGGGCTGGGAGACATCTGTAACATTCTCCATTAGGAATGGGTGAATAAATCATTAATACAGAATTAAACAGTAACTGAACCTATGAAATACAGTACTGGAAAGTCTCTTGAATCTTATCTCCTGCAATGAGGGAAAATTCAGAAAACTTAAACTGTCCTGAACAGTAAACCTGATTGTTCTTAAAAGGTTTCAAACAAAATAATTTGCAATGATGCCTAACTGCTGAATTAGTCTTGCTTTACAGCTAAAATACGTTTTCATGTTTTCAAGGGAATTGATTTGAAAGGAATTCTAAAGAGATATTCCTTGGTTTAGCCATATACTCAGAAACTCAAGTGTGTTTGAAAACCTGCAGTTATCTGTAAATACATATAGGTAGATTATTTCAGATATATTATCTCTAGTTAATTGTTATTATAATTGCTGTTTCCTGTGCATAACTGTAAGGTTCCACCTTGCCAGGTAGGAAAATGAAGTTCACTCTCTTTAGTCTATGGCTGTAATTGATAAAGAAACCCTGGCCCATTAAATTCTTATCCATTTATTGATAACTAAGTAGACCATTCTGCCTCTTGACACTGTAAACCTGGGTTATTGGTCAAAATCACAGCTCCAGTAGAATTATAAAATTATAGAATGGTTTGTGTTGGAAGAGGCCTTTAAAAATCACCTAGTCCAAGCTCCCTGCCATATACAGGAATATCTTTCACTAGACTACAACGCTCAAAGCCACGTCCAGCCTGACTGTGAACACTTGTACTGATGAAGCATCCACAGCTCTAGGAAATCTGTTTCAGTGTCTCACTGCTGGATATTCACAGATATGTGAATCTGTAATTTCATGATTAACTAAAGAAAAAAAAGATTCAACAATATTAGCTTTATAAAGAGAGCATCTTTTACTGTGCCTCGGTACTCTTGCATCAGACCACGGTGTGAATTTGTGTGATCTCAGCTGAGCATGTTCTGTCTTGCAAACATTGACAGGGGTCTGAAGTGATTTGCTCAGTTTATGTACTTTTCTGCCACATATTTTGAAGAACTATCTGTCTCTAAAAGCAGAACTTTTCATAGAACACAAGATGAACTCAACTCTTCATGTCTACGAATAAAAAGGTTATTATTTTTTTAGGAAATAATTCCATTAAACCTGTGAAAATCTACTTAAGGCTTCTGATTACTGAATACTTTTTTCCTAGGTCGAGTACCCAGAGCTGTAGCATCTGTCAATCAGCATTTATTAGCATCTGACGATGTGGTTAGCTGCTGCTTGGATTTAGGTGTACCAAGCATTTCATTCCGCATTAATGGACAGCCTGTACAAGGAATGTTTGAGAACTTCAGTATAGAAGGGTTTTTCTTCCCTGTTGTAAGCTTATCAGCAGGTGTAAAGTAAGTACAACTTAATATTAATTGCTGCTTTCTATGTTGTCTTGTCACATAAAGTATTGTCCAAATTCATATATGATTTGTTCTATTTTGTTGTTTCAGTTCTGCCCAACCAGCAGATGGGAGGGAGGCAGGCAGAAAAGTACTGATGTCTTTAGTGATGATATCACTTAAGGGTGAAATCTCAACCTGTTAGCAATTTGACCAAGTCACAGTGGCTTAATGGGTATTTGGTGACCTAGGGGAAATTAATTTTGTCTCATTCCAATTATTAGTGGAAAAAAAAGCACATTAGAAACACAGCACCACATTTGGCACTAATTCAAATTCTCACTGGCTTTCTCAGCAGGAAGTGAATAACCTAAATTATGATGAAAACTTATGCCATGTTCACAGTAGGAAACACAAAGAACTGATGAGAAGCGGTTTTGGAATCTGGTTACTGATATTGCCTACTTCTTACCTGTTTTGTGCCTAAAATACTGACATTCGAACTTGCCGTTTTCAGGCTTCTATTGTTATCTTACCTTTGTGTCATTCTGGAAACATTCTGCAAATGTCAGTCCACTTAAGTGACCAGAATACTTGTGTTAACATTACCAAGCAACAGCAAAAGACTATCTCTTGCACTGTTATTACATATTATATTTATTTTGAGAATATACTACTACAATCATTAATTCATTTTGCTTTGACCAAAAGAATTCTTACAAAACTAATGGATAGGTGATGATGTTATTTATAGTATCTGCTACTGTGAATGCTGGGCTACTCTTTGGTGTTTATCAATGCATGAAATACACTTGCATTTTTGTAAATAGTATGCAAATAAATTTTTAATTTTCTGAGTTAATTATTTATAATGTTAGTATATACTGACTATTTAAGAGTATGATTTCTTCATTGAAAAATGCACAGAGTTCGGTTCTTATTGGGTGGACGTCACGGAGAGTTTAAATTTCTGCCTCCTGCTGGCTATGCCCCCTGTTATGAAGCATTGCTTCCAAAAGAGAAGATGAAACTGGAACCAGTGAAAGAATATAAGAGAGATTCTGATGGAGTGAGGGATTTTCTGGGTACAACACAATTCCTTTCCCAAGCTTCCTTTATCCCTTGTCCAATAGACACCAGTCAGGTATGTTGAGTGCAATAATGGAATAGTAAAATACGTCTCAACAAAATATAAATTCACAATATCAAAAATAAGCTAGTTTGCCACATTTCATCATTTGTGTGTTGTGTGTGTATTCAACTAGCTGATCTTCCATATACGAGGCATGGTCAATGGAACCTATTCTTATTTGTGGAATTGTTATACTCTTTTCTTAGATTGCTCTTCCTTTTCATCTTGAAAAGATCAGGGACAAACTAGCTGAAAATATCCATGAACTGTGGGGAATGAATAAAATAGAACTGGGCTGGACATATGGCAAGGTATGTTTTGAATTATCTGTCTGGGTACAATCACCTATATTAGGTTGTCCCTTAAAAAAAAAAAAAACAAACTAAATTGGTGAACATGTAAGCTAGCAGGAGACAGTGATATTGACTAACGATTAGAAGGTGAATTTGGAATATAAATGAAGTATATCTTTGTAATTACATCACTGTAAGTAATTAACCATTTGAAAAAAAAATCTTAATTGAGAAGCGCTATAACTATACCAAGATGGAATTCTACTGAAAATCATACCAATAGTGAGTAACCCCTCAACTAAACCCTTAGTTACTCTAGTGTTGGGGATCAAAGAGATAGCAAGGAAAAAGTCCATTGGGGAAACTTGCTTCTGTTGCTAACAGAGACAGGGTTTTGGTGACTTTTGTAAACATTCAAATTCATCAAATCTCAGATTTTCTTATTTACTTAGTTACAGTTAAAACTTATCATTGTAATGATCCCTTGTGATGTGACATTACAGCTTGAGGAGAGTAAGGCCATCTGATCAACATTCTTTAAAATGTGTATGACAGGGCATTCCCTGCCCAATGGATGTCACCGAATGAAAACAACAAGATTATATTCAGAATATTACTTTAAATTCAACAATTGTTTTAAAAGAATGCTCTGCTTTATTATTCCAGTAGAATTTTGACAACATTACCAAATGATTCTTTAAGGTTTTTGAATCAGAATGTGTACAACGGATCAGATCAATTGAACATATATTGCTCAGGCATTCAGCACAAATGTTTATTGAGTTTACAGACTTGCTTTTTTGTGTTTATGGAGAACACATGGAATAGCTATGTTTTTTATGATTTTATTAGTTATGGGGAAGTATGTATAGTGTGCGTTATAAATTAATTATGGGAAAGTTCATTTATATAATGTAAGTAACTGTCATTAATGCAAAGAATTAGCTAATCTTTGATTCTGGCTTGAACCTGTTACCACAAACATGCTGTTTTCTGTTGCTTTGTTGCAGATACGGGATGATAATAAAAGGCATCATCCCTGTCTTGTGGAATTCTCAAAATTGCCTGAGACAGAGAAGAATTATAATCTACAGATGTCAACTGAAACCCTCAAGTAAGCTTTAAACTTAAAAGAAAAGAAGGTTTTTTTAATTTTTATTTTAATTCAAGTACTTCATACTATTGTATGAGGTAAAAACATCAGAATATCTCACTCCAAGTCTGTTCTGCTAATTTTGCTAGAAGTTCCAGGAACACATTCAGAGTGATTTAGAAAAATCTTATCTCTGCATATACACAAGCAAGAAAACTACACCAAATCGTCTAAGTTTAATGAAGTGGCATAATTTCAACCACTGATTTGGAGCTTTTGAGACTTTTAAAGATTTCTTTATTATATTTAAAAATTTAAAATAAGTTCCATTATTTTGAATGTCTTCCCTGTTTTTTAAATATTATTAGTTCTGCGTATTTATACTAAAACCAAAAGAAATTTATAAAATGCGTGAGCATTATAATGTATTTCACTACTGCCTTTTTTTTTAATATTGACAGAACCCTTTTGGCCCTTGGATGTCACATTGTTCACACGCATCCAGCAGCTGAGGAAGATCTTAAAAGAGTTAAACTTCCTAAAAAGTATGTACCTTATTATTATTTGTAACTACAGGGTATTAATTAAACAGAGATGAGATAATTTTAAAAATACTTGTTGTGTACCCCATACCTGCTGTGGACTTACAGAGCATATGTTTGGTTCATTACCTTGCATGTGATGATGATTGACTGTGAATATTGCTGCATTATGTTACCTTGTGGAGTAATTAACAGAGACACAAACAGTCATGTGCTTAAACTACATGCAATTATGTCTGTGTTACATGGTCTTAGAATAGATACTCCAAAGTTAAAAGCAGCATTTCAGTGCTTTTCTATCACATAGCAAAGAACAGTGTATGTATATGTATATGTACTTATATATGATGGTAAATTTATCTACTTGAAAGAGGGTATACTGTTTTCCCATAACTCCCATTACAATTTGCACCTCTCCTTCCCTTCCCTCCAAGAAAAGGTTTGTTCAACATGCATACATCTCCAGAGACATTATTAATGCATTTTTTAAGAAAAGAATAAAATAGAAAATTACGGTTCTTACAAAACTGCACTTTTCTACAAAATATACATATGCAGATTATTGCATAAAATACAATTAAGTTTTTGCTTTAATTTTTATTTGGTAGCTAAATTATTGCAGTCGAAGCTAAAATAGTTGAATGATATTTTTCATTTAGACATCTTTAAGTCATCAGTAGGAATCAACCCAAAAGCAGTTAAGATTAATCAAGGATTATATCGGTATTTTAGCATTGTCTGTGAGGATTCTGTAGTTCTCCTGGGACAGATGAAAGCCATGTCCTGCAACAAAATTTAAAGATGGAAACAGTGACTTGGACACTTGCTGTTTCACATCAGTTTATTAACCCACAAAGGTGTCTTTTTTCCAGAAATATGTTCAACCATGAGAAACAAAGTTAGATTTTTAAAGAGAGCAGTAAAATAGTTTTATGATATGGGAGGTGATAATCTTGATCCATTTGATGACATTATTAAAAAAAGGTAAAAAGAACCATTCCCAAGGTTCATGCTGCAGGCAGTCTATTGTAATGCTGTTTTGATACTATTGTCTTCAATAATAGAAGAAATAAATCTTAGTTTCTGACTTTTGTTAAAGTACCTACTGCCTCCATGAATCATGGTAACAAATGGGAATCATCTGATTTGAGCAAGAGAGAGTCTGCATATGTCTAAAATAGCAGAGTAGCCTTTATACTGTGTGGAAGGGTTGAAGAAGGTAATACATTTACTAAAAAACTACTAAACTTATTTTTCAATGATAAAGAACATTAGTTAAAATATGTTTTCTTCTGTTGGAAAAATAGTAATGCAATCTTTGCAGTATGGTGTAAAAAATACCATACTTAATAATTTCATAAGAAGTCATCATGCTTAAAACAGAAAACTTGAAGTGTTTAAATGACAAATAGAAAAAATAAAGAGTACTCATTTAATAACCAATTGTTTTTCTCGTAGCAGCTACTTAGGGATGTGCGTACAGACCTGGGTCACATTTAATTAGATAGGATGCAAGTGGGTGGAAAATGAGACTCTTGCTAGAACACAATTTGTATCCTAGTCAATGACCAAATGCAATGCAAGATTCTTGCAAATAAATGGGAGAATAGAGATTAAAAATTGGAGCGAGAAAGTGAAGCACACACTATGAATGTCACATAGAAATCTTTAAATACCATCAGTGGAGTATCTTGACTCTGTTTTCCTTTGTTGACTTACAGTTACATGATGTCAAATGGATATAAACCTGCCCCTCTTGATCTTTCTGAAGTGAAATTGTTACCTTCGCAAGAATTTCTAGTTGATAAACTAGCAGAAAATGCACATAATGTCTGGGCAAAAGACAGAATAAAGCAAGGATGGACCTATGGCATTCAGCAGGTAAGGACTTCTTTAGATGTATTTGGAATGAGTAAATTACATGAGATTTGTTTTCTAGAAGACCAGTTGATCAGAGTCTTAAAATAAGAAGATAAATATGGAATGTCATGTCTAGAAAAGTTGTGGGCAGAGCAGGGAAAGGAGCCTTTCCAGTGGAAATCCAAGTAGATTGTCAGACCTGTATGGCTGCAGCTGCAGGATGTGTGAGAATGTATTTCCCCCCTTTCATTCTTGTCTTTAGGTTTTTAATATTTTTATCAATTGGGCTTGCATTCATAGAACTTTTCTTCAATATTGTTTCTCTCCTGTAATCTTAATATTTCAGCACGCACTCGGTCTTATGTAAAATCTTTGTGAAGTTTAAACAGTTTTCTTCTTGTTCTTTTTTATAACCCCGTTTAGGATCTCAAGAACAAACGTAATCCTCGGCTAGTGCCATATGCATTACTAGATGAACGTACTAAAAAATCAAACAGAGATAGTCTCCGTGAAGCTGTTAGAACATTTGCGGGCTATGGTTACAGTATTGAGCCACCTGACCAAGAGATAGGTATGTACTTTCAATAAGAATCATGGCCTTTTTTCCCCTCAGTGCTAGGAAAAAAAACCAAAACACTGAAATAGATAAGGAAAACATAAGATATGAATTAATAGTAGTGGGTTTTTAGCAGTGGACTTTAATGAATGGTGCAGATATACTTTGTAAATGTCTTTTGTATTGCTTATATATATTTTTTAAAAGTTTGTTTTAGTTAATGATATAATAATTATAATTTTCACTATTTTTAGATCAGATAAAATCTGGAACATGAATGGACATACTGATTTTCATTTGGAAATAACAAAATAAATAAAATAATATGGGAATAACTTAAAATATTTTTTACATGGCATACAGATTAGTTTTGACTACTTCAATACAAACTCAGCCTTAATAAGTAGTCAAAGAAGTGCACCTAGTTCAATGATTTTTTTTTTTAAATTGAAATCAGGATCAGAAATTTGTTTAGAAGGGTTTTGGATTTTTTTACTATACTACTGTAATTTTTTTGTCAAAAATACAAACTTAAATAAAACTTATTTGATGATTATTTTTAAATATTCTAAATTTATTGACTTGTGTAGGAAAGTATTTTGTTGCATCATAGTACTGTATTATCGCAGTTGATTGTATTGCGTGCAGCAATCACACATTTCTGAGGTTTCCTCTAGTCAGTTTTCTGTTTGGGGCTCTGCATTGAGTGATACTTTGACATATTCTGATTCAAAATAGAGGATAATTACTCATCCTGTATAGAATTCAAATGTGCTAGCCTCTGTCTGCTGACTACTGTTCTTCCGTTTTTCACTTTTACTATGTCGGTTCTTAAACATACAATAGTAGGTAATCGCTGTTTTCAGAAACTGAACTGAAAGAATGATGAGAAGCTAAACAGTGACATCTGGAGTTTCCTCTAATTATAAAAGGTGATTTTTTTCCTCTGGTTGTTTTTACAGCTGACCAAACAGTGGAAAAAATCAGCGTTGATAAGATACGATTTTTCAGAGCAGAACAGTCTTATGCAGTCAAGTCTGGAAAGTGGTACTTTGAATTTGAAGCTGTGACAGGTGGAGATATGCGTGTCGGCTGGGCCAGGCCAGGCTGTCGGCCTGACATAGAGCTGGGAGCTGATGACCAAGCATTTGTATTTGAAGGAAGCAAAGTCAGTAAATCTTTACCTTTTTTGACCTATAAACATGCTAGGTAGAGAACTACTATAGGTTTCCTCTATATATTCCAGATCAAGTACTAGAATATTTTTGAATCATATAAAGATACCTCTGAGCTCCGTCTCATGATGCATAGTAACTGCATTTCATTTCTGTAATTATGTTAACAAAAGTGTGTTGGTTTGTTTCTGTCTTCCTAGGACACACTAAACTGAATAACAAAGTCTGTTATAAACATAAGCAAAACACTGCATTCAATTCCATTTTTCTATAAGTGGTGTTTTACAAATATAAAACAAAGTTTCTTCAGTAACTGGAAGACAGAACCACAGTTCTGTTTTGCCTTTTCTGGCTTTTTTTGCTTTTTGTGCATTGTTTCTTCCCATACTGGAAGTATGATAATGACACTGCATGTGAGAAGTGGAATCCAGTCAAGAGCGGTTATCATCCAGATTCTAAATTGCTTTTTGCATATCACAGAAGTTAGGTTGTCTTCGTTTCTCTCTGTAAAATAACTAAGATAATAATTAAATTAATTACCTGAAAGCCATGATTGGTACTGTTTGCAAATTACTTTGAGTAATACTCAGTGAAATACTTGTTTGTTTTACTCTGTGTTTTGGTTTGTTTTTCAATTTCAGCATGGTGTTTATTTACTTGGTTTATTTACTTGGGTTTTTTTGGTTAGGGCCAGCGTTGGCATCAAGGCAGTGGATTCTTTGGACGAAGCTGGCAACCAGGAGACGTGGTTGGTTGTATGATAAACTTGGATGACAAATCAATGATCTTTACTCTGAATGGAGAATTGCTTATAACCAGTAAAGGTTCAGAACTTGCGTTTGCTGACTTCGGAATAGAAAGTGGTAATTTTCTTTTTATAGTTATGTGGTTATAAGAAGACAAAACAAAACAAAAATCAGAAAAAAAGTCTGTCATTGTGGCTTAATGAACTGAGAAATTGTATTGCACTCATATGAGCCTTCAGACTGTGCTATATGTTAAATAAATAGAATATTATTTTAAGAGCACTTATACGGCACAAATTGATTTCGTTTTTTTTTTGTTTAATAACAAGTAGATGTTAATGGGATTTCAGCAGTTAAAATGGGTAAATTTTCTTCAGGCCTTGCTAGACTTATTCACAGGACTGAACGTCAGCTTTAACAAGAATTGGTAATTATAAGCCAAAAATGTAATATCTCATTATCTCACTGGAGTGTACACCTATTATGTTCTTGTCCGTGAAGAAGAAAATGTGTGCTATGTGGTGAGAGGCTGCACTAAAAGAACAAATCTTTGCAACTTATATTGAGTCTGATTCAAATTCTGTTCTATTCATAGTGTATTTGCAGTTCTTTTTCTGGGCTATTTTTCCTCTTGTGTTTTTGGCCTTTGCTTTGTTTTTTGAATAGTAGTATCTACATGTCTGTATTGAGGGAGGCAGAGAGTATTTTCAAACTATGTTTATTTATTTCTTAGTTGACATTTTCTTTGGAAGTATATCTCCTCCAACCAGTAGTAGCTCAATGGCTGTTAGTAATTGCCCAAAGACTTCGCAATTGCTCACTGTCTTTTTTTTGGTCTGACCATTGACACAATTTTTCAAAGAATTCTAGAGAATGATAGACTGGATTAACGGAGCTTTTCTGAAGGCTTAACGTTGAAGTACAGGAGAGAAAATTTCTCATTTAGAGATTCAGCTGCTGACTTTTCCTAGAGGAAAAACGAGATCAAAAGGTTCAGTTATAAAAAATGCCAGCATTAAAGAAGTGTGTATTTTTGTCCATCATAAATGATGAAGGGATGAAAGTTAGCAAAAAATTTATAGCTGATGATAAACTAAATTTAAACAAATGTACTGAGATACCTGAACTTCATCTCAAAGTTCTTTGGAAACTTCAGTGCCCTCAGAGAACATACTTAACGTTTGTTAAAAACTTTAATCTAGCCATGGTTGTTTTCCAGTGTCCAAATCATTGTATAAAACCATGTTTATTATTCTAAAATGATGAAGTATAACTGGTTCTTCTAATAAACTAGTAACTGACTTGAGCAAATCTCAGTTTTTCAAATCTGGTTGTCCACAAAACGATTTCTTAACTTGATATTGTTTTTGTTTCTTATGCAAATCTACTAACAGCTCTTAAACTGATTTAATGTTGAAATAGATGGGATAGCGTGTGTAATGTCCATTCAATGCCTAAGTCCTCGGGGATTTTGTAGCAATTATATTGAATTTAGACATCAGTATTGAAGGTAGCTCTAAATCCTTGCCACTGCCATCACTTCATGTGCATTACTTGGAGGAGCTAAAGAATATAGAATGCTTGTGTTCTCTGAATAAATTACTATTGATTTTTGTTGTTGTTGTATTTTTTCTTAGGTTTTGTTCCAATTTGTGCACTGGGTCTATCTCAGATTGGTCGTATGAACCTTGGAATGGATGCAAATACATTCAAGTATTACACGATGTGTGGCCTTCAGGAAGGTTTTGAACCTTTTGCAGTCAACATGAACCGAGATGTTGCTATGTGGTTTAGTAAACGCTTACCAACATTTGTCAATGTGCCAAAAAATCATCCTCACATTGAGGTAACATTACATGTTAGGGAGACACCTGTTTGTCAACTGTTTGTTTAGCAAGCTGAGACATTAAACCCGTACTAATACTTACTGTCATCAGATAGTTTGTCATATGGATCTATTAAGTCACTCTTAGATAATTCCAGATCGTCTTGTCTATCTGCAACTTCATTTATGGTAGTATTAACATTCACATGGATATACTTATACGTTCTATGTCTTACTGATTTATGTTGTTGTGCTTAACTACTCGATACATGTCAATTGTGATTTCTTGGAATCATTTCTTATGTTCTCTTACATTCACTTTCATTTTTTTAAACCTTCTCCACTTTTCTTAAATATCTAAAACTTGTTCCCCTGAATTCAGCATCACGTAATGTAATGGAAGTATTAGCTAAATAGAGGCTGATTTAATCCACTTTGCTGATCTGAGGGGCATTTAAGGGTACCTGTGCTGTTGCTGAGTGATGTCCATTTCATTCATTCATTTTTAGGATGCACCAGTGATAAGTATTCCACAACTCCCTAACTGTACTATAGAGTAGAATCCTATGTGTTGTGTAAAATATTCTATATTAATATACTCTATGGTGATATGTTTGAATTCCTGATATTCTTTTCACTCTAATCTCTAGGCCATTTACTTTCATTTAGTTTTTAGCCAATTTTTCCTTAATACTTGTCTTTGAACATTTCCTTTTTAAATAAAATACACTTCACTGAATTCCAGCATTTTTTTCCAGTTTATCAGGATCATTTCTACTGCATTCTTGTTTTTAAAAGTTTTTGAAATGCTTGTATTGCTGAGTTTAAATGCATACTCATTTTTTCAGCACAGGGAAAAATAATATCAGACTCAGACTTTATAATGATCCTCTGAAGGTTTCTAGTTGATATTTCTTGTTGTGATAGAAAACTACTGATTCTTGTGAAGCAATTTTTCAATTACTTGTGCACTAAAAGTGAATTAATTTAATAAAATCTATATTCTTGGTTTTGAAAGTGTTGTATGGAACAACTTCAAAATATTTACTGTAGTCAGGATATACTGAATCTGTTACTTCTCCCACTCTTCTGGTTAGATTCCCTGTCTGAGAAGAAAGTTGTATAGTTTTGAAATCAATTAATTTTGAAAAAGTTGTTGACTCAGTTATGTCATTCTCTAGATGCTTAATGAACATTTTCAACATTTTTCTTGGAATAGTAGTATTTTAAAATAATTTCTATTATTTTTAGATATGTAGAATTGATGGAACCATTGAGAGTCCACCTCGGTTGAAAGTTACTCACAAAACATTCGGGACACAGAACAGCAATTCAGACATGTTATATTGTCGTTTGAGCATGCCCATCGAGTTCCGTTCATCGTTCAACTTCAGCATGGGTGTGGAAAATACCTCATCTGATGTTTTCCAAAAACGGTCAGGCTTGGTTTTAGTTATCCTATTTCATGCTCTTAATGTAAATGTACACTCAAGATTTCATACTTGGTTTTTCATTAAGCATGCACTAACATAGGGTGCATGTTATTGAAAAATTTTTTGGTTTGATGCTTTTAATAAACTTAGAACACAACTTTGCAGAATGCTATATCCAGAAAAGAGAGTATCATTTCTGGAAAGGTGTATCACAGGATTTATAATTACGCATTGCTAAGCAGCTACCGTCCTTTAAAAATCGTTGGGATTTACAAAGCTCTTCAGACTGGAAAGCCAGCTCAGAATATTTTGTCCAGTGATTAATGCTTATCTACATTATTGTTCTGTAACTTGTTATTGGAAAAGTGACTAATCCATGCAAAGAAAAGAAGATTATGGGACAGGTTTTTAAAGATACCAGATACTGAGTTCAGCACTTTCCAGCATTGTCTTCGTCTTTAGTTAATTGCTGTAAATCTGTCTTTTCCCCAACTCTCCACCGTAACTGCAATCAATTATTTTGGGTGTATATTTGTATGCTGTGCCATTTTTGCATACTTAGTTTACTCATGGATACTCAGTACCCAGTAAACCTGAGCTAGCTTCTAGGTACACTTAGTTTAATAATAGATACTTTTTAAACTACTTTTTTTTAAAAACTAATTTACTGATGTTTCTTTATCTTTAGAAAGCACAGCCAAGAAATTGCAGCTTCTTCTACTACAGTAAGTAAACACATTGAGATGCTTAGTTCTATTAGAAATTGGCCTGTTGAAAGAAGTCTTTTAATAATTTGCTATGACATAACACGCTGTATAAACAGTAAAGCCCAGAGTTGTATGACTTGAGGCATAAACCTCACTGTCTTAAACCATTAGTCTGTTTTTTATGATTTATGAGCATGTAAAATGGCTTATTGAGAGAATGTGAATTTCTGTTATTAAAGATTGATATATTGGAAAGTTTTATAATCTCTATTTGAATATTCCTTGATAAAATAATTTCAATTTGTATTACTAATATGTTCTTCTCCTCTTTTCAGTATTTTTATTCACTACGGATATTTGCTGGCCAAGACCCATCCTCTGTCTGGGTTGGCTGGGTAACACCAGATTATCATTTTTACAGTGAGAATTTTGACCTGAGTAAAAATTGTACAGTGACAGTTACTTTAGGTGATGAGAGAGGCAGGGTTCATGAAAGGTATGGATTTATTTATCATTTATTAAAGATCTTATTTTAATAATGTTGTTCAAAGTGAATTATTTACAAGCTTGATGGTATTTTAAAGGTTAATCTAAACTAATCAGAAAATTGATTATAGAGTAGGAGTGTTCTTATTTGTGCATGAATGTGTTTTACATAACTAGTTAAAGTGAGCATAATTATCAATAATGATCTGGTTAAAAGAACGTTTTGTGATGCTTCTTTCTTTTAACAGCCATATTATTGGTTGCTTTGTTATTTGTTTTTATATATCTTACATGAGCAAACAGAGGCATTTGAAATCGTTTAATATTTATAAAAGAGGAAAAAGAATAAAGGTGCACATTGAGTATTATTAAAAAGAGGGGGGAGGTTAATGAGAAAACGAAACTAATAGCAGCACAAGCACCTCTAGTTATTAGTCCATTGAAAAGTACATCTTCACTGAATACTTAGTCAAGTTCAGTGCGACCTGTGATTTGTTCGCTTTGTTCTTGCTCTTCTTTCAGTGTGAAGCGCAGCAATTGCTATATGGTTTGGGGAGGAGATGTAATTGCTAATTCCCAGAGATCAGGTCGCAGTAATGTTGATTTAGAAATTGGATGCTTTGTTGACCTAGCTACTGGAATGTTGTCGTTCACAGCCAATGGAAAAGAGCTTGGCACTTCTTATCAGGTATTATCAGATTTTCAGGAAGCTATCTAGTAAACTTGTCATTTTGATGCTGTTATAAAGCTATTTTTTCTTTTTCAGAAGTTTAACTATTTATGTAACAGTAATATATTTTCCTATATTATTCTGGTTTATCCCTTTTTCTCTTTCTCTCTTTTGTAAGGCTCCATTTTTCCAACTTCTTACAGTTTTTTCAAATGTTGAGGAAAATCTATTGATAGATATGTTCAGAAAGGTATTTTTTACCTCTCTATTCTTGTGGTTTAGAATCTAGATTTCTAATGTTAATTATTCTTCAAAATACTTTTTGTCAGCTAAATCTGTTATATGGTATAGTACCAATTATTTAAATTAACATAAGGTCAAAATTAGACTTTAGAATACTACGGTTTGATACACATTGAGAAAGTAAATTTAGTTTATTATTAACAGGGTTTGTGTCTTCTGCAGATATCTATGATTTGCAGATCTTGTGATTTGCTAAGTTTCAAAACCCAGAATTCTCAAATGCATCAATGTGCAAAGCCAAAATAAATGCTATGAATAATCTTAAAACATGGATTTATTCTGTGAATGGTTCAGTAGTTGATAGAAGTTTTCAGCACCAGATTGATGAGGTTTGCTCTTAGTAAGATCTGTGAAGTCCATAGTAGAGCATCGTCTGTGAAAGGGATTTTCCAGTGTTAAGAACCATGTATCACTTTCTTCTATGCCATCAAAATGCAGACAAATCTGTAATAAAGATAAAACAAATATTATTCGACTAAATTTAATCAAACTTTGCATACTGACTCCATTAAAAATGGATGAGGCAGTGTTGCACATGGCCTGTAAGTGGGGGTGGGAGGTGATCTAGCAGCTGTGATTTTGGTATATTTTATGAGTGGTCAGAAAGTTCAGTGACATGCTGGGAAGACATTAAACATCTACATCGTGGGAGAAGAAAACGGGAGATGAAAGTGCTTAAACTCCATGCTGTGTTGTTTTATTTATCTACATGCAAAAGAATACCACAGCTTCTGAACAAACCATCGAATTTTGGTGGTTTGTTTTTTTTCATGAAACAGTCTTTAAATGTTTTTCTAATTTTACGAAGAAATCTAGGAAAATATAGATGTAGAAGATGCTTGTTACTGCTTTTAGAGTCAAAAACACTTTCAGGTTTTTGCTCTTGTGACTTGCAGTTAATGTAGCCTCATTGTTTGTAAAAAAAAAAAACAGAAATAATATCAGAAAATACATTTATTCCTCTTCTGTTTATTCTCTTTTCCATGGAAAAAACACCTGGAGTGGCTTTTGAAAATGTTTTTTAATAAACATGTTAGCACCAGGTCTGTTGAAAAATGAGAACACCCACCATTTCCTGCAAAGATACAATGATGCAGTCCAGCAAGAGTGTTACATCTGAGGGTGTAAGTTGAGAAATATTTCTCAACTTTTGCTTATTTTGAGTACTTTAAATCTTTTCTCTATTTCTGAAAGTAGTCAAAGTAGTCTTACATAGTTTTCGGTTTTGTTTCTTGAATAGTTTTACTATAAAGTAAAATCTTTTAAATACTTTAGTAAATCTAATCTCTCAGTCAAATTGCAGCAAATGACTGATATTTGTGTGGTCCAGAGGCTGCAGAATAATTTTTCTATCCGTGTAACTGTTTGCACTTTTCAGTTTTCTTAACTGAAGTAGAGGGACAATATTTGTATGCTGTTTTCATTCTAAAAGACCTACAGGGCAATATATTGAAGAGAAGATATGTATTTTGCTGTAGTTCTTGAGATAACTATTGGATGCCGAATTGATAATCAGAAAAAAACCCTCACTGTCTATAATAGAGAAGTAAATGAAAGGTAGTGTGTACATATGCGTTTGAGATTTTGTCACTGACTGTCAGGCCAATGTTAAGGTATTTGTACCAGATAGGAGATCATAAGTGTTGGTTTACAAGACATTTTATTTTATTCTGAATTAATAATGGTTTTCTGACTTTCAAGCAAGATTAGAAATTACAAATTCAGTTACTGTTACTATGAAATATCTATCTTCTATCTTTGGTCAAAGGCTGAGGCCTATATTGTTTCAGTTACTTTCAGGCTTTAATGAAATAAAAGACGCATTTCATTAGTAGTGTCTTTTCAGTCCAGGATAACTTTTCTTTCTGAGTATGGGGGAGTTTTTTCTCCTTATCAAAAAGGCTAAAGTGTACATACCTAGCCTTTTATTGCTTTATCTATCCCAATTCTCATAGTTCTGAAAAACTTTATTCTGCATACAGATTTTTCAGTATATGTTATTATTTTACATTTTGTTTAAGAGAATATTGTGTTTTGGAGGTCTTGTCTCATCTAAAAGAATATGTATCTTTTATTTCTTTTATTGTGACTCTCAATTTATTGTTTTGCAATTTTTGATAATTAGCTATCCTCAAAGTTAGGAGTTGTGCTCCCTCACTGCACGAGTATTGAACCAACCTGGGGCACTGAAAATTTTTAATAATGCACTGTTCTATAGGTATCTTTTAAATTCCTTTTTTTCATGGGAGCAGATTTGGGCGATCTTATAAAGAATTCTTTAGAATAAGCAGGTATTACTACTCTGATAAGTCTTTGTGTCCAACTGTAATGGGTAAATTAGGCTACTCTAGCTGCCAAAAAAAAAATCTAAAGACTTTAAAACTGCTGTGCTGCTATTCAGAGAGGTTCACTGTGATTTTATAAGACTGGTGACAAATGCTAAGCCTGGAAATGAAGAGATCTTTGAAAAGCTACATTCTTCTGCTTTTGGAGTGTGGACCAGAAATTTCACTAATCTTAGGAAATAAAGATTTGCGCTATCCTGATCAAATGATGTGCTCTTAACCTCTTCTCACACCTCTCTGGTTCCCTCTCTCTTCAAAATTTGGTTTTAGGATTTTTTGGTAGTGAAATACTTTGTCCAGAGTAAAGTGTGAAAGAATCCTAAAAGATGTGTGGAGGTCTGAAAAACTGTATTCTACTCTCAGTCTATGTTGGGGGTACTTTTCATAGAGCAAAAGCCAAGTAGGCTGGTAGGTAGCTTCATTTTTAAGTAGCTGCTCTACAATGAGATGCTGGATTTGCATACGTTTGAGAAGAATCAACACGTAATGTTACCAAAGTTCTCATTATAGATTTTGAGAGCACAGAAAGCAACAGATAAATAGGCCTTTATAGGCCCACCTGCCTGACGGTTAGGTGGGCCTATAAAGATAACTCAGCAAATGCTTTACTATATTGCGGGTAAACTACAGGTAGACACTAATCAACACTTCAATTTGATACTGAAGTGTAAGCTATATAGTACTTATTTTATACCACATCATATTCTGAGAGAAGAGATTCTTGTTGCTTTTTTAATTTTAAAAATCTTTTAATCTTGTTTCTCTTCTAGGTTGAACCAAACACAAAGCTTTTTCCAGCAACTTTTGTGCGGCCTACAAGCACTAACTTGATTCAGTTTGAACTTGGTAAATTAAAGGTACAAAATATTTTTTATAAAGATGCTCTTTTGAATCTGTTTATTTCCATGGAAATTCCTGCTCAGTTGAATTTGTTTAGGAAGACTTAATCAATGGAGTGACTTTTCATTTGACTTGTATACTTATTTCTATAAATGTAATTATTATATGAAGTTAATTGCCCAACAAATCTAAACAGCATTTGTCAAAATAAAGTTATGGAGGAGAGCACCCTTAATGCTGGGGGGGGGTTAATGGATTTTGTTTATTGCAATAACATATATTTCTATGAGTTCTTTGCTATCAATAAATTATACTTCCTTTTGACATTATAGAGTTTTTTATAATTAGATGTTACAAAAATAATTTCAATACACTTACTTGTTTCAGAATACCATGCCTTTATCAGCAGCAATTTTTAAAAGTGAAGAAAGGAATCCTGTTCCTCAGTGTCCCCCTCGCCTTGATGTGCAAACAATTACACCTGTTTTATGGAGCAGGATGCCAAACAGCTTTCTGAAAGTAGAAACTGAGCGTGTCAGTGAACGTCATGGCTGGGTTGTGCAGTGTTTGGAACCTCTGCAGATGATGGCACTTCATATCCCAGAAGAAAACAGGTACATTTGGAAGGAAATGCAGTGACTTGATGCGGACAAATTGTATTGAAAGCTGATATCTGAGTATTGGTTAAACCTGTGTTGGAGAATATTTACACTACAGTTGCTTAGAATTTCTGATCTTATCTGCTATAATGTCGTATTCATGAAATTCAGGTAGATACAACATTCTAAATAATTCTAATGCCATGTGATGACCTTTGCATACATAAGAGAAAAAAATGAGTATTTGGCTTTATTTAACTTATAAATAATATCTCTTAAATCTCTAGCTCTTTAAACAGAGATTTTCTCAGTTTGAAAGAAACAAATCTAAAGAACATGCAAGTAATATTTTGATTCTTTTCATATAAACTACTATGTATAATTCTTCACATATAATCTATTCCTGTTTCATCTGCTCTGAATTTACATGAATTAAGTTTTTATATTCCTATTCACAAGATCCTGACTTTTTTAGATTTTCATTAGATTTTATCTTTAGAGCAAGGATAATAATGATATATCCATATATGAAATATCATAATCAGTGACAAATCAAACTATAAGCAAAAGTGTAGCAGAAAGATAATTTAACTGCAGTACTTTTATCAGTTATTTTTCAGCTTCTTTTAATAATTCAACAACCAATTTTACGTATTATTAATAGAACTGAATTAAAGAAGAGTAATAAATACTCTGTTGAGTGGAAAAAAATGAAGTAGTAATCCTCAATGAAGTACAAAGACACTGTTTAATGACAGTATTACTGCAGTTTCAGTGTTCCAAATACATTTATTTTAAAAAAAAGCTTGAATTTACCATAGTTTCCAAAGGTTTCTACCTTACCTTGTTCCTTTTTTTTCCCGATAGAGTACTAATTGTAAATAATCACATCAAATTATTACCACCATTTACTGTGGTTTAATGATGCGCATCTTAAGATTAGTTAGTATCAACCTTAATAGTAATGGTTTCAAGTGGAACAGACCACAATGTGCAGGGATTTTAAAAAAAAATTATTCTACAAAATTATTATTCATGAAATTGACCGGTGTTCTCTTTCTTTGTTTCTTAACAGATGTGTTGATATTTTGGAACTATGTGAACAAGAAGATCTGATGAAGTTCCACTACCACACTTTAAAACTCTATAGCTCAGTTAGTGCTCTAGGTAACACTAGAGTTGCTTATGCACTTTGTAGCCATGTGGACATATCTCAGCTGTTTTATACTATAGATAATCAATATTTACCTGGACTCCTACGTTCTGGATTCTACGATTTGCTCATTAGTATTCATCTGGAGCACACCAAGCAAGCCAAGCTCATGATGAACAATGAATTTATCATTCCCGTTACAGATGAAACTCGAACTATTAAATTATATCCTGATGAAACAAAGAAGCATGGTTTACCTGGAGTAGGGCTTAGCACTTGTCTGAAACCAGGCTTTAGTTTTACTACTCCATGCTTTATAAAGAGCAGTGAAGAATGTCAGACATCTAGCCCAGAGATACCCCTTGATATACTTAAATCCAAAGCCATAAGTATGCTAACAGAGGCAGTACAGTGTAGTGGTACTCATATACGAGACCCTGTTGGAGGACAGGTTTCTTTCCAATTTGTTCCGGTTCTTAAGCTAATAGCAACATTGCTCATAATGGGCGTTTTTGATGATGATGATGTGAAGCAGGTGTTACTCCTCATTGATCCCAATGTGTTTGGAGATCACAAAGAAGAAACAGAGGAGAGGACAGAGAAGGAAGAAGTCACACAAGTTGAAGAAAAAGCTGTAGAAGCTGGGGAGAAAGCAATAAAAGAAACGAAAGCTCCCGCAAAGGGCTTATTGCAGACAAGATTACCAGAGTCGGTTAAGCTTCAGGTGACCATTTAATATAAATATATTACATATCTTCTACTATTGATGAGAGAAAGGTAGTGCTTTTTTTTTTATTATCTAGTTGTAAGATTCTGTAAATCCTCACTCCATTTTTTCTTTTAACATTGAATTAATCAAATTTTATGATGATACAATTCATTCTACATGCATCTACACTCAAAATAGATATGGAAGTATCTATTATTTATAGATTATTGTTTATTTCATAAGTGTATTTTAAAAGAGGGAGGGTTGGACCAGGTGACCTTTAAAGAACCTATCCAACCCTGACTATTCTATGATTCTGTGATTTCTACATGTTTTGAGTGCATGCAGTGGAAGACTATGAATGCAATATAGTATGAGTGATCAGATAATAAAACTAAATTTGTCACATTTACAGTGTTAAAAAAATATATGGAAAAAACCAATGTCTCATTTTTACAGTCTGTTGCAGTGCGTAGTGTGCCCTGCAGTTCTCCCCTAATTGTTAAGCTGTTTAACTTAAGTCTGTTTTTTCTTTCCTAGATGTGTCATTTACTTAATTATTTCTGTGACTGTGAACTAAAACATAGAGTGGAAGCAATAGTGTCATTTGCAGACCGTTATGTATCAAAACTGCAATATAATCAGAAGTACAGGTACAATGAACTCATGCAAGCCTTGAACATGTCTGCTGCTTTGACAGCCAAGAAGACTAAAGAATTTCGGTCTCCTCCTCAAGAACAGGTAACATTAAACAAGTGGTTGAATCTAAAGCTAAAAAAAATTCTTTGTGACTTCTAAAGTAACTTTGGAACTGCTAGTGAATGAAAACTGAGTTTGAAATAAAATTTATTAAGATGCCAGAAAATAACTGAATGTCCGAATGCTTATACTTATACTCCAGAATTCAAGCTCTAAACCAAAGCTGACTTAGGACTTCTCAACTTTATAGAAAAATTGAATCCTACTCCCTAATGCTGGGAGCAGAGATTCATCCAATTCTACAAGATGGTGATAATTTGATAATATTAGTTGCTGGAAGTTAGCATGAAATTAGTGTTTTACTGACATCTATGTGTTGGAAATAGTCTTTTCTATCCTCATGGAATAGCTTTATTATTATGTAACTGTATTTTTGTGTTAATCATAATTATAGCTTACAAATTACCATCGTTTTAGTATTTCCTTTAAGGTGTATTAGAAATCTATGTTTTATGTTAGCTTGTTTATAAATTTGATGATAAACAGGTAAAGTATGCCTATGTATTTATATATGTTTTAGGCTATATCGGTGTTTTAACTGTTTTATTTACCTTAAAGATCAATATGTTACTGAATTTTCAACTGGGAGAGGATTGTCCCTGTCCAGAGGAGATTCGGGATGAGTTATATGAATTTCATGATGATCTTCTAATTCACTGTGGTGAGTGACAAGGTTTTGTTATGTTTTTGTTTGTCTTTTTGACACTTTAGATGAAAAAAAGGAACAGATCAGATTAATAAAACGTACTACTGTGAGGGTTTTTTGTTAAATGTATTCCCGTCTACATGGTGACTTTCCTGACAGGCTTTGGTTCATATTACAAAAATATGGGAAACCTGAGTATGGATTTAAGCTTCATTGTTGTATTTCTATTAAATATTATCCTGTATTATTTATATTAAATATTATTCTGTATTATTCTGTTTAACTATCAGTTTTAGATTTAATTAGGAGAAAAGAAAAAAAAAGATCCAAAGAAGAAGTTTGGATTATCTAAAAAGATTTGTATGGGCATGTGTATGTGTACAGGCATGTGTATTGAAAGAACTTTATTACCGTGAAGTGGAGGACTGTAAAATTTAATAAAACCCACTAGATCAGGGGTGCTGCTGATCCTTTAGCTTAGTTTCCTGGCGTATACAAAACTGTGATGGTCAATAATAAAACATTATTGCGCTGCAGATTAAAGCTTGAGTTGCCCCAGTCATTGAATTTGTATTTCCTTAGGGTATCCTCAAGGGTGAACTATATCAGATACCCTGTACCGTTTAAATAGGTAAAGGACTCGCATTTTATATCTGAAGTAAAAAATCCTTTTTTTAGTCTGTTGAGATCTTAGTCTATTCAAGACAGTCGTGGAATTATTAGTCCTTTTACAATGATACTAACATAGTCTGAGTCATCCAGTTACTACTGCTCATTCCCAATAATTATTTAGTTAAAACTGATCTACACAACCTTCTTCATATCTACCTACTTAATATATATACTTGTAGTCACTCTTCCAGTGCATTTCTTGGTTCTATCTTTGATGGCACCCATCTTGTTCAAGAAGAAGAGAACAGGGCCATTATAGTGAATTGACATTATAAAATTCTTCCCCAGGAAGAGCAAGATAATCTTAATAGTTTCTTCCTCCTCCACCTCCGTCTGTTTGCTTAACATCCCAGTTAAATGTTTACTAATACATTCTGCTAGGTTTTTTGTCTCTGGTTACCTCTAAAACTAGTTTTACCCAGTTCATAGAACTGCATTCCTTTAATGACTGGTATTTAACAGTTTCTGATTTCTTTTTGTAGCACAGCCTGTACAGTTCTGTGCTTATATTATTAAGGCTTCTACTATCATCTTTTCATAGAATCATAAAATGGTTTGGGTTGGAAGGGACCTCAAACCCATCCCTTTCCAACACCCCTGCCATGGGCAGGGACACCTTCCACTAGATCAGGTTGCTTAAAGCCTCATCCAACCTGGTCTTGAGCACCTCCAGGGATGGGTCATCCGTGACATCTCACAGCAACCTGTTCCACTGCCTCATCACCCTTACAGTAAAAAACTTATTCCTAATATCTAATCTAAATCTCCCCTCTTTCATCTTAAAACTATTGCTCCTCATCCTGTCACTGCAGTCCCTGATAAAGAGCCCCTCTTCAGCTTTCCTGTTGGCCCCCTTTAAGTACTGAAAGGCTACTATAAAGACTCCCTGGAGCCTCCTCTTCTCTAGGCTAAACAATCCTACCTCTCTCAGCCTGTCCACATAGGGTTGGTGCTCCAGCCCTCTGATCGTCTTCATGGCCCCCTCTGGACTCACTACAACAGATCCATGTCCTTCCTGTGCTGAGAACTCTGGAACTGAATGCAGTACTCCAGGTGAGGTCTCATGAGAGCAGAGTGGAAGGGGAGAATCATCTTTGACTGACTGGTCACACTTCCTTTGATGCAGCCCAGAACACAGTTGTCTTTCTGGGCTGCAAATGCACGTTGCTGGCTCATGTTGAGTTTCTCATCCACCAGCACCTCCAAGTCCTTCTCTTCAGGGCTACTCTCAATCCATTCTCCCCCCAGCCTGTAACTGTGTTTGGGATTGCCCCAATCTATGTGCAGGACACTGCATTTGGACTTGTTGAACTTCATAAGGTTAGCACAGGCCCATGTCTCAAGTCTGTCAAGTTCACTCTGGATGACATTCTTTCCCTCCAGCATGTTGACCGCACCACACAGCTTGTGTCATTGGCAAACTTGCTGAGGATGCACTCAATCCCACGGTCTGTATCTCCAGCAAAAATGTTAAACAACACCAGTCCCACCAGTTTTGTACTGCAATTTCTGAGTACCCTATTAGAATCTCCAGCAACCATCAAACTGTGTTTTGTGACAAGCCAATTACCTTTTTTTCAGCTACCTCAGCCTTAGCCTCAGCCAAAGATGACTAGGTTGTGTTTCATCAACTTATTTTTGAAGATATTTTATGCTAGATGTCCTTAAAATCAAGATTTGTATCTGTAAGGTGAAACAAGTGGATATTATATTAGAGGTGGAAATTTAGTTGGTTTAGTGTCATTTTGTTTTGATAATCTTGTGTTGATTGTTATTCATCCTTGCTTCTAAGTGCTTACCAAAAATGTTCTTTCATCAACATTTTCCCTCCAAACTTGAAAGTAAATAGTTAATATCCTTGTATCTACTTCTCTTCCTCTACATTTTTATTGACAGACACTGTCATCTCCACTGTTGAGTCAATTTGGACTTGATCTGACCTCTGCATTTCAAAGATAATGCCTGTTTGGCATCAGATTGTTCTCTGAGACTCCAGGATGAAGATTCTGGAACACCCTCAGCTTACTTTGAAATGTCTTAACTCTGCAATATATTTATTTTACCTTGAAATCTTATTGCTCATGTTATTACTGAGTTATCTTAGCTCCTGTCCACTCTTCATATTTTCATAGGTGAAAGCCTACTGGTTGTATGTTTTTTTTCTTTTTAGGGGTGTTTTTTTATTATTGTGTACTACATTGTAATTGTTCATGTTGAATGAGGGAGAGAACTGAAGATAGAAAAAGTATGTTCTTAGGAATAAAATAGATTAATGATCCTTTAGATTCTAAAAAAATCCTATATTCATTACTTTGTACAGATTTGTCATACATGGTCACTATGGATAAATGGTCCTTGTTTTCTGTGTCCTGCCTTGGTCCTGAAAAGCAGCACTAAGCAATCACAGCTGCAGATAAAATGAATAGGAGTTGTGCTTGAAATATTTAATCAGCTTTTAATTCTAAGTATACTTTGCCATCTAAGTGGAAAAATATGTACGCAATCAAGTAATTAAAGGATGCTTCATAATGAACACAAACAAATAGTCTGAATTAAAGTTACTTAGGCAGTCTTAATCCTAGCATGTCCTAACTGTGAGTGGTTAGTTTTGCCAGCAAAATAATAGTGCTCTATCATAATTTTTGTGCATAGTTATAAAACAAACCAAACAAATTTACAACAGATTTCATTGCATGAAATTAAATTGACACTTATCTGGGTTGGAACCATCTGTACTGGTGCACAAGCCTCTGCCACTTGAGTTAAGTGATTAGCCAGCAGCAACATGAGAGGGTCAGCTTCTGAATGGATTGCAGCTGTAAGAGGATCCAGAATGAGTAATGAATTGTATGGAGCAGTGAATGATACCCCATCTGGAACCATCACAAACCCCATCTCCTTTACTCTAGAACTGTCTTAACTAATTATGCCAGTGCATTTCTTCTTGTCTGTCCATTTCAGCTTCACTAGAGTCTCCCAGCATCTTTCTCTTGCTTCCAGGGTCTAGCTTTTTTTTTCCAATGCCAGATAGTTTCTTGCTTTCTTTAGCATCCTGGTTTGTTTTCTCTTTGCTCTCCTTGTTTGTTGCATTTCCTGTTCTTATTTTTCCCAGACTCAGACTGTAACCTTACTTCTTTCTTAGCTTTTTATTTTACTCTGCTGGTTTCACTTTTCCTATTCCTTAAATTCCATATGTAGTCTCCAGTTCCAATGCTTCTCCTATTCTCTGCCTCAGAATGTTCTTATTCCTATTCACTTAGTTGCTGCTAATCGTAACTTTAGGTCCTTCCACTTGGCACCTGTCAGCAGCAAAGTCTCTCCAACCTGATACCACATCTCAGTTCTTTTTTCCTTTCTTAGTTTCTTTTTTAGTACCAGTTTTAGCCTCTGCAATTTATTCTTTTCCCTCTGTTACAGCTTGCATCTCTTTAATATTTGTACTGGAAATCTATTCCTTTTCTCAGTTTCACTTCGACCAGCATCTAAAAAGCAAAAGCTTATATTTCTGTATAAGCTTATATTTCTATAATTGTATTAAACTACTTTGTAAAATGACATCCCATCTCGTCGTATACATTTTCATGAAAAACAGGTATCACTGGTATAATCTCTGAACATCTGCATTCTTACGGTTTTAAATTCAGTTTATATATTTGTTTCTGACTACTAAATATCTTGACTGGAAAAAAATGTACTATATTGTGAGACAGACATACATACATTTCTTTCTTTAGCTTATGTTCTGCAATAGGAAACAAGGTATCACATATTTAATCAAATATGACTATGAGTCAGAATTAATTACCTTATTAGAATCTTTGAAAAGTATCACCTCTTTCATCATAATATGGAAAAAAAGACTGTAAATCTGGATATAAGTATGTGTACTGAGTTAAATGTAATTTCAGAGGGTGCTATTGTAGATAATAAAGCTACTGGCGTTACTAACTTTTTTTTCCTATGTGAAATATTCTGTTTACAAAAATATTCCTGTAGATATTCATGTGTTGTTTAAATATTGAAGGAGTTAATCTTCAAAGGTAAAGTTTTGTTTCTTACCAGTTTTATTATCTGCTAAGGTATTCCACTAGAAGAGGAGGAAAAGGAAGAGGAAGATTCCTCCTTTACAGGCAAACTCCGTTCATTAATGTACAAAATCAAAGGTCCACCCAAAGCAGAAAAAGTAGAACCTAAGGAGGAGGAAGAGAAATCTCCTAGTAAGTTTTCTTTCCATGTAACTCTTTCTGTGATGCAAATGTTAAAGGTTTATGCAGTCAACAGCACTGTGTTTTCTAATAAAACTTCATAGTGGACTGAAGAAGACGACAACATGTTTAAGTTAATTCTACTTCTTGGAACAATTAATTTTCCTACATACTGAACATCTTAGATGCATTGTTATACAAGAAGTTAAAATGGGTTGAAGATTTTGGATCCAGAATGTTAAATCTGGGGTTGGAAATCTGCATATTCTTTGCAAAGAAATGTAAAAAGTTATAGCACAATAATCTATAGTCAAGCTTTCCAAACTTGAGAAGTTTCCACTTAGATGAGTTTTTTTTATATGCAAAAATTTTATTCTTTACAGCTTTACTCCATTTTATTTGTCTTTGCTGCATGAGAAGCTATATGCATCAGTGCCAAGATACATGTGACAAAATGCTTTTACAGTTCTTGGGTTTTGTATAATAAGGGATGACTTTCATTTATTCACTTTACAATGGAGAATATATATATTCATCATAAACTACTAACTTGTTCTGATTTGTCTCAAGGATCACATACCTGCACAAATATATATACACATACCATATTCTTTCTGACCATAACCTTTCTAAATTTAAATAAATATTTAATCTATTTGATAATGAAACAGAAAGAATATCTTTATTTTCACAAGTACAAATTCTGTTTTCATAAATACTGGAGTTAGTTAATTTTCCAGAATTTTGATTTGTTCTTTTTTTATTGTGCTCTTTGCTTCTATAGAGTTTCGACACGTGTCTCTAACACCAGAGGGCAGAGGAAAGTACTCTCTAGAGATCAGTTTGCCTGAAAACTTTTCTCTGTAGTTTGTAAATCTCATTGCCCTTTACAATGAGGTTTCATTTTGTTAAATACAGATGGGAATAACAGACACCATTTAGCAGAATTATTTTTAATAGTCCTTTCTGCAGCAGAATAGTCCTCCAGGAGGAGGACTGAGACATTTCTGTGTGTTTGCTGAGTAATATTAAGCTATTAACATTTCTTAAAAATAGAAATAACTCAAAACACTTGAAAAGTATGCGTATGTGTTTTAAAACTAATCAGATAATAGAGAATTTAATCCACGGACCTAGGAAAAATATGTATGGGAAAATTTATATGACATTACTGAAAACAGTCCTTCTAGCTAGGACAACTAAATAAATACAACAGAGAACTGAGAGTAACTGTTGAAACAATATAATAATTTATTTAGAGATAATTAGTTTAATAGTGTTTAAGAGTGAGCCAGTAGATACTCGTTGTACCTCTGTTATCAGTCATGTGGTGCCCTGTGGCAGTGCCACAAAATGGCTGAGGCTGTAAGGGACCTTTGGAGTGATCCAACCTCCCTGCTGAAGTAGGGCCACCTAGAACAGGTTGCCCAGAAACTACTTCAAATGGCTGTTGAGTATCTCCAAGGATGGACATTCCACAACTTCTCTGGGCAACCTGTATATGTATGGGTATATGTAATATGGGGTTTATGTAACTTTATACAGAGGAAATAAAAGATTTTTTTTTTTACTACATTCAATCAATTTTAACTTGTAAACGCTGAGAAAGTGTATAATAAGTGCAATGATGTGTGTGAACCATTTTTGGTTCTCTGAAATGCTGGAGTTTCAGTGAAACCAAGCATGTCCATAACCACAGAGGGGTGTCGTATATATCATCTGGTCATTTCTTTATTTTGCTTTGAAGAATATTATTTAGTTCATTAACCAATTTAAGAAATAATGCATGTGCATTAAGTAGTTGATAACTGCATGCAGTCATTTTAGCAATGGAAAACTGAAAATACATTACTGCGTGCATTACAGGTGTCTCAAAGATACACTACTTTTAATTAATGGAGGCACGGAAATAATAAATAGTACAGATACATTCCTGTAATATTTGTTACAGTGGTTAGTTCAACCTCTTTGCTACCTGAGAGCAAAACAGAGTGTTTGTAAATGGGAGACAGGGAAGTCCATCCCTAAGTTATTTCAAGTTCCATCTGCATCTGTTGAGCAGCAGCCTGTCATTATTATTTCATCTCTGCAAGATTTCGTGTTGCATTTTGAGGGTGTATTGTTCTTTTGGCTTTACTTCCTCTAATAAATTAATTATTGTAGCCAGTTATGTTACCAGCAGGGAAGGACTGGTAGCAAAACGAAGTCTTCATCCCTTTACTACTACCAAGTCTACATCCTTGCTACTACTACCTCGTCTTGGAGTACATATACACACAAACATATGTACATGCATATAAACTTCCTGAAATACTTGAAATCACAGACTTATTATTCTAAGCAGTATTTCTGTACATGTACATTTTCATACCCAGTTCTCTAACACTGGAGGAGTGTTCATGGTCTAAATAGGAGAGATGGATTCTGTGCTTACTATTCCTCTGCCACCTGAATGGGCTTTTTGTTGAGCCTCTTTGAGCAACTCGCCTGACTTTCACTTCTGTGCATTAGCTCCAGTGAGGTTTTTTGTATTGTGAATCTCAGAGGCCAGATTCCTCCAGGCCTTCCTTCAGAATATAATTTTTTGCTGAGGTTTCTCATTGCCTTTGCAAATCAAGATTGGGGTTTACCAGCTCTAAGTTGCTACAACACCATCCAAATATCATGTGTGCAAGTGACTTGAAATTGGTCTTCCAACCAAGAATGGCAGTAACTGCTTCTCTTGTATTTCCAGTTTGCTCAGTTTAGCAATAGATCCTTGTACAGAACTGGAAGAGTTAATCTAATTTCAGACATAATAATTTAATCGAGAGTTATGTTAGATTAAAGAGCAATGCTATTTTATAACTGTCAATTTCAGTTGATCGGCAATTTAGATTTTATTAAGACAAAATTGAAAAAATCCTATACTTAATTATCAATAAAGTGATTAAAATATTCAATATATGTGTTATAATCAAATTAATCAGTAACTTAATCAGATTTGAAAATAATGAGATTCACTCTTATTTACTACACAGTATGATAAGTATATATACAACAGCTATATTGAGATACATATTCATACAAAGATATATCAATATTTAAGCATAAAAGCATAAGAGAAATACAGGTCATGACAGAAAGAGAGGGAAAGATTAGTCTGAAAATTTCTTTTTTGAGGTTTGGTGAGAATACGCACATGTAATGCACTAGAATTCCCAAAAGACAGTTGTTGGATCTCAACAAATCTTGAATATTTTTTGAGATGGGTGAGAATATTCACATTTAGTACATCAGCATTTCCAACAGGTGATGAGCAGGCTCTGAAGGGGATATAACTTCACCCAAGCTTTTTTAATTTGCTGTGTTAGCAAATAAGATCACGCATTACACCTCAGAGGCGTCCCGACTCGGGGAGATTACTGGTCTCACATGTTATATTGTATTATGTTGTGTTATGTTATATTTATTATATTATATTATATTATAGACCATAGCTGGAGAATGTGAGATATGTAGTCCATATGTGCACTTCCCCTTGAACACCCAGGAAATTTGGAATTCAAAGAGCAAAATGAAAGTGGTGTGTGAGGTACCTCAGTCCTCTTGTGTGCCTGAAGAGGGATGGTGGTGTGCATCGCGTGTGCTTGTTGCCAAAGCTAAAAGTGTCTGACCTTTAGTGTCTAGTCATACATACTTAAGGTGCAAATATTCATAGGAAGGAACTATTTTCTACAAGGAAATCTTCCTTTCCTTTAAACAGGCATTCATCTACTCACAAAATTGACTTGTATCTTAGGAGAGGAATAGAAACAATTTAAACTAGTATTAGTGATGAATTAGTAGAATTTGGGTTTAAGAACAAGCTAGCACTCAGATAATAAACAAATTGAGGCAATTAATTAGTGTTAAATACAATGACAGGACTTTTGTAACTAAAATGCAGCATTGAAAGATTGTTAAGATGCTGCACTTTCTTGTTAAAACTTAAAAAAATGGAAAAACATTAGCAACTACTTTAGCTATTTATCGATGTTACCGTGCCCAGCATCCAGATTGCTTACATCTTCTGCTACAGCTTAATCTGCTGGCCTGCCTTTCACCTCCTTTACCAAGCCAGAGTCTTGTGTGCAATAAAAGGCATAGCACCCCTTACACACAAGAAGTGTCAAAAATCGTCTTACTTAAGATAGTGAGTGGCATAGCTGCTCTTTAGTTTTCTGCAGGTAGAAATGCAAGGAGATCAATGATATTATGTATATATTTTGGGAATAGAAACTATGGCTGTCAGGCTTGTTTAACTATGGCTCTTCGGATGTTTCTAACTTAGGGAGGGTATCTGCTATTGTAATACAAATCTTTCATGTAGGATCATATATTGTGAAGGTATTCACTTGATTACTGCTCCTAGAACAGAAATCAGGAAATAAAATGTACTGGTTTAAACAAATTATCTCATTCAATTCTTCTGTTAAAATAATGAACTATGGATCTTTCAGAGTGATATTAGTGTGGGTATATGAGAATATTTGAGTGAAAAGATTGTGTCTCTGTTGAATAATACCCACTGTGTGTTCAAGAGAAAAAATAGATGCAATGGTAGCATTAAGTTGAAGAATCATAGAATGTGTCCTTTGAATATTTATTCCTTAGAGTGCTCCTTCTGCTGAAACCACAGAATGTTACCTTATTTGTTCTTTCTTACAACAGGCTTCCTAGTGGCTGTTAGCTCTATATTTTGTTGCTTGTTTTTTATATTTTGATTACAAAATGTTTGGTTGCGGTACAGTAGTTTTGTGATTTATTTGCAGTCAAAAAGGATGTCAGACTATTCCTGACTATTATTGAGATCATGTAAAGTCATCATCTTTGATTGTTTCTCATTTATTCTCATCTTTTGGCTGAGTTGCAAGGGGATCTTTTTCCTCTAGGGCAAAAAATACAGCAGCTTCTCCATTTCAGTATAGAGAAAAAGAGAGTAGAAAGGATTAGAAGGAAGGAAACAACATATTACTGTTACAGTATATCTGGTTAGTAAAAAAGTTTCTAAGCAGACTCTGCTAAACCTAAACTAAGATGCACAGAAGGCATTTGAGCAAGCTAGAAAGAGCCATATTCTTATTTCCTAAGATTTTTAACTATAACACATCTTAAAGGATTATTAATAAAGTGTCAAATTTTGCAAGTGTTTCTGGCTTTCTTCTTTGCAGGAATTCAGCTAGAAATCCTGAATGTACGGCTGTGGTTAGATGTGGACGAGTATATGTAAGTGGCCAGGAACAGCAATGTGAGAAGTCTCTAGTTTAGGCAGTAGAAACTGGGCTGCAAAGTTCTGTGTCTTTAAGAAATATTCAGATAAGAAATTAATCTTGGGAATGAAACTTAGGCTCTTAGAACTAGAAGCACTAAGCAGACTCTACAGTTTTGAAATAATGTGATGGGTAAGACAGGCTGTAACACTTCAGATCCTTCCGACCCAATACCTTGTTTCAAACAGTGACCACAAATGGTTATCTAGGGACAAATAAGAATAAGCCAATCAGATATGGTACTTACACCTTTAGTGCTGTCCCAGACTCCAGTGATCTTCAGCTCAGGAGATTTCCTGTATCTAAAGAGGTTTGTTGTTTTATATCCTCACTGTATCTTTCTGACAGATATTTGTGTAGTCTCCACTTGAGCACATGTGAACATTTAGTATCTCCCACATTTTTGGCAGGGAGTTTTGAGGTTCTGTCATCCATCATGCCAAGAAACACCTTGCTTTTTGCTTAGCTCCTGCCATGTGAAAGGACTTGCTTTGATGGCTTCTTTCTGCTTTGGATAAAAATGTGTGACAGAATTGTGGATAATGGATAATGTACGCTGCTTTAACCATCCTTTCTTAATAAATCCTGGCTTTTGATTTGAACTTTTTGACTGCCACTGAATTTGAGTTGATACTGATAATTGAACTGATGTATTTTATAAGTTGTTTGGGGAAGTTTCCCTCTTCAAGATCTTAGAAAACAATCTAGTCAAGAGTCCAGGGCTCCAAGTGGCCCTGCTTGAGCATAAGGATTGGACCAGGTGGTGTCCAAAGATTGCTTCCAACCTCAGCTATTCCATGATTCTGTGATTTTCAGGATCTATCTGGCAGATCTTACCTCTGTTAATATTTCATTGTTCTATTTATAAATGAGGACTGTATTTTCCTACCTAATTTTATTTACAGTGACTTTATTTAAAGTTAATTTAGTCACTATCGCCCAGTTTTGTCCTTTTATCGCCCAGTTATGCATTTTTTTGAGTTAAACTCACATTTGCTATCCTTCATAATTTAGTATCATCAAGGTTCTTTGCATCTGCTTACCTCTTCTCAGGTCTTTTAAGGAAGGGAGGTGCTTAAGATCTCAGTACACAACACGGATATATGCAGAACTTCACTGCTGTTTCTCCCTCTTTGTGACCACTACCCTTCTTTAATAAGATCATCGACTTTCTGACAGAACTGTTACAGTTATGTAGCCAGAAATCAGTGACATTCAATGAATTGGAAAGTTATGGGAATTTATTAGCTATACCAGGACAGTGGAGTTTAATGCAAGTGTCAAAGAAGAGGAGATTGCCTTGTTGCACCGAAAGAGGAAATCGTTTTGATCGAAGAAAGTCATACAGTGTTTTGGAAAAAAAGCTTGTTTAATGTTTTCATTCATAGCATGGCCCTAAGAAAAGAGCTGTCTTAATGAAATACAGAACCTGTCCCTGCAGAAAAGGGCCTGTTTTGATAACGAAAATGCCAACAAATAAGCTCTCCAAGATTTGTTTGGGAGTTTTATAAAGCAAACATCCTTTATTGTGGCACTGGATACATGAAGGAATGATTCCATCAATAATGCGTAATGAGACAAGAAGTGGTTACGGAATATATTTCCCACCTACATGGCTATGTGTAAATTTTCCCAGAAATTTTATGTGTATTCCATTCTTCCTAAGGACTAATTTTAATCTTACTATGAACTTCACAACAGTCAAATCTCTGCTTATTGGAGCCAGTTCTCTGTCTGACCTTGTATTTTTAGATAGAGAAAGACTACAGACAGCTATGGTTACAGAAGAGACACATCTATTCAGCACATATCATATTTAACACAAGATGCTATCATTGGTCAAAAGAACAGTGTCTGGAACAATGCTATTTGAAAAAACATGCTATAAAAAACATGCTATCAGGGGGACATTCTGTCTAACTTTCGAAAAATAGTTACATGAAACCTAACTGAAGTTAGAAAAAATAATCCTACTTTAGCTTAAATCAGAATATTCCACTTTTTGCAGTAGTAACTACTTCTTGTATCAGTTTATTGAAAAAATCTGAGAATTAATTATAGTTTTCCCTAAATATATCGTCAATTAAAGAGTAAGGGAGAAGTGTTAGCAAGTGAAAGAATAGTGTAGACAAAAATAAATTGATATGCACTAGCGATAAACACTTTTTTGCTGGAAATTGGAAAGGAGTAGTTCATACCCTTGGAAGAACATTGGGAAAGTCAAGAGGTAACTTCGCTGGAAATTGAACACGTAATGTGTACAACAGAACTGCTTCAGGTAATATGAGTTGCATGGTTCAAACAATACAAGTCTTTTAGAAAGTTTATTCCCAGGTGACAGTGACTTTCCCCAATACAGGCAAAATTCCACTATTCTAAGTCAGTTTACATCTCCTACTCCTTAGTGTGTCTGCATCATCGTACGATTCTGAGATGTTTCCAGGTAGATAATTTTTTTGAAGACACTATAGAGACTTGTTTGAACAACAGAATAGCTAAATATTTATCAACTGAATGAGAAATGATGTAGAAATGAAGGATAAATTAAAAGTGTAATACAGCATTTAACTTACAAGGATGATTCTTAAGGTCATGATAAACTAAGTTTTCATTGGCAACAGTGCTGGTATTGACTTGAATGCTAAGTAGATGTTTCTTGTTTTCCATCTCTCAAGAGCATCACACATTTTGAAAAATCTAAAAATTATTTTTTGAGCTGGAAAATGTTGTTGTCTGCTTGTGCTCCTTTGCTCTCTTACAACTGTGTTGTTGCCTACTGTTACCTAATATTTTATTATAATAGGTTTTTTACATTTTTTGTTGTTGTAACAGCTGGTAACGTTTTATGTATTTTATTCTTTTAGCTACACTTAAAGAACTTATATCCCAGACTATGGTGCGCTGGTCCCAGGAAGATGAGATCCAAGATCCAGAATTAGTTCGGATTATGTACACCCTCCTTCGTAGGCAATATGACAGCATTGGTGAGCTGCTGCAGGCTCTGAGGAAAGCATACACAATTAGTGCTGCCTCTGTGAAGGATACCATTAATCTCCTTGCAGCACTGGGACAGATTCGCTCACTTCTCAGTGTCAGGATGGGAAAAGAGGAAGAATTGCTAATGATTAATGGATTAGGGTATGGTATTAACATAATTTTATTTTTAAGTTTGTGTAAAGTTTTTTGTCATATTTAAAAATCCTTGCATTTTAGGTCCTTGATTAAAATGAATGCAGTACTAAAACGCAGATATGTTACAGAAATTTTCATTTTCACAGATATTTCCAAGATGGCTCCAATTAGTCTCTCTGGCAGTATCAATTGTGTCAAAGATTCTGTGAACTAAAGTGTTTTCTCATCTAAAGAAAATGGACTCCATTTACTGTAGTTAAACCTAATGCTTAGTGCTTCATCAAAATATGTTTTAGCAGCTCTGAAGAAAACAGATAACTTACATCTTTATTAGTGTCAATACTACATCTTTCCCAAACTTAAATCTCATTTTATATTTCATGCATTTGTGATTAAACTTGCTGTTGTCTTTTTAGTTGAAAAGTTTGTGCAAGCAGTTAGATAGAACCAGCAAGTGTAGTTGTGATGTGAAATTGTCAAATTGGTTAGTATTTATTAGTTGCAACCTAAAGAATTTGAACATGGAAGATTCTTATTTTATCCTTCATAGCATTATTATTATAAGAAATTGCCTTTCTGTAATGCCTGCTGATGTAAAAAATATTTTTTCTACATCTTTGCTAGGAAATTACCTCTGTTAAGCAGTGGTATTATGGTACATACCTGCATATCTCTTACTCCTCTTATATGAGCAATTTCTGGACTAGGCCATTTAATGTGGAAAGAAAAAAACTCACAGAAATTCACTTCAATTAAAATGGTGTATTTAAAAGGGAGAAAATTATATTTATTTGTCTTTCATCAAGATCATTGAACAATTTCTCTCCTTTACAACAGTTGTAAGGAACTTCTATTATTCTTACTATTTCACTGTGAAAATTGTTTTTGTAAAAATGCAAAGACTAATCTCTTCAGTTGAATTTAGTCATGGTAACGAGACATTGGTTAGTATGTAACAGTATTACCTAGTTTATACCTCATGCTGAGTTTATGAAGTTGCTGAGAATTCTAGGAGGGATAAAGGATACGTTTTGTCTAAATTCAGCATATGTGTAGCGCCCTTCCCAGAGTTGGTGTATTGAGTCATCTTCTATTCCCAGTTTTCTCTATTTCCTTAAGCAGGTATGGTATCTGTTATTTGCCATTTGTTTTTAACAGGTTGACCTAAACTGTTGTAAATCCTTGGATTCCCTATCAAAAGCCATAAATTGTGTTCTGGATTATGAAATCAGTACAGCGAATTCTAGAACATGTTGAGAGGTTGGTGGGCAGAGCGAATATGTTGAAATATTCTGGTTTAAGGGGACTGTATGCTATTTTACATCTTCTGACAGATGGTCTTAATTTTGGAAATATTGATGAAACACATCTAACAAATAACCTTGAATATTAAGTGTATTTATTGTCCTCTGTTTTGTGAACTGAGAAAATTTAGTAAGAGGTGTTACTGCAGAGGCAAAATTAGATTTTGATTTCCTGATCCCCATTCTCTACTTAAAGCATAACAGAATATATTCTTTTCCACTTAGATCATCACAGAATATATTTTTCCTTTAAACAGAACAGATGGTGAGAGCAATTTAAAGATGAAGAAATACCATTTTGAATTAATTTCAAAGTTTAGATTCTTATCATATAGGATTCATGAAAATCAGATAAATGACAGCATACTGAAATGTGAAACATTTAGTTATCAGGTAGTTTTGTATTTTACTGAAATCTGAGAATATAAAATTATGTTAGTACAGTGAATGCATATCTGAAATCTCAGATAACGCATCTCTGATTTAAATTAAAATGGTATTTCTTACAAACTTATTGTTGCCTTTTCTCCCATTTTAGGGATATAATGAACAACAAAGTGTTTTATCAGCATCCTAATTTAATGAGAGTTTTGGGTATGCATGAGACTGTTATGGATGTCATGGTGAATGTACTTGGAGGAGATAAATCTCAGGTAATTTCACCATAATTTTATTGTGTATTTTGCATTTAGAACCTTTCCAAAAGTGTACTAGGATGTTTAAGAAGAATGCCTGTCCAAATTGAAGTATTGATTAATATTAAAAATAAAACAATTTTTATAGGACGAGAGGGAGAGACCCACTATTCTATGACTTGATTTTTAAGCAGTGAGTGAGAGCTTCGTTTGTCTTTTAATAGAACTTTAAAAGATTTTGTGCTTTTTTTAAGTAGAATGCAAACATCAGCTGCCTTTATGGGAGATGTAGCTCTGCTAGGAAAATATACCTCTTCATCTTAGATAAAGTGTTATTAGCAATAAACTGTAATAAGAGACTGACACCAACTTGATTTTGAATGCTTAGATTGAAATATTTGAATTGAACAATAATTTTCTTGCAGTGTTGTGTTTTCCTGTTTCTTAGCATTATGACATTACTCTTGAATATACATGTGCTACTTTAAAGGCCGTGGTGTAGATTTTGAGAAGCCTAACTGGACATTTAGGCTACTAAAGAAAGGCAGAAGTGAAGCGGCTTATCTTATTTCTTCTCTTTGCTTATGCCTGGTATTTTTATCCTCTCTCCCCAAAAGAGAGGTCTACTCTGATCCCAGTACTGCTTCTCTTATTTTCTTTTGCCTGGTCACTCATTATTCTTACGTACAATGATTTTCAGCCTGTTTTACTACCTCATGCTTATCTTGTCTCTGTCTGGCAACTTTTCACTACTTGAATGCCTTTTATGTGCACCTACATCCCTTTATTTGCTTCTGTAAAATACAGTGTGTCTGGCTCTACCATCGCAGTGTTACAAAAGTATTCAACATACTGGGTTTAGTTATTCTGGTTTAATACACTCAAATTTGAGTTCAAGGCAAGCAACAGTTAATTATAAGATGATTTATACTTTGCTAATTTATAGGTGTCAGAACCCTCTGTTTTTTCCTGTAAATTGTACGTATAGTCAGAGGTGACATAAAAAAAACCCCAAAACCACAACCCTACAGAGCCTTCTAATTCTATTAAAAATGTTTTTATAGAAAATGTTAGCAACACAGATCTATGAGAATACTTTGCAGAAATTACTATGACAGCCTTCAAAGGGAATGCAGACCTAGAAAATTACTTGGTAACCTGGTGTTGCAGCGTTTGATGTGTCTGGCCACCCAAAATGTGCTATTTTATGTCTCTGTCTTTATGAAGTGCATGGGGAGAGTTAGGTACCACAGAAGGAGTCCAAAACCCCGCCTGTTGAACTGGACCTGGCGTGGAAGTATGGAAACTTCCAGATACTCAGGATTCAAATCCCATGATTTTCTTATGGAGTCACAGGGCTACAGTCATGTTATGAAATAACATAGCAAGGCTTATTAACAAAGAGCGCACATTACCGAAGATTTTAGATATTGCAGTGGGGAGATTTCACAGAAGAAATCGCTGGGCATGGAACTTTAGAGGCAAAGAAGTGTTACTTCTGAATTTCAAGCCTGAAGTTTCCTTCATGGGAACTGCAACCTTGCAGGAAAAGTGCTGCCTTTGAAGTATTTGTCATCTGCCATCTGTTGATCTTCTGATTGAGTGATTAACATAATCTGGCAGAGAAGTTTCACTCAAAAGATTGTTGACCCTATGTAGAACCACTAGGCTGCAATCTGGAAAAGGAGTGTGTTTGTGCCTGCTACAGATCTCTCACCCTGCCAGGTATGGTATTCTTCTGAATAAAAAGGAGTAGGACCAGAAGCAGTGAACATACCTTGGTCAGCTATGGTTTTATATACTCATTTTAAATTCTCTTTAGATTTGTCCAGTGAATCACTTACGTACAATTCAAGTACAGTAGTGGCATCAGGCACTAGAACACTGCTTTTCCTGCTTTCAAGCAAGTTCCTCATAGCTAGATTGCTAGTATCTTCCATTTTGTTTTACCTTTCCAGCTTCATTGACATTTGTTTCTGTTCAGTGTTATAGCTTCAAGAGATGGAATGAGCAGCAATGCAGTGCAGTCTCTGATTAGGGACTGGGCATTTTCCTAGGTTGTGGCAGCAGATGGCTTAAACTAGACCTCCAGCTTCCTGGATTAAGTGGTTTTATCATGAGGCTGTATTGAGATAAATTGTAAAAGTGTTATAACTCACACTTCTCTGAAGGAAGGGTGACAGGGTAAAAACTTGTCGGTTCAAACTGAAGAAAATTTATGCTAAGCTTCTTTTCACCTCTGTTCTTAATAAGTGAGTCAGAAGCAGATGAGGAGATCTGTGGAATCTGGTGTGGCTGAAGGTGTCTTAGAAGTATTTTGCTAATACTGTCTAACAAAACCTTGGAAATGTATATCCCAGAAAATAACTGGGCAAGCTTTCAGAATTTCCATCGCAGCTAGGTTTTAGTGTATATCTTAATGTCTACAGTAGTTATTTTAAAGACTAGATCTAAATGTCATGTTGAATTGTGGTGTTGGTTGTTCATTTATTGTCAGAGAATCATGAGCAACAGTCTTTTTGGCTGTCAAATTTATTTGTTTTACTTCAAAATTATTTCTTACTTATTGAAAGTTTTAGAATGCCATATTCACATGTATTCTGTTTATATGTAATGACAAATTTCTAAAATGACAATTTTTAACATTATTGCCGTTACAGTAATTTTTTTAAACAAAGTTATGTCACACTTTCTATTACAATCCCTGTAAATTTGTTGGGTGGAAGCCTTGTTGAATTCTTTTCATGCACAAATGAATGTTTTTCATTCATTTTCATCTACCCAGCATTTAAGAACAGAAATTATATCTAATGTTTCTTCATAATAGCTCCTTCATGATTGAAATAGGCAAATTAGCCCAGTGTATTAGCAAAAAACCTCTGCTTAAGTGAAACTACAGTTAATCAAGTCTCTGGAAGTTAGGAAGTGCACCTGATGTCTTGAAAATTTAATACATCTCATATAGCTTTTAATTACATAGTCACTTTTTTGCAAGATTATTGTCTCATTAAATGAAAAGGTTGCATTTCACAGAATGAATTAGAGTTGTGTTTTAAAGAAGCAATATTTATTAGACTTTGTTATAATAAGTTATAAGCAATATTATTTATCATTGAAAAGTATGAGGTGGAGGAGGCAGGATGACATAGAAAGGAAAAAACGAATGATATTATGATTAAAATGCTTGATTATCACTTTGGGTATTATAGGATATGTATAAATATGTATGTATACATAGAATATTTTCCTGCCTGTGCTTATAAGAGTAATAGACAGATTATTTAAAAAAAAGAGTTCTCCATGATGGTCTTGAATTTTCTCATTAGTTTTGTGAGTATTCTTGAGACATAGATATGCAACTGAACTTGACACTTTTAAAATGGTGCTATATAATAGTAAATTTAATAAATCAGATAGAAAACCCTTTAAACAAGCATTAAAAATCTGTTGCATGATTCTTGGTCTTGTTCTATCAGTTCTTTACAGTAAAATGTGAGAATGGCATAACGTGTTCATCTCAGAAGATGTTATGACTAATTGCAACTTGTGAAACATTCTTTCATGAGTGCTACAGATAAAATTATTTTATTTTCAAAGGAGAAATCCTTGCACATAATGTGCAGCACATAAAGTGTTTGAGGTTTTTTGCTTGGTTTTGTTTTTAAAAGCATTGGATAGTTAATGCAATTTCATTTTTTTGTATTTTATCAGGCCTATGAATTAAAAAACTTTGAAGTCTTCTAGAAATGTTTTATGTGAAGTCTGTGTGGTTTTTTTGTAACATGGGAGGATAAACTAAGCTTCTTGAGTATTCTTTATTCAGCTATAACCTAATATGGGGGTTGAACTTTTAATCATAACACTGTTAAGGCAGAGGTTTTGTATAATTGCATTTGCTAGTCTACAAATTGCTTTGATGAAAATTTCCATCTTTCCATTTTTTTCCACTGATATGTTCCCTGTAGTCCTCTGCAAAATGATTTCAAACATTTTAAACCGTATGGCCTAATGAATCCAAAAGTTGAAAAGAACCTGTGAGTCCTTTCTCAAGTTAGAAGCAAAGCAACTGTCAGCTGCTTATCACCTTGGTAACTTCACTATACTTTCCTTGTTAGTAGCGCAGGAAGAAGAACTGGAATGGATTGGTAATTAACACATTTCACTGATTTATCAATTTTCTTCCTCAGCATATCACTTTTCCTAAGATGGTGGCAAGCTGTTGTCGATTCCTGTGCTACTTCTGTCGAATTAGTCGTCAAAATCAAAAGGCCATGTTTGAGCATCTCAGTTACTTACTGGAAAACAGCAGCGTTGGATTGGGTATGTCATGTAGCTATAACAGCTAAAAGCAAGTTTGATATCGCAAGACTAGTCTATAATTTGCATAACAAGTTGAAGCATATGATGATACGATGAAGCCTCTCTGAAGCTTAAACCACTTTCTGGTTTCACCTCTAACTTTTTTTTCCCCCTTTTCCTTTCATCCCTATGTTTTGTGAGTTGTATTAGAAACAGAATAGTCTAAATCTGTGTTTCTGTATACCTGGAAAAAATTAGGGTTAAATCCATACATTCTGAGATTTTGTTCATTCAATATAGTTGTGATTGGAAACCTAAGATGTTAAATTAAGCTTTTATGGTGCTTTCCTGTTTCATCTGGTTTCATTTCCTTTCCATCTAAAGTTTAGGCCACTAATGTGAATTTCATATTTTTTTCCTTTGGAACACTGACTCTATTTTTTTTTTTAATGTGTGTACATTAGATTTTGTAGCACAAGTAAAATTGCCTTGGCTAGATAGATGACTATGTTAATAAGGTATAGCAAGGCAAGACAGCATGTGATTTCACAGTGTTCTATCCTTTCAATATCTGCATTTGACCATATTAAACACAGAAAATGGGATAAGACTAAAAGAAAGAAAACAGCTAACACTGAAGATTGAAAGTGTCTCTTTTGTCTGAATATAGGTATATTTTAAAGTCTTGATAGGCTTGTGCAGAATTACATAGTTAACATGTTGCTCTCCTAAACAAATAGCATAATATTCCTCTAATTTGCTGTTGTTAATACTGATTTCTTTGACTGCATTTAAAATCAGTGTGGTTGAGTATGTTTATGGATATGGATATCAAGTTAGAAAAAAATGTCAGCATTTATTTTAACGTTATTCAAAACAGTTAACCATGTTCTTGATTTAAAAATAGCCATGTAACGTACTAAATAGCCGTGTAACCTACTATTAATCTATTTATGTTCTAGATTCCAGCGTGATTGCTGCCCTCTGCTGCATATCTGTGAATACTGCAAACTGAATTTAATTATTGTATGTTTTCTTTTTTCTGCAGCATTTCCTTCAATGAGAGGTTCAACACCACTAGATGTTGCAGCAGCCTCTGTGATGGACAACAATGAGCTTGCACTAGCTTTGGAGGAGCCAGATCTCGATAAGGTAAGAGATCACTCTGACCTGTTCACCTGTTAAATAGTGTGCTTGTGCTAGAAGGGAAGAGGACAGGTTTGATCGTAGTAATTTTGGGATATGATAGCCTCACAGATAGTCGCTCTACGTATATTCTGTCTCAAGGTAAGATTGATTGAGCAGTATTTTCCCTGATTTTGTTTTACACTTAGTAGGAATCACAGCAAGTGAGGTTGTTTTTTTTTTCTATCATCTTCTGCATCCTTTCTCTACTGTTATCAGGTAGAAAGGATGACAAGAAAAAAGATATGAAACAGGAGAAAAGCGTATCAAGAAACACTGTTTGGGGAGAAGCAAACCTGAGAATTCAGAGGAGAATGTGAAGAAAAGTAGCAGTTCTTTTGGCTTAAATAAATCATAGAGATTGGTGGGCATGGTACCTAAGCTAAGGCAATGGAAAGGAAGGTATTTGAAGAGAAGTTGGAAGAGGATTTTAAGCATAGTTGCAGTAGGAAGGTGAATCTAAGAATCAGGTCATTGGCAATAGTTAGGAGTAAAGGGAAGTGTGAGGAGAAGCAGGATAAACTAGAAATGGTGCATGAAAGGGTACAAAAAAATGGCATGAAAATTCTTTGTATATCCAGGAAGGTAAAAAGATTAAGATATGGGTGATGGGTGCAGAGTCAGAAGAGGAGGAAAGCAGGGAAAGGCACTAATATGTGCTAGCATAATATTGAGCAACAGAAAACAGAAGGCAGTGTTTAATGTAAATGGAGGAGAACAATTAAGCATTTCAATGACAACACAAGGAAAGTCTCTATGCAATAGGGGAGAACCCTGTGATGAGAGAAGAACCAATTGTAAGAGTATATGTGATCAGCATATGCTGTGGGAGACGGAAAGTTGGGAAATGACAATAAATGGAAGCATGATGGGAAGAGCTAGAAGAAAGCAGAGAGAAGAATATGAATAGGAAAGGTGTAAGAGAGCACAGGAATATACTAATTAGGTGAAAGTAGCATGGAGAACAATTATCAATTGTGTATCACTTGCAAAATTGCTGAGAGTGCACTCTGTCCTGTGATTAATAAAGATGTTAAAAAGTATTGGCCCAAGTATTGGCTCTTGGGATACACCACTAGAGACTGGAACACCACTGGTGACTGTCTCATATTTCCATGGTAAAAAAAATACTGTATAGCTATCAGTTTGTGGAATGTGGCATACATATCCTACTCTCAGAATCATGCAGTGTTTCTTTGTGGCTAAAGTTTGCACCATAAAACCTGTGTTCCAAGCAAATAAATTACATATAGACTAATTAACTTTTGAATTTCTGGCATTGCAAATTTGATTGCTTTTTACTGTAAATGTGTGAATGTGTAGAAGGTTAGTGGATTGCACAAGAAAAATACCCCATGGCCCAATGACATACTGTAGTAAAGAGAATAGATTAAAATTATAGGGTTTAGTTATAGCATTACAGAGTCTGAGAAGAGATGGAGAAGAGATTTATTCTAACAGTGTTACGTGAGCTGCATCTCAAGACACCTGCAAGTACGTAGTCACTCATTTCTTCTGAATGGATACTGTAAAACTATCGAGTCCTGTTAGGAATTGCATACTTTTTCCATGGAGTGGGTGGAGTAACTTCCTTGCTGCATACTGTAGCAAGCAAATTTATCACATTAGCCCATCTTCCCTCTGTTGAAGCCTTTTGGAGGCATTTGTATACTGTATCAACAGAGGTATAGTTCCTCTTTCTGAATTCATAAATAGTTCCTCTCTTAGGGCATTAGATAATGACTCAATATGATCTCTTGGATGGTGGAATTGCTATAAGGTGCCTAAGGAGTGTAACATATCTGTCTATTCTAAATAGGAAAACCTATCTTCCTTTTGCCACCCATTTTTGGCTGCCTTCCTTTGTAAGAAATAGCAATTTGCATCTCTTTTTACAGGTTCATGGAATGTCTTTGTTGTTGATTACGTATCTAAAAATATATTTAAATACTATAATCATGTTCATATGTTATCTTGTGTGTATTTTAGATTTTAAAGATCATATTTGTGCAGTTAACCATGAATTTCCTTTTAAATTATTGAGAAATCATTCTGTACATGTTTTGGAAATCCAGTTGACTATAATTAATTGTATTTGACATCATTTCTCAAAGACTTCTCTTAGCTAAAGATATTCCTTTTGATTAAAAATGCTGTGTTACAAATTTATATATTGCCACAAATTTTAATCGTACTGGTTTCAGACTCAAAACTGTCCACTGATATTTATCAGTCTTCTGAAAAATGTGCTGGTTTGCATATCTATTAAAATTGCAGTTAAAGCAAATAAACTTTTGACACAATATTTTGCCATTGTAGTAGATTAGCCATACATGGTTATTGATGTGATTTTTAAAGTTTTTAAATAGTATTTTAAATGTTGCTTATGTACTGTAAAAAAAACCCTGAATTCCACAACATTTTATGCTACTTTTCACATTTCCACATTTGTTCATATTGTTGTATTATTGTGTCACCCTATAATTAGGTAACTTAAGAAATAAAGAGTACTAGACTTTTTTTATCATTATCAAAAGCAAGAACTAGAATCTAAGAGTGACACAATAATGAGCTATGTTCATAGTTTCTCAGGTGAAACACCTGGAATATGAAAACCTTGTTATTTTTTAAAAATGGCTATATTCATTTTGGTTAATGCTTACTTTTGGAAGTTTATTTCTAAACACATTAATAAATTCTTCTCTATTGTAGGTTGTTACCTACCTGGCAGGTTGTGGCCTGCAGAGTTGTCCAGTATTGCTGGCTAAGGGATATCCAGACATTGGATGGAATCCAATAGAGGGTGAACGTTACCTGTCATTCTTAAGATTTGCAGTTTTTGTTAACAGTAAGTACAATTTCCTGGCATCCAAATTCCATTGAGAGATATTCTTACAGTCACTTTTCTAACCATAAAAATCTGTTAATAGACAAAATGAGGTTAAGACAAGATTATTGGTATATGCTGCTTATTTGTAATTTTTTGAATCTTCATTGCTTTTTTTCCTTATTGTTTTGCAACTTTTTGCAGAGTAACCTGTTAGGGTAGCAAATAGTGCCAGGAATACTTTAAGTAAGTGAACTGCAGTGTTTACATATACCACATATGCTGGTTATAAACATAACCAGGGAACACTGATTTTAGACCTTTCTTGGTCACTGTACCACTGGGCGATTTAGAGGTTTGTAAATAAACCATTTTGCATTACAAAAAGCAAATTTCCAACAGGTCACAAGTTTGGATAATTCTGAGGGATCAGTGTTTGTAAAGCACCCTAACTGTGTACCTTCAATGAAGTTTTCAAAAAAAGTAAAAATATTTTCCTTTGATAACTGTCTTATACTTGCTTTTGTGGGCAGTTTCCTTTTGAAAAAAAATTTACTAAAATAAAATTTAGACTATCTGAATTATATTGAACAAAAAGCATCCTCCAGTTCGTATGGATTTTTCATCAAACTAGTAATTTAGATTAGAGATTAGATGAGATCAAAATAGTTGTCTGTTCACCACCTATCTGGTCTGCCAATATGGAGAATGTTTTAAAGGACAGCTAGGGACAGCCACAGGAGATAATATTTTAAACAGTGTGATTTTAAGATTTTGACGTTGTTCACATACTGTTGGTCTGAAATTAGCACATAATACCTGAAGGACAAGCAATAAACATGTTTTCAGTTCAGTAAACATACCTGAAGTATGTTCGTTAGTTAATAAGTGTGTAGCTTTTGAGCAAGCTGCTATGCTAACTTGACAAACTGCTACGATATGAGCAATGTAGAACAAGTAGTCATTGAGTTTAAAACGTCTATTATTACTGTTGTTTTTATGAATAAACTTTATCAGTACTCTGTGCAATTAGAGGAAGGTAACTTTGATCTTACTTGTGATATTTATTTAGTATGAACCATAACCTTTGCTGAATGGACTGCTAGTCAGTAGAATAAAGTTTTAGTTTCAAGTGTTTCAGCTGCTTCTTTTCTGAAATACTGTTATGGTTGGGGTTTTGAACCTTTTCATTATGACAGTTTTGGAGACAGCACTTTTGAAAATCAGATTACTAATTTCTGCGTGTCGTCTCTTGAGAGGACAATTACAAATATAAATTAGTGAAATATTTGGATTGTTGAGATAAAAACAACACCACACACGTGTAAACACATGAATGAATTTTGATTCTGGCCAATGAATCTTTGGAACAAGCAAAAAATTCTTTTTTCAAGCAAAATTCTTCATTTTCTTGGCCTGAGAGGTAAATTAGAGAAGGATGCAAGATATTAAAGTTATTTTCAGGAGTTTGGTATCCCATCAGAAGGGATATGGAAAAGAGAAGTTCAGAGTAAGATTCTAGTGGCAAATGCTGTACTTAAAGAAAATTTGTTTCCTGCCCATTCTAAGTTAAAATTATCTGCAAGGGACTTTTCCTTTTACTCTGAGTTGCACTCCTCACAAGCTGTCACTGGTGTGTTGAAAATTGCCTAAGACAAATTTTTAACGTCTATGTCTAAACTGTATTGGAAATGAGCCAGTCAAAACCATACTGGTAGTGCTTTTATTAAACTAAGAATTAATTACATTTTATAATTCTATTTGTATTTGCTATTTGATTCTGGAATAATGATTCAAACAGCCCTTTACAGTTTTTAAAGGGGAAGGGGAGGTGTTATTTGCCTTCACAAAAGATACATAAAACATGCAAGGATTCAGGAATATCTGGTAACTGTAGCTGAATGTTGTGCATGTTTTGATGGTTGACTGTATATATGTAGTGAGTTTCTTTTGAGATCAGATTTTACTTAATTCATTACTTTAAAAGTCTTCACTTAAAAGGTTTTAACCAAATTAAACTACAATTCTTGAATTTAAGATTTAGAATCCTGCCTTTTCCATGTAGTGTGAGAATAAGGTGAATGAAAAGGAGAGAGAAAGAAAGAAAGAAACTGAACCTATGCGAAGTCAGTAGTTAGGGTATAGAAATATAGAATCATTTCAGTTGTAAAGACCGTTAAGGAAATCAAGTCAACTGTAAACCTAACACTAAGCACCACATCTACGTGTCTTTTAAATACCTCCAGGAATGGTGACTCTACCACTTCCCTGGGCAGCCTGTTCCAATGCTTGACAACCCTTTCAGTGAAGGAATTTCTCTTAATACATAATCCTCTCCTGGTGCAACTTCAGGCCATTTCCTCTTATCTTATGTTCCATATCAAGATCATACTGGTGTTTTAAGTGGAGAAAAGTACTGATGTGACTGATGTGATTAAAGTGTTCAGCTGCTCCTTCTCCAGCCAGTCAGCCCCAGTTACCTCACCTACTGGTGCCTTCCAATGACTCTGACTTCCTGGTAGCACCACTGCTGCTCTCAGCTAAATTGAATTTCTAATACCAGTTTTTTGGTGGCTGCTAAAGCTGCAACATTCAGGTTAATACAAACTTGCTACTTGCATTTCTGTACTGTTTTGGTATTTTATGTTGCATGTAGAATATAGATACTGATGATCCAAGCTACTTGTGACTGTGACTGTGAACTGTTTCTTTTTCTGTAAATTGTTTTCTTCCTAAATATTCTGTTATTTTAATTTCTTCCTCCAGATTGTCAGTATTCTTATAAGGTGGCCACTATGAATTTCTGAACAGTTGCATTTAACCATAAACTGAGCTTTTGACCCAGTTATTATTCCTGTCATGCTTCCACATGCCATTAACTGCAGTCTAAATAAGTTAGTTACATACAAAATAGTTCATTTATATGAAGGTTCTTTTTCCTAATGACTTTTATTCAGCAAGCATCTAGATCACAACATATTCCAATAGGTCATGTGTTTACATAGTTCTGAGGAGTCAGTGTTTGTAAAGCACCCGAACTATGTATCATAAAGCTGAGATCTTTAAAAAAGAAAAAACCTTTTCCTTTTACAACTGTCTTACACTTGTTTCTGTGGTCAGTTTCCTTTTGAAATTTGTGAAATACGCTAAAATAAAATTTAGATTATCTGAATTCTATTAAACAAAAAGAATCCTCCACTTCATATGGATTTTTTTCAGGAAACTAGCATGTTAACCTTCTAAAGTGAATCTTTCTAGATTGAGTGTGGTAAAACTTTTGCAAGGTAAGTCTACACTGTCACTTTTAAACCTCAGTATATTTCTGATAATTCACAGTTGATATGGTTTTGTTTTCAAAAGTAAGTATGAGAACTTTTTTTATCTTTTGTAAAATTTAGGAGAAAATGCAGGTGTCTTCTGAGTTAAGGATACTTTTCAGGAGAGAGAATGTATAGTGCTTTTTGATCCTTAGGTGAAAGTGTTGAGGAAAATGCAAGTGTTGTTGTCAAGCTTCTTATTCGACGACCAGAGTGCTTTGGACCAGACCTTAGGGGAGAAGGAGGAAATGGTTTGCTGGCAGCTATGCAGGAAGCTATCAGGATCTCAGAGAATCCTGCTCGTGACCTCCCCTCCCAGGCATATAAAAGAGAAGGGTAAGTAAATGTGAATGCTTGTCTGGCAAATGGTGATTTAATCACACTTGCAATATGTGAATAATAGGCCCTGTTGTGTAAAGCGTTGTACAAACAGTGTATTAGAGATTCGCACCCACAAGCAGTTGTCACATGGAATTCATAAAAAAAGCATGAGCTAGATAGAAGTATAAGAGTTACAGAAGAAAAGAAGCCAAAAGGACAAAGCAGAGGAGAAGGCTCTTGTGGAATGAAGATAGAAGGCTCATGTGAAGTCATTTATAACTGTTCAATTGCATGCTTACTCTAGGGATAAAAACCCTGTAATCCGGAGCCACGGGAAATTAGTATATCTGATTGATAGTCTTTGAATCGTAGATCTAGCTCCAGAGAACTTACATTAGCAAAGGTGTTCACTGATATTGTTTACCTTTTAGAGATGATGATGATGATGAGGAGGAGGAGATTGTGCACATGGGCAATGCAATCATGTCATTTTACTCAGCTCTCATAGATTTACTTGGACGCTGTGCACCAGAAATGCATGTAAGTTCAACAGAACTGTACATGTCTAAATAAACTGTTCTCTATTCAAAGGCTTCTTCCCTTCAGAAGATTGCATTTCTTGATGTATCTAGACAGAGGTGTTCCCTGCAAGATGTATAAAGAGTTATGGTCTTTTGATTCCTTATACTTTTATTTTTATTCCTTATACTTTTATTTATCTAAAATTTTGAGAATTTTTACATGACTATGGAATCAAAGCAAAGGTGAACTACTAGTATCGCCTGTTTATAGTACCAATGAAAATTCTGAAACTGTTCTCTAGAAAGTGATAAAAATAATTTTCTTAAGAATGTGATACAGAGGGTCTTTTTTATGCACTGATGAAATATGGTATCTACACCAGATGAATACATGGACAAATACGTAAAATCACTCGTTTGATAATAATGACTGTAAGAGCCACATGCAAGCCTTGTATTTAGTTAGACTGACTTTTACTTGTCAATATTCAAAATTCTTTAATAGTATAAATCTGGCTGAAAATACAATATGATCTCAGTACAACAAGAACCAAAAAATTTGGCTTGTAACCTCCCTATTTACTCACTCTTACAAAGCTATTAACTTTATTAGCTGTAAAGCTCTATATAGTTTTCTATTGCCAGAGATAGTAGTTTTATATTACGAAAACTACTGGAAGAGGTTTTCAAAGACACAGGTAGTGAATACCTAATTTCTGATAGAAGTTAAAAGGAATTGGTCACCTCCTTATTGTTAAAGCCTTTTGAAATTTTTGCTGCATAGGAATTGTAGAAAAAATGTATACATACATCGCACAGATTTACATCTGTTTGTAGTATAAAGAGGCAAGCTCAAAATTGGGCACTGTAGGTTCTGTAAGTAACATGAGTCTTTCACAAATTTTCAGTTTCATCAATTTTTCTGATTGGTTTAGAAATCTTATCTCTGGGGGGGGAACGTTTTTGGGGATTTATATTATTGTGAAATTATTGATACTATATCAAAATTAGTTTAAAAAATAGGATCAGCTGAATATTGGCCATTCCATAGGAGTGCAGGGATAAATTGAATTTCTGTGCTTTTTTTTTTTTCAATGTTTGAAAAAAACGTATTAATATCAGTATTTTTAGGAATTTTTTCTTATGTCCCTCCGTGCTAAATTTCTTAATGTATACATTTTTTCTAACAGCTTATTCAAAGCGGAAAAGGGGAAGCTATTCGAATCAGATCAATCCTTCGATCTCTAGTGCCAACTGAAGATTTGGTTGGGATTATAAGTATACCACTAAAGCTGTCAACAGTTAACAAAGGTAACTAATACTTTCATTGTCTTATGGCACGTAAACCTTCAGGGGTAAATTAGAGCAGTTTTATTAGAGTTGAGTAAGAGCAGAGAACTATTCTTCAGCTTTTGATTAAATATGTGTCAGTTAGAGCTGCTCCAGTAGAACTGCTGCTTGTTTCTGTGAAGCAGAGAATGTACGAACAAAAGAAATACTTTACCAAATCTTACTAATGGGCCGTCCATCCCAGTACTTTGCATCCAGCAGTGGTTGGAGAGATGCTATCTCTTTAGGTAGAATGTGTAAGCTTGGACTTTGTCCGTTTGTACTTCTACATCATTCAGTCATTTGCTAAGAAAGATTAGAGTGCACCTCCACGCACATTAATGCCTTTTTCTGGATGTGGTGGCCAGTATTGTATCTAATCACTTTGGAATAACATCCATGCCCAGAGACTCCTGTGGCAGTAAGTTCCAGAATTTCACTATTTGCTACATAAAGAAACATTTTGATCATCTGTCTGGTTTTTTTTAAACTTAGACTCTACTGATTTTAATTAACAACCTTGAATTGTAGTATTTTGGGGTTTGAATTATAGCAGTTCTTCATTCACCTATCAGCTACAATAATAGTTTTCTAAATCCCAGTTACATCCTTTTTTTCAGTCCTCGTTTTGCCAAATTGAAGAATCTCGATTTTTCTTAGTCTCTCATCATAAAATAACATTTTAGTTGTCCTTCTGTGTACCTTCACTGGCTCTATTCTGCAGTCCTGAGATATGGAAAGCAACCATGGAATGGACAGAAGATGTGAGCAGGTTATATTGATAATATGACCACACAATAGGTTGGTTTATGTATTAATTTTCTACTTTATACAGCAGCAAAATGATACCCTCTCTAATATTCTGAATACCCCTTTCTGATGGTGTCCAGTATCTTGTCAACTTATTTAGTCACTGCTACACATTGATCTGATGGTTCCACAGAATTTAAGTGATGGCCTCAAAATCTTTCTGTAGTGTCAGTTCCAAGCTCAGCATCATGTAGATGTGCCTCATTTTCCTGCAGATGCATTTGCTTCAAGTTATCTGCATTGAAGTGCAGCTGTCTCTACTTTGCCCACTCAATTTTATTAATGATTTAACCATACAGAAGAACTTAGTGTTGTATACAGACTTTTAGGCTCCTTTGCTTCCTTGTCCAGGTTGCTGATGACTCAGAATAGTCCTGTTTGTTCTCACTTGATTAAAATGTTGCACATGCATATTGCATTTTAATTTCCTTTCCTGTTTCTTGGAGCTGTGCTGTTTATTTCTTCCCTGGCCTTTTCAGAGGGAGTGAAAACCAGTCATACTTGTTTTGGGATTGTCCCAATATGAGGAAAGTGCTTCTCCACACCTTTTGTATTTTCTCCAGTTTCTAGGTATAATGTTCCACTTTGGTCTCTAATGTTCAATAATGGAAGACTGATTTCTATTTTATTAATGTGTAGGCTATTTCTGCACTTGTTCATCTTGTCCCAAAACAGTTCCTCCTTTTATAATCAACCTAATGAAATCCCTGTTCTTTACGTGACTATCTCACCAATTCTTTGAGACACAAGATCTCTGCCTGCCTTCCACAAGGTCCTCTCGTAGGATAAAGATAAGTTATCATGGAATCATCTTACATATCATGAAGCCATCCAGCTTAGTGCCTAATACAGCAGTCTCCCACTCCCACTGCCTGCTTCTTCGTATCCTTGGGTATGTGATTCTTCTCATAAGAGATTACATCCTTCCTTCCCAGGTAGATACACTCCTTCCCCACGACTTATGTCCTGCTCAGTACTCCAAGAGCTGCAACTGTGGAGTTGAGGCTATGCTGCTGTGTTGTTGTAGGACCTGTCTGTTTCTCTTACTACTCTAGTTCATCTGTTCTCACCTCTCAGTAATGAGACTACTCTCTGAAGAACCAAGTATTGTGTTTGTGTATACACATAGAAAACCTGAACCCAGGGCATGGCATGGATCTGCTGCTCTCTCTGCATTGAACTGCGTAGTTCCCTATCTGCACCTGGATCCCTGCCTGTCATTGAGGCTGAAATTGATTTTTTTTTTGTCAGTGGAACTAACAGCCTTTTTAACGCTAACTGTTAAAGGGAAGTCAGTGAAGACTCTTGAATTTTCTCCCTCTTCATTCTGGAGCTGAAAAATAGTTCAAAATCAGAGTTCAGAGTGCAGAGGTGTATTAATGATAGTGTTCTTGCTTGTTATGCGACTGTTGATTCTTTTCTGTAAGTGGTCAATGTGGTTATCCAGGGTGGATTTGTTTCCAAAAAAATAACTTCCAAGATAATCACACAAATGAAAATTTTCTGTAAAGCATAAAGTCAATAGAGGATGAGGATTTTGTGGCATATGATCTCCATGTTTTCTGTTAATTTCTTCATGTTCTGTGGGCTATAAAATACAAGTCTGTCACTTTTTTCTAGGGCAAAATAACTTTATTCTAATTCCCCTCCCTTTTTTGTCGTTTCTGTTTCACAAGAATTGTCTATTCCCTTTACAGTCAGAGATGGTTTATCTAATACACAGTTGCCTTCTGTGTTATTGTTATTTCTAGCCTAGTTTACATGAGATAAAAATTAAAATTCTTAACTTCTTTGACTTCACGATTATGATATATATTTATATATTTAGTTGCAGTAATATTTATCTTCAATTTTACCATATACACTTTCTCTGTAAAAGCACTGAAATAGGTGGAATACCATCCATTCTTATGTTTTTATTTAAGAGTGAAAGATTAATAAATTGCAAAATAGATTTTTTAAAATAATAAAAACTTGATGTTCTTTTTCAGCATAGAAGAAAACTAAACAAGAATACAATTTTCATTGAACAAGTTACTTCACACATTAAATTTAGCTATAATGTCTTTCATTGTCTTGATATTTCTTATTTTATCAGTTGCCTACTGATAAAAAATGCATTATATATTTGTGTAGATGGCACAGTAAATGAGCCAGACATGTCTGCAAATTTCTGTCCTGATCATAAAGCACCCATGGTACTCTTTTTGGACCGTGTCTATGGTATTAAGGACCAAAGCTTCCTCCTTCACCTACTTGAAGTTGGATTTTTGCCAGATTTAAGAGCCTCTGCCTCTTTGGATACAGTAAGTATTTTGCTATAGAGTTTAGGTGCAGTAGCTGAATATAGTGGCTGTTAAGTGTAAGAAACAGAATTTCTTGTCAAAACAGCTATGAAATAGAAAAGGGTAGTATAGGCTCACTATAAACACAAACAGTAATAATTTTACTATTAATTTAGAGTGCTTAAGTCTGGTCATAAGCTTTCAGTACCACGTTAAGAAGCAACAGTGTAATGTAGTTTAAAAACCTTTAATAGAGGCTTACATTAATTATACAGTAGGTACATTAGATATCATGTAGTAGACTACTTTTATTTGATGTGTACTTCTAAGAGTTACACTAAAAATTCATATCTGTGTAGGTATGAAGTAATTAAATGCGATGAAAAGTGTTATTTAATGCTTTGTGGATTTTGCTAACCTGTTTAAAGAAAGAAGCTGCATATTCTTTTTTGCTCCTATTGGTTCAGAGGGCAGTGAGAGAAGAAGTAGGGCATAAGTGGATGACTTGGATTTTCTCAAGTTCCAAAAAATAACTTTGGTCCTTATATGTGTGGAAGGGGACTTAAGAATTATTTAATTATTATATTTTATTGACTTCATATTTAGTAACCTTTATTCCATATGATACTAACAATAATTTACTACTTCAAACAGGTTTCTCTAAGTACCACAGAGGCAGCTCTCGCACTAAATAGATATATTTGCTCAGCTGTGTTTCCATTACTCAAAAGATGTGCTCCCCTCTTTTCTGGAACAGAGCATCACGCCTCTCTGGTTGACTCCATGCTTCACACAATATACAGGTTGTCTAAGGGACGTTCCCTTACAAAAGCACAAAGAGACACTATTGAAGAATGCCTGCTTGCTATTTGCCAGTATGTATGATACCTGTGTACAAATTTATTTATTTTGTGCAGTATATGTATTTTAATAATCTATTTCTTTGTGTATAATGTACAAGTAAGATTTTTTTCATTCTTACTTGAAATAAATGACCAGAAGGTACGATAGGATTTTTTTCCTAAGAGAACATAGATTTGGTTTTTCCATTATGGATACTGCATTATGCAACCTGTCATGTTGATATGAGCTTTATGGTGATACAGGATAAATTCTGTTTATTTGTAAAAACAAAACCCCAGTAATTACAAAAAAGTAGTCTGTCAAGTGTGACAGTGAGAGTGTGTTGAGGATTTAAGGGATCGATGTGTTTGTATTTCTGATTGTGATTTGAAGAGCTTTGGCTGAGCCTAGGATTAAAAAAAAAAAAACAAAGAAAATATACCTCTCCCTCCAGATCCTAAAAGTTATATCAGGAATTGAAATATAGATTTACCAACTGGATCATAGCTCCAGATCCTTGTCATAAACTGTAATGCTACTTATCTGTGCACTGGACTGTGAAATTAGTAACGCACTCTGTGTTTCCAGCTTGTGCATAGCAGTGGACCCCTGTCAAAAAGAGAACATAATAGAAATGGAAAATATTCAAAAAAGCCTAACAAGAGGGAACAACTAAGAGAAGAGGGAACAACTAAGAAATAATTTTGCTCCTTTGGAGCAGCTGAGTATGGCAGAAATCTTCAGCCTGAAAAAGTAATGTCTGAAGGGAAGATATGAAAGGAGTATTTTTACATTGATTTTGAGCCTATAGATCCCTGAAATTAAATAGCTAGAAAAGAAATATTGGGTAATTTATTCAGTCTTCCAGTTGAGATTTATTTCTTATAAGAGTAATCATAATGTATTTCCCAGATCAGTTTCAATTAGGAGTGTGGTGTTGCTTTTTAGTGTCATATCAGAAACTGTTCTGTTAGGATAATATTCTGTTTCTTTTGCTTAGGTTGTCCCCTCTTTGTATTCTGAAAAAAATCCAGCACCCTCCCTCTGCTGTCATATAACACAATCATACATGTTGCTTGATCGCTTAAGAGTGTCCAGAAGTAGCACGTCTTTCTGTGCTATATACTTGTATATGTAGATGAGACATAGTGAGATTCCTTAAGCACCTAACGTTGTTTTTTCAAAATGCTTTAATGACTAATTTGACTTCCAATCTGCCAATTGATTTCAATTTTTATTTCATTTTCACTGGACTGCATGAGTTTTACTAAGAACTTCTGGTTTTCAAAATTACAGCCACTTACGTCCCTCTATGCTACAACAGTTGTTGAGAAGGCTGGTTTTCGATGTGCCCCTACTCAATGAATACTGTAAAATGCCTCTCAAGGTAAGTGCTTTACCCTCTGTGCATGCATTCAATGTAAAACTTACTTCACAACAATCTATCATCGTCATGTTTTTAAAAACATAACAGGGCAGGATGAGCAATGTGAAATGACTTCTGAATTGAAAGTAGTATTATTGTTTGGTCGAGTCTTTTGAATTGAATATGAGTAAAGGTATCGTAAAATCTTCCCTGATGCAAAGAGTATATAGTAAGTAGATTATGCAGTTTTGTTCAGTGAACTGTTGACTGCTTCAGCAAAAGTATTTGAAAGTATCAAATTAAATGTCAGTGTTATCTTGATATTTCATCTGCTGTATGAGCTATAATAACTACTGGTAGGATGCATAGTCCAGGAATAAATTTTGAGTGAAGTCTACAGGGAACAGAATCCAAGAAACAGAATTTTTGAGCAATCTTTAACTCAAGTCTTATCCATGTTCTTGTTCTGTAAACAGAGAATTACAATTATGAGATGAGAAATAACTTTAATTTAGAATTTTTCTGTCCAGTTTGCCTTTTGTTCCTTTTGGAACAGCCTGATCTTAGGTCTACAGAATTTGTGTCAGAATTGAAGTTCTATCATACTCTAAACAGAGCTGCCAGATTCACAGAGGCATTCTGGAGCATCAGCATGATGCTAAAGCATGGTGAAAATTTGGGATTTTTTTATTATTATTATTTTCCATTTCTAAGCAAAATTGCAGGAAAAAATAAAATGTCAAAATTCTAGTCTGATACTCAAATTTTATAATTTCCCATGGGATAGGAATTTTTAGTTCTAAAGAAGACATCAGTAGAAATTTGAAATTATTTGGAAAGTGCACCAATATCATATACAATGGTTTTTTAACTGGTGTCTTACAGATTGTCTGTACAATAGTTCTTTTCATAGGTTTTCCAGAGATGAGCACGCGTGGCTAGAAGTGTGTACTGCAGGAGTCTTCTGCAATGCTTTGAACGATACTGATGACATCAACTACAAATGACAGAATTAAATCAATTTGAATTTGTAAAAATTTTTACCAGAATCTATTATGTTCTGTTTTATAGCCATTTAATTGTCTCTCTTTATCTGTGAGCTAATCTGTACTCAAATGGTCACAATCCTGCAATTTTGTAATTTTGCTACTGTCATCACTGAGAATTCCACAGCAGCAGTTGGTGCTTTATGCTTTTACAGTGTGGGCTTTACTGCTCTCCCAAAAAGAAAGAAAAGGGAAAAAGACCATTTTTATGAGCCATTAGAAATTAAGAGACAGAAATAAAGAATACTCATGTAACTTTTTAAACAGATACGGGCAATTCAGACTTCATTAACCAGTATGTTATTTTGTTAAATACCAATGTTTTATGTGAATTTTTATTTTCTTTAAAATCTAGCTTCTGACAAATCACTATGAACAGTGCTGGAAATATTATTGTCTGCCTTCAGGAATGGGAAGCTATGGAATTGCAGCAGAAGAAGAATTACATTTAACTGAAAAACTTTTCTGGGGCATATTTGATTCCTTGTCTCATAAGGTAATGACAGTCATTCACTTTACAGTATCGGATGACTGTAAAAGCACTACAATGATAATTTGCTGTGCCAAGTGCAGAGAGTTCATACTTTAAGTATTCTTTCCCCTAATATGGGAGGTAAAGCTATAAATGGTTTTAATGAAATAACTTTCTAATGAAAAGTTGAGTGCTGAAACTTGAAGTCTCTCAAAACTAACGAAATGTCAAATCTTTGTCTTGATATATCCATATAGTCTTACACTAGTAGTGAGAGAGATTGTTTGCTGCACTAATAAGTCAGTGTTGTTTCCTCTCCTATCTTAACTGTATTAATTTTTTAAACACTTCTACTGACATAAAATTAATGTTAAGAAATGCATGAATATGCTTGTCAAATTGTTGGTGTATGCATGGTAAATTTACATAGTCTGTTTTCAGTCATACACTTCTATTTTGTTAGCTTTCTGGTTATTGCCCAGCTTAAGAAATATGATGCAACATTCTTAGAAATAAATATTTTTCCATTTTCCTGTTCCAAAGTGTGATCTTGGAGGATTTTTCACTTGCTCATTTGTTCTCAGAGTAAGAGAAAGTTACATTTCTGATAGAACAATGCCTTGCTGAGTAAATACTTTTTGTATTGATTGGGCTCAATAATCAGGTTCTTGCCATGGGAAAGTAACTGATTTTTTCATTAAATCCTACTAAATTTATGTTCCAGTTTTTATCAACAGGTTTAAATTGCAAAATCCTTTAAGATCATCAGAAAAGATCAAGTCCAACTCAACGTAACACTGCGGGTTTGACCATTAATGATTGCTTCTCTAGGCATTCTGGTTTATAGTATGGAAGCAAGCATGGTCTCTGCATTATTTTAAAATGGCTTTGTTAAGCCTCATTTGTATTTGATTTTGGTGACATTTACCTCTCTCTGACTGATGTCACAAACATAAAGAGTGTCAGGAGGGCCTGACATGATGAAATGTTTCCAATTAGCACACCCTAGCTTTTTACAGCTAACTGAAGATTATATTTTTCTGCCAGTATTGGTCACCCTTTATAATAGCATTTCCATTTTTCTGACTATGGTTGCTAGTCCAATGAAAAGAGAATTGTGTAAATCTACTGGGCTACAGTATTCTCCATTGTTCTGTTTTGTACTGAGATATTTAAGGGTTTGATATTTTCATGAATTCCAGCCGTTTAGTGAAAGCACGCAATTCACCCTCTGATCTTACTTCTTTTCTTTGTGCTAAAGACTGTTTCTTTTTGCTAAAGACACATACGCTAAAGACTGTTGCAACAAAACTAGAGGAAATTAAACCCTCAAAATCTTAAGCATTCTGCTTGCTGTGTTATAAACATATGATTTTATCAGCAAGTATTTTCAATGGACCTTGAAATTGTTCTTCTGCATTTTCTTGACATGAAGTCGTTGTTCAGATTTATAGAAGCATATAGTCTTTCTATTTCTAATAATGAATATTCTTGCTGTGTAAGTTTTCTCCTATAAGTGCTTGATTGGTGCCTGTGTCATAACATCAGAAAGATACCTGTGCTATCTGATTAAAGCTTTATTAAATAATTATGCTAGCGTCAAACTCTTGTAATGTTGTGGTCATCAGTAGATCTTAAAGCCTTTTAAAGCTATATCATTATTCTCAGTTTACAGGTAAGGAATCTGAAAGACAGAAAAGTGATGGGATTTTTTAGCCTAAGCATACTAAGAATGTTGATTGAGAGCTGGAATGAGAACCTTGGCCTACAGTGTTGTGCTGCTACTGCCTGTAGCACATGGTTTTTATAATCTAGTGTGTAACAATTGACCTTGAGTATGTTTCATGGAAAGTTACTAAAGGTAGATTCTTCAAATATAACTCCACCTTATACATTTATAGATCACCTACTTATATGTTGTCTCCAGAGCTAAAATGACTATTTAGATGAGCAAATATGCTAGTTCACCTCTTATAAGGACAGTACGATAAACCACAATTTCCTTTAACCAGCTAAACTGAAAAAGATTAAGGGAAAAAAGGAAGAAATGACAATGGCTTCTGCAGTTAAGAAGCAAGTAGTCATTTTAGAACTAAGACAGTCTTCTACAGATAATCGTACTTCTATAGCAAAGCAAACAACCCTTGACTCTTCCTATGTAGGCCTTGATGATATAAATAAAGCGTGAGAGTCATGCATGTATGTACTTATACAATTGTCAGCATACTTTTATGTTGAGCAGTCTTAAAAATGTATCAAGAGAATATAAAGAAAAATAGGTGTCAATAATATTGCTCTATGCTTAATATTTAAATGTAATTTACTGATTGCATCTTCTAATAGTTTTACGTGTGGCTGCTTGGTTTTCACTAACATTTTGCATATTTTTCTATTGGATTTTCCAACCAGTTCCTATCTCTCCTGCAGAAGTATGATCCAGAACTCTTTCGAATGGCTTTGCCTTGTCTAAGTGCTATAGCTGGTGCCTTGCCCCCTGATTATTTAGATACACGGATTAGGTCAACTTTGGAAAAGCAGACTTCATTGGATCCAGAAGGAAATTTTGATCCCAAACCTGTCAGCACAGCACAGTGAGTCATATAAATCATAATAATTTCCTTTCCTTAAATATTTTTATACTATTCCTTATTAAATTTTTTTTCTTTTCAGCAAGGGAGAGTTGGCTGATGTCTGACTTTTTAAAGATATTACTACCATTCAGAAGTAGAGTAGGGATTTTTACTTCCTCCTGCCAAAGACTTAACTACATATCCTGTTTACTAGACAAACACACCTCCCCCCATTTAACAATCTATACAATGCTGAGATATACTTCCACATTATTATCTGCAGAGTATGTAGTAAATTCTATACTTGATAAGTACCCTATTACCTAACAGTTCAAATGTTTGGGATAGATGTGTCTGTAATATGTTCATTAGCTAGAGTGTGCTTATGACAGATGGTACAATACCATCAAAATCTGGTGCTTCATTGGCATATTTCCTGATTTTTATAAAATCTTCATTTAGGTTTGAGACTTGATCTGTAGCAACCTGAGACAGCAAAATAAGCAGATCATGTGTGATGATTTAATAGACTGGCCTTCCTAGTGATCTTGTGCTTTTAAAATAACATATTTCTAATGCTTTTATATTCAAGAAATGAGGATCACTATTAAATTCTTACATCTCCATCATTTTGTAATGTGAAACATCCATACTAATATTACCATGTTAAGAATTACCAAGAAAAATACCTGTAGGTTATGGTGAAGCATTTGGGTTTTTTCTTATGATTTCAGTTGCTAGTAAGTGCAACTGTTACGTTTTTGAAGAGTTCCTGTGAATATATTTATAGCTCTGCTTCGTTTTGTGGCATTTCTTCTAAAGAAAATGGAATTGCGAAGCCAAATGTCTTGTCTTCTTCTGGAGGTGAAGCTTTTTGATTAGTGCTATATTACACTGACTGTTTTTTCATGAATCAAACTCCAGTTATTTGTGATTGAATGACCATACTCCCCTTTATTTACAGCCTTGTACTTCCTGAAAAGTTGGAGTATATTGTCAGCAAGTATGCTGAACATTCCCATGATAAGTGGGCCTTTGATAAGGTAGGAATTATTTTAAGACGGGCAACAGGCAGAAAAGAGCTAGTAAATTATATGTGGGGTGAATACTGAAAGAGAAACTGAACAGTTTAACTGATAGGCCCTTGTTCAGACTGCATTAATGTCTGCCTGTTTCTTTTGCTCAAGAAAATGCATTGAAATTTGTGACTCCTTCAGTGGCCAGTATTTATTAATACAAAGATCTGAAGGGAATGAAAAGGGGCACTTGGTTTGGGTTGGTTTTTATTTTCCTTTTTTTGTTTGTTTCATTTTGCCTGGTAGTGATGTTTTTTGACCAGGAGTCAGAGATTTAGTTCTCCTGCAACACCTCTGTGATTTGAGGCAGTACCTGGGAAGTCTAGTGTCCTTTTTTTTTTTTTTTCAGAAAATGTAGTTACAGCCTTTCTTTTTAGCTTTAAGAAGGCTTTTATGTATTGTTTTCCTCTACAGTTTTGCAAGTGCCCAGTACTATGTTGTGTTTATGTTTCACTGCTTCAAAATAGCTGTAAGGCAAGATAATATATACTAAGTGATTTTTTAGTATCTTCTTAATGTCATAATGAAACATTTAATAAAAGACTTTTTAGTGTTACATTTGGCAAATAGATATTAATGTTAATAAATAACTTTTAGAGTTAAATTTGAGCAAAATGAAGTTTGATGGAGTTGTTGCAGTTTTTGACAACCGTGTTGGAATTGTTGGGATATGAGTGACTCATTCAACCCAAGTATGAATTTTAAACCTATTTTATTCAAGAAATAACAGTAATAACAGTACAAATGTAATAACAGTAACAAATTCGTAGCAATTTTATAGAACAGTTATGTGGAAATAATTCTGTTGTTGAGTGGGGCTTTGTATGCAAATTTGTAGAGAAAGATATATATACATATAGATATGTGAATGCACACACATTAATCTCAAACCATAAATTTCAGTTAATATTGTTTAAGGTAAAGGATTCATTAAAGTGATGTGCTTTAGTGCTTGATCTGTTAAGGTTACATTTTCTTTTCCACGTTGCTGATTTTAGACTCCCACAGATGAAAGACTCCATAACCAGAACTGGCTGAAGGCAGTCGTCCATTTGAATGGGGCCAATGTATGTTAGGCTCAAAAGTGATTGCATGAGACCTGCTACTCATAGATGGTATCTGATCTGTGTGGGCTGTGTTTTGTTCCAACGTATACACAAATGGATACGTACTCCTTTAGCAGAAATTTCTGTTGCACTGAGTAGCTATTGGAGTAGATTAGCAGTTCAATATGACAAACTAAACTGGCCAATTTGCTGTTATTCATCTGTGTTGTTCTTATCTTACTTCAGGGTATTTATTTTTTTCAGACTAATAGTGGATGGAAATACGGTGTTTCACTGGATGAAAATATGAAGACTCACCCATTAATAAGACCTTTCAAAACTTTAACTGAAAAGGTAATAGAGGAAATTTCAGCTGCATTAATACGAAGTAGATTGATTTGTGTACTTTTCAAAATCCATTTAAAATATATGTTATAACAGGGAGAGAGACAAACTGCAGTTCTTACAGTTAAAAATAGCAACATCTATATGCTAAAATGGCTGTTCAGTTAATTTTACAGAATCTTGTAAAATTTGCTCCTGTTTGGTAGTCTTACGGGACTGGGCCAGTTTGTATTCAAAATATCAGTTGCACAGGGTTTTCAGGCCTTCGACTGGCAGAAGCTCCTGGATTTTAGATGAAAGTGTAATTTAACATATCTGAAGGCAATTTTGTCTTCAAGAAAAATGTTAGAAAAAATTAAGGACAGTGTAGGAGATGCTTCTGGTGAAAGTGGGGAAAAACATTTGAACTATTTTGAATGCATTTTTTTTTAATTTCTTGACTAAGCATGAATGTCTTCTAGTTGTCAGAACAGTGAAATGAATTTGAATTCTGTTACATATTTTACCACTGATTCATTGGGTGACTCAAATAAGTTAATTACATTTTTCCATCTTTACCCACTTTTCCTGTTCAGAAAATGGAAATGAGGGTTTCAAAAGGTTTAATTTCTCAGGGTTTGCAAATTGCTTTGAAATCTTTGGAAAGCAGATGAAGAATTGTTGTATTAGTTGTAACTTCAGCAGCTCAGAGAGAATTTTCTGAATTGTCTCCGATTGGAACTTTTGAACCTAAAAATCAGGTTCTACTGTCACGTTAAGTAGCTGTCATAAGAATTGTTATTTATGGTAAGAACTGAAATACTTTTATTAGGTTGATTTGAGAAGTCTTGATATGAAATACTCATAATTTTCCTTGCCACAACTTTTCAGATTTTCTGTAACACCTTTAGTTTTCAAAGGAGTGTCACAATATGGGCCATTCCTTATTCTTTTATTGATGCCTCTACTTATATAATGAGGCGTATAGACTAGTAATGTGTCAGTGAATGGATATAAATATAAGAAGTTTAAAAAAAAGGGCCTTGTGTGCTGATGCATTCAAATGTACATACTTCCCTAACTAATTTTGTAGCATTTGTCATGCCATCAGTATTTTATTTTGGGCTGGAGGAATCAATGCATAAGTTTCCAGATAAAAACTACGTAATTTCTCCAGATCTCGCTTGGGTGCTGTTAGTTTTTAACACATATCCCAGCAATAAATGCCACCAAGAATAATTAAAAAAAAAAACAATTGTAAGTATTTTAAAACTTATTTCTCATGTAATAAGATGTATGTCACTTCTTCAAATGTAATATGCAAGTTTTGTTTATTTTTGTGCCATGTGAAAATTTATAAAGAAGGACAGAATATTTTTGTTGAGTTTTTGCTACTTGCTAAATATGAAAAAATTTTACATTATTGTTTTTAAAGGAAAAGGAAATTTATCGTTGGCCTGCCAGGGAATCACTGAAGACCATGTTGGCCATGGGATGGAACCTAGAAAGGACCAAGGAGGGAGGAGAAGCAGTAATACATCAGCGTGAAAATGAAAAGTTCCGGACCATATCTCAGTCCAGCCAGGTAAGGTGGAATTGCTGAAATTTAGAAAGCAAAAGGCTTGTTTGTTAATTTACTAAGAAATTATACAAAATTGTGTTCATTTTATATTTTTTCAATGAAGAGAAAATTTAATGTTAACGTTCTGAAATTGGAAGTCATGTCACTTTCATAAAAACTGTGCTGTAACTCTAAAGAGGGAATTGCAAAAAGGCAACAGTCTTTAAGATAATAAGGCTGTCGGAGACCATATCTATTTATTTTCCCAGAAGACCTGAAGAGACTTTTCATACAATCATTCAAAGAATACGTGGCAGAGTACTTTTATAAATAAATGAGTGATTTCCTTCTTTGGTCAAAAAGAAAAGCCTGAACTGGACTTTTGTCAAGGTTATAATTATGGACAACAAATAATTGCATATTTTATACTTTTTGTTAAATCTACAGGCAAAATTTGCTGATGTTTATATAGTACCTAGCATTTTGGTGTGACACAAACTATTTTATACATTTTTAGTTTTTGTAAGAAAATGCTGGGACTGCTGCTCAATATGTCTGTGTCTTCGAGGGGAGAAAGCTGTTTAAAACTATGACAAATGTGGAGTAATTTTTATTAAACCCCGTGAGTTGAATTAAACACACAACTGTGGTTAAACATAGTGAGATTTAATGAGCAATGCATTGGGCAGAGTCCTACCACTATAAGCAGTTCTGGAAGAAGCGTGCAAAGGTGTGTCACTAGCTGATTCCTTGTATGCACTTCCACAAGCACTGATCCTGTGAGCATCAGCATTAGGCACCCTAAGCCTCTGTTGAGTTCATTCCCCAGCACCAGTTTTGCTTATCAAAAGTGCGCCCTGAGCACTCTGTTGCAAGACAATACTTCAGCATTTCTTATCTCTTCAGCAAACTTCACTACCCTACAGAGAGTCCACCTGTCCCTGGCAGACATCCAGTCAATTGGACCTGTTCTGCAGCCGGGCCCACTTGCCCAAGAAGAAGTACAATAAAGATATTATTGAGTAGAGGATTTCAGGACAAGTTTAGCGTCAGTACATGGTTGAAATCACTGATTTATATGTGACCAGTTCACTGTGCCTGGCAGTTTTGTTGTACTGAAGCTTTCACACTTTAAACATTTAAGGACTGCATAAATATATCACACTCCTGCTTTTTGTTAGTCTCTGAATTGCACAAGACAATAACCCTTTTTAACTTTTTGTTGTGACATCTTCTCTTCAGTATATAGTTCATTCAAGCTGTTACCACATTGTTCTGTCATGTTTCAAAGGCGTATATTGTATGCCTCATGATTGGTCTTACAGGCAGAAAACATAGTTCTTATAGCTTGCTATCTGTTGAGAACAGAGAGATCTAAGTATCTGCAGCAACCTTCTTATTTCCACATCAGCAAATATGTTGTTAATTAGCCTGTGTGTCTTCAGCATATTGGGAAACAAAAGGTGAATACAGTTCCTACAAGAAAGTTTAAAAGTGCTACTCTAATCAGATCAACATCTTTTTTATCCCACAGGGAAATGGGTATAGCCCAGCACCGCTCGATCTTTCTAATGTGGTGCTTTCTAGGGAGCTTCAGGTTTGTATTTGTGTTCTTCGTAAGTTGTGCTGTAAAGAATTAATAGATTTGGGTTTTTATTATTAATTAGCTGAATTTTGTCAGGTTTTATGAGTATTCATGACTGTAATTGTGATAGTTGCATGCCATACTATTTCCATATTTAAAAAAAGACTCTCTTAAAAAAGAGAGTCCTACCATTTATCCCATTGGTGCTTCCTGAGTTCCTAGAAAAAGTTAACATGAAGCTAGGAATGCACTGTAAACAGCATGTGATATATGTGTATCCTGAAATGACGTTTAACTGTGATGTTTCTTTACCACAAGTGTGTAGACTTTACTCAAGGCTAAAAAAAAATTATGTAGAATTGCACTTTTTGTCACCTTTTAATTTTGCATCTTGTTCTTTTCTGATGGCAATGTAGGGAATGGTTGAGGTAATGGCAGAAAACTACCATAATATATGGGCCAAGAAGAAGAAAATGGAGCTGGAAAGCAAAGGTAAGCCGGAATCCTGTGAACTAAACAAAAAAGACAAGCAAAATGAGGGAGAAGAAGTAATCTGAAAGAAAACAGTCTAAGATGAAATTGAGTAGTTCCTTTTTGTACTTGAAGTAAAATAAATCTTACAGTAGAAAAACTTACAGTTCTTTCAACTTACTACAGGTGGAGGTAGTCATCCTTTATTGGTACCTTACGACACATTGACAGCCAAAGAGAAATCACGGGACCGTGAAAAGGCACAAGAGCTGTTTAAATTCCTTCAAGTCAGTGGTATAATCATATCTCGGTAAGTTGTACCTTTTCATGAGATACATTCAGTGCACAAACCATGATGATTGTCCTTATCTCACCGCAGTCTCTTAGTTATTAACATAATTACCATTGGGCATATCTTCTGTAAATCAGAGTCCTTGTTATTTTAATGTTCTGAAATAGTGTAGAGAGGTAACATTTTTAATAAATTTGTCATCAAAGTTAATATAAAATGTAACAGTAGTATAATTAAACAAGCAGATGATTTGAAACTTTGAAATTAGCAGCCAGTAGTGTCTGTAAAGATAATGGGAAAATAAATCGAAGATCTAATACTCAAACTCAGCTATGTAAAAATTCTTTCTTATCCAGTTTTTAAGAAAAACTTTGGTTTGAGTTCTGTGAAGCAGTAAGACAAAGTAGCTATTTTGTGGGCATTTCATCCTTAACCTTCTGCTCGAGTAGAAGCGCAGAGTTCATTAGAAGAATGCTCACTTGAATTGCTCTGTCTGGAAGTAAGCTGGCCTGTAGGGACTTAAACTGTCAAAGAAATTAACTTATTATACTGTGGTTTTCGCTTTATATGATGAAATTGTAAGTTACTATGAGAAACATCGGAGCACATAGGAAACTGCAATTTTACTGGCATAAGCATTTTTGTGAACTAAACTCTATTCATGAACAAATTTTTCTGTACCTGCATAGAGTCAGATCTTAATTGTTTTCGTTTCTTTCTGCTTTTCAAGTCCAGTGAAAGTATGCACTCATAAATTCACACAAATTTATTATTAGGATCTGCAAAAGGTAGCTTTGTTGGCTTCAACAGTTAATAACATTTTTAAGATATTAGAAGACAGCTCTAAATATACATTTCTGCATTACTACAGATAAAAATTCCCTCCTGCCAAATAAGTAGGCTCTCAGTCTGAACCTAAAAAAGTAGGTATGTCACCAAACATTTTTATATCCTCCATAGCTGCTTTAGAGCCATTGAATAAGAAAAGCAGGTTTAGTTCCTGCAAATGAATGATCCTTTGAAACACCAACAGACTTGCTCAAATATTAGTTTTAGTATGTCTTTGCAGCTGCATCTGTCCAGGTCAGTGTTAACTAAGGGAAGAAGTCAACTTGAAAAACACTGTTCAAACTCTTTATGGAGTATGGGCAAAGAGTTTCCAGTAATTGTCTATACCAGGGTGATTCAGGTTTATCCTCTTCTCAGTGGTTTTTTTTTTTCAGATTAATATGTGCATATTTTAAGTACATATAAAAACTTCTGAAGTACTGATTGCAATTATCACGTTTTCAGAATGACATTCTGAAAACGTTAGACTAATCATTAAACATGGAAATTCTTTAAAATTGGAAACATATAGGCGGCACGGAGTATGTACTTTATATATACCATCTGCCTCTGTTTTGATTTTTGCTCATCTTTCTTGATTGAGAGCACTTTTGAAGCACTTTTGGGTATTTATGATGTACAGATACATCTCTCAGGCCTTACTGAAATATATGTTAGAAACAACGTGATATTTTATTAAGTGTCTTTAAACCTCTGCAAGTTCTTTTCATGTCAATTTTGCTATTTAAGAGAACTACCAATGTCTTTCGATATTTAGGGAAGTGCATATAATCTCTTAGCAACCATGACTTACTATAAACACAAAAAGAGAATATTTACAGTGATCTCACTGAAAATGAAGATAAATACCTAGTTGCATTATAGTTTGTGAGGGTGAGGCAGCAGGAGATGCCTGTCAGCCATACTTAGTCTTAATACATACTAAATCAGTTGATTACACATGATATATTAATTAATATGAGATCATAAAAATATATAAACTAGGATTCATCAAAAATAATTTTTATTATTTTGTTTTTCAAATGAAATTGTAAGATGGAAGGTTAGAGTCCTTCTAAGTTTATGTGTAAAATAGGTTTGGAATGTATTGCTTGGTCCCATGGTTCTGTTTCCCAGACTATATGTGTTCCTTTCCTCTTAGCCATGTTCTAACATTGTCAAGAACTTACACTTCAGTATTAGATATCTTTCTGGTAAAAGTCCTGATGCATCAGCCTTCTCCTTCACAATTTTCTTCTTCCTTGGATTCACCTCATAGCTGGTTTTCAACTGTTAGTCTAATCTTCCATTTATTTACCGTAATTTACTCCTACACCAGTGCTAAGGAATCTCAGGACAAATGATCATTTCCTCCATACCACAACAGTAAGTCCAGCAAATATCCTGCTTTCTTTTTCTTTCCTTGCTTTTGCCTGAGTGCCACAAACTACTAGTTCCTCACATCTTCCCTGACACACTGTTCCACCCTCTGCAGTCCCTGCATCTCCTTTAGCCAGGTCATTATATCTCATTGATAAAGGGAGAGTCTTCCTGTCTACTATGTGAAGAATCTGTATGGATGCAAATGAAGCAGCCATATGGGTAACCAGATGGTTCTCTTAATGTTACTCAATTGCTTCCTCGCTTCTCAAGCCAGTTAAATGTCCTGGGTGTAGGCCACCATCTATTAACTGAAAATCTTAAGTATGGTTTAGTCCTCTCAAAGTTGGAATAGAGAAAGTATGAAGTAGCAAATGAAACAAAGGTATGAGAAAACCTCAAGAAACAAAGGAAAAATAATGACTTTTAAAAACAAGTTTGTTTGGAAACAGAATAAATTAAAAATCTAAATCTTATGTGACTTCAAAAAGAAAAAGAGTCCCAGTTCACATCAAGGTTGACAAGACAAAATGGATCCTTGACAGTCTTGTGGAATGAACTCATAGCAATGAATTGGAGAGTTTGGCTGCCTTTCAGAGTAACTTTGATGAGGTGGAGAAATGGGCTGACAGAAGTCTTGTCATGTTTGGCAAAGGTAAATGCAAAGCCCTATACCTGGGATGGAATAAACCCCTGGAATAAGAAAATTGAGTCTGACAACATCTATGCAGAAAAGCAGTTCAAATTCTGCAAGTTGAACATGAGTCAGGACTGTGTCTTCATGATAATGAAGGCTGTCTGCATACTAGGCTGTGTTAGTAAAAGTGGTCTGCAGGTTGATGGAGGTGACATTTTCCCCTTCCATTTTGTGGTAATGAAACTGTATCGAGGGTATGTTGTCCCGTTTCACCAGTGCTAAGGAAGACATTGATAAAAGAGTTAATCAGGTGAAGGGCTACCAAGAACCTTGGGTCCTGACCTGCATGTCATGCCAGGAGAGGCTCTGAGAAGACACTGTCCTTTTTTCAATATTAAACCAGAAGGCTGTAATGGGATTTTACCACTGTCTTCAACTACTTAATGCAAGCTTATAGAGACAATGAGTCCAAACACTATCTTCTCAAAAGAAACAAGTTGTTACAAGGGAAGTTCGGCTTAGATAAGCAAAAATATTTCACGCTTAGTTTTTCACAGTGAGGCTGGTCAGAGACTATAGTAGGCTCTCCAGAGTGATTATGAGATTTCAATCCTTGAAGATACTCAGTACGTTATTGGACAAACTTCTGAGCAACCTGATCTAACTTTGGATTTGGCTGTGCTTTGAGGTGGGACTTGGATCAGATTACTTTCAGAGTTGCCTTCCAACCTAAATTTTTCTGTGATCTTAAAGAATTTTAGACTTTTGGTGAGGCAGGTTTCATTTATAGCCAAAATAAAATGTAGTATTTTAAATCTAGGCAGGGACAGCCACACATGTTTTTATTCCTCTTCAGTATCTCACACGTACCAGTCATTATTTGAGTCATGAATTTATCAAAGAACAAATAATACTTGCTTCTTTAGAAGTACTGTTTAAATTTTTAAAACACTTTGCATGGGATAGTAGTTTGTCACTTTTCATTTAGTAACTTAAGTGATTTGTACTTCAGTCTTTCATAAAATTCAAGGACAAAAATGAAGCTTAACAGTGAATAATGAAATGAAATTTAGTGCTTAGCCTGATTTTGTAAAGCTGTAATTGCTGACTTCCTAGATATTTGGCAGCATTGCGTTGCTTTGTTAGATTACAGTGTACCATAGCTTCATTTGTGCAGTAAGATAGCTTTCTGAATCTGATATCCTAAAATACATATATTTTGGATACTGAAATCCAAATCTCTTACACCTCCTAGAGAAACGTGAACTGATTTTAACATTTCTTGCTATGTAGTCAATAACTGAGAGTTGTTATAAAAGGTCTTTTTCTGCTTCTTATGAAAATTTACAATAATTAAAAGTAATAAGGAATGGATTTCTTCGTATTACTGTCATCATTTGTACCACTGTCCTCATCAAAGCTATTTATCTTAATGCTTTCTAAAACAGGGGTCTAAATGACATGGAATTGGATGCTTCATCCATGGAAAAGAGGTTTGCCTTTAAGTTTCTGAAGAAAATTTTAAAATATGTTGATTCTGCTCAAGAGTTTATTGCACATTTGGGTAAGCTGCAGATTTTATTTTGAAAATAATTAAAATTGTTGATATTTAAATTTTAATCGATGGATTGATTTGTTTAAATTTGTAGTGACCGCTAGTTTTATTGTGTTTAAGAAACTTAAATTCTGTGTTTTAATTTGCAGATTTAATTCTTGGACATCTGTAATTAGCTAAAATGTTTCTGCTGTTTTATTTGCATTTCAGCAAGTTACCAGAACTGTTGTGTTATTTATTATTAGACAACTTCTTATTCGTGTCTTTCTTGATTGTATCCTTGCAGAAGCCATTGTAACCAGTGGAAAAACTGAAAAATCTCCACATGACCAAGAAATAAAATTCTTTGCTAAAGTGAGTGGTTTAGTATTTCAAGTAATATATACATATATATTCCATTATACAGAACATGGAAATTTGTAACATTAGACTGCTTGTCAGGTAATAGAAATATATATTCCCCAGGTTTTTTTCATGGTAAGTAACCAGTTAAATGTTGTGAACAAATATTTAAAAATATCTTCAAAAATATATCAATATATTTGCTGTATTTAAATACTTCAAAATATTTCAGTATATCTGCTTCTACATGAGAAACAACATAGAAATTTAAAGGCAGCTTATTTATTATATGAAATTAAGTACTCTTACTGAACTTAATTGAATTACTTCTGAAAATTTTTGCAGTATATCACTGAAATGTGTAGTGTCATTTCATTAACAACAAGAAGCATTCCTATGCATGGTAATGTCATACACATTACAAAACCGTTGTCAATAGCCAGATTTGAAGTAACGAACATTTGGGATTTAATTTAGGATCTTAAAAAAAATCCTCTCCCTTTATCTCTGTACTGGACAGTTACTTAAATAGTGGAGAGGAAGAGTCCTCCTAGTTCAGTGATATTTATCACTATTGAATTGAGAAGAGTAAGTCTGAAACACTAGATCCAAAGTAGGTAGAACTGTATAACTCTATTGTTTAGGAAAGTTTTAAGTAAAATTTTAAGATTTAGCTTTTAATTTATATGACTTTGTGTCTGAAATGAGAAAATAGAACTGTCATACAACTTCTAAAATTTTTTTAATGAACTTTAACCAATGAGAGCATTGTTGCTACATTTACCTTTGTGCTCCGTGAAAATACATTTTTGTATCTGTATTTCTTAGGTTCTTTTACCATTAGTTGATCAGTACTTTACAAATCACTGCCTCTACTTCCTGTCCTCTCCAACAAAAACACTCAGTAGCAGTGGATATGCATCAAATAAAGAAAAGGAAATGGTAGCAAGGTAAGCAGAAAATTAAGATATACACAGGAGATGCCTTCTTAGATCTCTTCTTAGGTTAAAGAGGTGGTTCAAAAGCTCAGTTTGTTTAGACAGAAGATGAATTATTTATTCTGTATCAGAATGGCAGTGAGCTAATAGAATTCCTCATTTTATTGTTCTTTAATATATAATTAAAGAGGTAAGTATATGTACTGATAATATTTATTACAATATATAACTGTGGACAATAGTATCAAACAAATAAATGCAAACAATGGAACTAATAAAACTAATAAACTAGTTTTTGATGGGTTTGTGTTTCATTGTTGATGACATTTTCTTGTTGAAGCTTATCCCAATGTTGACTCATTTACATGGTCTCACATTTAAGTTTTCAGATATTAAAAAATGTGAAAATACCATGATGCAGCTTTTTAGGGGTAATTTTGGATTCTCCCTTCCCTGTAAAATTACTTCTGCCACCGCACAAAAATTGCTGAAATTTTTAGACATCTCTACTGTTTCATATGTGGTTGGAACTAGCGATTTGACTCACAGTTATTCTAGAAAACTCAATTAAAATGAGATAGTTGCCTTTTAATTTGTAATGTGTTGCCTTTATAAAAATAGTGAAATAATTTTATTTTTGTGCAATTAACATATAAAAACTAATATTTAATTTGTTTTTAACTGTAAGTGTTATCTAATAATTTTATTCCCAATTTTTTTCTCTCCCTTAAATGTATGCTGCCAGTTATGTTCTTTGGGAAATTTTGTATCCTATTTCAAACATATTTTACTTCCATGCTCTGCTGTCAGTTTAGCAAATTTCTTTTGCTTTCCTTCACTATGTTGAGCAGAGTTGACTGGTTTTTCAAACAGAAGACTAGATATACAATTTGAAAGTAAATCTTGCTAACTCATTCCCACATCAGATAAAGCCTGATACTGAACTTCCTAGGTTCCATTCTTCAGTTTATATTCCAACATTTCTCTAAATTATTTTTACCCTTTTGTTTCCATCTTCTAAGTGGGTGGTAGTCCTTACATAGCAGTTGCCCATAAGAGTGAATGTTAAGTCCCTAAGATTCTGCTCTACTGAATTCTCAGATGTATCATATACAGATGTGCAAAATAATCCTCCAGTCAGCTCTGATTCAGAGGATGGAAGTTTCATTTCATTTCATTTCATTTCATTTCATTTCATTTCATTTCATTTCATTTCATTTCATTTCATGCTTCTTCTCTGAATATTCCTATCATTTCCATAAAATCAGTCAGGTAAACTTAGTAAAGCTAAAAGGGCACTTACTACAGTTTTACAAAACACCTTTAAAAATGTACATGACAGAAGTTGGATGCCTAGCCTGCAGATCTACTGTTATAAATACAGAAATATATTTTTGTCCATTCTTCATTGAGAAAAGTGGCTATCAGTTATTTTCATCTTCTAGGAAATATAGTAATTCCTTACTCTTGTGAAGATAAAATGACAATCTATTGTTAGTAAGAGGCCATGCCAATTCCTAAGGTATATTTGTTTCATTTTCTTACATCCTAGTTCCATTTCTAAAGTGTAGCACAGACAATAAACAAGTCTGCCTAACTGTCTTTGTTTTTAGAAGTTAAAATAGTTCCTTTAATTTTAGAGCTGATGATTTTTCCTTTTCCTTGATTATCCTATTATATTGACAGGTATGTTAGATATTGCCAGAAGCTCTTCCAGTCTGTATATATTTCAGGATTCATGTTATCAGCAGCAGTGACTAAACATAGATTTATTATTTGATAAAGAATATCTTTTTAAGTTGTTTCAAAATAACATGGAGATTAGTAAGGGCTTTTTTTTCCTGCAGAATGCCATGTAAAGCACTAAAATGTTGCTCTTTTTTCTTGTTTTTACAAAAAAAAATTTTCCGAAATAATAGCCATAATGACCCAACCATGTAATATGCAATTGTTGGAGACCACTGTAATCAAAAAAGTTTCACATTTCAAGTAATCTCTGAAGTATTGAAGCTTACAAAATGATAAAATTCAGAAGCTTTCAAGAATTTATTTTCTTAAAGCAGTTATTTGACTGCTATCATCACGTATGATTCAAAATGCACTCTCCAGGAACTATGTTGTGTTTTCTCTTTCATATTACTACTACTCTTTCCCTCATATTCTAAATAAATCTTTAATCTTTGCCTTGTCTTGTCTTGCTTTTTCCGTTCTTTTCTACTTTAGCCTGTTCTGCAAACTAGCTGCTCTTGTTAGACATAGGATTTCACTTTTTGGTAAGTTCTTAAGAAAGATCTTGATAAAGTTAAAAATATAAAGAATGTACAACAATTGCTTCTGTCTTATCTGAAGCTTTTCAGAAGGTATAGGCAAAATTCTATAAAACTGTGTATAAATTTCCAGTAGAATTATTGAGTGCACTGAGCTCAGAAGCTATAACACTTAATAGAAGTAAAGTGTTGGAGCAGGACGAAATAGCAGCATCTAGGGTTTTCGGACCCCTTTTTAAAAAATCTCATGCCTTTGCTGTTACTTTTAGCTTTTCAAAAGTCATCTTATACTAATTGTTTTGATTTCTGTCATCCAACTTTTGAATCTAATAGATCAATTTCTCAATAGGCATGGGGAATGGAGGGAAAAATGACATTACTTCTTTCAAAGATATTGGTAAGAAAACTATGAAAGAAATAGAGACACTACAAGGTACAAAGTTCAGAAAGTTGCAGGATCAAGTGGTGAAAATGAACCATAAGTAGACACTAGCTTTTCTTTCTAGTTCTTGACTTTAGAAACTGAAAGTTGGTTCTAGAACCAGACCTAACTGTTCCTCCATTGACCTAAGGTGGGAGATTTATGTCATGTTTAACCTGTGCATCTTCAATAATGACATTTTGGCTCATTAGAATTACCCTACATTTTCCATACTATTGTGCTCTCATACTGTCTCTTTCTAACTAGGTAGTGATTCAGCTACAATGGTGAACTGCCTGCACATCTTAGCTCAGTCTCTTGACACACGGTAAGTTTGAAACATTTGTACCAACTACAAACTATGTAGGTATCACAGAACTTTTCAAGAGTTGGATTGTTTCTGTATTTTTATTACTTTTTTTTGTAATTAATGATATTAGCAGTAGCAATAATTCAGATATTGACCTGCATATTAGCAGATTTTGTCTAAAGGGTTTCATCTACGTTTTTCTGTTAAATGCCTGTCATTAAAACGTTGAAATCTTTTGTCACCATTTCCAAAGGCATTTGAAGTCTTTATTGGGAGATAGAAATGCCACAAACTTTGGAACTACAAGTATTGATACCTGTGGATATTGAGTATTGATAAGTGTGAATATTGGAAAGTTTTGCATTAGAAGTAAGCAAAATGTATTAATACATGAACATAGATACACTTGCTGATTTTTTACTGTTCACCATTGAAATGCTTATGTAGACTAAAACATAGGCTAAGATATTTTTCTAATTTAAGCTGTTTTCAGGCCTGATTGTGTTATACTACAGCCTGACAAAGAACTCACTGGAAAGCTTCTTTAAGGGATTGGAGAAGAGTGCAAAAAATTAAGGAATGGGACTGTGATACTGGTATTGCAGTTGCATTTTCTAGATTTAGGTTGCTTTGAAGATAGATAAGCATGTACCCTGACTTACATTCTTAGTTACTTTGACTTCCTTAAAAATTTAAAGAATTAAGAGTTATCTTTCTTGTTCAGAATGTACAGAGGAGCTTTCTCACAACCTATGACTTTTGTTGAAAGACATTATCTTGTTTAAAAGCAGATGATAAGAACTATAAAGACAAGACTGAACAAGGAAATTCTTTGGTTTTATTATTTTGTATTAAATGCTCCAAGATAATTGTTGCTTATGCTGCTATGTAGAGGTAACTGTATATTTCAGTTTATAATGTGAAGTTCACTAATCCATGCATGTTATCTTCAAAGACTAATAGAGTGTAACTAACGTGTACGTATATATCTTTACAACTACTAATGGTCAATGCAAAGTTAATATTTTTCTCTTATTTTTCAGAACTGTTATGAAATCAGGATCTGAGCTTGTTAAAGCTGGATTGCGTGCCTTTTTTGAAAATGCAGCTGAAGACCTAGAAAAAACTTCAGAAAATCTTAAACTTGGAAAATTTACCCATTCACGAACACAAATTAAGGGTGTTTCGCAGAATATCAATTACACTACGGTAGCATTATTACCAATCTTGACATCAATTTTTGAACATATTTCACAATATCACTTTGGAATTGATTTACTTTGTAAGTATTTTATTTTTTTTAAGTTTATTGTGTTATAATATAAATGCATCTTAGTAATGATTGCATGAATTGAAAGGACAAAATTATGTTTTCAGTGAAACATACATTTCCATCATTAAATCTCAAATTAGCTGTGTAGTACATTATTTCTCTAGCATGTTTAAAAATAATACTCAGGAAGTTTTAAGTTAATTATGTATAATATTTCACTAGACATTGAGAGAGAAGTTAAGATTTCCCCTTAAGTCCTCTCTTACTAACTATGTGAATGAGACTAGTTTCCTATGGAAAATTTAATTCTGCTTATTTTGTTACATATTTTTTACTTCATTAGATTGAAGTAGAGAACTCATTGTTAATCTCTTGCGCTTTTTTTCTTGAATTTGAAAACCACTTTAGTTCTTTTCATTTAAATTTTCCTTATTTTTTAGCATCATTTAGTTTAAAATTACTGAAATAACTCCTTGGGATTCAGCAATATGCTGTTCCAAAATTTTCTATATATTTGGGTGATCACAGTTCCAAAGCAGAAGATATTTAAAAGTTTGATATCCACGAAAAGACTTTCCTTAAAAAGGTGGGAGGCCTTTAGATCATGTTGCTAGAGGTTAGACACAGAAACTGATGTGGTATAGCTTAAAATTGTACTCTGCAAGTGTGATAACCTTACAGATAATTGACTAGGTATCAGAGAAATTGAATATAAATAACTTGTATGGAATATTGACAGCCTAGACTGTCCAATGAAACATATGCTAAAAGTTTTAGATGCTTTTTGTCATATTACATAGAACGGGTGTTTAATATTTGGAAGGTAGACTTTAGTTGAGTAAATGCTCATAATCTACTTCTTATTTTTCTCTAGTGGGTGATGTACAAGTTTCATGTTACAGAATTCTTTCCAGCCTCTATTCCCTTGGAACTGGGAAGAACATCTATGTTGAAAGGTATTGAGTAAGAAACTCCGTATTTAAAATGTTCTCTTCTTTAGGAGTGTGTTGTTTAGGTAATAAAGCAATTTGAATGAAAGATGAATCTAAAACAGTGTGAGCCTGTTTATAATCCACTTCAGCTGGAATGTAGTTGTTCATGTCTTAAAGTCAATTCCATACAGGAAAACCCGCAACTCCAAACTAAATAAAAGCAAGCACCTCAACTTGCATGTGGTAGTGTACCTGCAGGAGTTTGTTTTTCCCATAGGGAAAGCTAAATTTTTCTATGGGTTGCCATGAAGTTTCCCAGTTTGGCTACTACGTGTTGCTGTGCTAAGTAGGCTGCATCTGTTTCACACTTAACTCTATTGAGAGTTCTCAAAATAGTTACCCTGTGCATAACATTCTGAAAATATGTAGAGCATTCTGACAGCCTTTATCTCTATAAAGGAAAACAGTTTACCAGTTACTTACATTTTAAAACGTATAGGTTCTACTATTCCTTTAAGCATCAAGGCACTATGGTATGTTCTAAACCCTGGATTTGAGATATTCTTCCATTAAAAAAGGCTCAAATCCGCATCTGCTACTTCAGAAAAGAGAATCTGAATTGTTCATCTAGCACAAGACAGAAGGTGAGGTAATCACAACCCTTCCTTATGCTTCTGAAGACTTTAGGTTAGGCACTTTTCATGATCTTTCTTATAATGAAAAGTTCTAGATCGACAGGGACTGAGAGAGAGATTAAATTATATGAAATACAACTGTGTAGTCTGGTTAGGAGAGGCTTTGCCTAGTATGAAGAATGCTGACATCCACTTCTTTCCAGTAATTCTTCCGTGCCACAGCAGGCAGTCTCTTTCCTTCCACTCTGCACGTGTGTACACGTGTGCACAAGTTCGTTCTTGTGTACATTGGCATTCTGTCATTTTTATGTCCAACAATAAATTACAAATCTATACTCTTTCTTCTGTCGAAAATCTTAAACACTTTTTGGCACAAATCTAATAGGCAAAATAGGAAGTGCCTTACCACTACTTTAACTAGCAGTAAAAATCTTCTCACAGGAAATAAAAGATGATTGTGTTTGAGTTGCCTTGCGATGAGAAGAGCTCACAGCACAGGCCTCTTGATTGGCAGGAGCTATAAGCTCTGGGCAGTAACATTAAATGTTGATGTTAGCACGATCACCTTTCCCTACTGCAGCTGCCTTCTTAGAAGGCAAGAGTGATCAAATCACATATATCCAAGGAAATTAATTCGTCTTCTAAGGCTATGCGAGAGGTTTTCACCTGTGGATTTCATTAGTTTGGTTTTCACTAGGTTCACTCAGGTTGTAGGCAGGCATCAGTGTCTAGATGGGAGGTAGGATTTCAAATATTCTGCTCAGTGTTTCAGCAAAACCTAGAAGTAAATGACTGAGCTGACTTGAACAGTTTTTCAAGTTAAACAATGCTCAGATTTAGGATCAAAGTGTGGTTTTTCTCCTAGTGAATTTTGGCAGGGATATGAAGATGTGTTACCTTCCATTGCAGGATCAGTCATAGTTCACTTTTCATAGGTAAGTGTAATTTTTATGGCTGAAAAAGCTCATCTCATTCTAGAAGACTCCTGGCTGCTAGGGCTCAAGACTAATACTAAGTTGGTTTGCTGCTGCTGCTTTGTTGTGACAAACTTTCATTGTCAAGGGATTCATCATTTGTACAAAGTGTGTTTGGCTTGTTTAAAATGATGGAGATATTTCTGATTTCTCTGTGGGCCTTTCTTCTCTAAATGTCTCTCTGGCTCATAAATGTTGAGGACTGGATGCTACTGGCAAGTGTAGTATTATTGCTGTAGGCATTATGACTATGAATTCTATAACCCAGGTAACCATTTTTTTTCATTCTCTGCATCAGAAATTTAGGTCCTAATTTTGGGGTTGAAAACTCTCTTTTCATCCCTAGAACCCAACAGTTGTATATCCCTTTGTAGTGTCTTTGTATTTTCCTAATTAGATTATAGAAATACGTTTCCAAAGTATTTTTTAGCACAAATGATGAAATAGCTGTATCAATAATATGAAATATAAACTTCTGTGTAAGTTATGAATTTATAGCACTTTTTTAATGTATGTTGTCAAATATGACAAAAATCAATTGCTCATACATGCAAATACATATCCAGATTATCGAGGTTAAGACTTCAACTTGACCTATTTGAGGCATCTCAAAATGAAAACTGCCAAAAATGCAAGCAAGTCTGTTATAAAAATGATATAATAGGAAATGCTTTTTTTGTGACTAATGTCACTTGGTGGGCTTTTCTCTTGCTTTGGTTTTTCAAAGTCTAGATTGAGTTGATTACATTTCAACTGTTTTCCACTTCCTCCAAGTAAGCTTTTGACAGTACTTCCTCATACTTTAGAGTGAATGTTTCCAGTTAGTTGTCTCACTAATATTTTTATCTAAGGAGTTAGGTCCTGAGTGATTTATTTTACCAAATTTGCTTTTTATGTAAATGACTGTTTGCTCTGATGTTTTTTCTACGTTTTCTGTTCCCCCCCCCGCAAAATTATAGGCTTTCTGTTGGTTTCTTATATTTAGGACTTCCATAGGACTGAAAATGTCAATGTACTTACGGTAATTTTCTTAGTCTTGTGTAATTTTTCACCTTCTTTCTGCTTCTTGGTATCCTCCTTTCGTATTGAAAGATTGGCATACATTATGACGTATTTAAGAAGACTGTGTTTGTTATACCACTGTAATTGCGAGTGATTTTTTTCACGTGAGAAATACCAGTTTTCAAAATTTCCCAATGGCTCCTGATGTGTTAAAAAGATAAACTAAATATGCAATAAATGCTCATACTACTTTGTAATGCATGCTAGACATTGAAAGCCTAGTGAAAGACTTTTTCTTTCAAGTAACTTTTAGTGTCTGTCTTATACAGGCAGCGTCCTGCACTTGGTGAGTGCTTAGCATCTCTTGCAGCAGCCATTCCAGTAGCATTCCTTGAACCTTCTCTCAACCATTACAATCCATTGTCTGTCTTTAACACAAAAAGTGCAAGAGAAAGAGCAAGTAAGTACTGTTCCTCATGCAAAAAAAAAAAGCATTTGCTTCTTTCCAACTAATAGAAATAGAAAGAAATTGTAATGAAAAGAACCTTCAAATGTATACCTCAGTAGAGAACTCTTACTATTCCTCTTCTGTTACTTGCCATTTTAGCCTTGCTCTGCTTTGTTGAAACTTTAACATTGATCCCCTTCTTTTATCCTATTTGCATATTTTTCTGAACATGATGTTTGAATTATTTTCTGAAGCTGCACACTGTAATATTTAAAGCTTAGTCAAAGATCATGTCTACATTACAAAAATTTTTAGCAAATTGTAGAGTTGTGTGTTTACTAGCAACACGCAAGATGTGTAGTATCTCATTTATGTGAACAGGAAAAATATCTATATTTTATGTTGTCCTACGAGTACTCTAATGCAGTTTGTTATAGACAACTCCTGGTAGAATAGAACTTTGATGAAGCATTAATTAAAGGCGCGTGAATCCTTCTAAATACATTTTTTACACTTGGTTCTCTCCTGCTTTACTCCTGATCGGTTCTAGTATCTTGAAGTATTTCAGACTTTTCCTCGTTGATCCATGTAAGTGATTACCTCCCAAAATCATTGTTCCTTTAACCACCACCAACAACAAAATGGTAGGTAAATCACTTCCATATGTTTCACGAGTTTTTCCATATAAAAGCAGTTAGGGGAAATCCTGTGCTAGGTCATCTTTCTTGTCAGCTCTGCTTTATAGAAGCAGCACTGGTGGAAGAAGAGTTTTGATAGAATGACTGGCATTAGATTACGATGGGTTGTTAATTCGTGAATAAGTACCCTCCAGTTTCTAATACAAGCATCTGACAACTGGAATTCATTCCTGGCATTTTTGATAGGAGAAGACAGCGAGTTTCTGAACTAGGTACAGTTTTATTTTTAATGTCACCCATAATTTTAAGATATTTGTTTTCTTTTCCCTGAGGTGGATTTAACCTTTTAACCTGCTCTGAAAGTTCTGAACGATTATGAAAAAATAGCCAGAGTTTATCCAATATGGATATAAGTTGTCACATCCTGACCCCTTCCCAGCCCTGTAAATCAAAGGGGGACTTTGTTCATAAAATGGAATTCTGGGAAGTAAATTAAAGTGAAAAAAACACTATGTGATTATTTTGAACTAATTTATTAATTCTACTGAAGTTTTGTAAGTATTCAGTTGTCTGTTGGAGTAAAATAACTATCAGTTTGTGGCACAGGCGAAGATGTATATATAAACTATATAAAGCAGTAATGTGCCTCTCCAGAAATTGAAATACAGAGAGAGAGAAAGATCAGGGCAAAAAGAAGAGAGGTAGGTTAAAAAGAGGAAACAGAGAATTAGTGGAAAAACATATAGTTTCACTTTTCAAAGGGATGCAATGAAATGTGATGCGAATAATCCTGGAAAAGATAGATCTGTTAGAGCGAGTCCAGAAGAGGGCCTCAAAGATGATCAGAGGGTTGGAGCATCTCCTCTATGAGAACAGGCTGAGAGAGTTGGGATTGTTTAGCCTACAGAAGAGAAGGCTCCAGGGATCTTTATAGCAGCCTTCCAGTACTTAAAGGGGGCTGACAGGAAAGCTGGGGAGGGGTTCTTTATCAGGGAGTGCAGTGATAGGGTGAGGGGTATCCATTTTAAGCTGAAAGAAGGGAGTTTTAGATTAGATAGTAGGAAGAATTTTTTTACTGTAGGGATGATGAGGCACTGGAAGAAGTTGTCCAGAGAAGTCATGGAGACCCCATCTCTGGAGGTGTTCAAGGCCAGGTTGGATGAGTCTTTGAGCAACCGGACTTAGTGGAAGATGTCCATGCCATTGGTAGGGGGTTTGGAACTAGATGATCTTTAAGATCCCTTCTGACCCAAACCATTCTATGATTTCGTGATTCAAAACAGGGAGACTTCCCCCTTTGTGCAGTTGATGCCTGCTGATCACACCCATATACATGCACTCAGTGTTCCTTTAGGAGGAGCTCTGTGTTACACAAGCTGTCACCCATTTGTTTCAGATGGACATGTGCAGTTGGTCTCAGGAGTGCTGAGCCCCTCCAAACTCCTACCTAAATTGCAGTAACCAAAGCTTGATATCTTTTCATACACTTGGGCAAAGAATGTTTTAGCAGGTTCAAAAACCAGTAACCTTGTTTTATCCTTTTGAACTAGTTTCAACCATTTCATCTCACAACATGGCTTGAAAAGAGTGTTTAAGACAAAACAAAAGAAACAGGCTGCCTGCAGTTTGAAACACAGTCCTTGATATAAGCTCTCTGTTCTGCACATTTACATATCTGAGCAGATATTTTAAAGTAAAACTTTATGGCAGCTATTGTCTACATCAGTGATATATGTACATTATCCGAAAGACGTAACTATGAGATGAGAGACCCATATATATACCAAAGTCTGACTAAAGTTATGTCTGCCCAAGGAAGTGACAGAAAATAACCTGAGTGACAATGTTATTTATGTTTAGGGTTTAAAAACAGATGTCTAAAGGTAGATGTCCTCTTTTATTTTAATTAGTCTTTTTTCTTCTCTATCGTTACTTGCAGTTCTAGGTATGCCTGATACAGTAGAAGAGATGTGTCCAGAGATCCCTCAGTTGGATGGACTAATAAAAGAAATTAATGATTTAGCAGAGTCTGGAGCAAGGTATACTGAAATGCCTCATGTAATTGAGGTTATCTTACCCATGCTATGCAACTATTTATCCTACTGGTGGGAAAGAGGATCTGAGAGTGTTCCTCAAAGTGCTGGGCCTTGTTGTACAATGATAACATCCGAGCATCTAAGCATCATTCTTGGAAACATTCTGAAAATCATTAACAACAATCTGGGAATAGATGAAGCGTCTTGGATGAAAAGAATTGCAGGTACTGCAAATATTTTTAAAGAGTAATTGTATCTAATAATATTTAATTACTATGCTACACTTTACCTTGTTACGCAGTGGTATGATAATAATAAAAAATTGTAATTAAAAACTTCAGGAAAGAAAGATGAAGAATATAAATTAATGGTAAGAGAAATATACTTTAATTGTTTAAAAAAGTCATTATTTTTATGCAAGTGTTGTAGCATCACTGTAAGCACAGAGCTTTCTATACAACATAATCAATTTTGAAAATTTTACCTTCTCTATGCATGATATAAGAACCTTAGCCTACAATTTGGAGATGTGAATTCCACTGATTTTCAAGACACTTAAGAACTCAGTAGTACTGTTGAGGGTATAAGTCCTGTGAATGCTGTTCATGATGTATCGGGACAAAATGGAAGGAAGGTGTATATGGTGAAATAATCCCAGGAGTAACCCAAGTTCAGAATTAACTGCCTGAGTAGCTGTCCCAGCATAAAGATTTCTCAAATTATCACATAATATTTAGTAGGTAGAAACCTAAAGAAATTTGCTGCATCCAAATTTTATCATTAAACAGTGTAAGAATTTAATACGCAATAAGGTACTTCAAGAAAATCTATGTAAATGTAATAATTTCCTGCTAAATTTTAAAGTCTAATTGGTACTGGCTTTTCAGTATGTCTTCAGATGCTAGAAGGTCTTTAATAATAATAATGATTCCATTAAAATTTAGTAATAAGTTTGTTGTTTAATTGTAAAGACCACTCCTTGCACTTTTCTAGTGGCTGCTTATCTACATAAGGATGTAGATAGTCATGTAATCATAATAATAATGTACTACTGTGGTTCTTGCAAGGATTTTTGACTCGTATGATCTGCATTTTATTATTAATTCTTGTATAAAATGGATCTGTGATCTTGAATTAGTCATTCATTCTCAGCATTTTATCTTACCCAGGGCAAGGTAAAAAAATTCTTCCATAAAATTGTCTTCTGAATAATTTCTGACATTGTTATAAAAAAAACACCCCCACACAGCAAAAAAAAAACCCAACACTGCTTTTTGTGAGGACTTTGTGTCTCAATCCCGGCTTTGTTTAGTTTCTATATTAGACATGTGACTCGCCAAAACCACAGTAGTTTAATCGATGGAAGACTGAAATGAAATACTTATAATCTGAATTTCCAGTAGCTATCTTTTAATGTCTCAATACACAAAGCTGCTACAAAGCCGTATTCAGAGTTTTATTAATAATTTTATTGTGCTCACGAAATATGTGAAGCACTACGACCTTTGTGTTTTCTAGAACTGCAGAGTTCATATTAATACTGTGAAAAACGTGAATTGTGCATTAATCATGGGGTTTTCCTTATTATTTTATGTATAGTTTACGCTCAACCCATCATCAGCAAAGCCAGACCTGATCTGCTTAAAAGTCACTTTATTCCAACACTGGAGAAACTGAAGAAGAAAGCTATAAAGATCGTGATGGAAGAGGAGCAACTGAGAGCGGATAGTAAAGCTGATACCCAAGAAGCTGAGCTACTCATTCTCGATGAGTTTGCAGTTCTTTGCAGAGACCTTTACGCCTTCTATCCAATGTTGATACGTTATGTAGACAACAACAGGTAAATAAAAACTAATTATTAAGTTGTATTTATTTGTCAATGTACTGGAGTCCATGATGAGATAATCAGAAAGAACACAATGCATTTAAACTTATGTTGAGAATCAGATCCTGACTATTTTAAGATTCTTAACTTATGGAAAGATGTACCTTGAATTCACACGTTTTTTCACATGCATTTGGCTTATTTGGTTGCACTTTTTTCATTGAGAACACATATCCTGACCAGACTTGAGTATGCTACTGCTAGCCCAATGACATTACAAATGAATTTCAAAAATTAAAAAATGGCTAAATGCCTTAGCTATTAGTGAAGGGGTGAGAAACTGTTTTGCCTCAATTGAATCATTCTATTTGTAGATATCACAAAGATGTTAGTCATTTGTCTTGCTTTTTTAAAGACAGAAATAAAAAGTGATTGGACAACATTGTATTGCCTTTGGAATTACCAGAAGTTTTTCTCCTCAACCATTTATTGAAAGCTTATTACATGCCTACACTTTCCCTTTCCTTTTTTCCAGAACATGACCACAAGATGCTCTTCAGAAGAGTATCTGAAGTGTCTACATTATTTCAATAGCTACAGTATCTTACTCCTACCTTTTACAAAATTTTTCTTCTGTACACAGTTGTTAGGAATTAGTACATATTTGGGCTAGTTGCGAGCGTTTTCATTGCATGCATGATCATTTTTGCTGTGAACTGATTTACACTGAGAATTATCTACTTTTTCTAGATGAACTCAAGGCTGTACTATGTCAAACCTTGTTGGCATGAAAACATTTCTTTTTTAAAAAAGCACAGCTTTAAATGGTCTCAGAGAAATCTGACTAGGAAGACAGAGTTAATGAGCATAAATTATAACAATAATTCCTTTTAGGTCTGCTGTCAGATGCTCCCTTTATGTATGGTTATATTAATACATTTTAATTTAGAGTCATGTAAGAGGGCTACATCTGCTGATTCATTTACCTGAGTCTTCTGGTCATCCTTGTGCAGACAGACCAAGACTGAAGTTGTATTAGTTCCTGGATTACAAAAATAAGCCAATTAAACCAGTCAGTCCTTACAGCTCTACCCATCCATTCATTTCCCTGTGTTCTTCCTCCTCTCTCCATTATAGTGTTCTCTTCTGTATCAACACAAAGTTTTGATAAAAAAAGTTTTATTATGGGGAAATAAAAAAAGAAATCGAGAAATACTTACAGAAAGAGATTTGCTCTTCAGCCAGGTCTGTTTTCTAGTCTGATTCACAGAACAGGCATAAAAGCATGTGTTGGCACTACGGGGAGGTGAAGAAGGCAGACATAAGTAGCCAAGAATTAGGTGTTTTGTTGGAGATGAGTTAAACTGCCATGAAAAATGGTCTTTCTAACCATGGTCATGGAAAATTGAAGTGGTTCTCGTTAATTTCCAAGATTAGCCATACATAACCTGATCTATTAAATAGAGAATGCTATATTCAATTTCTTTTCAAAATGTCTTATTTAAAATTTCTCTTGTTTTTGTAACAAGGGCAAATTGGCTAAAGAAACCAGATGCAGATTCTGATGAACTCTTTCGAATGGTAGCTGAAGTTTTTATCCTGTGGTGTAAATCACATGTAAGATAAGACATGTACTTTTTCTTCCATTTCATTTTGTCTTTAAATGTAAGTGTGGTACATGTGGATGAACTAAACTTATGGTGATTTTTTTTCATCTTTAGAATTTCAAAAGAGAGGAACAAAATTTTGTGATTCAGAATGAAATCAACAATTTGGCATTTTTAACAGGAGACACCAAGAGCAAGATGTCTAAAGTAAGTTAATAAAAATTTGTGGATCATTTAAGTTGTAAGAAGGCTCTGAAAATTTACTCCAATTGCAGCTGCTGTGCTGGATGAAGGAAAAAAAAGGCTTTGCTTCTTGATGATACGCATGACAACTACTATTCAAAGTATAGGGTGTGTGCCTTAGAGTTACTTATTAAATATCTAATAATTAGTCAAGAGCAAAAGATTAGTATAAAGGTCTTGGTTTGAGAAAGTTACATGTATAAGAGAATCTGAGTTGTAATATATAATCTGGGTTCTTGATCTTTCAGAAGAAGAAGGAAAAGGTAGACTATTTTACAAAAGCAAATGAAGAAACGTTGGTTGCCTGACCTCTTCCTTGTGAACATCAATCAGTACTTTCCTTGTCAACTTTGATAGAGGAATATTGTCTTTGATTATACCTCTTTATTCATACACACAGCTTACCACATGATCTGTTTTTCTTGTTTCTTATTAAGGACCACATTAATTTCTCTTTCGCTCATTTTCAATATGACAAGAAGCCGACACAATGGCTGGAAAGTACATTTGTTATCTATGTAATAGAAAAAATATATGTTGTCAAGGTACAAAATGCCAGTTTTACATTAGTTAAGGAAGATTGCCTTACTCAATTAAAGCCAGTTGAAGTCTAATTCCAGATTAGTATTGGTAAATGTAGCAAATAACCCGTTGTTTTATTCATATTTGTAATCTGTTTGGGGTAATCCTATTTTGAACGTGTTCCAGAGAAGTAATGGGGTTTGTTGTTTTGTATTTCACTGTATTTTGATTGTCTGTATGCTAGATACTATAAGTCCAACTTTAGACAACAGAGAATCAAATAAAATGTGCCATTGCATTTCTTAGTTCTCTTAAAAAACTTATTTTCTGTTGTATTTTTTTTAAGTTCTGAAACTTCATTAAACCAAACCCTGATGTTGGAAAGCTTACAAGAAAAATAACAGATTTTCTGCTCATCATTAGTTCACGACTGGCACTGAACAGCAATTCAAACTCTATAGAAAATTCCATATTTGGAGAAAAGGAATTTTTTAATGTGTTTTCTTGTTTTCAAGATGCCTCTCCTTGAAATTGTTTGATGAAATTTAAATGTTTTTAATAGTATCAGCAAGATGAGTAGTGGGCACCATCCAGGCAATTTGCACAGTACCAGTCTAACAAGTAGCTCTGTACTTTTATTATATAGCCATCACTACACATACATTTAATACCTGTACTTCAACATCTATATGTTAGAATTGACCTGAGGATCCAAGAATTAGGTATACCTTTTTTCTTTGATAGATTAGAACCAGGTTATTCATATTTAGTCTAATTTGTGTCTCATTGCAGTATTGATAATAGGATAATATGATTTAAATGCATTGTCGTATTTTAATCAATTTCGCATGGCAGGAATAATGAAACAAATCTCTACAAAATAAAGAATATTTATCACTCCATACTGCTCTGTTTTGGATAAAACCATGGGCATTTAATATCAGAAGTCTACATGATCCAAATTTGAAAGAGTTTGGTTTTGAGATGACATTTTCAAATACCTGGTTTGTATATTTAAGTATACATATATATTATGTATAAATACTTGTATAAATGTATTTATACATAGCAGGGAAGTAGATGCATATGTAAATGTGCTTGTCTTCATATGGATATACAATACAGTAAAATTATTATATGCATATAAATTTTTGTAAGCATATTAACATCAAATTGCAGCATTCAAGGACATTTTGCTTGATTATTGATAATATAGGAAGAAATACAAGATTATATTGTTCATGACTGAATATTTTTTTAATATAGTATGATGTCTGCAGGAGTCACTTCAGAACAGGTGATTATTTAGGATTTTGTTTCATGTTGTCAATACATTATATGAAGCATCTTTTAGAAGTGTTGTATTGGAAGTAGATAACATTTCATAACATAATCTAAGTGCTCTAAAAGCAATGCATTCATTAAAGCAAACATATAGATCTAAATAATTTTTTTTAATGCATAATTTAAAATAAACAAGGGATTGTGTAAGTAACTGAATTTCAGGTTCCTTACAAGGTTTGATACTTAGTTATAGACTCAGAAAATAGTTGGATGTTGCATTAAGGAACAATATTTTTATAATTTCTTGCTTTAATATTAACATTAAGCTCAGGAAGTAGTATGTTGAGAGAATAATTAACACTTTCCTTTTTATCACCAGTTCCTCTTTATTCACGTTATTTTTAGTGGAAGAAATCATATCCAGTGTTTATCAAGCATGAGAAAGTATAGATAAATGTGAACATGAGCATTGGCTATTGACTCTTGGCGCAAGACAGAACAATTTGGAGTCTCTTAAAAGAGTAAAGCCCTATGCTGATCTCAGACTGCTTTAGACAGCTGTCTGTTTTACACGGAGACTTAGTGTTTTTCCTAAGATGCGAGATACAGTGTGTGAGGTGTGATATATCATGCATGGAAAGTTCTATATCTTTACGTGCCATATACAGAGGAATAGGATTACATTATATATTAGTAGCTAACAGCAGCAGTAACAAATGATTCATCATTACAATCAATAAATGGATTAAATTACCCATTGTATCTTGATTATACAATATTAACTTTGCTAACATTTTCTCAAATAAATGTATTAACAGCTGAGCAAGTTTTTTAATTTTTCTTTTCTAAAAAAATGGCAGCAGATTGCTCGGAGGGGAATGGTAAGTTAGAGAACATTGAGTCTGAGAGAGACTGGTAACTTAGATTGCATTGAAATAACAGATTTGTGATAGAAGTGTTGAAATGGAGAATTTAAACACATTTAACTCCATTAATCTGTTATTTCTCAACCCTTCATAGGTTTGTTAATAAAATAGTGTTTTGATTATGATGCAATGATCTCTTATTGTGTTTTACAGTTAACGTATACATTCACATGGACAAAATAAATGTGTAATATATATGTGGGCAATTTTTCTGTGTAAATTTTGTATTCCAAATGAATGTGTTGCTGCTTATCTAACCTTAGCTGCTAAACACTTGCATATTCTACTGACATTTCATTTGACTGGCCCTTATTATTAATTCTTTTGTATCTCTTGTAAAAAAACATCTGGGCAGACCTATAGCAGAAGTTTGAAGCAGTCATAAAATCCAAGTTTGCATTATGAAACAATGTTGTGGTTTGTGCCCATTTGCAATATGTGACACATATTATTTGCAAATCTAGGTTAATAGAGGATTTCATGTCAGTATTTTGTGCAAGAACTTCAATTGCTTAGAATATCTTTCCTTTGGATGTGTTGTGGTAAATCATGAGTGGACCACTTTTATGCTCATCTCCAATAAATTAAATATAATTATGGTCTTGTATTTACTTACCTTCAGTGTATATCTGCTGAGCTGTGTCTGTGCAGCATCTACATATTTCAAACATTTCAGATTTTCAATTAGAATTTGCTGTTTGTCTGAGTAAGGTACTGAAGATTCTAAGATGCTTAACGCAATTTGATGATTAGTCTTTCTTGACTTGTAGATGTTTTTTTCACTGTGATATAAATAACTGTAGAATATAAGAAGAGATTTTATTAATAGCTTTGTTTCAACTTTTTGAGGCTAATTCAAATATCACAAGAAAACAAAATTACTCTTAGAGATATCACAGAAGGGAACCTGTATGGGTTTATGGGTTTTTTTCAGTTTATTTTTCACCAACATTTCACTGTAGTATTTTCCCATGCCTGGTCCAGGATTCTTCTGAGTAACAGTAAATTTTTTTGCTGTTTAGCCAAAACTATGTAGTTTTGTTGTTATCTTCTTAAGACAGCCCGACACAATGATAATACAGTGTTGACTATGGAATACGTGTTTATTGAAGTGTATTTATGGTATTAACATAATAAAAACAGGGGAAAAAAACTGTGTATGGATGAGAGTTACAGTTGAGTTCATAATGGAGTTCATAATAGTATTCTCAGATTGGGTATTGCTGAAAGACATGAACTTAAGTTTTTTCTCAAGCTGTTTTCAAAACTGTAATGAGCTATGCAATGGGAAAATACATCGATAAATGAAATGCTGCATCTTCACGGTGGTAGTTTGTTATCTATTTCTAAACATATTTTTCTCAATCATGTTGTGGTGGGGAAAAGAGATAGAAAGAGCTGGTTTTGTGAAAATGTAAATATTTTTTAGTATTGGACTGTCCAGTTCCACACAACCCCATCCTTTTAACAATATTGAGAAAATATGCCGTAATTAGTATAATGCTGTGCTTACTTACTAAATGTTACTTCTTTATGTGCTGAAGCAACAAATGGTAGTGCTGAATAGCAACAGATAAATTCAGAAGTCAAATCGTTTAATAGGGATTAAGATGAATAGAAATACTTCACTAAGATCTCATTTGATTATACACTTACATTCTATTTTTAACTACAAACTTATATTTTTATTTTCCTGATAAAGCTGAGTAAGTTTGTTACTAACTTGTGAAATTTTCATCCTTTTTACTTATGTTTTTTTCCCTTTATTTTTCTTTCATACAGGCCATGCAAGTAAAGGTACAGGTCAAAGTGCATGATGTGTCTTTGTTTTAGTTCTAGAGATGATCAGGCTCCAAGCATTCTTTCCATTTATCATAGCAGTGGCGTCACAAAGTGAAGGCCCAAGTTCCACCTGCTATAAATTTTTTCCAATTTAAAGATTCAGTATTTGACCAGAGCAGCTGAAATTCCCTTTGGCACTCCCACATGTTGCTTAATATGCAAGTGTAGTAAAGCTACCTTTTGTTATTATTCTCTATGTACATTCTGCCTCTGCTGTCCTTCTGCATTCTGATTTTTTGCTAATACATTGAAGCAGTCATTGTAAAAGTAATGCTTAAGTAGAGTCATCACAAGCATGTATTTGACTTATGATATTCAAGAACACATGGGAGCAACGTGCTATAAACCATACCCTGCCTGTAGACGAATAGAAGATTGTATTAGAACCAGTAAGTTTTAATAAGATATAGAGTTCAAATCCTACCTTTTTCCAAAGGTAAAATAATCTTTACTAAAGATGTCAGGTGTGAGGAGGCTTTTGAATAATCCTTGTTTCTTTTACGTATCTAATAAATTCAAAGCTTTCTTTGTGTCCAGTGAACGATAGTTCACTTTCCTTTGCATCATACATGTTCTTATTTTTTAATATGAATTTCTGAAATCATATGAGTACTTTTTGAAGTATAGTGTGTGTGTTCTTCATCGCTGAATCAGAATCAACAGTAAAATGGAGCATGAAACTCTTTTATCTTTCCCTTCACCTTCTGTGCTGAGAAACACACATGATGCTGTGAAGAGTTTTAGTTAATATTTTTAGGAAAAAGTAATTTTCTTATTTTTTATTTTATGTTTAATTAGTATGAGTCTACTGGAAAATCTGTAATTCTTTTTCTGTGTATGTTTTCGGAAGAATGGGCCATTCGTATGTTTAAATCCTCAGATAAGTAAGATCATTATGTGGTTCTCAGCAACCAGCTTAAATCTGGTTGAGGTCCTTTTAGCACAGTTAATTATTTAGCCTAAATATACCCAATTTAATGCTCTTTACATATTAAATTAAGGTGTTGTGTTTACTCATATAGGTTCATGTTAGGATGGAAAGAGACATAATTTTAATGTCATTTAGGTTTCTGTCTGTGACTCTACTTATACGTTTATCAGCAGGAGTTGTGAGTTCACAGACAGCAGAATTTGATGGCAAGGGCAGAATGGATCTTCTTTTCATGTCTTAAAAATGTTCAAGTTTTAGGATTCACCTGTCTTGTTCATACCTAGTTAATATTCTCAAATGAAGATAAAGAAAATTGGATGTGTAAATTTTCTTCAAGCATAACGATGCAGAAAAGTAAACCAATATCTCTCCTTTTATTTTAATTTTTTAAATGATATGTTTGTTATATATTTTGTAATACCTTATTTAAGATGCATAGTGACGCCACTGGAATATAGTGATACATTGTGGGATTTGTTTGTCTGGTGTTGATGTAGAGTACAAATAGTGTCACTATTATAGCCATTACATCACTGCTATTTCTAAGGCACTTCCAAAAGCAAAGCTTTGAGGCAAAGTGCGCTCTTGCAATTTTTAGTTCCTTAAGAAAGGAAGCCACATCCGTTCTGTGTTCCCTCTGACCTGCAAAATGCTCAACACCAGCTACTTACGCAAAGGTTCACCATCTAGAAGACATAATATGCCAAAATTTACCTCTGAATAGAATATGTACGACTACTTTTTTTTTTTTTCTTCCAGTGATTACTGTGGTGAGAGTGTGGTAATTGGTAAATAATGCATTGCAATGGATTCTGCTGTATCCTTATGTGGAACTACGTAATGTGTTATAAAAACAGTAGTCAGTAAAACTTTGACAGAGGGAAAAGGATGTGGAGTGTTAAATGCAAGCATTTGCTAATTTGTAGTGTTGTATAAGCCTGGAGGCCTAGTCCTGAAATCTTATCTTAGGCAAAACTCCCCTTGAGCACGTCAGGAGTCTAATCTAGGTACAGAATTCAGAACTGGGCTAATTTTATGTTGTTGTTGTTTACCATATGTTCATTAACTATATGGGTCTGTTGTAAAGATTTTGGTTTGTTATTTCATAAATGAGTAGTTATGTAGTGTCTGCTATAGGAAGATAGGACAGATGTCATTCTGTTGTGCTGTTTGCTTCTGTGTCTCTTTTGGTTTCCTTTTCCTATTATCATGATTTCGAAAGATGCAGAAGACTTAATTTTTCATCCCAGAGTTAATTGCATTAGCCAAAGACAAAGGACAGTGCCTTCCCTCGAGGCACAAATTCATTGGCTTTTTGTTGCAGTGAACCAAAGCCTTTTAGATACTGATATTTTTTCAGCTGAGATAAATCAGACAATATTCATTCATTCAGACCCTGGATAACTATGTAAGTTTCTAACAAAAATGTAAACATCCTGAATTTATTTCTGTAACATTGAGAACTAATAGTGTCCACTGAGATTGACTCAGCTTTTACTTTTAGGGTTGTTTCTGATTTGAGAGGTAAGATCCATAAAATATAATTAGAGTCATATGTATGAATGCACACAAAAGTATGTAACTTCTACTAAACTATTACTGTTACTTCAGTTTCTTCACTGGCACACACCAAAATTATTCCTTTACATTTCCTGCTCAAGACTGTACACACTTCCTTAATTGTATTACATCAAGAACATAGTTTCCTTGGACCATTAGGGAAAGAGCATGTTTGAAAAGTGTGTGATCATTGAACTACAGTCATTTAATTTTCTGATTTTTTATTATAGTCTGGAGGACAAGATCAAGAGAGAAAGAAATCAAAGCGTAGAGGAGATTTGTACTCGATACAAACATCCTTGATTGTAGCTGCACTTAAAAAGATGCTTCCTATTGGTTTGAATATGTGTACTCCTGGAGATCAAGAGCTCATTTCTTTGGCTAAGGCTAGATACAGCCATGTAAGTGCATACTTTGTAATAGTTTTTAATGCTAAAATAACCAGAACTTCATAAACTGAACTTTAAGGCACAGATATCTAAGTGGTCAATATAATTGTGGTCGTATCAGTGTACCATAGTCAATTATAGCTGCTAATTGCATTTTCACAAGTAAAATTGGTGTATATAGACAGCTGCCATCATTTGCATGTCATTTTCCAGTTGTATACAAGGTTCATTTTTACATATGCGGATTCATTTGGACCAAATATGGAAATAACATTAGTTAGCTTTAATTCTCTTCAAAGCTTAATTCTTGTTTTATGGTCAAAATTAAAGAAAGCCTTTCTCCAATGCCTTTCTAGTAAGTTACCTACTTTGAACACAAAAGAGGTTAAGTTTCAGTATTGAAATAATTGCTGTTCTGTGTTGTACATGTTCTTATGAGATAAATCATAATCTGAATTGAATAATACTCTGCCTTTCTACAGAAGGACACTGATGATGAAGTCAAAGAACATTTACGTAACAACTTACATCTGCAGGAAAAGGTAATATGGAAAAATCTGTCTTAAAGATGTTGATGTGCACTTTTAAAACATAGAAGACATAAAAAAGAATGCTGTTAGAAAAACTACTATTTTAATGTTTTTCTTCGTATTTTTTTTCATGAAATAATTAGTTTATTTATAGTTTTGGCTTGTATTTTCAAGTTTCAGGAAGTCCTATAGAATGGGAAAAGTGTAAAGTTTTAACACATTGGTAGTTTTAAAACTATAAATAGAATCAACTCAAACCAGGAAGAAAATAAAATTAAAACTAGAGTATTTCAGCTTGTCTTCTTGAACTTTACTTGCACTAATGTTTAAAGAGTATTTCTAAGAATATATGAAAGTTTTAAACTGACTATGATAAAATAAGAAAAACATGTCATCTTAACATTTAGGAGTTTTACAAGCACATTTATGATCCTGCTATTTATATGTTGAATTCACTGCTGAAGGTGAGACCAAAATGGAGTCCTCATCATTCTGTAAACAAAAAATAATTTAGATCATTGCCTACAGTCTTTTAACATAATAGGAGTGTAACTCATTTATCTGTCATGGAAGATAACTGTCTGGTTCCTATAAATTTTTTCTTACATGAATTTAAATTAGACCCACTAAGTAATTCTAATTTTTTTTTTCTATTTCTGTCTTGCAAAAAACCCAAAACCTTTGGCTGTAACTCTTCATCTACTGAAATTCTAGCTGTCTTTTATAGACTACATAAAACAGCTTTCCACTGTTAGTACTGCAAGGACTTAAACTTAGTCTTGGTAATAAATGTGCTACCTTATTTTTAATGCAGTTAAATGAGATACAGAAATCCCAGGTTGCATTATTTAGTTTCATGAAATAAAAATAGAGCCTTACTAAAGAATTGAGTTCAGTTACCTAACATTATACAGGATATTAATTTTGACTAAAAGTGGACAGATGAAGTGGGAGTATCTATAACATCCTTTATTATACTATCAGAATAATAGTAGTGGTATTCAAATTCATTATCTTCATTCAGCAGCTTACATACGAAATATATTGTTTTTTAGTCTGATGATCCAGCTGTGAAATGGCAGTTAAATCTGTACAAAGACATTTTGAAAAGTGATGAACCTATTGACCCTGAGAAAAATGTGGAACGTGTGCAGAGAATATCAGCTGCTCTGTATCATTTGGAACAGGTGAAAAGTTATAAGTCTATACTGTGTTTGTTTTAAAGTAGAGGAGTTTTTTCCTTGTAGAGGTTGTTTTGACTTCAATGGGTGTCATTATTGAAGTTTCCAGATAAAAATTACTTTTGTCATGCAAACATGCACACACGGATACAGATGGGTACATGCAAAGATTTTAATGTAATCTATTGAAGTGCTGCAATTTAGCTTCAACAAAAAGTCAAGATGTATTTGCCTCTGCAAAACTTTGTACACAGTCACAGAAGTACAGTATATAAATCATCACCATTCAGTAGCTGAAAACTTCAGTTTCAGGAAGAGGTGTTAGCATGTGCACTTATTTTCAATACACCGGTTTTAGCCTGTCTCCTATTTCTGCACCAGAGGATGCTGTAGCAACTTTTGAGTCGGTTCCCTGTTCATTCAATTGATACATAAAGTTGATCCGTTTCATTTGAAACTGATATAGCACAGAAATTTGTTCATCTGAACTCTTGAATAAGGTTAGTTACAAAGAGATAAAATAACCATTTGTGAATTTTACCGAGGAGTCCCACACTTGAAATATTCTGGCATCTTGATATTTTCTGTGGAAAATGAGAGGTATTATATATAAGGCCCTCAGTATTTTTTCCTATTAATTTAAAAAACAAAAACTGAAATAAAACCCCCAAAGAACCTTTTTTCCAGACAATGGGGAACATTTATAACATTTTCTAATTTGCTAACTACATTAACCATTAACTAAAAGGAAAAGTATTAATTGAAGTTGAAGAGTTTCCACTGTATATACTAGAAGGTATTTTCCCATAGGTTGAACAACCACTAAGATCAAAGAAAGCTGTATGGCACAAACTCCTGTCAAAACAACGCAAAAGGGCTGTTGTTGCATGTTTCAGAATGGCTCCGTTATACAACCTGCCAAGGTAAATTGCTTAAACATTTATATTTTGTAAAGTTGCACTTATTGTTTGTGTATATACCTTCAAATTTCTTATTGTCAGGCCTATGTAATTTCGTTGATGAGATGAAAGAGTTGTATAGTTATCAGCTAATTCCTCACAGTAGCAAAATACATGTCTCGTGACAAATAACCAGAGGGGGAAAAGGCCATAGGAATTATACCGCTTCAAAACCAAAATACTTAACTTTCGTCAGTTGTTACTCTGCATAGTTTTTCAAGTTGTCTGTGAAAATTGTTAAGATGTTGCTGTTTCTGTCCCTTTTTTGCCTTTGATTGGTTGCTTTTTTTTACTCTTTATTCTCCTGTGTTTGTATCCTTTTGTCTTTTTTAAAAACTTTTTATCCTTATTCCTCTCCTATTGCACGAATGCTTCACACATTTAGCTACTACATCAGAATGTTACTATGAAGTCCAAGATGTAGCGCATCTTGTGCCTCGATCTATCTATTGCTTTAAAGAGAATATTAAGACGATGCGGCATTGGGGTCATTTACTCTACTCTGTTCCTTCTCAAAAAATCTACTTTTTATTCAGATACAGCCTAAGCACATTTTTAATTAAGTTTGCTTCTCACCTTCTTCTGCTCCTTTTCACCTTTCATGTTTAATATTTTTTGTTCAAAGATCGTTTGCAAAGCATTTAACAGAGGAGTTACATTGCATTTTAAATGCTTTTATTAAAGCAAATATACATGCTTGTTACTGGATAAAGGTCTGTAGCTGTGCCGCTAACGTATTGAAAGAATATTAGGTTTGCACAAGACAAATAAAAAGCCAGCTATACTGTAAAAAGCACACGTCCTTCCTTTACAAAAAGTAGTAATTCTAGAATATAATAACTTCTTGAAGTTTTCACACTACTACCAGGCAATCTTTAAAGAAACAGTGACATGTAAAGGTTTACGTATGACGTGAAAACAGACTGGCTAATATCAACAATTTCATTTTCAAGAAGTATATTTGGAAAAACAAGAGGAAGGGGTGTGAAGGGCACCCATTTCAATACAGTATTTTTGCAAGCATTTTTTTAACGACTATATTATGGATTTATAAATTCCTAAAATGTTTAGAATATATATGAGCATATGAATGATAAAAATGGTTCATCTTATTTCTGCCTTTAAAACCACCACTTTTGTTTTATTATTTTTGAAGTTGATGGAACTAGCCAAGGGGAAAAATGGGCTTATGAATCTGTAATTTTATTTTCACTTTCAGTAAAGTATGGAGTAATACTTATTGAAGTAGAACATCTGCATTATTAGTAATTTTCATTAAAAACATTTCTATGTAAAAAAGATTGAGGTTTATTCTTTTCAAACTTTATGGTAGATCTTGTGGTGGAGTTTACTCCTAATTTAAATATGGATGTGAGGCAAATCTGTCCAGTTGTTTCATCTTATAGAGTCTAAAAATGAACTCTCATAAAACTATTTTAGCCAGTTAGTTGTGGTGTCTACACTTCAAAACAGACAAGACTGAAAAAAAGATTTTGGACTTTGAACAATAAAATCATAAAATGGATTGGGTTAGAAAGGACCTTTAAGGGTCATCTAGTCCAACAACAATTCCCTGATTCCCCTGCAATCAGCAGGGACTTCTAGTTATATTACTCAATTGACAGGTGCAGAACAAAGTTTTACAATTCATTGGTTGATAACCACATTTTTTTTTTTTAATAAATCATAGGATTCTGACAGGAAAATAAGGTTATCGTACTGTTATGCACCTATAACTATCTCCATCATTTAAATCATGTTGTTAAGACATCTCTGAACCCCTGGGAGATCATTTCAAGTGGAGTGTGATTAATTCTGGGTGCTATGTAAATCCCTTTGAAGCAGAGTTTCAAATGCAGCTCTCCTTTTCTTGTGTATTTTCTTATTTCAGTTGTAGCTTTGTATTGGGAATGTTAGTTCTACATTTCATGCTAAAATCAATTAATTTAAAGGGCAGTAAGCAAACATTATGGTGGTATCCTTTCATTTATCCTTGGGAGCAATATCTTCGGTGAACAATGAGTACTTTCTTTTGAAAATTTTCTGGATATTTAGATGGCATTCAATATAATTTAATGTTAATCTCATATTTTACCGTAGTTTTCTTCAAAATACATTTTTATATGAACCAGTTTTTAGGAGTTCCAGTAAGATATTTCAGAAATGGAAATGTCTATTGATGTCCAAGTGTTTGTTAAATCATAAAAAAAAATCACTTTAACTTCTACTGTAAATATTGCAAGTGCTCCCTTTTGTGAAAAGTGCCTAGAGATACAAAATAAATAGTTGTATTTTAAAATATTTTTAGTTTTTGAGGGAAAAACACCAATTAAGTTAGGAAATACTAATTCTTCATGTCTTCATGTTCTGTTTTTAATGAATGTACGTGACTTCCAAAAAGTGTCTTATGTGACAAGTGTTTCCTCTGAGATGTATGTGTTTATGTTTGATGTTTTAGAAAAATTATTATGTAAAAAAAATGTCTTATTGTCTGTCATCTCTATATGCACATGGATACAGCGAAGTGGTACATTGCAATTTTTCATACACGGTTTACAGTACATTCTTTCTAACTACTTTATTGAATTTAAATTGTGCCTTTCTTCAATGAAAACCTATATGCTTTTCTTCAGACACAAAATTAGCAATTTCTTCCTGAACACCTTTCAACGTGTTTGGCTGGAAAAAGTACATGAAAAAACTCAGTATGACAGGCTTATACTCAAGTTAACGGTAATGTAACTTGTGGAGAGCCTCTTTTTTATGCGCACTCTTATTCCTTCCCAGCCATGATTTGATGTTATCATAAAACATGAATTTGTACAATTTTTGGAGGGGATTCTGATTGGTCAGTTTTGGAAATTTGATAATGAAATGGCACCAGTTCCAGCAGAGAGCATAGAAAGATGGCTGAAGAGCTATTCCATTATAAAATAATAAATCCTGTGCACAGTGTACTTAAACAGCTAATTTATATAACTTCTGTTATTCATGCAGGATAAACGTAAATAAAAAGGTTGTGTGGAACAACCTTTGCACCCTCATGTAGTGCACCTCAAAACAAAATTTCCCCCTGAATGTGATGTAAAGATGGAATGGCTTTGCCATTATTATGTGCAGTCATATTGCCATGAGCTGCATTTTCTGTGGAAAGTTAAATTAATGAATACTGTATAGTGGTAATTAGTATCCCTCAGAGTTTTGTAAAATCAGTCATTTTCTAGAGCAGGTTTTGTGTATTATTAATCTAGCTTTTTTGAGGTCACATTAATACTGCCCTGATTTGGAACTGAAAGAAAACAAGCTGAGGTTAGGCTTCTCTGTGTGAAGACTCTGTGAGAGTCTGCAGATAATATGCGGGAAAGCAATTGATAATTATTTTGGTGTTGGTGGCCAACTTCTGCTGTCTCAATGTCCTAAACCAAGTAAACCAGATTTACATCTCATGGGTGTAAATCCCACCCGTTCATTCTCGGTCTGTTCAAGTGTGTGTGTTTCCCATGCTTGCATTTAGATTCCAGTCCTGCAGTTTCACATATAATGTATACTAGCACACCCAAAGCCTTCTAAACAAAAAATAACGTATACATATGTGTATAAAAAAATAGTGAGAATGTTCCAAAGTACATGCATATTTGTCACTATTAGTTATGTTTTGCGTTTTGTTTTACTGACCAATCAGAGGATCAGAATTGTACAAATACGTATCCTTACTAATCATTAACCACCTGAGCTGTTATAATATGTTCCTTTACCACTCTTGATCTCACTTTCACAACCCCCCCAGGCACCGTTCTATTAACCTCTTCCTCCATGGCTATCAGAACTATTGGATAGAAACAGAGGAATATTCATTTGAGGAGAAACTAGTTCAGGATTTGGCTGTAAGTACTGACATAATTGGGCATATTTTTCAGTGCCCACTTTAGTGTATATTTTATGTATCTATTATAATCTATATTTAATTTTTTGTAGTGTATGCATATGCATAAACTTATAAAATATTGATCCTTATGCTTCAAGGCATAAGGTCGTTTTCTGCTGTGCTCAAAAAGACATTTGTCCTGTGATGCACACTAAGATGCGTTACAGTAATTCATGGCTTCAGATGATACTCATTCTAGGGAAGAGAAATAAATTAGCTGAACTGTCAGACTATTTATGTCCTTATGGTAATTCCTATGTTCCTATATTTTATTTACTGATTTTTTAAAACTTGACACAATTGATCCCTTTCCCCTTTTTAAAATTTTTGTTGATGCATAATATTTAATTTTAACATTTTCAGCTTTGATACAAATTAATTTTGCTGTTTTCTTGTTGCTACATCATAAGGAGAATTAAATATATGCAGCCATATTCAGCAAAAATTTAGTTTACTTGTGTACTTGATAAAAGTGATTGGTAAACTTCAGCATTTTGTTACTGAATGTCAATTCAGAAAGTCTCCTGCTTTTTCTCTTCTCTCTCTGTATTTAGTTTGTCTAAAATATTTCCCAGGGGACTGTCTCCATAGTAACAAAACACTATGAGAATGAATATATAGCTTCATGGCTCACATGAAGCCATATCAGGAGATGCTTCACTGTTAGCAAAAGCAGCTATATTGTGTTTAGTAAAGACCCACTGGTACAGAAGGTTGTATGATTTTTCAAAATTACAGCTAATGTATTCTTCTCATACTCTGGACAATGATATGGTCACAGTCTTTGTTTGACTTTGTTGGTTCTTTCTAAATGATGGAATGAGTCCATTAATCAGAATAGTGATTGCAATTCTTTCAGAGTTACTGGAGAAGTAAATTGAACTTCTGTAATAACAATTATTACTATAATTACAATACTTCTACAATAATTACAAACCCTATGAAGGGATGATACCAAACACATGGTAAAGGTGATATGCAGTTCTTTTGGAAGTGCTGACTACGTTACATTTCAAACTACCACAAAGTGTTTGAAGTTGACAATAACATTAGCCCTTACATGTGTTGAATTAAGGTTACCTAGAAATTATACATGAAAGTATTGTAGCAAACAGTAGTCTGAAGAGGATGTATCTGATGAAATTATTAAAAATACTTCCATTTACTAACAATTCTTCTGCTAAATAATTGAGATAGGACTTTCTTTCAATTTTAGTCCACTGGAAACGCATAATTTCTGCTGAATAAGGCTTCCCTAGGATTTTCAGTCTCATTCTCAGTACCTTGCAAATGAGGAACTTCTGATATTACTATCAAATATGAGTAACAATCAAAAAACAATCAAAAACAAACTCCATCTGAGTGATACAGGGACATAACGTCATTGCAGGTTATGCTGTAACCTGTTGAATAAGATGAATACTGCAAGTTAATATGACAGAATGAAATATTCTGAAATCCTTTACTAAGCTTAATTACTCAGGTTTATTTCTCACTCATGAAGCTAAATTTTTATATTCTTACATAAATCTTGAGACAGACACCTCCAAAAAAAGATGAAGAGGAAGAGGAAGAGCCTGAGAAAAAACATCCCGATCCACTTCATCAGATTATCCTCTATTTTAGTCGCAGTGCTCTCACAGAGAAAAGGTAAAAAGAGCTATGTTGAAAAGCACATTGAGTAAAAGCACACAGTAATTGAATTTCTGATAACATTACACTGAATTAGCACAAGTGCATTTCATTATTGCATAAAATGAATAAATTTTTTTGCCTCTCTCTTTCATTAGAGTTTTTGTGTATTTAAACTCAGTATAACCTTTATATTGAGAGAAATATTGACTATATTTGACACCTTAAAAGCTCGGTAAATACCCAAAGCAGAAATAATCCAGCATGAATTCTCATAGAAACATAAAGTCTACAGGAACTGCTGGTTCATTCAAAGTACCCTTCCCCAGTCTCTGTTGGTAAGAGATGTGTGTTCTTCTTGTTGGTATTCATTGCATTTTATTCAGTGGGTCAGATAAGGTTTCACTGGCAACCAGCATGAGTCTCTTTCAGTACTAGTTTCTGTTTTGAAATTAGACTGTTGATTTGAATAAGTATTTTGTAAAAGTAGAGTACCCCAATACTTCATATACTTTTTTCTGTATGACTAAAATAATCTTGCCATCTGACAGTTACAATTACTCTAACATATCTCTATAATACTTACCTGCAACAGCTATTAGTTCTTACTTTTCCAACATGAATAAGTTGGATGTCCAAATATACCTCTAAATTTTTTAATTAAAAAGTGAGAGACTTGGTTGGAGATACGAAAGTACATTTATAGTGTGATTTTCAAGTGCAATAGCATTTCAAGTAGACATGTGTATCCAATGTAATAAAATACCCTTTAATAAAAATGATATTTACATATTAGTGGGTATATGGCATCTATTTTTTTTACTACATCGTAAAATAAATTTAAATATTTTTTACTCTTTATAGCAAACTAGAAGATGATCTTTTGTATATTGCCTATTCCGCCATGATGGCAAAGGTAAATATATCATTTTACATTCCATCTCTCACCCCACTCAGGTACTTCCCATTAATTTTAGGTGCTTTTTAAACATTTTCTTTCTGTTTCTTACATGGACTGCTTGATACTAGCAATTTCTATATTTTTAATAAAGCAAATGTTGTTCAGTTATACATCTAATGAGAAATTCCCTACACTAAAATAATACTGTAAAATTCCAGTAGCTGCAATCCTGTTGATGTCAGTTGGAACATTGTTTGATCAGGATTAACTCATGAGCAGTCCTAACAATGCTAGTTATCTTTATTATTTGGTAATTATTTTGAAGCTAATATTTGAAATCTGTCAATAATAAGTTGACAATTCATTTTTGCAACATATTGATTACAACTGACACATATGAGTAGAATTTGACAATGAAGATAAATATTATTAATATAAATAGAGACATGACAACAAGAGCATGGCCTGCAGTTACAATGTGTATGTGTAGTTGGATGAATATCCTGAAGTACTCATACGTTACGGAATATCAGCTTCTTAGTGTGGATGAGCACAAATATTTATGATTACAGGGATTAAAAATCTTCCTAATGCCTTTTTGAATGAAAAAAATGCAGTTTCTTTAAAAAAATCTGTGGTTATTTTTGTAGAAATATTGTAATAAAAAACGGTATTTCTGTTTCACAATAAGCACAATCTGGTGTTTTCTGTTTCTAACGTAAAAAGAGCTGCCAGGAAGAAGACGAAGAGGAAGAAGAAGAAAAAGAGAAGACATTTGAGGTGAGAGTTTGAATAACATTTCTTTCTTGTCACCTAATGTGCAAATATTTTAAATATGTCTGCTAGAATGAATGCAAAAATAACAGTGTATATTGAGTTGACTTACTAGGTTATTCATATAAAAGAAAGGTGATGTGTACTAATGATTTGGAATCAATCAGCCTACAGATTATGAAGGCAGATGGCCTTCAACAACTTCAGATTTCTCATCTTCCTATTTTTCTGAATCAGTTCCAGTCTGTATTCTGTTCTCATTTCTGTTCCCAAACCCAGGAGAAGGAAATGGAAAAACAGAGAACTCTGTATCAACAAGCTCGCTTACATGATCGTGGAGCTGCAGAGATGGTCCTTCAGATGATTAGTGCAAGCAAAGGTAATGTTCTGTGAAATATGAGAAGTATACATGATATACCTATGAAATGTATAATGCAATACATATACATAGTGTATTATATTGTTATACCTATGGTAGGTACATCATATACAATGCGTATACGGTATATAATGAGGCAAAGTACATGTCAATGAAAACTACTAAGTAAAACTTCCATTCTGCTTTTTTTAATTGACTAGTTCATAATTGAAAGTATTAATGACTATAGCCTTGTTTTGACAGGTCATCCAGGACCCATGGTTGTTGAAACACTAAAACTCGGTATTGCTATTCTGAATGGTGGAAATACCATAGTTCAACAGGTAATGCTTTTCTAACTACTGTGAGTCTTGCTTATATAACAGAGACAAGCATTTTGACAGTTTCAGTTCTCTGTCTTGTTTTTATTTTAGTGCATTTGATTTTAAGCTAAACAGTAAAGAAATATCAAGGTGGTTTCGGTACAATAAAAAGTATATTCTTGCTTTGCAGTGATTTGCGTTTCAAATGGTAATTCAGGAAGCTCTTAATTCACATAATTTTAATATAGATTTTTCTTTCCCCAAATGTAAACCCTATAGAAAATGCTAGACTACCTGAAGGAGAAAAAGGATGCTGGATTTTTTCAAAGTCTCTCTGGCTTGATGCAGTCCTGCAGGTAAAAGCATAAATCATATAATTACAGTTTTATTCAGGTTGGAGGCTTATTGCTCAGTGCATGTGGATTTGTTAGATTTAAATTACAGGAGTCACAGATTGTAGTACTCTTGTGAGTATTTTATTGTCAATCAGAGAAATAGTATGTTAATATTCTAGTGTGTTCTTTCAGAGGAAAAAAAAGACAAAAACTGTGTATGCCTTTGAAGGATTACTTTGGAGATGCAAAAAAATAAAATGTAACGGCTCCTTTACTTGTCCCAGATCCCTCAAGTTTTCTGTCTGTCTGCTTCTAAGGATAGAGAAAAGCCAACATTGAAGGAGAGACAGGCCAGTGAAGCTTTACTAAGCTTTCAGTTCTGCACATCTCTGGTGTGTTACATAATCTCTGGCTTTCCATCTAAATCCTCTGCATACGTGTCAGATTTGTTAGAGGTGGCATGGGGCTGGTGGGACTATTCCCTTGATAAACCAGAATTTCCAATTAGTTAAGCTAAAGGACTCCTATAAAGAGAGTGGAAAACTCTTGTTTTTTCTGATTGCTCTTAGAGTAGACAACCTCCTTTTAAAGCTACAGAAGGATTCTGAATGAGTAGACTGGGAACTGGAAATGAAGAAGCTATATGAAGACAAAAAAAATGTGGACAGAGTGGTGGCCCTTACTGCAGAAATTACTGCAGTGCAGTTGCATCTGTCTTGCAATTTTTCCATTTACGTAGAACAGTTTAGCAATGACCTGTAGTGATGGTATTAACAATTGTGTATGTATATTATTCAGGAGTTCATTAAAAAGGTTTTGATAAAATGACTTGAACACAGACAAGAGAATGAAAATGTTTTGTAAGGATGTAACTAGATATCAGGATATGTGACGGCGTTGCTCTTTAAAAACTGAAACAGAAATGAAAGTGATGAACAACTGAAAGAATTTAGATAGACAAAGAATTACATTTGGGTTGTTTGAATGAAACTGTTCTGACTAGGTGGTGAAAAGAGTCATAATCTGCTATTCTAGGTACTGGGCTGTGCCAAATTAGCAAAAGAAAAGTCAAATATCAGCGTATCACTCATCCACCTGACAGTACTGAAGGTACTGATGGAAGTGCTCACCAAACCATTTTCAAACATTTATCAAAAGTCCTGAACAGCTGGGGAGGTCCCACGATTGGAGATTAAGGGAGGAGGGAAGTGGTCTTAACCCTGTACTTGGTGCTGGTGAGGCCACACCTTGAGTACTGTCTTCAGTTTTGGACCCCTGACTACAAGGAAGACATCGAGCTGCTGGAGCATGTGCTGGGGAGGGCAACGAAGCTGGTGAAGGGACACAAGTGCTATGAGGAGCAGCTGAGGGAATTGGAGTTATTTAGTCTGGAGTAGAAGAGGCTGAGGGGAGACCGTATTACTCTCTACCTTAAAAGGAGGTTGAAACAAAGTGGGTTGTCAGTCTCTTCTCTCAAGTAAAAAGTGATAGCATGAAAGGAAGTGGCCTCAAGCTATGCCAAAGGATGTTTAGGCTGAATATTAGGAAATATTACCTCACAGAAAGGATTGTCAAGCACTGGAACAGCTGCCCAAGGAACTGGTTCGGTTGCCATTCCTGGAAGTATTTAAAAGATGTGTGGACACATGGCACTTAAGCACATGGTTTAGTGGTGAATGTTAGATTAATGGTTGGACTTGATGATCTTAAATGTCTTTTCCGACCTAAATGATTTTGTGATTCTGTATTTTTACCTCGTAAGATACGGAATCTCTGGTTCCATATATGTCTTTGGAATAACATGATATGCATAATATATAAAGTAACGATATAATAGAAAAATAGCAAGTTATTGGAAAAGAGTGTGACTGAGAAATAACTGCAGTCCTTTTTGCAGGTGAGTTTAAGTCAATGTAAAGAGCAATATTTCAGGATCCTTTTCCACTTTTCATTTATACATAGTACCACGAAAGATGTTACTGGTAGTGAAATTAGCTAAGTGATGAGACCTGCCCTGAGACTAATTTCTTTTCAGAAATGGACACTGGACCTTTACTTTCATCCCAAGCTCTTTTATTTAATATTCGTATTAATTAAAATGTGAGGCAATGAATGTCACAGTGGGTCAATGCTAGTTGTTGAACATCTCCAGAGATTTCCTAGAAGAAAATAATTTTCCGTTGTGTGTTACAGTAATTTTTCCTGGGTTTTGTTTTTTTGTTTTTTTTTCAATATAAGTGTTCTTGACTTGAATGCATTTGAGAGACAAAATAAAGCTGAAGGCCTGGGAATGGTTACTGAAGAAGGAACTCGTAAGTAGAATGCCATTTATTCCAGTTGTGCTTTAACAGTTTATTTGTGCTTCCTTCTTTACCATGGTTTGAGATTTCTGTTGATAAACTTACTAAAAATAATTCTAGGCTTTGAGTTCTGAATATGCTTTATATTTAAAAAATCTTTAGTAGTAATTTTAAGAGAAAACGTTGTATCTTCCAATATTCTTATCCTGTATTCTTGTTATTTTTCTTTGATCCACAGTCATCGTTCGTGAGCGTGGTATGTTTGGGTTTACAGTTTTCGATACTGTTGTTGTAAAAATGTGCGGCAAATACGGCGAAATCTTTAATTGCATCTTCCCAGATATCTTTAGGTTTAGCTTTATGGTCTGCAGCAGGTTGTGTGTTCAGCTTAAATCAACAGTTTGATGCTTATTAAAGAAGTGCCGTTCATATTTAAGGCATGATTTTAGTATAACTAACCATTTACTTATTAGAGATGTATCCTGTTGCTTTCTTTCTTATTTTTTCCTCTTTTTTTTAACCATGGATGCATTGGAGTGCTAAATATTTCAGCTTTGCTTTTTCTGTCTCAGTTTTTCTTTTGATTATTATAAGTGTGTTTCTTAAATTGCTTTCATGCTTTTTTAATACTGTTTTTTGCTTAGAATTACAAAGGTTGTAAGATTATGTGTTCTGCGTATTTAATCAGAACTGTTGTCATGTAATCATTGTATTTATATATTTAAAGGTGAAAAAGTCTTGCAGCATGATGAATTTACTCGAGATTTATTTAGATTTTTACAACTGCTCTGTGAAGGGCATAACAATGGTAAGTGAACTGAATTAATTTTGGGGAAATTGTGTGATGAGTCTGTTCTTGAATATAGTTAAATAAAACTGAGTCTAATGGTTTTTTTCCCCTAATTACTTTAGTTCTCTGCGGGAAATTAACATGCCAGCAATTTGAATTGCAGCATTGAATTTTGAAGTCTTAATGTAATTTCAGTTTTTATGCCAATTGTTAATAGTAAAGCTTATTGCAAGTCATGTCCATAACAATTCTTCAGTTGTATTTACATCGTGCTGTACTATAGTCCAATTTCCACCATATAAGCGTCTGTACGTATTCTCCATATCAGCAGGAAAATATGAAAATAACCTTGTATTTTTTATTCCTATATATAATAATTAAGCACAAATCACTTCTTATTTCAGACTTTCAAAATTACCTACGGACTCAGATGGGCAACACCACAACAGTGAATATTATCATTAGTACAGTTGACTACCTTTTGCGTCTTCAGGTGAGGAAAACAGAAAAGAAAATGGAGTATAACATATTTGCCTTGCCTTCATTTTTATAAATTTTCTTGTAGTGTAATCAAATCTGAAAATCCTCTCTTCAGGGTTATCTAAAAGATTTCTCATTCAATTTATTCAATCTCTTCTTTCCTTTTAAAATAGATAACCTTTCAGAATTCTGTGTGAAACCAAATTTTTGCTATTTTATTTCATTGTTCACTTCTGCAGGGATCATGGTTGGACAAAAAGGCATAAAGTTATTGTCACCAGAAACAGATTAACACAGGGAATACTAAATTTCATCTGCTGCTTTCTGTCTCCTTTGGTGATACAAATGCAATCACTACATACTGCATATGGAATCTAAAATTAGAAAATGTAACATTCTTTTCCTTAGGAATCAATCAGTGACTTCTATTGGTACTATTCAGGAAAGGATGTCATTGATGAATCAGGACAACGTAACTTCTCTAAAGCTTTGGCTGTCACCAAACAAATATTCAATTCCCTTACAGAATATATCCAGGTAAATAAAATGTTTTCTTCAAGGTGCTAACAGTGAAGTTCTGTGGTTACATGGCCTATTCATGTCCTATCATAAATTTGTACATACTTAGGCTTTATTTTTCTGAATTTTTATAACATTATACAGACTCACTAGTCCAGTGTAAAGTTAATGTTAAAATATGAATGGCTGCATATTTAACATGATACGATCTAGTGTTTATGCACTAGACACCAAAGAAACCTTGGGAAGCTTTCTCACGTAGCTTCATGGAAGCCTGATGTTTCTGTTTGGGTTTTTTTAGGGGGAGGGGGGGAAATCTTAGGCAAGCTTGTTTTGTTTTATTTTATTTCATATCAATAAAAAAATGTGCTTTTCTTAATGTTTTTAGGGCCCTTGCATAGGTAATCAGCAGAGTCTGGCTCACAGTAGGCTGTGGGATGCAGTAGTTGGCTTTCTTCATGTCTTTGCCAATATGCAGATGAAACTTTCACAGGTATTTTGAGTAGTTAAGTAATCCTTCTTTGCATATGTTTATAAACTACAGTCAAGTGAACACTGAAAAATATAAAGCAGTTAATGTGGTGATACTCATTGGTTGTGCATGGGCCTATATAGAGGTTCAAGACTGAATCTCAGGATTAGCATCTCCATATCACTCCTTTTAGCACTGGTCATCACTGTGCACTCACCTTTTCTAATACCAAATTCACTGTTTCCAACTCAGTCATAACTTTCTAGAAGGTGGCAATTTATTCCCTTCTTCTCCTAACGATCTGTCAGAGCAGAAGCACCATAGTTCCCATGCTACAGCTAAGTAATCAAGAGAAAAGCTGTGGAAGATTCAAAGAGGGAGGGAATGTGACAATTGGTCATCTTGTCCAATTAATTCATCATAGGCACTGGACAGGAGCATGAGAGGCAACGTTCATTTAACTGTACAAGGTATTGTGGAGTTTTACCCCTCTTCACCATTTCAGGCTTCCATGTTCTTTTGCGACTTCTGTTTAATGTACCCATACACTCAAGCCAACAGATTCTGAGTGCAACAGCGCAGAAAGTAATTTCCTAATTCTTATTCAGTGCCTCTGCTACCCTGTGACTTACTCATAAGATTTCTTCCCACCCTACAGAACGATTATGTATTAGAATTTTGAGGATGCTTTGAGAAATTTGGGGAGGTTTTAGGTTCTTAACTTTATTCACAAATCCATGTTAGACTTACCTTGTTCTGTAGTTGAACTAAACAGTTCTAGTTTATGTTTGAGTGGTAATACATTATGCCATTAAATATTCCTTGTGAAGTCAGAAAGGATGGATTATTTCTGAGATGAATGCTTCCAGATCAGTGAAGTAACAAATTTTCTGCTGTTCCTTATCTGCACTTTGATACTCCATGATGCTGTATTAAAGCTGATCTTTATGGTAATCATACCTCTGCAGTAGTAAGTTAACCTCATATTATATAAGACTTATGATAGTAATCATAATAAAATGACAATGAAACATTGCTGAAGAATTTAGATGACCATCCTGCACTGTTTTTTTTCCAAATGTATTTAGCTTTCCAGAAAAATACAACAGAAAAAAACCTTGTACAATTTTTTTTTTCAACAGGACTCTGCTCAGATTGAATTGCTTAAAGAACTGCTAGATCTGCTAAAGGATATGGTAGTGATGCTCTTGTCACTGCTCGAAGGTTGGACCTGTTTTTCTTTATGGCCAAATATGATTATATCAGCTTCATAATGTAAAGTGCAATAATTATGTTCATCTTTTCAAAGTGTTTTTTAATTGTCTTATGTAATGCCAGGGGAAAAAACCTATTTCATATTTATTTGACAATTATTCTGGAACATACACAGTCATGAAAAAGGCTGTTGAAAGCATGTTGAAAGAAAAAATATGAATATTTAAAAACATTTTGCTCTGTTCTCAGCACAAATATGAAATTTATTTATTTAAAGTGTAGTAATGACAAATAGCTTTGTTTTTAACACATTTCTTAGGTAACGTTGTAAATGGAACTATTGGAAAACAAATGGTAGACACGCTTGTGGAATCATCTAGCAATGTAGAAATGATTTTGAAGTTCTTTGACATGTTCCTCAAGTTAAAGGATCTGACTAACTCAGATGCTTTCAAAGAGCATGACCCAGATGGTAAAGGCATCATTTCAAAGAAGGAATTTCAGAAATCAATGGAGGCTCAAAAACAATATGCACAGTCAGAGATTGAATTCCTGCTGTCCTGTGCAGAAGCTGATGAAAATGATATGTTTAACTATGTTGATTTTGTGGAAAGATTCCACGAACCAGCCAAAGACATTGGATTTAATGTAGCAGTATTGCTAACAAACCTTTCAGAGCACATGCCTAATGATTCACGCCTTCAGAGCTTACTTGAACCTGCAGAAAGTGTTCTTAATTACTTTGAACCATACCTTGGCCGTATTGAAATAATGGGTGGAGCAAAGAAAATAGAAAGAGTTTATTTTGAAATCAGTGAATCCAGTAGAATGCAGTGGGAGAAACCACAGGTGAAGGAATCCAAAAGGCAGTTCATATTTGATGTAGTAAATGAAGGTGGAGAGCAAGAAAAAATGGAACTCTTTGTGAATTTCTGTGAAGACACGATCTTTGAAATGCAATTAGCATCCCAGATCTCTGAAACAGATTCATCTGAGAGGCCTGAGGAAGAAGAAGAGGCAGAGCCTTGTCATTTAGTGGATATTGGAGATGAGAAGGAGGAAGAAAAGTCCCTGGAATCTGCTTCAGCTTTTGCTATGGCCTGTGCTGCAGTGAAGAAGAATGTTGCCAACTTTTTTAGAATGGTCACTGTGAAGAATCTGAGGAAACAATACAGGAAAGTTAGAAAGATGACTGTAAAAGAGATGGTGAAAGTGTTTTTCTCCTTTTTCTGGATCATATTTGTAGGGATGTTCCAACTGTTCTTTAGTATAGTGTGGGGAATTTTCCAGCTTCTTTGGAGCACTGTGTTTGGGGGTGGCCTGGTTGAAGGAGCCAAGAACATTAAAGTTACTAAAATATTAGGGGACATGCCTGACCCAACACAGTTTGGAATCCATGATGATGTTATGGAAGCAGAAAAAGCTGAAAGTGCTGAGCATGGCATCAGAGCTGAACTTGTGCAGTTTGTGAAGGGTGAAAAGGGAGAAACTGACATCATTGCAGACATTTTTGGCATTCATACAAAGAAAGAAGGTGGTTCAAAACACGGTCATGATGCTGGACTTGGAGATATTGCAGAAATCCTTGGTGCAGATATCCAATCATCTTTGGAAAACACAGTTCATAAGAAGAAAGGATTACAGGTATGTTAAAGAGATTAATAATAATAATAACAATAATAATAAAAGAATTTCTATTAGTAGCTGAATTATTGGCCAATTAACTGATTAATAAATGTTCCCGAAGACAGCATACATTATAACATGTACTCTTTTAAAAACAAACATGAGAGTTTACGTGGCAGACAGATTCATGGTGTTTAGATTTCACTGCAGTGAATTGTTATTGTTCATCTGGACTTCATTTGAAACAAAAGTTGCTAGCAGCTTTCTAGACAGTTTTTCTTTAAATGGTTTACAATCCAGGTTATTCTATATACCCCATTTTTTCACAGTATATTTCAATTACTTCTACAATCTACTTTCTCCTTATAATTAACATCTTTCTTCTACATGCTTTGATGACCTCATATAATAAAACATCTTTTTTACCTATTATTTTAAACATTTTTGTCTGAATTTGTTGTTGCTTTAATGTTTATCGTATAAAAATTATTTTTATTCTGTTTTAGGAAAAATATATTTCATGCCGCTCACCTGAGTTAAATGTAATTTATCATTCTCTTTAAAAATGGATTGAACTAAATGTCAAAAGCCAAATGCATTTTTGATATTTGGAAGACATTATGTTTCACTCTACACTTTGGATGTGTTTCTACTTGTCATTCAAAAATACCTTCCCTCTCATCATTAATCCACCTCTTTATGGCATGTTTTCCAGATATTTTCAAGATAAATCTCCATTGTACAACTTCTTAGTTCATAATTTCCTTTTCATTTGTGTGTTTTTCTCCAAGATTTGTTTATTGCTTAGATAAAAATATGTTTTCCATTTATTTTTCTTATTTATTTACTAGCTCATTTTATTAACTCTTTTAAAATTATGTCTCATTTAGCATAAATCTAATGTAGTTGGCATTTTAAAATGCTATTTTAACTCAAGGATCTGAGCAGGTAAGTAAATATTTTAGAATTTTTTTCAACAATAATTGAAGTAAATATTTTACTTCAGCTCTGAGTAATTATTTTAGAATTTTCTTTGCTTTGATTTATGTATTTCTCTCAAATTCATTTGTGACTTTTAATAAAAATGGTCAGTAATTTATGCAGATACTTTGAGTCATTAATATGAAGTCACCTGTTGAATTTATCTGGTTTTCACATTTAATATGTTATCCAGTAAAACTTACCAAAATAATGTTTACACTAATTCTGTTGTACAGAAATTGCTATTTGCATTGTGCGTATGAGCGGCTCAAGTAATCCAGTTAGAGCACTAGTGATGTGATATAATTTTTAAGCATTGCTGAAAGAAGAATCCACAATGAAAGAATTAAAAAATTCCCTTTAGGGAGTCAATGTGTCTTTCATAAGCATGTACAATAACAAAACAAAAATATATAGAAACAGAAATTCACCTTTATATACTGGAAGAGCAATTGTGTGGTGATAACATCAATGACATATAACCAGAGAAAATGAAAAATAACCTATGGAATTGTATATGATGAAGATTTTTAGGATTTAGATTTATCAGCAAACTCTCTTAGCTCACTACTCAATTCTTTTCTTATTTGCACTGGTCTCAGCACAGGTGTGTGTGGAACTCCACAGTAAAAACAAAGAAGTTCTTCATAGCAGAAAAATCAAAATCTAACTGCAAAGTTGCAGAAGAGCCTGAAAATAGCAGATGAAAATCAATGAAGTGATGTATATGGAAGGAAAAGTTATAATTTTGTATATAAAATATTGTATTTGGAGTTCATTTTTACTGCTTGAGTATCTTAGAAATATTAGAGCTGTGCAGAAATAAGAGCTGTACATAAGTATCAGTTCAATGAACACATCAATCAACACAGATCAAAAAAGCAAATAGAAATTCTGAATTGTTGAAAAAGGAATAGAGAGAGGAAAACTCCAGAATATTACTATGCTACACAAACCCATAGTATATCTGTGTCCTGATGACCAGGTTCCCTCAGTTCAAAAAGAATGTGATAAAACTGGAAAAGTTTCAGTGAAGGTCAAGAAGTTATCAAAACTTGATATGGAACAAATCTTATGTATGAAATTAAGTGCGTTAAGGCTCTTCAGCCTGGAAAGGAGACAGCTGAGAGAGCACATGATGGAGGGATGGAGAGAATGGATAGGAATTCATTGATTTTTTTCCCCACCCTACCCCTTAGAAGAAGTAACCACCATCAAATGATCTCTAAATTACCCTCCACCAGCTTGAGATCTTAGGGGAAACTCTACATGGAAGAGTTATAATGCTTTCATCAGGCACACTGGATGAGGTTCCTTCCATCATGTGTTCCACAGATAAGAGGTGAGATAAGCAAGGCAAGATCTATTTAGTAAATTCTTTTGTAAATTCTGTCACTACTTCTGTGTGAGAGACAGACATTCAAGTGAGTAGTGCAGGAAAAGTTTAGGTAACTGTCTTTATGCGTTAACCAGAAATGCACGAGAATACACCAATAGACAATTGGTGCCTGAGAACTTTGAGAGAATACAGAAGAAGACCTAAAGTAGGTTTTTGCAAACATGAATGGTAACAAATTTAGGCCCTTTAGATTCCTTTGTGAATCCAAGACTTCAGAGCCTTCATCTCTTTGATTACCGGTGGAGCTTAGACACACTTGCAACACTGAGCCTAAAAGTGTTTGAAATGCAGGCCCCAGCTTCTTTAGCACAGTTAGCCATCTGAAAAATTGCATATTGATTTTTTCTTATCTCTTATGTTGGAAACACATACTTAGATGGTTGTGAGGTGTGCCGGTAAAGGTTTAATGAACCATCAACCCACGTAAGATAAATAGTTTGAAGAAAACACTGCATAAGTAAAAGTTGTTTAAATATTTGTCTGATTCCAATTGCATCAGTTGATCTTAATCAATTCATTATGTTTTATGATATCTGATAATTACACAGATCTTTTTCATATTTTTGTTGATATCATTATACTTTATTCCTCGTTTCATATTTGGAATGAGACAAACTGATGGTTAATTCCCAACACTGTACTGAGAAAGGCTATCGGAAGAATTTCTTCAGTTTTCACTGTTGCAATCTAGTCAGAGCTGTGTATTTCTAAAAATCTGACATTTTAAATGTGCAAAGTGATATAAAAAATTTAGGGTGGTAATTATTTTATTTGTGTTTTTAAAAAGCAGTAACTAAAGTTATGAACATTTTATTTGAATTGATGCATTTTTACAGTCAAAATACTTTTTGCAGATATGTGATATTGCAAAAGAAGCTGAAACAGAAAGAAAAGCAGAAGCTGAGAAGGCTGAGTATGTTATTTTTACACAATTCCTGTTTAGTTCTTGTGACTCCCTAATACTAGACAATTTGGTCAGAAAGAATCCAAGCAATGCTCAGTATTCAAAGCACTTTGTCTCAGTATTTTGGAAAGCAGCACAGTCCCTAAGAGGTGCCAGACCATTTCAGTGGGCATCAGAATGGCAATCTGATTTTTGTGACACTTGATAATTCTGCAGATATAAATCTGTGGTCATTGTCTTTTAGAAAATTCCATAGCTGCCTTTTAAAACAAGTACCAGTCTTGAAAAAAACTCTGCAATTTGTCATTACTACTATTTATATTTTTATATTTTCCCTACTACCCATGATGATTGTGTTGGGACACGAGATTTGTCTAACACAACAATTTTTATTATTGCTGTTTTATCTGTTCTCAAGTTATGAATTTGACACGGAGTACATTCCTTTGTCCAGTCATCTTACACATGACTGCCTTATGAACAACTTTTAAAATGCTTACTTTGCTTTAGCAGAATCCTACTTTTAAGAGGTATCTACCTTTCTGGACCTGCAACCACATCATAGGCTTGCAGTCTGATGAATGTCCTTGAAATATTTGTAGAAACAGGCAAAAGATCTCCTAGAAATTCTTATGTCTTTTTTATCTTTGTTTTATATTTTGCTTCATGTTTGAAACATTTGCTGCAGCCTCATTTGTCTTTCTCCTCTTATCTGTCAAAGTTAACTTTTTTAAGCATGCCATTAGTATCAATATTTTAGGACCAGATACACTTTTTATAGTTTGTCTGAAAATGACAATCTTTTTCCTCTGTCTATATGTGTTTATACATGTGCATGTTTGCATGCACGTACATTTATGTATACAGCATATGTGTGTGTATCTTACATGGACAAGAATGTGTACACATATAACTATGCTCACACATGTGTGCATTTACATGGAGTTTTGAGGTTTTTGATGTTAACCTCATTAAAGTATGCCATCAACTATGATGGTTCAGTATATTTTCATTTCCTATCTGTTACCTTGTGTCTAATATACTTTTTCAATTAAAAAGTCCCCTTCTTGCATTTTATTGCCACAGAATAGTTTTGATATTATTTGGTTCTCTCTTCAAACCCTGCAGGGTTATTAAGCATATTATTTTCATTATTTAGAGCACTTTGGGTAATTAAAAAGTGCACTTAAACTAATTTATGGGGTTTTGGTACCATGTATCCAGAGAACCTGTTGATGAATGCTCCTCAGTGTGAAGACAGTAACTTCAAAATAAGCAGTTTCAGAAACTACTTTTTAGTAGTTTAGTCTAGTTTTAACTAGACCATGCTACGATATGCAAATTCAGCTTTTTTTTTTGTTTATAAATTAAATTCCCCTATTACTACATACAGTCTTGATACTTAATTTTCATCAAGGAAGTTCAGTGGTGCAGGAGAAATGTCGTCTCTAAACACTTTGTAAGGTGTAAACCTCTGAAGTAAACTTCCTTGTTATATACCCCATCCCTGTAACAACATTGTCTTGAATGAAACAAATTAATTTTATGATACTGTGATTCAGTGTGTACTAAATCCCAAAGCTTTCTTTCCCTTCTTCAGCCCCAGGCTCAAGAAAGTACACATGAACTCTTAAAATTTTTATGTTGCTTGTATTAAGTGTATACGTGCATCACTGGTTTTTTGCAAACATTATCCACTTCACACTTGGCACAGTTAACTTCTGCCTGTTTTTTTGCTTTTTACCCTTTTGATCTCCCCTCTATTTTTGCATATAATTTGAAACTAAGGTTATTTTTTTTTACTCTGGGTTTACTGTATACCTCATGGCTTTTACTTACAATATTTTTTCTCCCAGTGTCAAAACTAACCTTCAAAGTGAAACTTTCTGAATTAGAATTCATGCTAAATGAATGTATTTACAGTAGATAAGTTTGGCCAGATGTTTTTGTTTAGATAACATTTCTTTTAGCATGGAAGATGGCGAGAAACAAGATAAAGCAAAGGAAGTGCAATCTGAACAACTAGAAGAGGGAAAAATGAAGAAAAAGAAGCGAAGGCATGGACCAAAAATTGAGAAACCAGAGGCTGTTATGGCTAACTTCTTTAAAGCTTTGGAAATTTACCAAACAAAAATGCTTGTAAGTTTTTGTTAAATGCTTTTAGTCATTGATTTTTTTTTATTTATGTGATATTTAATACTTGTTTTATATTGAAGGGAGAAATTATAAAAGGAGCATTGGCATGAGTTTTCAAATGACTGACTTTACTCAGTCTTTTGTGAAGTTTTTTTTCATACTTTCTTAGAGTAATGTAAATAAAGTGTTTATGTGTGTAATTTCTTCTGCCTTGATTTAACAGGACAGATTAACCTCTTGAACTCCTTGCTATGAACTCCTGATTTTCCATAATTTAACTTCTAGAATCTATAGTTCTTTTTTTCTGTAAGATTTTTCTTTGTTCTTAAAAAGAACAAATTATGAACTCTCTGAAACCTTCTCAAGTATTTTATTTCAATAGTCTAGCATTTCTTTTCCAGATTTCCTTCTAGAAAGTTTTCCTTATTATTCTATTTCAGTCTACCCTGTCGTAGTTTTAAATCCAAACCCTGCTGCCTACTTTTTTTACCCTGACATTAGCTACAGGTCACCTCTAATTTTTTTTTTTTCTTTCAGCATTACTTGGCAAGAAATTTTTATAACTTAAGGTTTCTTGCTCTATTTGTTGCATTTGCCATCAACTTTATTCTTCTATTTTACAAGGTAAGATCATGCATTGTTCTGTGAATGTTTTTTGTTACTTCCAGAGGAGTGTTTAATGATGGTTTCAAGATTTAAGTCATTATTACAAGCCCTTCAAATGAAAACTAAAGCATTGAAATATGAAATGTAAATAATATTTTAAATTTTTTAACTAAAATTTGTGATATTAAAACTATTCTGCTTTTATTTTACTCTGGATTTATTTCACTCATCTTTTGTAGCTGATCTTGTGTTTCTAGGCATATTTTCATTTATTCACATAAGTCTGGAAACCCAACTATAATTCAAATGTCAAAACCATTGCATTCTGACTGTACATAGCTTCAGGATCAAGTGAATGTCTCAGTTTAACTATATGAGCTCACATGTTTTAGTTATGCTTATACGTATTTTTTTTCATACCTTTCAGGCCTGGTGTTTGGCATTTTGGGGGGAGTGTTTGATTTATTTTTTTTTCATATTTTTTCATAAATTTAGTTATCAGATGTATATTTTATCCCATTCTGTGTTTCCATGTGGAAGTAAAATTCAGCTTTCATACTTACTCGCTCCATTTTCTTTGTTGTCATTGCCAATATTGTTGTTAGTGACTGTTGTGAGGAAGAGATTTCTATTAATATACTGGGACTGGGACTTCAATTGATTGTGGTATGAGCAGATAGAAGAAATATAAAGAAAGAAAAGCCTTTTCATCATAGGCTACAGTTCTTTTTTTTAATATCACTGATGAAGAAGGTTATACATCATATTTTAAACTTAATCTTAAAATTTTACCTGAATCTAATGAATTACTTAGGTTCTGGTGTATAACCCAATGATACAAAGTGGAACATCTTCAGCAGCCTTCACTAGTTTTATTCCTGAGTCTTTATGTCCTCTATTCATGAAAAGGAGTAGAATTCACTAAAGAGATCTCCCATCCATAAAAGCTTCATTTTTTCCCCTTTCCTTACAGAACTGAAGTCCATAAGAAAAATCCTCATTTATGTTTACCCTGGAATCCAGCCCTTTTGATTTTCCCCTCTAGATATAAGGTGTCAGTTGCAATAAGCTGTGAATCATGTTTTTTCGATGTTAGATGTTTCTGGTTCTGTTGTCTACAACCGAAAACTTCAGAGGAGCCAAAAGCAGCTGCCTGAACATTCAGTCTAGAAGTAACTGAATCTGGATCTGAAAATCTTGAAAAGCAACTCCTACAACAGCCATAGTCTTGCAGACACGGCAGTTAAAGATGCAAAAAACTCTTGAAAACTGCACAGAATTGTTGTGCACCATTCCAAGAGAAGGACCATTAGGGCTCTTTAAGTCTCCCTTCTTGCTTCTTTCTTTCCATCCCATATGATAAGAGAAGACAGACTTCAAAGGTATATGCCTGCCCTTTTCTCCGCACTCTTTTCTGCTTTTCATTGGGTCTTGTGGGTCAGCCAACAACCCATTCTGCTGCAGAGTGAGGACAAAAATTTGTGATTATTAGTAGAAGTCTGTCTGTCAGAGGTAGGAAATGGTCAGTGGGAGCCAAGCAGGACTGAACAGGACTTCAGCTTTCACACAAAGCTCTCAAAAGAAGGGTACTTAGGGCTTTTATTTTAAAGGCTAGGGTTTTAAAGTTGCTGAAAGAATTTAGGGCAGTATGTCAGTTTAGTGGCTTGGAATATTTACAAAATACTGATTAAGGTACTGTATTAATTTCTAAGCTCTAAACTAAGACAAGAAATAAAAATTCATGGACAATGTACAAGTCGATAACATTAGAACTTTGTTTCTTTCTAGACTCTGTTAATCATGAGCAACATAGATTAGAAAACAGACCCTAAATTAATTCATATTAGATAACTCTGTCATTGCATTGTTCCTTCAAGAAAATATTTTTGCATAACTTTTTCATCGTTTGGCCTGATTTTGCCATGGCACTGTTAAAGCAAAGACTTGTAAACCGTTGTGTGCCTGTGCTTGTTTTTTCTGGATTCTCTTTTCAGTGGCATGAGATGATGTAAAGATATCTGCTGTATAAATGTAAGACATTACTGTTCAAAGTTGATGCTCTATCATCTTCCCATGAGCAGGCTTTGCAAACATAATTTGCCATTATAATAATGAAAAACCTAAACTTTTAGGTTTATTATATGCTTGAATTTCTCTCAGGTGACAGAAGAGCCACTTGATGAAGTAGAGGAAGACTCTAACCTCTGGAACTCTTTTGATGAAGAAGAAGAGGAGGAGGGCATGGTATTTTTTGTTTTACAAGAAAGTACAGGTTACATGGCACCTGCTCTCAGAGCACTGGCAGTTATTCATACTATCGTCTCCTTTGTGTGTGTGATTGGCTACTACTGCTTAAAGGCAAGTTCTGAATCCTATTACTAATCTATTATTTGTTAAAGAACATCGGTTGTGTCCCAAAGTGATTTTTGGACCTAACACTGGAATACTTGTTTTTACCTAATTGTTTACAAATTCTCACTATTCAATGTATAGATATTTTCCTCATGTACTCAGTCTGACAGAGATGGAGTTAACTTTCTTCATAAAAGTATTTTGGAGTTGTGGTTAAAAAGGTGTTGGTAATGTGCCCACCTTCTTTTGATTATTGCTGAACAGTACTTGCACGGTGTTAAGGCTTTCTTTTTGCTTTACCCACTCTATGCATCCCCAGCAAGTAGGTTGGGAGGGGGACACAGCTGGGACAGATGACTTGAATGGACCAAAGATATCATAGAATCTTAAGGTTGGAAAAGACCTTGGAGATCACTGAGTCCAACCGTACCCATCTTCTGCTAAACCATGTCCTTCAAAAACTCATCTACCCATTTTTTAAACACCTCCAGGGATGGTGACTCAACCACCTCCCTGGGCAGCTGTTCCAGTGCCTGACCACCTTTTTGGTAAAGAAATTCTTCCTAATATCCAGTCTGAGCCTCCTCTGGCACAACTTATGCCCTATCACCTGTCACTTGCGAGAAGAGACCAAACTTGTTCTCCCACAGCCCCCTTTCAGGCAGCCATAGACAGCGATGAGGTCTCCCCTCAGCCTCCTCTTCTCCAAACTAAACAACCCCAGTTTCCTCAGCCATTCCTTGTAGGACTTGTTCTCCAGCCCCCTCACCAGCCTCGTTGCCCTTCTCTGGGTGCGCTCCAACACCTCAATGTCCTTCTTGTACTGAGGGGCCCAAAACTGAACACAATACTCAAGGTGTGGCCTCACCACTGCCACATACAGGGGCATGATCACCTCCCTGGTCCTACTGACCACGCTGTTTCTGATACAGGCCAAGATGCCATTGGCCCTCTTGGCCACCTGGGCGCACTGCTGGCTCATATTCAGACGGTTGTCAGCCAACACCCCCAAGTCCTTCTCCTCCAGGCAGCTTTCCAGCCACTGTTCCTCAAGCCTGTAAAGCTGCATGGGGTTGTTGTGTCCAAGTGCAGGGCTTGATATTTGGTCTTCTTGAACCTCATCCCCTTGGTCTCAGCCCATCAATCCAGCCTATCCAGATCTCTCTGCAGAGCCTCCCTTCCTTCAAGCAGATCAACACTTCCACCCAGCTTGGTCTCATCTGCAAACTTGCTAAGGGTGCACTCGATCCCTTCGTCCAGATCATTGATAAAGATATTGAACAGGATTGGACCCAGCACTGAGCCCTGGAGAACACCACTCATGACTGGTTTCCAACTGGATTTAACTCCATTTACCACCACCCTCTGAGTTTGGCCATCCAGCCAGTTTTCACCCAGCATATATGGTGTGATCTTACATGGTATATTCCATACCAGGTAAGATCATGCTCAGCAATAAAACCTGGGGCCGGGAGTTTATCTTTCAAGGTGGCCATTGCTCAGAGACTGGCTATCCATTGATCTACTTTGTGGGATGTGCTAATGTGATGTTTGGTCTTATGCAGTATTACAAAGAGTAATTAACACTGTAGGTAGATATCGTGGTTTCTAAAAATATTTAAACCATGACAAAGATGTCCACTGTCATTTTCATAGGTACCTCTGGTTGTATTCAAGAGAGAAAAGGAGGTAGCTAGAAAGCTGGAATTTGATGGACTATACATAACTGAACAGCCATCTGAAGATGATATTAAAGGACAATGGGATCGCCTGGTTATAAACACTCCGTATGTAAAATTAAATGCTTAAATGTAAACTGTTTATAAATATCATAGCTTGTTAAGACATTGATCTAGAACCTTTCCTGTCCCCCTGCCCGCTAGTTCATCTGAAAGGCATTTTTCACCTTATATTGGATGCTACAGTAATAGAAAATCCTGCATTTTCTGTTTATTTAATAAATACTATCATAACGTATTTTCCCCCTCCTTTTCATTTCTCTGTGGTTGTCAAGGGTTAGGCATCTTACCCCACAGGCTCTCTCCAAGACATTTCACATATTAGTCACTACTGAGACAGTTTTCAAAAGATAGATAACTTCTATCCTTGTTGGTGACTGAATATCACATTCATATTGTATAGCAGTATTCTTCTGCCTTTCTTTCCCACTTCTGGCTAACAAAATTTGTTCATAACCAGAGAAGTACATCTAGTGTAAAATAGCAGTCCGAGAATTTGAGTAGGTCTGACAGGAATTACTGTCAGATGGTGTGCATTAGCAAATACTGTAGTAGTCTCAGATTCTCAGAGATTCACCTGCTGTTCTGTGAGTGAATGATACACATGGTGGCAAGAAAATATCAAAAGCTCCCACAGGAGTGGAGGAGTGGCACGGGAGAAATATAGCAACTTGACTCTCTTCTCTTGAAAGAATGTCTAGTCTACAGGCTACTTTTCAGAACTTGCTCTTTCAAAACAACTGGAACCACATTTTGGTACCAGTATACTTATGTTTAGAGTGCTGTCTTTCCCTAACAGTTATCAGAATTTAAGCACAATAACAGAAAAATGGAAAAGAACAAAGAAGTACCAAGTTATTTACAGGTCACAAAGTATTTGTGGCTGGTATGTCCAGACACAAGTATTTGCTAAAACAAGTCAGAAAAAAAAATCAATTAAAGGCATCCGAGTGACAATGTGCTGCCAATCTATCTTGTCAGTCTTATTCCATTTTTCTACATTATAAATAATGTCCTTAGTAGTTACATTAAAATTAGAATGTCGAAAATTTTGGAAATCCTTGAATGCTTTGTTTTCTTAAAACTGAATTTTACGATTTTTTTCTTGATTTCAGTTAGAAATGCAGACTTGCTCATATTATTAAAGTTGTAATAGAAGGCAACTGGCAAACTGGAGAGCTTGTTTAACTTCCAAGCCATCTGAACTATCAATAGCAAGCTATCTAGACATCCAGTAAGATTTTTTCCCAGCAAGAACAAGCATGAATTAGTGACATATATTGTCAGCTTATCCCAAACAACGTGCTGTACAGACTGTTCTCAGCATGTTGTGCTATTTGCTGAAGTTGCATAAAAGATTAAGGCTAATTTAAACAGACTAATCCTTCCCTCTGATGTGAACTGTTAAGGTTTAGTGCAGCTGTTATTCATAAGATGGTTCAAGAACAACATTTTTATGATCAAGCTGAAGATCAGAAAACTTCACAGATAAGAGAGATGCTATCTTTTCTCTTGCAAGTCAAAGTTGATGTATTTCCTAGTGTCTGTTATAAGATCTTCCCTGGATAAAATTGGTTAATTATTAAAACATCATGGTTGCTCACTACTCTGAAAAAAAAAGCAGGGAATTCTCAATAAAAGGTAACCTGACACCTCTTCAACTTTTGAGATTTACTGCTTCGTTTCTGTCTCTTTTGCATGCAGCAACAGATTTCCTTCTAAGTACCATTGTGTGCATGGGTGTTTGAAGGCAGGTGGTGCAAAATGCTCTTTAGCTGAACTATCTTGCAGCTTTAGCATTTATAAATGTTTTTAACCTTATCTTTTTTCAGGATGTCAGATCAAATAACAATTTGATACACCTGAGAGCAAGCTTACCACTAACCTCTGTTTTTGTGAACTGATCTTTGCAATTTTGTGGGGTTTAAAATTTTTTTTTAATTTTATGTTGGCAAACTGTCCACTGGTTCCCAAGTGTTCCATCTCTATTTGAAATGTAATCCATTGAATTTAAAAACTGCATATGCTACAAGACTGTCTTATTTTCCTCTGAAAATCTTTGCCTGTGTTGATTTTATGGCTAGGAGCAATAAAGTATTTATTGAGGAAATGAATGATATTACAGTGACTACCTTGCTATTAGTGATTTGTTAGGCTCATTAGGTAATATTTAGCCTGATGTCCTTTTATAGCCAATCATATTTGTGGATGTGAAAAACAAAATGGGGGAGGAGAAAAGACAATATTGCAGCAAATGAGGATTATTAGGAGCTGCTAAAAAAAATTGTTCTGGTAAATCGAAGTCCAGTGTGGGAGTGAATTAATTGTACTAGAATCTGCAATGATCAGGAACATAGTATTTTCTGCGGGGTTTTGGCTGTTTTTTTTTTCCTTTTCACTAACAAGTTAAATAACTTGAAATATCTTTGGCTTGTCTATCTAGGTCCTTTCCTAACAATTACTGGGACAAATTTGTAAAACGGAAGGTAGGCTTTTAATATTTCTCTTATGTTAGCCATAACAATAATTTTCTATTCAGTTAATCTGAATATCTGTGTGTAATATACCTCTGTACACATAAATATACAAATAATTGAGAACTGAAATTTGTTTCATGGAGGTCATTGTTGTGGTAAATGTCTCAGTGAACAGGCAGCTGCAGCGTAGGTGGGAGGAAGGAGGAAGACAGAAGGCTGTGGTTTCCTTCCCAGACTCAAGCATTTGAAATAACTTTGTGCTGTCACTCAGCCACACAGGTCTAATTTACAGTCATTGTCATCTTTAGGATACAAAGCTCCCTCTTCCCCCTAAAAAAGAAAAACATGCCATCTTAAATGACAGCAAATTATGCATAAGCTTTCAGATAATAGCCTTTAATGCTTCTGTTTTTCTTTTTTATGCTCCCCCCACCTGGCTTCATGGGAGTTCTGTTCTAGTAGTGTTAGGAGTGAAAGACTTTTGTTGGTTTAATTTTTTAAGTGTCTGACAACTACTGGCTTAAAGTAGGGTTCTTGTCACCAAAGTAATTCTCTGAGCAAAAGTTTATCTTTTTCTATTTTCAGGTTATAAATAAGTATGGAGACTTATATGGAGCAGAGCGTATAGCAGAACTTTTGGGTTTGGACAAAAGTGCCCTTGATTTTAGTCCACTGGAAGAGAGCGAACCAGAAGAGGCATCCCTTGTATCATGGTATGACTTCTGAACTTCACAGACAAAGTTATGTTTTGGCATAACTTCACTGTCAAAGATAAAAATGGATTTTATCTTTAAACTGTAGTGATGTTTTTCTCGGCATGGAAGATTCAAATGGAGAAATAAAATATAAAAAGCTTTTTTTATTTTTAAATATATTCATACCTGTGTTATAAAAGTAAAAAAAAAAATTCACGAGTTGATGCCTGATACAGTTGGTCATTTTTAATAAATAATTAATGCTATATTTAAAAGTTCTTATGTGTTACAACAGAATTAGTTTATAAACCAAAGGACAGAAAAAGTATAGATAACAAATGTCTCAAATTATTTGCGCTCCTACAAGGGTTTGGTTCCTCAGTGCTTAAGGAACACAAGAAGAAGGATTTTCATTTACACATCATCTAATGGCTAAAAAAAATATGTAGAATCTTGCAGAAAATACCTTTTCTCTTGGTAATTTTGGCAAGATTTTACACTAGACAGAACATTTATCTCTTGAATTCAAGCAATCTGAGTTCCACATTTCACTACTTTTAAGGCATATTTTGATTTTTTGTAAGTCAGGAATATGGCAGTATCACTCCTACTGAAGTTTTTCCAGCAGTTTAGAAACTGTGCTCAGAGTTAATGAATATTCTGTGAAAAATGAAGCACCCAGATCACTCAAAAAAATAAACAGCTAATGTCTATTACCACCTCCAGCAAACAAATGTGAGGTGCCAAACCTAGACTGTTGTTTATTTGACATTGATGCATTTCAAAAATTTTGTATTTCCCAGGTTAAGCTCCATTGATACGAAGTACCACATTTGGAAGCTCGGAGTTGTTTTTACTGATAATGTGAGTATGTCAGCCTAGAAGAACACACTTTGATTTACTCTAAACTTGATTATATATCATCCACCATCTGCTTTTATTTTAAACAAACATACACAAATAATATTGCATTACAGAGCCATTTTAAAATATTTTTTTAATCTTGTGTTGTAGGAAATTGCTTTAATTTATGTTACAATTTTCTTTTTGGTTCCAAAGTGCAATATGCAGCTCCTCAGCATTTTGGGATTTAATGGTACATTAATTTATTTTTATAGACATTGATCTAGCAACCAAAGGTGTCTTTTCTAAAATCAAATACAGTCTACAGAAAGCTATTCATTTTGATTTTTGAATCATGTTTGACATGTTTGGTTAATTCTTTTCTTTCATAGTTTCTCCTTTGAGAGGTCCACACTTATACTAAAATTCCTGGGTTTGTGAATCCGCTTTTCGCATATTCTTGAGCATTTGCAAACAAACAAGAAGGCCAAGGTGAATGCAAACATTCATTGTGCCGTAAAACACACTGAGCCATTGTCCTTCAGTAACAGCTTTCATATCAAAGTTGCTTCAGGTTCACTGCTTGTAAAAAGAATAAGCTATATTATGTGTCTTAGGTTTCTGGGTGTCCTGGTTGATGTGGTCTGAGACTTAAACAGAATAAAATATCAAGTATAACACAACACATTTTCTCTCTTCCAGAATCAGTATTAAAATCTGAAGTACTGTGTAACAAGCTCCCCAATGAAAACAGTTTTATGGTGTGGGGTTTTGATGTTAATAACATATATGCTGAAGACCGCATTTAAAGATGTAAAGACAGAGGTCTGATTAGCATAAATGTGCAATAAACACTCCTTAAATAAACAGTGGAGATGATAAGAATTAGAATAATGTGAAGATAGAGGTATTAGATTCAGACTGTAATTCATATGAGAAATAGCATTACTTTATTTCATAGGCTGAGTGACTAAAAGAAAGCTGTATTCTGGATCCAAAAGTGCTCATTAGCAACAGCTAACATTCTGCCACTTTTTGCTTTCTCTGCAGTCATTTTTATACTTAGCTTGGTACACAACTATGTCTATCCTTGGGCACTACAACAACTTCTTCTTTGCTGCTCATCTGCTGGATATTGCTATGGGTTTCAAGACATTGCGAACCATTTTGTCCTCAGTCACTCACAATGGCAAACAGGTTAGTGCTGCATACAGAGGTTTGGAAATGACTGTGTTTTGTAACAGTACTGGAAAAAATCTTGTTGTACTTAGGAAATATTGGAATGCAATACATTTTGATCATGATTGGATTAAAGAATAGATCACACTGTATCTTCTGCAGTACATTTAATACATGGTGAATCCTATGAAATTATAATAATCCGTACTCAGAGTACAGATAGCTAAAGCAGGTTTGTACACAATAGAAAAATGCATCATTTTAGAAAAATACAATAATAGAATTATAACCCAACCAGCTCCTCCTCTGTGATCAATGATGAACTGATTGGTGGTAACTAATAAGAATTCAGAATCTCTCCTTAGCTACAGCAGTTATAATGATCTGGGCACTGACATTTCAATATTTAGCTAGTAAGAATATGCTTCCAGGTGTGAATGTTCTGCACTCCAGAATATATTTATATGTCACTTTGTCATGCAAAACTTAGAACTAATTGTTGAAACTTATTCAGGGACTAATTCTCTGATTTCTAGAGGCTCTGTGTTCCCAGCTAGCGTAAGAACAAAAAGAAGCTTTTCACTGACACAGTTTTTAACTTACATTTAAGAAATCTAACAGAAGTTCCCCCAAGTTTAATTTCAAACAAACACACACATTCCATTCCTTCTCAAATGTAGTACCATATATTCTAAGTCCAATCTTATGCCCTTTTATCATGCAAAAAAAATTTAAACCATGTAACATTTTGGAAGAGGCGTAAGAATACCCCTTTAGGTTGTCTGATATATCCTTTGTGTTTGCTTAATCCTTTCTTTCAGCAGAAGCTGACCAATGGAAATTTCTTCCCTTATAAGGAAAGCAAGTTTCTAAAATAGTACATATGAGAATGTTTACATGATCATTGTACAAACAAAGGAAATTGCTGGATTTAGCCCCTGCTTTTTCCTCCCAGATGACAGCCGTATTACTTTTAATTTAATGATTGATATATTTTCTTTATGCGATTTTTCTACATGTAATACTCAAAACTGAGCATAACTGACAAAACTGTTTCAACTCAAGACCACAGCTTTTAGTACACATTCTTAAAAAAAGATGAGTTTTTCTAATCCTGTTGGTTTTCCTGCTAGTAGGTGTGAACACTGAAAGACAGCTCCAGGTTTTTCAGTCTGAATGTTCACTTTGGGAGCACACTTACATATCTGCATAAAGTGATAAACTGATTGTTTGAACTGATTGTTCAATACTCTTTTAAAAGAGTAATACCCTTGTTGGACTTGTCAAAGTATGTAGCCTTCAGTAAAGCCTCTCCAAAGGTGCATCTTCTAATGGCAGTTCCAACTAATACAGTCAGCCTCATTAACTGCCAAACTTTATGACCTAAGGATTTTATTTTTTGAAAGCAGGATCTGGAATTCAGTGATACATGGTTTGTATGCATATAGCTAGCATATCTCTTCCAATAGAATGAAATTGAAACCTGCTTTCGTGTCATGTCTCCCTACACAGCTTGTGCTTACTGTAGGACTCCTTGCTGTAGTAGTGTATCTTTACACTGTGGTGGCATTCAACTTCTTCCGCAAATTCTACAACAAAAGTGAAGATGAAGATGAACCAGACATGAAATGTGATGACATGATGACGGTAACTGAACATCATTAGCATGCTTCAAATTTCATCCTCAATTTTCAAATATATTCAAGATTAAATGAGTAGCTAAGCAAGAAGGGGTTTTTTTTTGTTTTTAAATCCATGGGTGCCACCTGCTTGCTATATGTCATTTTGAAAATGTGAATTGTCTTAAAATTCCTTCTGCATTCTCCAGTGGTCTCAACTCAATAGTAGATACACAACACTCACCAGTATTGGAAGTTATCCTGGATTTTTCTCCTAAATACTGTGGCTTGTGATTTGCTGCAACTGTTTTACATGTGAAGATGGCAAAACCTTTAAATATATGGAAGAAATTTCATGACAAACTGGTCAGCCTCACAAAAAGCAGCTGTGTTGTTGCAGCACAAATAAACCTGATTTGTTCTCAATGTTTGCAAGTGTGCAAACTCTTCTTGTCCTTATTTAGGCTATATGAATTATATGATGTTATTAGTACTAGTTATTAAACCCTGCTCTAAACTGCTTACAATTAGTAATTTTGTAATGAAATAATAAGTCAAGCGTGAGTAGAGAAGAGGGAAATTAGAACTTATTACGAGTGATGCTACTGATTTCCCTTCTGATTTCCACTAGTTGCCACAGAATGTTATTTATGTCACATTAAAAGATCCTCTACAGATACGTACTATGTCATGAAGAGGATTTCGTTTTCTTACTATATAAAGAAAACAGTATAAATTCAGGTACTAAAGTGTAATATTCTGCATTGTGGCCATCTTATGTCTTCCATGGACTAGTCTCTGGCCTGTGTGATATGCCAAAGATAGAATAAAATACAAACAGTCACAGTAAGTCAGATGTACAAATGATAGAAATTATGAAAACTGCCCAAGTAGTAGTATTTAACTGGTCCCTCTGCAAGCTGCATAGAATGGTCTGATCATAAAACAGATGTAGTAGTAATTGGAATAGTGAAACTATATTACATTTTAAACCACTGTACTCAGTGAAGTAAATCAATGCCCAGTTACATTTTAATATGATTAAACTAGTACCAGCCTCTTTTATAACAGTAAAGTTGCGTTATAAAAATGGATGTATAGTTCTGTTTAGTGTTTACTTATGAAAGACCAGATTTGTCAGGTTTTATGATGATTATTTAACACCAGAATTGCTGTCTAATGTGGCTTCAGAACACCGGCTGGGCTTCCAGATTTCCATTGGTTTTAACCCACGTTTTGTAACTGAAGGTGGTTTACAAGATTCTGTAGCTGATTCATACAGGAACATCAGTAGTATATTGCTCCAGCAGAAGATTCCATTCTAATATACTTACATAGCTTAAATATCCAGATTTTTAAAGATTTTTCCAAGAAGACATATGTTCAAAATAAGCACACAGCAACTTTTTTTGTAATTTCTTCCACATCTAACTAAACACAGGCTATGTTTCCTAGATCATAAATAATTTACAGAATCAGAGAATTATTTAGGTTGGAAAAAACCTGCAAGATCATCAAGTCCAAGCACCAATCTAATACTGCCAAGTTCACCACTAAACCATGTCCGTAAGCACCACATCTACACATCTTTTTAATACATCTAATTAAGTACAGTGACTTAATCACTTACATGGGCAGCCTCTTCCAATGCTTTTCTGTGAATAAATTTTCCCCTAATATCCAATCTAAACCTCCCCTGATGCAACCTGTTACTTGGGAGAAGAGAGACCAACACCCACCTCTCTACAACCTACTTTAATGTAGCTGTAGAGAGTTAAGGTCTCCCTTCAGACTCCTCTTCTCCAGACAAAACAGTCCCAGTTCCTTCAGCCACTCCTCATAAGTGTACTTGAAGATGTAATTGCATTAGTTAAGGCAACAACTGATTTTTGGTGCGGTGTGTATAACGCAAGAAATGGTATGATGTTTTCTTTGGTACTATAACTTTTGAAGAGAATTAGCAGAGCAGAATCATTTAAAAAAAACCCCACACCAAACAGAATAATTCACGGTAAATATATCTGTAATTTTCCTCTCTATTTTAGTGTTACCTGTTCCACATGTATGTGGGAGTAAGAGCTGGTGGTGGCATTGGAGATGAAATTGAAGATCCTGCTGGAGACCCTTATGAAATGTATCGAATTGTTTTTGACATCACATTTTTCTTCTTTGTCATTGTTATCCTACTGGCCATTATTCAAGGTATCATCACTTATCTTAGAAGAGACTGTAGGTTACTTAAGTTCTACAATGTATTGAAACCATATTTGTGTGTGAGATAAATTTAGCAATATTACTATAAAGACTTACTTCAGAGCTGATGAAATCATTAATTATGAAATAATTAATTATGAAATAATTTTATACTTAATTCATAAGTAATACATTGTCCCAAGTACTACACAAGCACAAGAGGCATAACTTTACAATGCTTATGTATGCTTTGACAACCACCTGCAATAACGCAGCTTGTGCAGGATCACTGTTACTCCTACAGTAACCATTTAAACTTGAAGAGCCTTGCTTTAGACACTCTTCACACCTGTAGTTTGGAAATGCCACAGTTGGCTGGGGAATGGAGACTTTTTTCCCCTTGGAAAGGGAAAATGACATTGACAAAGTCCCCATGGCTACATACCCACTTGCTCCTTTCGTTTAGGACAATTTTCAATTTTAATTGGTTTGCAGTAGTGGTTTACAGAGAACAAGACCTCTCTGCAGTTACTGTCAGTATTCAGAACTCTTTGTATAAACTTCGCTAGGAAAAAACAACATTTTATGGCAATCTGGTGGGAAAAAAAAACCCACACCCAAAAACCCCAACACCCTTCCCCCCATCTATACTAAGTAAAAGTTGTTAATGTCACAGTCCCTAAAATGATCCAACTCTGTTCTTAATAAGTTTGAATTGGAGGAATAACGCTTCAAATGTGAAGCGGCATCACAAACTCTGGGAGCAGAGCAGTCTTTGTTGAACTAAAGTTGGGATAAAAGAGTTCAGTCAGAAGGAGAATGAAAACGAAATTCTTTCATGGCAACAAAAGACATGAGATTATGGAAGCTTAAATTGCAGGTAAGAAAAATTCTTACTGCTGGGAGTGCAGTGCAAACAAATTCCAGATGTCTGGAAATTGACAGATTGTAGCTTGAACTGTTCAATGAAGATGCAAGTACACTAAACTCCAAACACAGTCTGACAATGTTACTTGAATTATGAATATTGCTAAGTACTGAAGTGTTGCTACTTTTCCATTTGAAATAGGTCTAATTATTGATGCTTTTGGTGAATTAAGAGACCAGCAAGAACAAGTGAGAGAAGATATGGAGGTATGAGTAAGCACATTACATTTTTCATTGCTCTTATTCATCCAGATTGTTATCAGTTAAAATAATGTCTTTGAGTTAAAATTAATTTGTAACCACAACTTGTGCTTCCAGACCAAATGTTTTATTTGTGGAATCGGCAATGACTATTTTGACACAACCCCACATGGCTTTGAAACACATACTTTGCAAGAACACAACCTGGCAAACTACTTGTAAGTATATTTTACTACTGCAATTATGACAGAGAGACCTTTCAGCTGCAGAGTAATTTAGATGCACACATTGCTTACAATCCTAAAATGGAATTCTGTAGAACTGAAGAATGTCTCCATTTCTTTCTGGTCTCCCCTTCTATACTCCACACTGCTGATTATCTTTGAAGTGCTCACCTTACACGAGTTACCTTACTGGAATGAGAGCTGAAGGCCCACCAACTCCTTATTGCTCTGGAAGGAAACCCAGATATGTGGAATGATAGGGAACAACAGGACAAGTTTAATAAGTTGCCTTAATCTGGGAGTTTTGGTTGTGACTTTGGGGGAGTTTAGTAACCTCATTGAAAATTAGCTTCAATTTGACAAAAAGAAAACCCAAACCAAAACATCAAAGTAAAAAAAAAAAAAAGAATTAAAAAAAGCATTTCTGGAAGATTCCTGGATGATAAGCTACAAAATATAAAGCACAAGTCTGATCCCATAGTTCTTTAGAGATAGTGCAGCTTTCCAAAACATCGATGCAATCAATTGTATGTGTTTAGACCATTGCCCAGACTCTCAAGCCAGTGGTCTTCTACTTTTGTTAGTAAATACAGAGCTGATCACAGAAGATACTTAAAAAGTTAATTTGGTGGCATTAGTTATTCATACAACACAGATAATTATGTAAGTACTATGCCAGCAGAACGAAAGGAGCTGAATTACTGGTATCTTATACAGGTCTGACTTTGTAATACTGCATCTGAACCTTTTAAATTTAAAGAAAAAAAAGAAAGAAAAAGAAAAGTGTTCCTCCTGGAGTGGAGGCTGCATCATTCCTTGTATAGCAAGTGACTGCAAATCAATGCACATTACTTTTTGGGGGGGAAATTTCCATTAACATTCATATTTTTACCAGTCTAGAACTTCCAAGCCTCTCTTACTATATTGAATTGGCATATTGGAACCTGTAATTCACTATAAATTAGAAATGGCCATTTTCTCAGTACTAGTATATACAGTGACCATTGTTAGTACTCTACAGCCTTCCTAGTCAGTTCAAGCCCTCTACTTTGGAGGGAGCACAGGTTATGTGAGAGAGGCTCAGCTTATGAGCTGTATGGTATGAATCTTTGGAAATCTTGGTGCAGCTGTGTATTTGCCACACTTCTAAATTCTTGCATATTAGCCATAGTAACCTCTTCCAATGAGAGATGTAGGAACATATGTGTATAGGAATTGGCATATGCCTAATTCAGGTATTGCTCCTAGCACTGAAATGAAGAAAATATTAAACCACATTTTTCCGCTCCTACAGATTTTGCATCTGTTGTTAGCACTTCCACAGAAGAAATGCTGGAGGACAGAATACCCTCCTTTAGCATAAGCACTTTAGAAGCCTAGCAACACCATTACTTTGCTGTCTGGTATAATCTCCCTCACATACACCAGACTAGGAAAAGTTAGAGATTTTATGTTTTCTGCATTAATACCTGCTTCATGTGCTTGTTTCAGGTTCTTTCTAATGTATCTCATTAACAAGGATGAAACTGAACATACTGGCCAGGTGAGTAAAAATAAAACTTTTTTTTTTAAGATTATCTTTCAACATTTTTATCTTCTTGTAGCTGAGTACCACCAGGTGGAAGTGATGTACCACCAAGGAGTGGAGATGATACCACTCTTCCTGAGACTTCTGCAAGTAAAAGAAAAAGAAGGGTTAAAAAAAAAAGGAGAGGGTGGGCTGCAGCAGTGTTCTATCCAGCACTGAACTCTGTAAGAAGTCACTTATTAGTAAGATTACTGTCATCTTATCTCTGAAATGAAACTCTGAACTATACCTGTTGTAGTTCTCGCCCAAAAGATCAAGTAGTTAAGCTACTGTATTTGTGGTGTAAATAAATATATATGTGTATATAGACAGGTATATGGATGTGTGTATGTATGTTTAGTGTTGTTAGGCCCTAAAGGTAAATAAATAGAAAAATAAATAGGATTTAATTATATCTTAAGAAGCAGTTACGCAAACAATACAGAAGTACCTTATACTTCAATGTTTTCCAAGCACACTAAAACAATTTTTATATATACACATTGTGTAGAGGTTTGCTCTGATATAACTAGACTCACAGGGCTTAAATTTCAGTAGAACTGAATCAAGAACAGTGCCGAACAATACTTTTACAAACATTCTTGGGTAACAATCTTTGAGTTTCAATGTCTTCACAGTTCTGCTACATGGTAATAGGCACATGGCTACTGTTAGAAGTTTATACAGAGCATGAGCTGCAAGGTGTCTGCTAAAATAAATACTTTTTATCATTTTCAGGAGTCATTTGTGTGGAAGATGTACCAAGAAAGATGTTGGGATTTTTTCCCAGCTGGGGACTGCTTCCGGAAACAGTATGAGGATCAACTTGGCTAATAAGACAAAAGAAATTATTTATTCACAAACTGTTAAGATCCAGTATACAAAAATTCTCCTTTTCTTTTCATGGTGTAATTTCACAGCTTGTATTTGCTTTAATGTCTTTAAACTTCAAGACATGCATAAAATTTGACACTATTTCATCGGCTTTTTGTACCTACCACATGTGAAACAGGTGTTTTGTTGGAAATTTAATTAGAAAAGAGAAAACTATGCCAGTGTAACTTAAGCCTTCCAGTTCAAACATGGTCTGAAATTATAACAACTTTTAAACTACATTGTTAACCTAGTGTTTGGCAGTACAGTTGAAAGGGCTAAAAGGTGTCTTAATTGCACAACATTTGACATTTAAGAACTTGAACATCAGAGGTCACGCCTCAGACAAAATATTTTAACTGCTGTCCAGTTTTTCCCCAGTATTTGCTAGTGAATGTACTAAGATACAGCTTGAAAAGCTTTAAGCAGTTAAAAACATTTTCGAACACTTTGTCAACCTTGAAATTTTAAGTGCCTTAAAACTTCTGTAGACATAGCTATGCAAACTTTTTATTTGTTAGAGTTCTAGATGAACCGATCCATTAACTGTATTGCTTTTCTGTCTTTCTGTATGAAATTGCACTTGAAGTTTGTTTATATACTCCCTTCAATAACAGCTTATTAGATGCTGCTGTTAAAAGACTGTATCAAAAACACTGTATCAAAATGAATACAATTTAAACCTTCAGACAAAATGAAACAATATTCTATGGTCACCTGCAAGTAGAAGCTTCTAGGATTATTCATTTTTTTCTTCTAATAAAAAGTGCCCACCGCAATAAAGTAATATAAACCAAATATTACCTTTGTTATCTTTTCTCTAATTATTCTGCAATATGGAGATGCGTCATGAGGATGGTGACTAAAAACACATGTATTCATTGTTCATGCGTAGCTTTATTTTAAGGACTACATATAGCAAGTACAAGCTGAAACAACTGTTGTCTTAGAATGCTGTAGTCTGCATCTTTAGCAAAGAAAATCCTAATTTCATCATAAATTTTAGACCTTTATAAGACTATCGGTCTTAGTCAAATTTCAATTGCATCAAAATGAATTCCGGTTGTACAGAATTAAAGGTGCCAGCAAAGAAAACTGGGCATTTGGCATACTGAACAAAGTGAAACAGATAACAGAAATAATGAGGAGATAAAGGAGATTCAACTTTCTGCTTAATGTTTGCTATATTCAGTTATTCACATAAGAAAATTTGAGCTTTAGGAAATCATGCTGTCCAGCCAATCTTCAAGCTCTTCCTCAGTAACATTTTTACATGTACTTTGCTGTTGCTGTGATGCTGTACTCTTCTCTGCAGGCACATCTAGTTTTAAAGTGTCTAGAAAAGTGAAAAGAACAGAGGTGAAATTCTGGAAACAATTCCATACCAGCTCTTTGTCCTGGACCATTTTGCTTTTTAATGCACAATTCACTCTATTAAACACAGTATCTCTTTCTTGCAGAGTAGTGAGTCATATTCCAAAAATAGTAGCAACAAAAAAAAATGAGGAGCTTAATAAGCTCAACCAGAGCAATGTGGCTTCCATCTAATTCAAGGCAGGTAGGGCCTGGTCTGCAGCAGACAGGTTATAAGTGATTCCGCTGCTGTGATCTGTTTGCACAATCCTGTCCGATGCAAAGTTTAATTTAAAGTAGGAAACAAGCAGGAGGCCACAACAGGAGATCATCCTGCGCTATTATTACAGCCTGATATGATTCCATATTCTGATGGCCCTATTTTCTCAAAAAATTTACACTGTGCTTTGGGGTAGAAAGCCTGACGTACCGCTGAAATGAACACGCATTTCACAATTGTCTTCAGTAACAAAGCTTGCTGTATTGTTGTGTTGACATCTTACACGTTCATCCATCTTAGACTTAATTTTTAAGCTAGTAAGAATAGCATACAGATAAAATCAGAGATGCTAAAAATTCTTTTACAGCATTGTGGACTGGGGAGGAATAGCACACCATCTCCATCCAAACTAGCAAACAGGAGTATAACTTCTAGGAATGCAAACAAAAGGAAGAGTTTTTAAATATTTCTAAAATATGAAAATCTTTGTATATGTTTTGTTTACATACTAAACAATATTGCAAAATCAATGCTCGTAAAGTTTCAAAGTAGCATTTATAACAAGCTATCAGAAACAGCTGCCAATTTTTCTATGAACTAAGCACTGATAATGCTACATAAAAAGTTTATTTCTCTAAAATTTTCTAGCAATACAATATTGTTTTTATTTAAAATTCTGCATAATCATAAGGCCAGTGCTGTTCTGCAGCTGAATTTCTCTTAATGCTTGAAATGAACTGACAATGGTGAAACTTCAGTTTAGTAGAGAGTAGTTATAAAACCGAAAAAGAACAAATGAATCAGAACATAGCCCCACATAAATGAAATGTAGTACGATAGAGATAATGAGAGCATTACTGTTGACTGGCTAATCAAGAGTTCAAAAACATCACCAAAATAGAGAGCAATAGAAATCTGATAAGGGCATGCAGAGGAGAAGAGAAATCTTACCATTTTCCTTACAACCCGTTTTCAGATCTTTCTCATTTGGTAGGTCATAGGTCAATGCACCTGACACAGGTCTGTTTCCTGTATCAATGGGACCATCCAGATTTAGGATAAGATCTAGTTCTTCTTCCAAATGGTCAGTCTCTTGCTTTGATGGTGTACGGGCTCCCGGAAATGATTCAGCTGCGCCTGCCCTAGGACCATTTTTACTTATAGGCTCTGATGGAGCAACAGAAACACCAATGGGATTGGAGACCAACACCCTTTCACCTTGCACCTGAGACTGTCGGAACAGAAGCTCTTTCCTCCTGTTGTCTTCAATAATTTTAGTTTTCATCTGTGGGAGCTCTACAGGCGTTGATGCCTAAGAGTACAAGAACGAACTTGAGTTCCTCTAATGATGAACTCTTATTTTTACTACTCTAACTTCAATTGTAATTGATGCTTCCGACATTTGATTATTTAAGAAGGTACAATGAATTTCAGAAGAATGGAATTCAGAATTAAAAGCAAACTAAAGATGTACAGCAACAATGACAAGATACAAACTCTTATCTCACAGTACAGAATATTATTGTACGCTAAACAAAATTGTATGCTAAAACAAAAATTTTCATTGTTTCACAAATACTTCCTAGAGATTTACTTTTTTATTTATTCTTCTGTAATGAAATCTTATCAATACTCTGAGTTTTGGAATGACTGAAGCCAGAATTTGGCTAGAAATTTTATACCATGTTAGGCTTTCCCTCCAAAATTCCAGTCTTGAAAGCAAACCGTACTCTAGGTCACTGAAAATCACTTAGCAAAAGTTATAGTATAGAGCTGTATATTTTGAAAAATAAAACTAAATTACAAAACATTATCAAATAGTGAAATGAGAAATGGTGACTCATTATTTAACTGTGGAACACAGATTCTGCTTATATCAGGATGCTCTGGCACTAAAAACATTGCAGCGTATCTGATGACGACATCACCAGGCAGCATGACAAGACAGATTAAATGTCAGAGCACAAGCTTTATAACTCTGATAAGAGTTCTAGTCATAGTCTTTCACTTTTAAGAAGGAAATTGCATTTGAAAGTAACACTCATTTGCAGATTCCCTTAGCCATCACATCTGCAGACATATTTCATCTCCCTTAAGAAAAAGCATAGTTGTGTCAGTCACAGAAGCACTACATGCAACTCCAAAAGAAGTAAACCATCTTCTTTGAGTCGTGTTTCTTCTTCCTTGCTTCAGCAGATGGATTATTTAAAGAATTTAGTTTTATATTTGTCTCATTCATTCTTTTGCCCATAGGTAAGTATTTTCTTTTGCACAGCCTGAACAAACATTTCTTCCTAATATTCTCATGCCATTTTCTTCACCTATTTGGTTTACCTGTTCTAACATAAATGTAAGTTTCATTCATGGAATAAGCGTGTATGTTGATATTAGCTATGTAGAACAGTAAATCACAGTTAAAATAATTAATAGAAGAGAATTGGAAAGCATTTTCAAACTTTTGGTGCAAGTTTTTAAGAGCTGCTAAGAAGAGAGGCAAACAGAAGGAACCATTTTGTTTAAAGCCAGCAAAACATAAAAAGTGCTGATACAGGACATTAACATTGCATGCCATTTGACATGCCAGTCTCAAGAAATGTATTTACTTACTCATAAAATAAGTTAAACTTATGTGTGAAATCTAAGTTTAAAGTAATCATTCTTGCATAGATTATTTCACTTAAAATATTTGCATTTTCATGTGAAAGTTCACAGCATTACCTGCACAAGTTCAGCAGCTACATTCAACCTCAGGTGTAGAGGCAATTCCTGAAGAGCTTGGACCAAAGACTGGCAGTCAACAGAAAGTGCAGATAACTGAAATATAGTTCAACACACAGTATACTTGTATTAAAAGAACTAGTAATTACTTTAAGCTAAAAGATATTGTCAATAATTGCAGGAATTCGTAGTTTTATATCACATATACAAAGCAGTTTGGCCAAAATACTATATAAACACCTACAATGCAAATAATTACTTAAAGGATTTAAAAACAGAGGATGAAGTTTTAAACAAGGTATAAATGGAATGTTCCTTAGGAAGTGCATTGAAAATCCAAAGTAGAAAATAGTCCTGAAAGTTGACAATATCATAAGGGGCTTTTCCAACTCAAATATCTTTTAATGTGAGAAGCTTTCTATGCAATGGGAATCACCATTATTATGTTTCTAGCATTTTCTAAGCAATCAAACAAACAATGTTGTACGTGTTTAGCTCTACTGGTTATAGTGCCTGAAGAATATGACCCTTTTTATTATACTTGTGCTTTTAAAATGTTGTTTTGATGATTACAAAACCAACAAACTACTACAGTTACATACACTTCTAAGAAGATGATATACAAGAATGATGCTCCGTTGCTGACAGAGGCAGAAGTATGTGCCCACTCCAACACACTTAACTTATCAGCGAAAGCGTGGGACTGCCTCCAGAACTGTACACTCTCATCACTGGCAGACAGAAGAACATTTGTGAAATCCACTGGCAACTTGCAACTTCATTTTGCTCACAATGGCTTTTAGCCATTAGGAATTGAATTAATGTGTTCAAATCACCTAAATGGTATAATGAAACGCCTATGAGGAAATTACAAAGAAATTAATATTCTGGATACTAACATCCTGCACACTAGGAGGAACTGATAAGAAAAAAAATGCCCAGTCCCACTGAACAAACATATGGTTTAAACAAATGCTGCACTTGATTTTATTTCCTCATTTTAATTTGACTTTGAAACTTTAACTTACCTTTACATTTCACTTCCCAGAGAATAATTATTGTCAATATTTTAGGAAATAAATACCAAACTTTAAAAAACTGAATACACATGTATGTTTCAAAAAACACTCAAGCACAGTTTCCTTTATTTTCCCTTCACTGGATGGATTTGCTTGTTCTTTTCTTCCAACATTACTTAAAAACCTAGCCTGTTGCTTTGATTATTTTTCATTAAGCAAAAAAAAGGACAAGACTCAAGAGCCTCCAGCATCAGAGATGAAGTAATAAAAATATACGGGATAAAGAGTGCTGCCTAGGTATTCTTTGCCAGGCAATTATCCATACAAACTCATCTGAATGATAATTCTTTTACCTGCTTATGGCATATGTTTTCTCTATCCCATTCTTTCTCATCTGCAAATCGGAACTGTGCAAAGGAATCTCCTATAGAAAAGAAAGTAAAAATAGTTTTATTTTTTAAAAAAATAATAAGCTCTCTCCAAAATTCCCAACCCTACAGAAGTAAATTCAATCCATGAACATCACATCTTCAACAAATTTGTATTTAATGCTGCTTGCATTTACAATACTAAACATTTTTAAGTCAAAGTACTGTAGAAAGATCTATTAAGCTCTTATTTGCAAAACAATGTAATAGGCATAAAAGATTCAAAACTGAATGAGAAGGCGCTAGGTGCCATGTCAACAAACAAGATTTTCAATGGAAAGTCTGATTTGGACAACATAATAAGAGTATGTACAGTATCCATGAAGTGCATTTTTTATAAGCAGCTTTGAATGTGCTGTAGACAGACCTTCTCTATCAACATGGAAATCTCTCTTAAAATGGATTATAAATGTGCTAAAAAATGGTTTGTACAGACCAAATAAAGATTTTTTGTTGGCTGGTAGCTAAACTTCCCAGACTTTCTATTCCTTGAACTAGTCCCTACTGCATCATGTAATTAAATAAAAAAAGGCACTGAATCCCGAACTCCAATTCATATGCATAAGTGACTGAATTAAAAGAAAACTTAAATAGTGCTAGCAGAGCTACATACGTAACCTTCATTATAAGATATTCTAACCTCCTGCCGCATTCCTCCAAGACAGTAGAAACTTCCTCTTACTATCAGGGGAATTTGAGTTATTAATTATTTTGGTTTAGATGTATTATTTCCATTGCAGTACCATGCCAGGTTGCAAAAGACAGTCCTGTAAGTTTATTGACTGAAAAAAACACAAAAGAATTCCAGGAACTCAAAAAAAATTCGTAAGGTCTGTGACAGGGGAAACATGAAAGTTTAGGTTTGCAAGATAATGGCCAAAAGTCTGGAGTAACAGAAAGCAAAGATGCTGATGTGGAGTACAAGACATGTGCCTCCTTAGACTATGCAGTCTGAGAACAAATAGCTGTTTCAGGAGCTCTACTTTAAGAAAAAAAAAAGCAATATTGATTTATTTTGTGAAGAAGACAAAATTTCATCCTCAGACTTCCCAACACCTGTAAGTCACCGGGATTTAGCAGTTAGTCGAGAAGCAGCAGCTCATTCATTCCCAATGCTCTAGAGGAGGTTTTCAATGGCATTACCAACAACCAAGCATCTAAATTCCATTTAGTTCTCAATATCCTAACTACCATTTATACCTTTGACAATTCCCAAGTCATGTCCTTAATCCTGCATACAAAATCCCAATATATAATGTGCTGTCCCCAAAATTGGCTTCTTTTCCATTGTCTGCCTGTCCCAAAAATTCGGGGAGTTCAGCATTTCAGCAGTTTTAATCAATAGCGTTACCACCAGCCAGCTTCTGTTTTGCAAACAGAATGAATAAGCAGCAAAAAGGCATAGTAATTCGCATATTTCCTTGCCAAACAATAAAAAAAGGAGACCTAACCATCTCCCAGCTTGGGTTGTAAAATTTATTTGCCATGGCTTTTTAAAAAATACTTAAAATGCCTTCCTAATTCATTGCAATTTTATGTATTCTTACCGGGTATGCAACGTACTCATGTACTAAATCACACTGTGCACCTGGCACGTCCATCAACATCATCTTCAGAAGCATTCCAGCAAGAAAGTGACCTTCTCAGCTAAGTATTTATAGAGATATTTATGACCATTACCATGTCCAGATATGATCCTGTCTTTAGGTACCTATCTGCAGATGCAAATACTTAGCTTGAGCACTCACAAATGACTCACTGCTGACAAATATGCTGCCTTCTTCATTGTGCACAGCACAACAGTAAACAGATCCCTCTGTTCCAAAAATATCTAGAATACTTATAAAAAGTAATAACTAAAGCTGAAAATTAAAGTAATCCAAATTTATTCTTCAGTCTCATGATTTTGAAATATGTATGAAATATGCAAAGTGATTTGAACAGACCATATTTTAAAGACTCGATTTAGTAACTTATTAACTATCATAACTTCATAGAAGTTTTATTGAAAAATAATTAAACTCAGTGATCCTCAAAATCTTCATACTATTAGAATGAAGACAGAAATATTTTCTTCCAATATTCTCAACACTCCTTCAGTTATTTTTCATGCTGTGCCACAGAGGAAATAAGGGTTTCTTCTGCTCCTATAAGGGAGTAAAAATAAACTAAAGGATCAGTCAAAAGCTTTTTGGCATCTGAGAGTGACCAGACATAAGGCATATAAACAAACCTACTTCATCAGGAAAATTCACTGGGATCCAGAACTCTCACAAATCAGTAATAGCAGATCCTAGGTTTGATATTGTATTGCTGAAGTAAAGGGTATGACTTAAATTGTAGTTTAACTAGGTTATTTAAATAAGTTAACAAAGCACGCCTTTCAAATGAAAAAGCAATAACTACATTCGCAGCAGCATTTTTAATGCAAATTAGGTTAATGAGAATATTGGTTTAACCAATTATCTTTTCACAAACTCCTTTACCCTGAAAATAACTTCCTTTTATGCCATAAATACTAATCAAATGTCTTGCAATGACCCTAAGTTCTTTCCAAGAAAAAAACTACTTGAATGAAGAAAAGCATTTTTTATGTTACTTACAAATATCACTTGGTCTTCAAATAGAGAGTAGCTAAAAGTAATGCATTCAAGTAAACTCCACACACCATCTCTGTAACATTCATAATAAGCCTTAATATTCTCTACTGTATAGAATGTAACTTTATTGTGAAAGAACAGCAAAACTAAATCATTATGCTTTCCTAGCACTTGTATACATTTTAAACTTAAATCAATTCATTTAAATAGAACACATTTCATAGTCTCATTAGCCCAATTACCTCTTCATAGATATATTCACTGAATTGCAGAATCAAACAAATCCTATCTGTAATCTGTAATGAGTACTTTCCAATCTGTGAAATTACATGACTCTAAAATGGAAAAAATGGGGGGGGGGGAACAGTTTGAAGAAGAAAAGCTGACATATCAGTGGAAAAACTTTGTTCATTTTAACGTAATTAATTTTTGAAAAGACACATAACAGTACTGAAAACAGAGGAAAAAAAGTTCTATAGTCTTAGAGACTTTCTTATTGGAGGTGGGGAACAAAAAAAAAAAACATAACACAATCCTACTAAGAATGAGATGATTGTAAGGGAGCACTGCAAAGGCAAATACGAGAGTCTAAACCCATTCTGTTAATCAGAATTTACTTTCTCCTAAATTAGCACCAATGGATTTGATAAACTTATTTGGTGTTTTCCAACCTTTGCTCATCTCTCATTTATTTTGTTTTGGAAATTCAAGCCTCTGTATATAACTCTGTTGCATCAGCTAAAGAATATGCAACATATTTACGATGTCAGTATGCATCTGAACCAAATAAGCCATAACAGAAAACTGCAACTTAGCTACATTTGGGAAACTAACAATGAGACCTAAAATATCTCAAAAGCACCCCCCCTATCTACAATACTAGCCAAAGTTCTTCCTGAGTTACTAAATTGAGAAGATCTCTCCAAAGAAAGTACATCTTCAAAATATATTTTAAACAATTTCACAAGTTTAATTTTGGAGGGATCCCTTTCTCTCTACATTGATCCCCAGTGCACTGTTTATGAAGGATGCAATACCAAAACAAGCTACCTGTCTATTCCAGCAGTCTTCTTCTAGGGTTGCAACAATGCAGGAGGAAACATGTTATTTTCAGGTGGAAAAAAAGAAACAGATCCTCCAGTCTAACACTTTACTGCAAGGAAAAACAATCTGAATTGCAGAGTTTTAGGCATAAATGATGCTTGAATTCTTATCCAGCATCAATGGTTCACATAAGACTGACCAATTCTCCTGAGGAGCCAGGGGCAAGATAAGCAACATATTCTTTCACTTTCGATAACACAAGACTTCATGTAGAAGATCCAGGAGAAGACAGAAATCTATAGATCAAAGAAAAGTTGAGCAACGACTGAGTCATGAATTTTGAGCTAACTTACAAGAACAAAAAGAAAACTAAAACTTATCAGTCTTTTGGGATTAATTGGGTGTGAGTGAATCTTCCTTGTACTGGAAGAAAAACCATGAGGAAGAACGTCCAACCATCCATGCCATGGTTTGCTCTATCAAGATGATTTTGAAAAAAGCATGGAAACAGCAAGAACCACCGACTCTGTGCTTTGGAACGTCATCAGAATGAAAAGATGCTTTCTCCTTAACCAGTTTCCACACAGTGCAATTAATATATATATAATATAATAATCGTCTATCTACAATTAATGCTACTTTTATATAAAAATCTCTTTGGATAAACACTACTGAAGATTTGCTTTAATAGGACACCTGATGGTTTTCCTTTTTTCTCTTACAGAAGGAGACTTACATAGGAATATACAAATTCTTAACAAATATTCTTCCAACACTAGGAAATGTAAATTCTACAAAGGTTTTATATGAATAATTTTATACACATCATAAACAGATAATGATCCAGATATGACACTTTTCCCACAATGAGGTAGCATATAATACTGAGAAACAGACTTTTAGAAGACACAAAACATCTAAAGACTCTTCATGGCAGTTCTAATAACATCACTAATTCCTATTTCTCCATTTTTAGTTTCGCTATTTGGATAGAGTACACACTGTAACTATTATCTTTTATTAAGACTAAGGCTGCAATGTTCTACTTATGCAATTTATCATGAGCATAGACTGCATAATAGCAATTTTCAGAATGTGAGAATACAAAAAAAACCAGAAAAAAACCCAAACAGTAGTACACATGCTTCTGCACGAACACCAGGTGACTAATAAGACAGAAGAAACTGGAATGCTTTTAAGCCTTTAAAACTTCAAAAAGCTAAATGACGACACTGGAACACTATGAGCAGTGAAAGGAAGACTGAGAAGGACAGTGCAATGCCAGTTCAATGTGTTTGAGAGAAAAAATATCAGAAACTATGAGAAATTTTATGGCTATGTAGATAAACATGATATTTGGGGGAAGAGAAAGCAGAGCATTTGAAAAGAAAAGTTCTGCTGCACGATCTAAGGCAATTTTCTGAAAAAAGAAAAAAATCACACATATAAGCAGGATCAGTTCATATAGTTTACATGTGTTTCCAAAAGCTTTCACTGACATCCCACTCCCTTTCCCACACAAGACTTCAGAGCAGCAAAAAGAAGAGGAGGTTTTGTATGAATAACTAATTGCCTAAAAGTAGGAAGAAAAAGTAGATTTTCAATTTTCACACTAAAATAAACTATCAGTACATTTCTTTGGTGTCATATCTGTTTAACTTCTTCACTCAATGAAAACAGAAGAGAAAAAAAGATGAGGAAAATTGAGTAATGAAGTTTGCTGATATGAAGCTTCTCATGGTAGTGATGATGAAGGAGAGCTGTGGAGAAAGACAAAAGAACTTCAAAAGATTGAGAAAGTAGATTTTGAAACAGCAGATGAAACAGAATACTAAAAATGCTAAATACTGCAATTCTAACTTCACATACAAAAAAAAGTCCAGAGCTGACCAATACCATCCAAAATCAGAATCTTAGTGTTCTGCACTGCTCAAAGAAACAAATTCTTTGGAACCGTTCAAAAAGCAACAGCAAACAACACAGAGAACATCATTACACCCCAATCAGGTATTATTATCTTGAGTCCCACACACAATCTTGGTTTCCCAAGCCCAATCTCAAAAAATTTAACAGCATTAGAAAACCCATTGAGTAGTTCCTGTATGAGAAACAATTTAGTAACTTAAGCCAAGGGAAGGGAACCAAGGATACATGACAGAGATGTAACATGAAAGGTGTAAAAAGGGCAGAAAAGGACTCACTGTTCATTGTCTCTTCTCACAGAAGACGCAGAGGCATCAAATTAAGCCAGCAGGGAGCACACTCAAAAAAAAATAGTGGCAACTTTGTAAGTTGAAGCTAAGTTGTGCAACTCCATGCCATTAGATGGTGCAGATGCCATCAGATGGTGCAGATGCCATAGATGCAAGGAGGGACAGAGAGATTGCATATTTGGCTCAGGAAGTCCCTGAGACATAAATTGTTGCAGGTCAAGAAAGCATACCTTTCATTTAATTAGTTATCTTTCTGCAGACAAAACCAAACAAGGTTTCAAATTTTGCCATATGCTAGCTAGATCACTCGTTATTAAAAAGCTCAGCTTCAAAGCTCAGTTCCTGGTCTGAACTTGGCAGAGTGATCTACCCATTAAACTACCACTTTTTTTTTGTCGATGGCTCTTTCTCAATTCTGTTAGTGACCAGAATGTTCTCCCCAATTAAAGTAAAACATATGTATTTCAAAAAAGCAAAAAAACTTCTACTGTTGTTTAGATACTTCATGTTATGCTAGCAACAAGAAGGAAGAACATCAAAAAGGGCATGATAAGATATTTTAGTAAGTCATGGCATAGCACCCACTGGCCTAGTGCCTACTTACCTTTTCCTATTTATGCAAAGTTCCTCCTAATTGTTCTTTATGTGGATTATTGTTAATTGTACCTCCTGTGTAAACAGTGCATGCAAGTATACTGTTGTATTGTATATAGCAGGTGAGAAAGTCACACAATTAAATACATCACATTTATTCTTGCATCTTTCCATCTAAGAGAACTTTATCTTACTGGCATGCTTAACTAAGACTAGTTGCATTCCATAAATTTACAGTACATAACCACCGTTTCCTCTAAGTAGATTTTCACAATATTTGGCTTGAAAACTTGAAAATTCCTTAAATATCTTTCTTACCTGCAAACAGGAGTATACAAAACAAGCCTCCTTTATTCCACATTGTACCTCCTTCCAAAAAATGTCTTTTTTTAAAAAAAAAAGACAATAATCTTAGAGCAAACAAATGAAGAAACTTAAAAAATACTTTATTTTTAGCAGCTTGCTATTTTTATTGCATTAATAGCCACTAACTTCACACAATTAGAGAATAAAGTCTGCTATTTTGCCACACAAACACCGGAAAACTTCCCTTTCTCTCCCCTGGCCCCCTCCAATTGTTATAGCAGACAAGTCATAAAAGTTTATAATAGTTCTGACACTCGATTATTCAAGCTTCCATTTTAAGCATTTAAAGCCAGTATGAATTTTGGATGATGCTACACACATTATTTGACAACCTTTGCATTACTAGAATTTCATAATCCAAAAAAGCTATTGTACATTTTTTTAGTGTTACAGTTTAATTCCTTGATCTGTATTGGATAGAGCACTTACAGCAAAGTAAACAGTTATATAATCAATAAATATTATATATGCTGCTGTGGCGGATATTTCTAACACCATCACATCCAAATTAGAAGCATTCTTCCCTAAAGCAGAACTCACTATTCATGCAAGTGGTAGAGTATACCATGTCTACGGCACTATCTTTCAAAAGTATTCATAAATTATACATAAAGGTGCAAGTCTAAAAATATTCAAGCCATTTGATATTGTCAGTACGAGGCTTGGCTTTCTTGCATTTATGAAAGGTTTTGCAAGATATGAGAACACAAGGTTACAAGATTTTTTTGTTTGATGTAATAAAACAATAAAGGAGAAGTAGATTCAAAAAACAAGACAGGAGGCTTTTCTTCTGATATGTTAACAAAAGGACAAGGATTACAATTAGCAAAGAGTAAAAGTAAAGCTCCAGTTCTCTAAGCTTGGAAGTATTTCTTTGCATATGCAAGTTACTCACAATTCTCTAAAGATAGTACTTGAATAGTTTAGCAGAGGGTTCTGAACATCAAATTAAAATTAAGAGCAGACTGATAAGCATTCGTTTCACAACAAAAATACAAGCAAGTAGCATACTGGATTTGTCTTACCGAAGGTTTAGAAAGCCACTACATTCTCTGTCCAATTTATGAAAAATTAACCATGACCTAGAATACACAAGCTATGTTTATTTTTCAAGAAATGTGCATTTTAAAAAGTTAAAATTATTAACAGTAGAGTTTTCCCATTCCTACAGATTAATTAGTCAATGTGAATCTTCAAAACCTGTATTAACAGAGATTAAGAGCTCTGTAAAGTGAAAAGGAGAAAAATAATTATCTATAATTCTTTGGGCCACGTTAAAAAACATTGTAGCCACATACAAGCTTCTGCTCATCTTTTCTATTAGCCAACCTGAGGGTTTTTCTAAAAAATTTATCATAAGTAAACAAAGCTTGGGTTAGCTCAGGATCCCTTGTGTTGTTCCCTGTGTGTACTCTTCTGCACTGAACACAGTACAGCTTTCCACATTCTATAGCTTACAACACCTCATTGCAATACAACCCTTAATCTTCTTACACGAGTTCTCCTTGTTTGGTAGTGACAAGAACTACAACTCTTCCACAAATTAGAAATCACAAAGAGATAATATAGAATGGAGAATTACAGTTTTCTGCATGACAAACACCATCTGGACTATGCATTTACCACTGATACAGTGTTTCACAGGTCTGAAAAAAGCTAAAGCATTGGTTTTCATTTAATTGTCTTCTATGAGCAAACAACACAGAAATGACATGTGAACTCTAGTGTTCATTTTTAAATATTCATTTGGAGAATCTATTTTCCAGTATTAGCATACTATTAAATAGCATCATAGCTATATCAAAATTCAGGTTTTAAGATACTGAAGATAGTGACATATCAGTTATTAATAATAAGGCTAAAATTAAAAATTAAAGCGTATCATAGCTATTCACTAGACATATTTACTTTGTTTGTTGTTTACTTGCGATTTTTCTATGACCTAATTCTATACAGGCTAAAAAAAAAGGCGCGTGCAACTTCGCCCCCCCAAGAACGTTATTTCATGATGTATTTTAATATTGTGCCACAGTCTTCCCTGCCTATTCATTCATCCAACACCCTGCTTGTTGTAGACCTGTTTATTAGGTTTATTTTAGCTTTTTGCCTTGTTTAAATAAATTCTTCCAGATTTCTGACCATGATTATGGTACTTTAAGTCCCTCTAGCCTACTTGGAACATAATAAACAGGTGCTAATCAATAAATTCTTTACTTTAGCAGGAAATGACCAGTGAGTCATGCAGAATGTACTAAGTACTCTCTCTGCTCTGCCTTTTCAAATTGCATCACTTTGTGGTAAACATTTCACTGTGCACATAAACATGCAAGGCATCTATTGAACATTATTCTCATTGTTTTCATTTTGAATGTGGTAAGGAAACAGTATTTCATAACCAAAAGTTATGACATTTTTCTTTTGTATACAGGAATTTCAAATGTTTCTGGTTTGGGCTTTTTTTTATTTGGCTGGGTGTTTTTGGTTTCATTTCACTTTGGTTTTGGGGGGATTTTTTTAGAAAAAGATCAGTATTGAGTATATATTTTTACTATCTAGTAGGATTACTTTTATTTTATTTAACCATCTTAAGGATATGCTTTCAATCAGCCTTGCCTTATTGGACGTATTAACATTGATTCTCATTTAGCATGTCAACAGTGAAGTCACTATGTACTATATAACAAGTCAGTATAAAACTTGAGTAAGGTCTAGCATTTAAGCAATGAAGGCACAGTACTCAATGAAAAAATCTCATTTTTTCATAAACTGCATTCTTCATAGAAAAAAATAATTTCGGTAGAATTTTCCTAAGCAGCTCAAATTATCTAATTCTTAATCTAATCAAAATTTATTTAAAAAAGCAGTATCAGGGACACTGAAATTTGTAGCAAGTGTTTTGATTACTATTACTTTCTTCCATTAAAAAAAATCAATTGACTCTCACTTTCCTTCACCAATCAATCACATAGGGAAAGGTTTCACAACACAATTTGCCCACTGAATCAACACAAACCTGCAAAACATAGCCAAAGCTCATTCACCAATCTGAGACTAAGGATTAGCAGACAATGAAAATGTGCTTAGAAGAAGTAAAAGATGTGTAAGTTAATGATTTTACATCTTAGCCCTAATATATGTAAAAAGAAGAAATATTAGTCTTCACAGCACAAGAGAAAAAATCTTCCAGCAAGATGCCGCTGCCATGCATGTGTTTCCCTACAGATAAAAATGAATTAATTTTTCTCTAAACATACATTTGCGGGTTTGTTAAATGCTTCTTCTGATTTTGGTTAGCACTTAATTTTTTTTTATATATTAATATTTGTAAAACTAGCTTTCATCATTTTGGTTTTAGGCTTCAGAGACTACAAAAGTATCAGAAACTACCAAAAGTTTTAGGATGACAAGAAGGTCACTCAGGACTCTGCTGATAGCCTAATATACCACCTCAGTGACATCATCTCTTTCCCTTGGCTGAATGATATTTTCCATAGGTTTCAGTTAGCAAATAGTTTCACTGGAAAGCTGGAGGTCAATCAAAAAATGGGAACAATACAAGGTTCAACACAAAAAACTCAAGACTAATTCTATAGCCCAGGAACCAAGAGTGGGAGTGGAGAGACAAAGAGATGGTTACAGAACATCTTCTAACCTCTCACAGTGAGACAAGGCTCAACTCAATCACTTCGCTCATTATGAGTGGACACGTTCAAATACAGATGTTTTCTTACCCTCAGTTGAAAAAAAGTCAGTGTGCAAGAGTGAAGACTGAGTTAACATCAAGTTTCTTGTGAAACTGAAGAAATCCACAATGGAAACTTTTCAGTTATTGGCTGAGGGTTATGATGAAGAGATTGCAAAGATTAAGTTGGTGCCCTAAGGAAACCATTTTTGTCTTCATAGAAGATGTGAAAGCAAAAACGATGGAGGTCATAAACAGCCTTTCAGAAAATGATCTGCGGAATTGCTTTGAACATTGGCAGTACCGAATGCAGTTTTGTGTCAGCTCAGAAAGGAATTATTTTGAAAGTGATATCTTTATTTGTTACACAGAATGAGTTACAGGCACCATCTCATTTTTTTTTTTGTTGGACTTTCTATTTCTGGTCAAATAAACTTTCCACAGGAAACTTATCTATCGCTATACCCTCAAAGGTGGTGGTGGGGAACCTACCACAGATAGTGTCAGAAGGAAATAAGGTACAATGGATTGCCTATGCTATTGTACTCAGTGGCCAAAACATAAATTGTTATACTTCTAGAAATGCTTTCTATTATATTGTACAGCAGTACAACACCCATGATCTGTACTGCACCTAAAAAAAAGGTAAATAAATGCAAATATAACAAACTGAAACTCCACGCACATATGGCTCTACAAAAATGAAGACACAACAGCTGAAAATTACTCACATTTGACATACCCTTACGAAAAATACTGTCAGCCTCAATTTAATCTATTAAATTCAAAGGAATAAAAAACAGTTTAGCAACTGATAATCTTATAAAAAACTCTCTTTCGATAACTGTCACAATGCACACAAGGAAATTCTGTAAAGTGCCATATATTAAATTAATGAGTAATCTTTCTATTTATAATGTCTGCATTTCACTGTGAGACTTTCCAAGCAGGATAATAAAAGGAGATAGAACTCATTGGCCTAGTATAACGGCAGATTACTGTATGAACCTGGAAATGGGAAAGCAGTAGCCACATCCATCAGCCTGAGCTGGAGAGACCCCAGGGTCCCTGGGCTGAGCAGAAGGAATTCCCAGAAGCTGCTGAAGATAGTGGCTGCTTATAATGCCCCTTAACAAAAAAAAAAAAATTCAAGGAACTTACTCTGAATTTTTTGTTCTAAATAAAGATGGCAAAGTCGTTCACAAACATCACAGAAATTATGGAAGAAAAATAAAGCTATATCTCAGTAATTCAATTAACATAAATTTCTTTTGTGGGTGAGTTCATCATGGTTGAGAAAGACCTTTTTCCTTGTAGCTATAAGAAAAACACCCTTCATGAAAAGGTGAAGTGAACATGGCTACCAGTTGAATGAGATGTCCTTAGAGAAGAGCCAGATTTGTGACTTAATATAACTTTGCCATAAAGAGAAATGTTATATGCTCTGTAAATGCTGCTGTAAGTGAACATGAAAATGACAAGAGTGTCAACTGGAAAGTACTATACACTTGCTAAATGCAAACAAACTGTGGAAGAGGTTTGCTAACTACATGCAGAAAGCACAGTCCAATGTATATGATAATGTAAAGTACAAAGAGAAATATGACACTGATTACATTATCATTTAAATATTTTCATTTGAAAATGTCTTGGTTTTTTTTTTTTTACAATTACCACAGGTGAGTTTAAAAGGTGTAATAAAATGTAATTCAGACAATCATTACCATCTTGTTCAGTAAGGTAAAACACGTTACTTTCTCCAGCTTTTGTCATCAGGTGTGTCCTGAGTATCAAGTATATAGATTGTACACGTTTGAAATAATTAGGAAAGACAAAATTGCTGGGCCTACTTCGAGTTGTAATTAATTTCAGGTTACCTGACAGTATTAACTTAAGATAGAAAAGCATCTATCAGATCACAAAAATATAACTCCATACTAAATTTACCTTCCAAAATTCCAGAAAGTTTTGCAGTCTTAAAAAAAAAGTTCTATGCAATTTCTCCACAATGCATTTATCTAGACAGCAGATTCATTTCACATCCTCCATGTCTATAAATAAATAATGAAAAAAACCCTATCGCATGAGGTGCTACGTGTCTGTAAGTGGTCACATGACCAAAAAAGTGACTAAGTTCATACTGGAAACTGCAAGCTTGATTTCACAGTGCAGTCTGGCATCCATTAACAGTGCATTTATTCATGGTTCTGTGAATCCAGAACTGTTGCCATAAATTTTACAGGTCAGACATAGTAAAAAGGTCTACTGTGCACTTTCAGGGGTACCCTTTAGAAGAGGCTACTCAAAAGACAAAAAACAGGCCCCCTTTTTTAGCTATGTATTGTTTGTAGACTTTCTTTGATAAGTTTTATATCCTTGTACTGGATCAATGACTGCATTTGTACAGGTGCTTATAACAGAAATATAATATATTTCAAGTGAAGATCTTAGAAGCTTCGTGTCGGCTGGATGGATACTTCTGAAAATAGGTACCTTTATTATTGTTTTTAATCTGGCAATGAAAATAAAAAAGTGACCAATGTGAATACAACACAGCAGCTGAAAGCATTAAATTCCCAGAACTGAGTTCACCTCCTTTCTTCTTTAGAAGCAGGAAGTAATAAGGTCTTCTCCTCTGTGACAAGAACATAGAAACCCCCATGCCTCCAGCAATTACTCTTTCTTTGGACAGTTTTTCAGTGAGATACATTCGTGAAAGTAGGAAAAGGACAGTTGGAAATGGACAGCAAATGCATTTTGCAGTTTGCTTATCTCTTTGATCTTCATTGGTGTTCCCTATGGTATGAATAATTAATAGGGACACTTTTCTTATGAGTAGAGGATTATGAAGAACAGATATGGTCAAGATCAAACACCCCATCATAAAGTGCGCTTACTTGGTGAACACTTTGTCAGTTATCTGTTGCGATCTCCCTGGGTTTCTTTGTAGGTTTTAAACCCTGATAGTGTGTAGTCCCAGAAATCTGATAATGAATATCCCTGTAGTAAAGCTTCATCAGATAGTATTATACAGATACATTTTTAATTTTTTTTCTCTGGCCAGGTACTATTAAATTTTGGAGTTATGTGAGAGCAAGAAATAGTGCTGTTTTATAAAAGTTTCTATAAATTTGATGTTTAAGACTTTATTAAAGCTCTCACTGTGGGTCAGTAGTTCTTAGCTCCTATGGTTTGACCCTCTAAGCAGCAATAAAGGTTTTTTATGCACAGAAAATATTGTATGATATCCTAGTTCTTCCTTATAAGATTTTTGAAAACAATCTAAGACAAAATGTAAATGCAATTTTTTAAAGCCTGAAGAAAAACTGGTGTATTATTGCATTCTTATTTTAAAATATCTTGTGCATAAATCTACCTTCAATAAATACTTAGGCATTACCTCACTTGGCAATATGTTTATTCTTTGCATTTTTCTGCTGTAATATACAACACTCCTCAGCAGATATTAAAAAGAAAAAAAGGTATTTTTTAATTTATAAATAAAGATGAAAGACCATGAAAGACTACACTAACTAGTCTTAAGGAAAAACCTGAAGATTCTGAAACAGAGGCTATTGTGCTCTGATGTTTGCTGTCAGAAAAGTACACAATTTCCCTTGCAAGCTTCCAGAGAATAGGAAAGTAATGGTCACTATATGGCACGTGTATGAAATAAAATTACAAGTTTTAAGCTATAGTTCCAAAAATAAGTTAATTTAAAACAAGCTCTTAAAACAAGATTTGGTTGTTACTGAAGACACACGAAGTATTTGCAAAACAAAAACATATCCCATAGTCAGAACTTGAGGACAGGATTAAACCCATATGCCGGAACCTTTGTCATTTCTCCCCTCTTTTTTCAAATGCATATTTTGCAATATACGCTTGTTATTTAATAGCTTCTGAAACACCAACTTAGCTGCAAAAATAAAATGGAAGTTTCAATAAAGGTTAAAAAAAACAAACAAAACCAGACACTCAAACATATGTAAAACAGAAACACAAAATAAAATCTAAATTTGAGAAAGAAACGTTCCAAATAAATACACTAGTTAAAAGTGAAACTGCAATTAAGGAACAACCTAAAAGAAAACATCTTATTATTTTAAAACAAGAGAGTTGCATTTAGAAGTGCACAAAAATGTACAAAGATTTTCTTCCACTAAAAGTGTCCATCAGTCCAGAAGCTTCATTTCCACAGCAATCCAAATCCCCAGGAATCTGTGCTCTGCTCAACCTCTACCCCTCAGCTCCATTATCTTTAGATAACAGGCAGATAAAATAGAAGTAACTTTTCATTTAGAAAAAACAGGAGAAAGCAATCAGACAACACAAAGCTTTTATGCAATCTTAACATCAAGCTACCAGCAAAAGATCAGGGCACTTTGTTCAAGCAAGTACACAGTTATACCTGCGATCCTATATTTTCATTCTAAAAAATACAAGGTAACTTCCTGTATCACAAACGTTACCATGTGACATTTAAGGAAGAGTTTTATGCTAATCTATACTGTTACTTTTAAAACTCAGCATAAGTATATAAACTGCGGCGTTCAGTGTCTAACATACAAGTAGTACTCATAAGCACCAGGCTCCTGGCACAGAATCCACTGCTCAGTCATGTCAGAAAGAAGAGTGTCCCACTCACCCCTCCTTTCATCCACACCCTAGCTATACAATTATATACCTTATCCCTTCTACTGGCTCTGGGGACTCTTCCACTCACACCTCCTGTTGCTCAGGTCCTAGCTGTGTAGCTGCACATCCTCCCTCATGCTGAATCCTTACTGAGCTGACTCACCTTGCTAAACTATTAGAAAAGTATGCCTTTTTTTGTTTGTCATTAAGCTTTCTGCCATTTTAGCATGTAGACTCCAAGAAGTATCTGAGCTGGGATAGCAGAAAAAAATGGATACACACTGTCAGGAACAAACATGACTCTGTCTCCACTAAAGATCAGAGTATTACATAAGTCCCCATGTTTGTATGTCTGAAATGGAAGAAATAAAATTGCAACAAGCTCAATTACTTAGAAAGGAATGTCTGAATATAACATTAACTGCTAACATGAAAGAATCCATTCACTTTGAAACTGAGTATATTATTCAGAATTAAAACATTTTCCCAAGAAGGTATCTACAATGTTTACAAATCTAAAGATGGAATATAAAAGCACAAGTAGAGAAATGGGCTTGCTTGTATCCTGCATGTGATGCAGTGGAAGTACTGGCAATCACTTCTCTCTTACTACCACTTTTTTCTCAGCCTTAGAGAAAACCATTCATTGGTGAATCCTCAGTGAGAGAGATATAAATATTTCAGAACATATTTTTCTGGAAAAAATGGGGCAGAGCAGTCATGGATTGGAATTTGAACCATTAAATAAAATATCTTGATGTATGTTCAGGAATGAAGGGGAGAAGGAAGGAAACAATCAACATTGCAAGGAGAGCACAGTAACCACTAGATTTTTACCAAGAATAGCTACTAAGCTTAAAGAAAATGCACCATTTTGATGAGCAAAGCATTATACAAACAAGTTTTACTACACTCAAACTATAAATAATGACTTTTTTTCATCTGCAATCAGAACAAAAGACTCAGACGGCTGAACACATTGATTTTGAAGATATTAAAGACAATCAAATAAAAAAAAATCTAGCCCAGTAATTTTAACAAAAAAAAATTATCTTGCTTTAGTTAAAGAAAAGTTAAGCAATGTCCAGTTTTCAGATCACACACATTTTGTTTAAAGGACACTCACGCATTTTAGCATGAAAGCGTAACATGTCTTTACTAACAGAACTCTCAGGAAACGTACTCCTGGGTAAAGCCATTAAATTTCTTTGCAAACTTGGATTATATAGTCATAGTATTTAAAAGGATATACATACATATTTGCAGTTTCAGTTTGCTACTAGAGAGATTTATCCTGTGGAAGGAGAAAAAAAATGTCTGTCGGCCTCTCTGATGCTAATTTTCAACTGAAAGAGTAAAACACTAATCTGTGCAAAAATCACTTCACATGTAAGTGTTGTTCTGGAAAATTTTGCATAAATGTACATAAAACTTGTTTTCAGCACATGCAAAACTGAAATGTAAATTGAATTAATTTCTGGAATGCTATTTAACTTGTTTTGCTTGTTACTCCTCCATTGTGCAAAAACTGTTTTTCCCTTTTCAATTAAACTTGTTTCTCAATAGCTTTCTGTCCATACAACTAAGTTTAAAAGCTCTATGGCTTTGCCAAAAACAATGAATTAGTAAAAAATTACTATCTCTTTTTTTTTCTAAATTAACCAAGAACATCTTCACTTTATTATTAGCATCATCCCATTAAAAATCTACATTTTGCAGTGTTCCTTATTTTTTCCCTTCAAAACAGAGAAGAAAAGTTTCATCAAAATGACTGGAATTTGCACAGAAAGTCAAAGTCACCAGTACACAGTATAGAGCTGAAATGAAAGAGAAAACAACAACATAAACCCACCATTTACTGAGAAGCTTGAAACCTTATAATAGATATCAAGTAAAAATAATTTAAAATATCCTCCATCAATCAGTCTATATTCTTGCAATTATCTTTATGAGGTCTTATACATTTCTGAGATGCCAAACTACTAAATTTTTATTTTCATCACCCTCCTGGAATTAACTAAACGATTAAATTATACAGGCAGGCATCTCCTTATAGTCAAGAGAGTCTTATTTTTAAAGAGAATCCATTTTTTCAAAAAGACAGCCTGACACGTGAACTAAGGTGAAAGTCTTGTCCTAGAAAAAGAATAGATTTAAGCCAACTGTCTAGATGAGGAAGAGGCAAGCAGATTTGGTTTAAAAACAATACAGCTGAAGAAAGTAAAGACCGTATCTCTGGATAAGACACAACTGGACAACAAATAAAAGTTGCATAACTCTATAGGTGCGACTCACACAAATCCAAAAAAAACACAAACTTCCTGAGATACGGAAACAAATACATGAAATTAATACCTCCTCAAAACTTAAAGCAAATACAACAGATTTGGGAAAAGCATTCCTACACCGTTTTTTCTCACAAATAGTTCCTATCTGTTAAACGCAATAGAAATAAAAGTTTGATAACTTTCAAAACAATTTTACTAAGTTTTCTTCAGACATCTACAGTGAAGGGCTCTCTATGAATAGAGGAATACTTATAAAGGGAAAAAATTCTGTATTAACCAAACAATCACGTGTGGTATGCACAAGACAACAATAAGGTGGGAAGACTGTGATTTACTTGAGAACTCCACCTCTTTACCCAAACTAAAACATCAACACAGATGCATTCACAGCATGCAAATAAGACAGCTCAGAGATCTTTTTCCTATACATATCTGCAGTAAGCATATTGCGGTCATATGAACCCTGTCCATGAATGAAAAAGCACATTTATCTTGTAAACTGAAACCATCTAAGCAAAACTCATGTCCAAACATTCGTTGAATTGGTTTTGTTTACTGTTAAGTGCTTTTTATTTCTCTGGTATTCCTCTGATCTAAGCCTCATATTAAAATAAACAATCAATTACATTCAGTGCTTCTTAAAGTCAAAATTCAGATGAAGCAGTCAGCTTACAAAAAAGTTGACAACAAAGCAATAACAACACTTAAACTAATCATGGGGAGTCAACACATTTAACCTGCTCACATGGCTTCTAGAGTGCAGCTCGCTTGCACCCGAACCCCTTGCAGCCTTGTCAATGGGCAACCACATGCACAGATGTAAGCATCTCTAACCTCTGCCTTCTGTTCTTGTTCTCTTATTAATATGGCTACAGTTTACATTTTTCTTACTTTGTATAAATAAGGAAGTAGATTGCACTTCTACTTCACAAGAAGTATTGCTCATGATGTTATAAGACGTAGACTCATGAAAGTACTCACCATTGTTATTTATGAGTAGTTCACCAAGAAAGTAATTTTCAAGGTTTATGGGTCAAATTTAAGATTTAAATTGACAACTAACATTAAGATGAAAGTTTATATAGTTTGAGAAATATAAGGTGAATAATTTGCATATCAAGAAAAAACATGGCATTTCATACAATTTAATGAAGTGCAGATTCTTTATAGTCCATTAAATCACAGCAGCCTTTTAATAATTGAGCATTTTTCTAAATAGCATGAAGTTGAATGATTAAAAAGAGGTCTGTTATTTCACGAAGAAATTAATCTATTTGTTTTAATGAGAGTGAACCATGCTGCCTCTTATTTCAGTGCGAAGGAGCCTCATGGGAGAAAGCAATTATTAAACAGCTCTAAGTATCTGTGTGTAGGCTGGCACATATACTTGTTCTAAAAGGAAGACATATTCTGAAAACACTTTACCCTGAAGTCTTCCATTTCCATAGTACAAATACTTCACACTTGGAAAATACTCATAACACCTACCTAATAAAGCCTATTACATGGTCTACAAACTCTTAAAATACCAGAAGCTCTACCAGTAGTCTTTCTGTAACTGTGGCAGAACTCTCCCTTAAAAGTAACTTTTACCCTGAAAAGTAACTTTTACCCTGAATTTTCAGTATTTTGTGGTTTCCATTCTCCACAGCCTGTAATTCCTCTCCTCAAAATACATGAGATGGGCATATATAAGTACAGTTTAAGACAGTCTGTACAGTTTTAAGACACTCATATGGAATTGTATCCTTTTTCTAACTTGTTCCAGATGCCTCAAAGTTTATATTCAGGACTTCAAAGAAATTATTTCATTAACTAAACAGATGTTCACTGACTCCGTTATGCAAAACATATACCTAGAGAGACTGAGTATTTATCTTCAGCTTTGCTTCGGTGGCAAGTGATTCAGTTATAATTGGCTACACAGCACTGGATTAATTCTAAACTCTAATCCACACCAAACAAAGGTTGGAGGTGAGCAAACATCTCCAAAGTCAAATTTGTCAAAAAATGCAAAACAAGGATGTAAAGCTCCTTTCCTCCAATAGATGTCACAAACAATCCTGCTTCATCACTAAAAAAGACTGAAAGATTTCTAACTAAAGCTCTTATTTCAGCGTTTTAGACTTCTCTCTTTCAAAATCCTAGACAGCACATCTCACTTTCGCTAAAGGAACATGAATTTCTTGTGTAGTTCACTTGCTGCTCTCTGTTCTTCTAATTGCCTTCTCAAACACAAATTGCCAAGACTCTGCTCTCTCTGGAATAACTCTCTTCATTTTCAACCACAGGAATAATTTTGTATTTTCCTCAGCACTGGCATAGGTCTTAGCCTGGTCTCCCAAAGAAATGAAGCTTGCAGTAGGAACATATGTAACAACTAGATACAAAGTCCAATATGAACTGAATTTTAAAGGCAGATAGAAGTCTATACTCTTCTCTAATATAAATCTACTAAAAAAAAACCAAACCAAAACTTCAAATCCAAACCCTCCACTAAGTAAGACTCAATATATCAATATATGTATAAACACATAAAGATTTGGAAAAAAAAAAAAAGGCATACCAAACCCCCATATAAAACCTGGGTAGGAGAAAGCGATTAAAATTTTATGCCTAAAACCCAAACAAACAAACAACCCCCCAAACCAAAACACGCTCCTGAGATATTTAATACATAGCTACAACTGTGATAGTTTTGTATATCAGAATTGAAGAGCCCTCAGCCTCGCTATTTCTTGCACTGCTAATCAGAAACCAAGCTCAACAGCAATTCAATCAAAAAAGAGAACAGCAATTAGTGAAACTAAGTGCTTCTGTTTCCATAAGTGACTCAGAAAGACAGTTAGCCTGCAAATTATATCTGAGCATGACAACAAGATTGTTCTGTACTGAAAAAGAAATCAGAATCATGATGTTTAGAGAAGGTCATGCTACTCTTATTAGTTGCCAGAATTCTGATTCTTTGCACTAAGTACCAGTGATCTAGTTTATTAACTGCTGGCAGAATAAAATATAAAAGAAAATGTAAACTTTCTCATGTCTTAATTTCTGTCGTACTTCACAGCAGCCTCAAAACAGAGTATTAAAGATACAGAATTTAGAATTCCAGTATTTATTAATATCTAACAATAATTTTCCATTATTTTATAGTAATACAGAATTAGAGCTGGAAACAATGTTTAAACTTTTAAATAGAAATTTATTGAATTGAATGATCTATTTTTCACTTGACTTCACCAGAATATTGTGTTAATATTCTATTAAATCACAAGAAGGTGATCCTTCAGATGTCATTCTAATTCAGACAGAAAAATTCCAACACAGCTATTCTTTTGGGGCCTTTTTAAAAAGCTTTGTTTTCTTCCCTCTCTGCCCCTAAGCCCCACAAGTCTTCATTAGACGAATCAAGAGTAGTCAAAAATAAAACTATCTAACTAAGCACCTGGAAGACAAACTAACTATGAAATATATTTAATAGCATTTTGTTGATCATACTTCTGCACTTGGACAGAATAAGCCTATGGACTGCAGCTGCCTCATATTATGTGGCCATCTCATGATCTAAATCTTCATAGAGAAATTACAATAGATGGGTTCTTGTCTCTCAGACTCACGACCCTGTGTATTATTGCTAGGGTAACATTAGCTAAGGAGTATGAAAATATGTATCTATAAAAACAATTGATATTCTCCTAAGTTTATCCTCACATGACAGAATGAAAACAAATTATAACCAAACATACTTGAAATTATTACACGACTGAAAGGAGATGTGAATGAATGGGGGAGTATTTTCTAACAATCCCAGATAAAATGAAAGTATCTTCTGCTATAATTAACTGCACTCATGATGATATAATTAGGATCATACTCCCCACTATTCCCAAAATACTTGAGAGCGTTTTCTTCCTTGCGACTTTTGGGATAGTTTAAGAAACTAAAACGAATTACACTGCTTTCAAGAAACAAATTTATACAAAGACTTGTTTTCAGAGGATACTCATTTTTCACAAGAAACCATTTTAAAGGAATATAAAAATGTAATATTAAAATTAAAAATGTACATGCAACATGTTTAACAATTACACAGAAATGTAACAATAAAAACCCCACCAAATGCAGAAAAGAACATACCTTCACAAAAATTTTCATTTACATCACAAAAAAACAACTGAATTTTTCTGACACCTTAATGACTATTTACTTTCCAATTTAATTATTACACATTGTAGTTTTTATTTACTAGCTGGTTGGTAGGAACTTTAACATATTACATTTCTGAATCCCCAGTTTTTAAGGTCTTGAGGGAAAGGAATTTGCCATCCAATGAATCTTACTGTGAAGCTTATAGATGTTATTATAAAACAAATAATGAAAAAAATATGGAGAAGAGGGCTAGAAAATGTGCTATTATTGCCCTACTTGATTGATTTATAGTTCATACGTGACTATTTAATAACCCTCTTTTAGATTCTTTTACTGTCAAGGCTTTTTGACACATATATTCCTCTACATGTAAATGAGGAAACAAGAGTATCTATTAGGCAAAAGGACAGAGGATGGAGGCAACCAGAAAGGCAATTTCAGAAAAAGTCACACTTCATTAATTATATATATCTACTTTTATAAGAGAGCACAAAATGATATAATGACTTTAAAACTATACAACAAACAGGTTCTACTTCAGTGGAATTCTGCCCCTACAGTGGTCCTATTAAAACCAAAATAATTGCTTACATTTCATAACTTAATAGGAATGAAGGTGCTAGAATCTGTTGTTTAATCTATAATGCTATTTAGAGAATTATTTGTAGTACCGTATCTAGTAAATTAGTTTGCAAAATGAATTATATTAACAAATTAGTGATGTAGATATTTCTTAAGCTTATAAAGGGACGGAGGAAATGATACTGATTATTTCTGCTATTACCATCATTAACATTGAAATTAAGGGCTACAGAAGGGAGCATTTAATCTTAAATCTGTTTACGGCAGTCTTTAAAAGGAGCCTCTGATATACAGAAACCTAAATCTTCACCAGGGGAATGTAACTGATACCCAGTTAGTTAAATACCAAATTTCAAGTACAGATAATGCAAACTTACACTGACCAGGAAACATTTAAAGAATAACAGAGTACCATAGAGGAGGCTTGTTCCACATGTATCTTCAGGATACAGTCACTGGTAAGCATGATCAGTCGTGCAGACGTGTTCAGAAACTTCACAATAAAGCTAGCATTAAAAATTAATACCAGACCTACAATGTGGATTTCCTCTTTCTCCACTTTCATTAAGATCAAAGTTTCAGTCAACTGTTATCCTGAACACAGATGACAACACTGAAACTAAACAGGGGAACTGGAGGAAAGAAAGAAGCCTTTATGTTCACTTCAGCCTCTCTCCTGCCTTCAGGCTAACTGTTCTTCACTCTGCTGAGTTGGCATTCTTTAAAGCAACGTTCTGCCTTTCACTGTTACAATCCACTGGAGGCAACATTTTGGGATCTCTAAGACCTACAAAGAAAGGAAATCTAAATAAAAGCTTGATTCATTTCAAGCTACTGTTTCTAAAGGGGTTTTATCCTATTGCTGTTATTAAATAGGTTTACTTCATTTACAAAATCTGGACCACTTTCTTGAGAGAATTTCCCCATAATATTTAATAAGATACCAACAGTATATTGGAATAGGATTAGCTGTAATTATTTTGTTTGTAATTGAATAAACAATAGCAATTAAAGAACAGCAGATGTCAACACACGTATAGGTAGCTATAAAGCTCCAAATCAACGAGACCTCAACCCTGGACATGAGGAAAGCAGACTTCAGCTTGCTCAGGCAACTGCTTAGCAAGGTCCACTGGGAAAAAGATTTTGATGGTGCCTTTTAAGTATCACATCCAAAGAGCACAGGACCAGGCAATCCTGAAATGCCGGAAGTCAAGCAGGTGAGGTAGAAGGCCAGTCAGGCTGAGTAGGGATCTCCTACTCAAACTGAGGCATAAGAAGATGGTGTATGGCCAGTGGAAACAAGGACAGGTGACACGAGAAGACCATAGGGAAGCTGTTTGCCACTGTAGGGTGGAAAATTGTGCAGCCAAAGCTCAATTAGAGTTGAAACTGGCCAGCACGGTAAAGGATAATAAAAAGGGCGTTTTGAAATATATTAACAATAAAAGGCAGGCCAGAAACAACATTGGACCGATACTTTATGAGGATGGCCACCTCATTAACAGCAACTTAGACAAAGCAGAGACTTTTAATGCTTTTTTTGCATTGGTATTCAATAATGACATCGGGCTTGGGGCCCCCCAGAGCCTTGAGCTGGAGGATCATGACTGGGCAAACAATCTCCCAATCACCTCCAAACTTGTGTGGTATCTGCTGCTCCAGTTGGATCCCTACAAGTCGATGGAGCCTGATGGAATTCATCCAAGGGTACTTAAAGAGCTGGTTGATGTCACAGCAATACCTCTCTCAATGATTTTTCAATGCTCTTGGGAATCTGGAGAGGTACCAGCTGACTGGAGGCTAGCAAATGTTGTTCCAATCTTCAGGAAGGGCAGCAGGGATGAACCTGGTAACTACAGGCCTGTCAGTCTAACTTTAGTGCCTGGTAAGACTATGGAGAAGATTATTCTGGGAGTTACCGAAAAACATCTGAAAGACAACGTAGTCATTGGTCCCAGACAGTATGGGTTTACAAAGGCCTGCCTTACAAACTTAATATCCTTCTACAACATGGTCACCCACCTGGTTGACCAGGAAAAAACGGTTGATGTTATTTTTCTGGATTTCAGAAAAGCCTTTGATACTGTCTCACACAGTATTCTCATAAACAAAATGTCCAGAATACAGTTGGATAAACACATATAGTCTTTTGGGTACAATTTTCAAATAGTACGTGCTCCTGGGGAAAAAAGATGCTTCCCCACTGCTTCTTCTTTGGATGAGATGACAGCGCATGGCTTCTCTTCAGACATGCATAGTGCTGTGGATGGGGCACATACTACCCAAACTGCTTCAAATCTCTCCAGGAAAACATGTAAGTTAGATAATTTTTACATTTTAAACATAATCTCAAAGCAGTTTCCGTGTCATTTGACACACATACACACCACATCATAGTTTGGAAACTTATTAAGACTACTGGAGAAACCACTAAAAGCTATTAATAATGCTGGAATCCTCTGATGTGGAGAGACTGGGCAGATGAGGGTATTAGAACCTGAAAGCAAAGGTTTCACCTCCAGATTTCTTATGACTCTATAGGCAAGATATCCCCCAGCTGTCACTATCTAGTTCATATAAGAAGAGATACATAAATAAGCGAGAGGGTCTCAGTCCAATTCACAAAAAGACAAACAGCTTCAACACACAAACCACCAAGCAGTAGCTGTCATAGTCTTGACTGACACAGACACTGAGTAAAGATTGATATTTATGTAGTTCAACTTGAGTATTTTCTCTCTCTCTCTATTAAGGCAGCTAACTGTGATAATTCAAAATTCAGAATGATGCTGGTAGCTCCTAAAGGAGTTACCAGATTACAGGCACAGTTCATCTATTACACAAATAATCTTCCAAAGGAAGATTGTATGACATAATCTACCTAAACTTCTGTAAAGCCTTTGACACGGTGCTCTACGATATCCTTCTCTCTAAATTGGGGAGATACGGATTTGATGGGTGGACTTTTTGGTGGATAAGGAATTGGTTGGATGGTTGCATTCAGAGAGAAGTGGTCAACAGCTCAATATCCAGATGGAGATCTGGATATCCAGATGGAGATCTGTGACAAGTGGTGACCTCCAGTGCTGTTTAATATTTTCATTGATGATATAGACAGTGGGATCAAGTGCACCTCAGCAAGTTTGCAGATGACACCAAGCTGAGTGGTGCAGTTGTCACACCAGAAGGACCCAGATAAACCAGAGAAGTGGGCCTGACGGAACCTCATGAGGTTCAACAAGGCCAAGTGCAAGGTCCTACACCTGGGTCAGGGCAATCCCCTGTTTCAATACAGGCTGGGGGACAACGTGATTGAGGGCAGCCCTGCAGAGAAGGACACGGGGGTGCTGATTGATTAGAAGCTCATAATTAGCTGGTAATGTGCGCTCGCAGCCCAGAAGGCCAACCATGTCCTGGGTTACATCAAAAAGAGCGTGGCCAGCCGGTTGTGGGAGGTGATTCTCCCCTGGAGCCCTGTGTCTGGATTTAGAATCCCCTACATAAGGAGGATACGGAACTGTTGGAATGGGTCCAGAGGAAGGCCATGAAGATGATCAGAGGGCTGAAGCACCTCTGCTATATCACTGGGCTTGATATAAGGAAAGTATGGGAATGGCACCTCAGATTCTGAGGGACGAAGTACTAATGAGTGCACCTGGTCTGCCACCTCAGTGGAAGCAGGGGATAACACTCCAGGTGGCAGCCAGAATTCAAAGAGTATTCATAGGTTGCAAATCACAGCTAAAAAACACTTAGGAACTATGGCTATTCCACTCACGGAAAAGGTGGAAACAACAGCCCAACTGAAGTGCATTTACACTAACACAGGCAGCATGGGCTACAAACAAGGGGAGCTGGAAGCCATTGCAAGGCAAGAAAACTATCACATAATTGCCATCATGGAAACATGGTGGGATAATTCACACAACTGGAGCGCTGCCCTGGGCAGCTACAAACTCTTCAGGCGGGACAGGATGGGAAAGAGAGGCAGTGGTGCTGCTCTCTACGTTACAGAATGTTTTGATTGCATAGAATTCAGTAATAGTAATGATAGGGTTGAGTGCTTGTGGGTTAAAATCAGTGGAACACGCACTAAGCCAGAGGTAGCAGAGGGAGTCTGTTACTGGCTGCCCAGCCAGGACGAAGAAACTGATGAGCTCTTCAACAAGCAACTGGGAGAAGTCTCCTGATTGCTGGCCCTTGTTCTTGTGGGGGATTTCATCCTTTCAGATGTCTGCTGGAAATATAAGACAGCAGAAAGGAAGCAGTCTAGGAGGTTCATTGAGCGTGTGGAAGATAACTTCCTGATACAACTGGTGAATGAACCGACCAGAGAAGGTGCCCCGCTGGATCTGCTGTTTGTGAACAGAGAAGGCCTTGTGGGGAAAGTGACTGTTGGAGGACACCTGGGGCACAGTGATCACAAGATGACAGAATTCTCAGTTCTTGAAGGAGTAAGGAGGGGTTCAGCAGAACTGCCACCTTGGACTTCTGGAGGGCAGATTTTGGACTGTTTAGAAGGTTGTTTGATAAAGTTCATTGGGAGGCAGTTCTAAATGACAAAGGAGCACAAGAGGGCGGCATGCTCCTCAAAAAGGAAATCCTGGCGGTGCAAGAGCAGGCCATTCCTGTGTGCTGTAAAATGAGTCGGCAGGAAGAAAACCAGCTTGGCTTAGTAGTGAGCTTTGTATTGATCTCAGGAAGAAAAGTTTATGAGCTTTGGAAGAGGGGGCAGGCATCCCAGGGTGAGGTGAGATAATGTAGAGAAAAAATTAGAAGAGCTAAAGCCCAACTGGGACTCCAACTGTCCAGTTCCGTGAAAGTTAATAAAAAATGTTTTTTTCAAATACATTAACAACACCAGGAGGACCAAGGAGAATCTCCCTCCTTTACTCGATGCAGGAGGTACAGTAGTGACGAGGGATGAGGACAAGACAGAGGTACTTAATGTCTTCTTTGCCTCGGTCTTTAATAGTAAAGTGAAACGTCATTGGGATACTCAGCAACCTTAGACAGAAGATGGTGAGAGTGAAGCTCCAAGGATCCAAGAGGATTTGATTAGAGACCTACTTGGCCAATCAGATATATACAGAAGTCTATAGGGCCAGATGGAATCCACCCAAGGGTATTAAGGGAGCTGGCAGAGGTCCTCTCCAAACCCCCCTCCATCATCTACCAGCAGTCCTGGCTGACTGGGGAAGTGCCACTTGACTAGAGACTGGCAAATGTTACACCCATTTAACAAGAAGTGTTGGAGGGAGAATCCGGGGAACTACAGGCCTGTCAGTCTGACCTCCATGCCGGGGAAGGTCATAGAGCAGATTATCTTGAGTGCTATCATACAGCATACGCAGGACATTTGGGTGATCAGGCCCAATCAGCATGGGTTTCTGAAAGGTAGGTCCTGCCAGACCAATCTCCTTCTATGACAAGATTACCCATTTAATGGATGAGGGAAAGGCTGTGGATGTGGAGTATGTGGACTTCAATAAAGCCTTTGGCACAATTTCTCACAGTATTCTGACTGAGAAAATGGCTTCCATTGGCTTGGACAGTCACATCCTCTGCTGGGTAAAAAAAAAAACTGATTGGATGGCCAGGCCTAAAGAATTGTGGTAAATGGAGTTAAATCCAGTTGGAAACCTGTCACAAGTAGTATTCCCCAGGATTCAGTGCGGGGTCCAGTCCTGTTCAATATATTTATCAATGATCTGGATGAAGGGATTGAATGCACCCTTAGCAGGTTTGCAGATGACAATAAGCTAGGTGGAAGTGTCGATATGCTTGAAGGAAGGGAGGCTCTGCAGAGGGATCTGGGCAGGCTGGATCGATGAGCTGAGACCAACAGGATGAGGTTTAACAAGACCAAATGCCGAGTCCTGCACTTGGGACACAACAATCCCATGCAGCATTACAGGTTTGGGGAAGAATGGCTGGAGAGCTGCCTGGAGAAGAAGGACCTGGGAGTGTTGGTTGACAGCCGGCTGAATATGAGCCAGCAGTTTGCCCAGGTGGCTAAGAGGGCCAATGGCATCTTGGCCTATATCAGAAACAGCATGGCCAGCAGGACCAGGGAGGTGATTGTACCCCTGTACTCAGCACTGGTGAGGCCACACCGAGTACTGTGTTCAGTTCTGGGCCCCTCACTACAAGAAAGACATTGAGGTGCTGGAGCGCGTCCAGAGAAGGGCAACAAGGCTGGTGAGGGGGCTGGAGAGCAAGTCCTACATGGAGCGGCTGAGGGAACTGGGGTTGTTTAGCTTAGAGAAGAGGAGATTGACGGAAGACCTCATCACTCTCTACAACTATTTGAAAGGAGGTTGTGGTGAGGTGGGTGCAGATCTCTTCTCGCAAGTGACAGATGATGGGACAAGAGGAAATGGCCGTAAGTTGCGCCAGGGGAGGTTCAGATTGGACGTCAGGAAAAATGTTAAAGAAACAGTTTTAATAAAAGAGAGAGTGAAATAAGATGAAAAATTAAGGAAAACAGAAGAAAATGCACTTAATAGAAATTTTATTATATTCTGTTTCTCATAAGACAATTAGTGCCCTTTTGCATACTTTTTTCAAGCACTTTACAAATGCAAGTTTTATACTGTGTAGTATATATTAAAGCATCTGGCAGATTTAGCAAGAAGTGTATCTTTTAAGAAGATATTTTGAGAGTCTGAAAAGTTGTTTTTCCTGCATTCACTTTTCTACTGCCATTAATTCAGTACATCTAAGTATTTAGCGGATGAAAGACGAGGGGAAGCACACCTTTGAAATTGGAATTTGGAAAAGAACAGTAATTTCTCGAGGTTTTTGAAAGTCTCAAGATGAGACCAATTTTTGAAAGCAGTGTCATAAACATACATGGATTAAAACCTACAAAAAAGATGACTGAAATAAGTGAGCTCTTAAATATTACAATTTGGGAAAAAAACCACAGCTCTAATAAATTGATAAGCAAAGTATAGTTCAACTCTTAAATATTATTTACGTATGCCCACGTGCATGACCATAATCTAACCACATAAAGCAGATAAAACCTTTACAGAATTCTATACACTTTTGTAAGAGATTTACCAATACTCAAGGACTTGTCAAAAACAGGCTGGAATGTTAAGATATACTGTTTTTCCTTTATACCAAAATACACTTTGACATTGCCTTTTTTAAATGACTTTAAGACATTTGTACTCTAAAGGGTGAAATATGCAATCTTATCTGATTATATTTTTCATTAGTGAACACCTATTTCAGAAAACATCACTACGGCATTACTCTTCCATGTCCAATAGCCCAAACTATAACCACTACAAAAATGACTGTAAAATGGTACATTTATAACGTATCAGTTGACATTCATGACATTTTAAACTAGCTACCAATACTAAAAGGTACAGAAAAAATATTTTAAGAAAATACAATTCAATGCATTGAAGACATTTAAAAAGCCTGGACTTCTCAAGTTATAATCATTCTATTAACACACCTTCAACTGACATTATAGAATTTTTCTTAATTTGTTTACACCTTTTTGACTCAGGTGCACTACTAAAAACTCGAACATTAATCCTTTGGGGGAGCAGGGCAACAAGATAGGGGAGACAAGATCATGCCCGTGCTTCTATTCAATGATGATCCATTAATTCAATTCCCTTCAGTGGGTATCCATGGAAAATGAGGATAAAAGTAAAAACAGGTGGTTAAATAAATATAACAACATATACATTAACCTGCATTCTTTAACTTCGTCAAAAGGTAGCAAGCTACTAGGTACCATGGAGACAGATACGAGAGAAATATCTAAAATACTACATGTCATTCTGTAGTGATCCTATCTTTAACAATATACTGAGGATAAGTTAGAGGAGAAACGGCTAAGACCATCATCACTGGGAAAGGTAACGGTGACAGTCTAAAGTAAATCATTGAGTTCTTCTATTGCAACAAGTAAAGAATGTCTATACATGAAATAAAAGAAGAGTGATGCATAGGCTGCATGAAGACATGTACAAAAAATGTAGTTAAATCTTTACAAAGGACAGAATTCCTAAAAGCAGAAAATTTCAATGTAGTTCTCAGCATAGCTTTTAAAGCCTCTAGCATGTGGGAAATTAGTCCAGTATGGATGCACATCATCTGGGTATGGCCCGTCATATCAAGAAAAATCCCTAACTAGGAAAGCAATCCTATGTCTAGTCATCTTGTATGGATTCAAGTGAACGTGAAAATATTTTTTAAACAAGTACAGAAGTAAGAAACATGAATAAACCATTTTTTGGAGGATGGCACCAATTTCCTTAATCTCTTTAACCACATAGAGAACAAAGACCACACACAAAAAAAAAGCAGGAGGCAGAGTTGGAGGAAGGAAAATATTTGTCTGTTCTCGCTGGTGTGCATTAACACATTTAATATAAATTAACACATACACATTTTAAAGTATGGACACAATGTCAAGTTGATAAAACTTAACAGCTCTAACTTTGTCAAAAAACCCCCTCTGCAAAATATGTAGCAATTTCATTAAATAATATGCAAGAGTATTTTTTCTACCTGAGTCAGGAGGAATCCACAAATAGAAAAGCTGCTATCCTGAAATTATAATATCGTGTTAGATAGAAATCAGAAAGAATAGCATTCTCTTTTGCCTGTCCAAGTGTGGAAAAAAAACGGTAATTTGAAGACTTTCTTCTAGTTTTACTCTTTCACCACCACAATGCATTTTATTACTTTGTTGAACCATTAAAAAATTGAAATGCTGTAATTCCTCACCTCTATGGTTTTCTCCAATTTATTTTATATTTAAAAAAGCCCCAAACCTGAAAGAGTCGTACACATACAACAGAACATCCTGTCTTCCATAGGAAGACAATAAATTATGCGTAATTACTTTATATCTTCCAAGAAAATAAGCCATTTAACCTTTAATAGCTAGATGCAGAGAAATAAAACCACAAATTTTGATCATGTATCTTCTCATTAAAGCTCAAAGTGTGAAGACAGAAGAACAAGCTAATATCTTGCATGTATGCACAGCAAAGTGCTGGTAACCAAGCAACCAGCAGGAAACGTGTCAGAGAGAAGAAGTATATTCACAGAACTAACAGTCTCTCATTTCTACACATCTATAGATACCAACTGCAAGAGGAGAGGATCAGAACATAGCAGAAAAGTACTCATTGCCCTTTTTTCTTCATTTTGTTATACTACAGATATTCTCTGATATTAATCAGATTAATCTCATGTCATAATAGCTGCCTTCATTCCTAATAAAATAAAACGCCTAAATGCTGCATTAATAGACGTACAAATACAGAATGCATCTTGAACTTATTTCCTGCTAGTTTGGGTTTGTATTTTAAAAAGATTCTGTTTTGTATTGGATGTGAATTATTCATTTTTCCTGTAGCACCAACAGAACACTCTGGTAAACATATAATATTAAACAAACATAAATATATAGTATATTCATTCAGCAAGATTATTCATGCAAAGACAATTATTCACACATATAGCATACTTTGAGTTATACGCTTAAGTTCTTAAGGTTTAGTGCAAAGTACTTATGCTTATCAAATCTATATGTTTATTCAAAGCAGAAATTATATTTGATTAATTTATTTGTGCCTTTTAAACATGTAAATGACAAATGGAAAGGTTTCATGATATAGTCATACTAAAGCATTTCTAGGAACACAAGTATAGCAGAAGCAAGGTCTACTAATGTTTCTTCAAAGTAAAGGATTCTCAAGACCTGGGGAAAAATTTTTGTATTAATTAATTTTAATTATTTGGGGAGCACAGGAAATAATGAGGTGTTAAATGCACTTTTATTAATATGTTCCATTTTTATAATTTTAGTATTGTTATCTAACATTTACCTAAACACAACCAACTACACTTCACACATACTTGCCAAAAATACTAGAACACACATGGGACAGATGTCTATTAACTTGGGTTTTGGTTGGTCCTGGGAGAGGGGGGATTTCTGCTTCCTCAGAGACAAACACCACATTGAAGTATTACTCCTACACAAAATATACTATTTCTATCTCTGATACAAATATTGGTGCTAAATAATCTAAAATCTATCAAATAAATGGACATAAATGACAAGGATAACTCCTAATTTCTAACAAAGATTGCTAATAAAGTTTGTGTATTGCTTTGTAATCAAAATTAAAAAGTACAGTAATTACAGTCATCTAGAAGCCCAGTATATAATTTAAATTCATTTGATTATCATGATAGTTATACTCTTTATTATAATCATGTGTACAATTTACATCATGCTCACCTCATTACAGGTTATTAACTCAAAGAAGATTTAATAAGATGACAATAAAACCAATCTGATTCTGAAATAAATCTTTAAAAGGCAGACTATGAAAAGAAACAGCAAAGAAGTACAAGTCGTAATTTCTAGGACTGCCAGTGGCATCAGTTGCTTTTTCTTTCAGCTGATATGGTAACACTTTATATACTATAAGCACAGAACAATATATGAACAACACAAAAATAATCAAAGAAAAGACAGAAACAATATCATTAACTGTGAGAAATATAAAAGAGTATTGCTAAACAAGTCTTGCAAGAACATTGAACTTTAGTACTTCATCAGTTTACGATACACAGATTGACATGGAATGCAGAAAAATGGTGACACATTTTCCTTTATTTCTATTTCTACAGCTTATGGTATGCATGATGAACACAGACCTACAAATATAATTATTTCATGCAATGATAGCTTTAACAGCTGATAATATTTAGAAAGGAAATATGGGGCGGTTTGTGTTCCTGTTCAGACTATTGTAAAATCACAGGACTTGACCAGACTTTGTGTGGTCACCAAGGCCTTTTTCCTTCCTAAGCAGACCCACTTATACCTATACCATTCCTGGAAGATATTTTTCCTAACTGTTGCAGAACTTCAGTGATACATATTCCTCAGAGTTTACTCAAAATATTTTCCTGTTCCCACATGAGAATTACTTTTTTTCCATGTTGAATCTAAAACCTACCTCACCGCACCGTTCTTCTGGTCTACTCTGTGAAGATGTGTCCAGGCTGCAGCTGACTGGCTGCAACAGGGGCCTTGCCAGGCAGCAAGCTGCACAGCAGCCAGAAGTGCTCACTCAGAGCTTGTTGGATCACACTAAGAATACAGCAGTCTGGTTTAGACCCCCGCTACAGACACCAAGGGCCACCAAGATAGCCAGAGACAGGAGCAATTGCCCTGTGAGGACAGGCTGGGGGAACACATCTTGTTCAGCCTGCACAAGAGAAGGCCTAACAGCAGTCTGCCAGTACCTTCAAAGTGATGGAGTCTGGCTGTCCAGTGTGCATGGGGAAAGGACAAGAAACAAAAGGGGTAAATTGAAATGAGAAGTTCAGACTGGATACAAGGAAAAACCTTCCCATTATGAGACAGTGGAGCAGGCTGTGCCACTGCCAGCTTTTGAGATTCCTACTGGAAGCCCTGAGCCACTGTGTCTGGCCGTAGCTGACCTTACTTTGTTCAAGAGGCTGAACTAGAGACCTCCTGAGGACACAGTCAATCTGAATTACCCTGTGATCCTATAATATCCATACTGCTTCTGTCATCAATCATGCAAAGGCTAAATCCCTTGTTTCATCTTGTTTTCCTTTACAAGGTAAGAATGGTTGTACTTATTTAGACTGACGGTCCATCACACAGTATTTCACCTCCATAAGAGGTTACAAGTAGTTGATTGGGGCAAAATAAAACAACAGAAGAAGGGTACTCTCTCCTCCCTAACTTAAAGTGGACTTTTGAACCTGACAACTTTTCCAGAATTCTCTAATAGACCTTGCTTCCAAGTGCTCTCAAACATGTGAATTATCCAGAGGGGATCACATTAGTGTGGATTTATGCAAAAAACCCAGACATTCAAAGTTTCCATTTTCTTGCATTCAACTGTTGACAACTTTCCTCTCTACTCAGCAGAAGGACAATTCCTTATTTTCTTTGCTCATATTTGTTCAAAAACCTACACCGCAATTAGTAGCAGAGATAATTAGGAAAAAATAGCATCTTTAGTTACTCTTATACTAGAGCACTTGCATGCTGCTTCTACTCTGCTTTTTTGCCACAGCACTCTGTTCCTTGATGACACCAAGATCACATCCTTTCTTCTAACACTGTCAAAAGTATCAAAAATATATGCATGCGTTTTAGAAACTGCCGAGTAATCTCTTTTTGCAAGGCCAAATTCAGAGATTCTGTACTTTTTTTTTCTAGCTTTCAAGGAGTGTCCATTTTCTTCTTCCATTTTTCTCCAGTCTTCACACTCTCAAATTATTTTCCTGGGTTTTCCACCAAAAAGACAGTTAGGGATCAGAAGTGCAAAAATTGGAAGATAAACAAAATTACGGCAAAACCCCTATCACCTGATTTTTCATCATGTTAAATAAAACTACAGTGTGTCTAGCTGCACGACAAGTTAGTACATCTCTCTTTTAAAAATGCAATCCCAATGACAGAAGAATTTACAAATTAATACATGCTTTCTTACAATACCCCACTTTTCTGTGTTGAGTGCCAAAGTTTCTAAGTAAGAGATTTATTATTTAATCATAAATGTTGAGAAAACTCAGTGCCAAACTCACAAAAAAATATAAATACACATTATATCTAGTTACAGTTTGTTAGAACAACGTGTTCCAATCTGGGCTTCAGTAAACCAAAATTATACAACTTGCAGTATCATGCGAAGCATTTATAACTTTTAGTGCACTAAAGTTGCCAAGAAACCCTGAGAAGCAGATGGGTATTACTGCTGTTAAAATGCAACCAGTTACACCAGAAAAGAATTGTCTGTCATACTTATAGAAGAAATGTTTAATAGTACATCTTCCTATTATTTAATTTCTTATTTTTATTAACAAAAAGCATAAAAAACTTCTTTTTTAAAAATCTGATTTTCTTAGAAGATTCCACTAAGTATCACTATTTCTAATCTATTTAAGAACATGATCATAAAAAGAAATAAATGAAATTTAAAAATCACTATCCACACAGCAATCATTCAGAATTCCCAGCAGCAAGGCACCTGAATCTCTGACCCTTATCTGAAGCTTTCCTTACTGAGTGCCATAAAACAAAGCCCGACTAAAATCTTGATTTGTTAAAAAAAAATTAAAACCCCAACTTCAAAACAAGAACTAAATGCTAGCATTTATTTCAGCTTTCAAGATGTTTCTTCTTTATATTCCATTAAAAACATACCATCACCCATCATTATTCACTAAAGAAACAACTAGAGGTTATAGTTCTCGTATAAGTATAAATTCAAGTAAAAATTATAAAATTTATTAGAAAATCCTATTTCAGACCAAAAATTTTTATTTCAAAGTCACTGTCAGGAATATAGAATTAACGCTTACCTGAAACAGGTCTTCTACATTTGATTACCCCAATGTCATTTTTCTGAGCCTCCTTCTCGCCCAACAAGGTGCCTGTATACTCCAAGAAGGTCCAATAAAGTACATCCATATGATCATGTATTTTGTTTCCACTCTTTAATAGAGGTTAAATTTAGAATTTTGAATGCATATCCTATGGATTATCTCAAAATACAACATTAAATGTTGAAGTTGCCCTAGCAGCATAGTCTGCTTAGAAGATTACAATGATTTGGAACACCCATAGAAAATCAAATGTCTAAATCAACATGCACAACACACATTTTTAATGACTCTCATTCCAATTACACAACTATATGCTGTTAGACCTACAGAACACGCATCATCTCTTTTAGTTTCAAAAATAATTCACCTGATCAAAAGAAACCATGCTTTATAACAGAAGATATGCTTTGCACTCATCTGGACTAGCTTCAAAGCCCAAATTGTTCACCAAGGTGTTTCTACAGATAGCAGCATCTCTTAGGCTGTTGGAGGTAAATGTCATCTTTAATTAGTTAAACAAACAGCACTTCTTTTCTCCTAGGCAGAAAATGCTATCATCCATAATTTATACTAGATTTTTTAATATATTTAAGATACTTTTCCAGATTTTGTTACTGAGATAACAAGAACGTGGACGATGGAGAGGGAGGTCACTGAAGCATGAATATGTCTCCATAGATACAATGTAAGATATTGAAAATAAAAAGGCACTCAATTCTCTTTTAACTGTCTTAACTAATACACAAAATAGTCTCAAAATATTCTTAGTATCTCACTGATTTATAAAGTGCAGGAAATGCTCTTGTTCCTCTTATTCCTACACATTGAAAGAGTATGCAGCTGTTTCATAGGTCTCATTTGCATCTAGAAAGTATTTATTTTACATTTCCCAGACCAGCCAAAATGAGCTAAAGCATATAGATAACAGTCAACTTCTACATTCTAAGATTTATTTTCTTATTTTTATGCGTCTCATTAAACTGTGTCTCATCATACTATAACACCCTTCCCATTCTCCCATCCCCAAAGTTTTAAAAAATAAAAGCCTCTTTCCTAGCTTCCCCCCAAAAATTAATTCAAATTCTAAAAAGCAGATGACTGAGATGATACACCATCCTGAAAAGGCTGGTCAAAGGTACCTCCTAGAGAGACAAAGGATGGAACAACACAACTACCACCTGCATACAGGTGATTCCATCTGACGGAAGAGCTTCCTGGAACTCTTCTCCATTCAAATACCCAGCAGGAAGCAAAGTCTGAAAATTCCAAAGGTACTCAAAGGCTTAGGAAGAACAGAATCACAGCTTCACTTCCTGTTTCTTCTTATCACACAATAGGTCATGTCTCTGCCAGAGACATTTTAACTGAATAGATGTATTATTTTGCAAGTGTTGAATTTTAATGTTTGGTTCTATTCTAAAGCAGCAATCAAGATGACAGGCTTTCCCAGAAAGCAGTTTTCTGAAGCATACTAGAATCCAATGTAGAAGGTGCACACATTAGACAAAACAATGGGAATGGGCAATCAAGTTCAGTGATAATACAGGCATACAGCTGTGCCAGCTCATGTAAGACTCATAATCCTGTCTACAGGTACTGCAACTGCAAGATGTGGCCCGAGGCTTTCTCTGTGCTTCTGCACAGCCCTATTATTGCCTCTCACCTGGCTCTCAATGCTCATCACATTTTAGTCTGCAAATCTTTCACTTTCTACTCATGAATGCTTCACATGTGGCCTGACAGAAGGGTAATGAGAAAGAGAGCGTCTTTTGCTGCCAGCATGCAAGATGCTTGCAGTGTGGCAGGAGATCACGTGATGAATAACAGAAGCACGAGTCTTGTGCTCCACTCTGAGACTTGACACTTGTGTAATTGAAAGAAAATACAAAGATTTCTTAAAAATAAGGTGGAGATAAGGCATAAAGCATGGTATTCATAATCCAACTGACAAACGCATTCCTACATTGAGTCACTCAAAAAAAAATCATGTAATGAAAACACAGTCTAATACTTTCATAATTTTCCAGTTGAATACAAATAGAAAATAATTACACTAATGCACCATTTAAATAATTAGACAATTGTTAAAAGTTATTGTCTCTTTCCTACTGTACATTCCCTGTCCAGATGTAGAAAGGAGCATTGGCCAGTAACCAACAGCTAAAGGTATAACGCACACAATTTAACCTGTAGTTTCAGTGACAAAATGAAAATTGTGTGCCCAAATAGATGTTTGAAGATGCTATTTGGAACATCCCACACTACCCACCAAGAGACTAATTGTCCCTAGGACACCTTTATTGACAAACTTTTAAAAATTAGCATAATCAAACATCTAGTATGCAAACAGATAAGTAATGCAATAGATATAGGTCAGTTTGTCAAAATATAGCATCTTTAAAATCATAAAGATATAATGGGTACCAAAAGACAGTCTTAAAATTCTAAAATAATTTTAAAACCAGTTCAGGAATGGAGAGTTACAATGTGGAGTCCATCATAAATGGTTACAAAGTGGTTCTACTGTTTTTTCTCAGTTTTCAACTCTGCAGCAATAAATTTCCAGGAGAAACAAACAAACCCTATACAGGTTGTACAAGGCTCTGAGCAACCTGATCTAGTGGAAGGTGTTCCTGCCCATTGGGGCTGGAACTGGATGATATTTAAGGTCCTTTCTGATCCAAACCATTCTACGACTCTATGATCTCTTCATTCATATAAAACTGCAAATCAAAGTATGTCACAATGCAGGGACATACGAAAGTTTCTCATGCTTTCTGATTTTTCAGCCTTTCAATATGCAGTCTTGATGATGTTTTATTCATTGATATTTCCCTGCCAAATGAGAGCAGTACTGGATTCCTTTATCCTTTAAAGCTTCTTGATCTGTTGTTAGAACTGCTTTTTAACTGGCCTGCGAATGCAAATTCATTACTTAATTAATTTTTCTTATTTTTTGCAAATGCTCTAGTAGATGCTTTAAAACTGGCAAAATTATAGGATTAAAATGTATAAACCAGAAAAAGTTAATAAATAGATTGGACAGTAACATACATACTAGCAAGAGTAAACTAGAATTTCAATATTTTTGTATATTAATTTATGAATTCCTTGCATAATGAGTTAACTGTACTATTGTTTCTGCCCTAATTATCAGGCAGCCCAAATTATATTTTTTGTGTACTGATTTCACTTCAAAATTGCCAAGCTTATAAAATGAGTCTTTAGAAAATCCTGTAAACAGTCTGAAAGCAGGAAGAAAGGATTTATTTTCCGACACAATACATATACAAAAGCAGAAATGCAGCAGGAAGAATACAGAGATTCTCGAACAAGCCTTGTTTTTCTGCCTCTCCTGGAAGACTTCAAGAAATCATTTCTCATTCACTGGGAAACTGGCAAATTTTGTGTGTGTCCTTTGCAGGACAGCCTTGCTCATTTGCAGAATATAAACATGTAACTCATTTGTCACATCACAAGACAGAAAATGAGGATCAGGCAACAACACCACTATAAAATCACCTGAATTATGGGCCTTTTTTTTTTTCCCCTCAAATGTGTGATAATCTGCTGGGTCAGACCTACACACATGGCTCCCAGAGAAAACACTCCTTACTCTAGAAAAAAAAAGTCTGAAACTTAACAAAGTTTGAACCTAAGCCCAACTGAAGACTTAACAATAACATTTCAGTGAAATTAATGTTTCTATGAGAAAGCAAAGACATAAAATTTTACATTAATGAATTTCCAAAATGTTCTTTTAATCTCAGTCATTTTGCAACCATGTAGTAATTTTTAAAGAAAGTATTTTCAAAATTACATAAGACATGAAGTAAGAGGAAAAGGTAACTATAACTGATTGTTTTCTGGAAACAAGCTGTGCGTGGGCATTTAAGGATAATAATTTTTATAATTCGCAAAAAACGCTGGGTTTAAAAAAACCCTCCTGATTTCTGCAATTCCATTTAATTCTTCCTTTCATAAATATATGATAGTTCCACTACCTAATCTCTAATACACTGAAGATCAACATATCACATATCTCAGAAAAAAAAATTAGGAGCTTTTGGAACAACTTAGCTCAATAACCCAGACTTTATTAGTTCTATAATGCTGTTCCAAAATGCAACTGACATCAAACCTCACCTTTTACTCTAATTTTCATTGACAGAAGACAGAAAACTTTGGTACAGAGAAATTCTAGGAAACCCTTTTAGCTAAGGTAAGTTTAACATCTCCATAGAGTTACATTACATATTTCAAAATAAATGCAGACAATTATTTACCCACAGTCTGCAACATTAAACAATCCCTTTCAATATTCCCTCTCATCTACAGTGAACTATGAAGAAAGTACCAAGTTAATATTAAGCTAGGATTCTCTTTGAATATTTACTCAAAAGAAAGAAGTCACAGAAATGAGATACTATCAGTTCTGTTAGCTATGAAATCTGCAAAGGATGCAAATGTTTCCATGAATTAGTACTTATCAGAGAGAGGTCAAAAGTCTTTTAAAATGAAAAATCAAAACAGAACACAGAACTTGGAAAACAACCAAGGTGAATAAACCACTCATGCTAAGGTTTAAAATTAATCCTCCAGGTAAAAGAAGTCTCTGAAATTTAAAGCTCCAGAAATTCATACGGTGGGGTGGGGAAGGCAGTAAAAGTAGAAACTAACAGCAGATGGCAAGAGAACAAATGCAGGCTTCTGTAAAACCTAGAAAAAGAGATGCAGTTTGCAACTACCATCATGATGTAGCTGTTTAAACGTAATTTCTTTATTCAGGAGTTGTGTTTTTTCTTCCACTTTTACAAGTTTTTTTGGCGGTAAAATCTAACAGTCAGTTGCAAACAAAACTTCAAAATCAATATTGCGAATGATTTCAAAAAATAATAGAAAATAGCTAAAAATTAATTGGTTTCTGGGAGGGCAGCGGAAAACACATTAAGAAGCAAAGCAAATAAAGAACAGTAAAGTGTTTGCACATAGGAAATCCAGGTTGAACATTTCACCTATCTAGAATCAAACAGAAAATCTCTGCCAAAGACATCAATGAGCTTTTAAAAAACTAACTGTATTTTTCAGTTAAGAAGTACCCACAATCTTCCTTCAGTGTACAATATACTTCATAAATAGGATGATTAATTTAGATTTAACATACTCAAAGTTTAAACTACATTTTTCCTTTAAAAATAAAATCAAAGATATTTGTCTTTGAAATTAATAGTTACACTTACTATGGACCATTAAAATTAAATCAAACGAGTATTTCTTTTAAAGTTACACATTGTTGATGTTTCTCAAACGTGAATCAATTGAAGTGATACAAATGTCTAGATACCTGCAATTAGATGTCATTACAGTGGAGAAGTTACATGGATGAACTAAAGAAGAACATACATGCTTCATATTCAAGTAGGTTTATGTCAATGAAGACTTCAAAAGAAAATATAGATAAGGGATTAAGAGCAGAACAAAGTTTGTCCCCTTCTAATTTATAAGTAAAAATACTACCACAGAAGTTTCTAAAATTGTATAACGTACTGTCATAGTGCTGTAACCTATAGCAAAAAGGCACCATTTTGTTTTAGGAGCAAGTGTCTTGCAGTACATTAGGCAACAAATTAAAAAAAAAAAAGAAAAAAGGCAAACACCCCCATCCCCCCCGTCCCCATGAATCCTCAAAATATACAAGTCAAAATTATTCATGTCAGCAAGTCTGTGATGTGCCTTGTAAATTTGCCTGAAACTAATATGTTTAAAAAAAAAAACCAAAAAATCCATCTAGGTGAAGGAAAGTCCTTGAATAATCCTTTTATCAAGCTCCTACTGGAATCACTTGTTATCAACTACAGAGCAGATCATGTAACTGGTTACATGGGTTTTCCAGGTTAAACAATTTTCAGATTTCAGAAAACTGCAGTAAAAATGTATGCATAATTCCTTGCTAAAATTCTACAACAGGAACTGTATCCACAATAAATAACTGACTTTTTTCAGGACTAGCTTTTGTTCACAGACTCCCCCTCCACTTCTTGCATTTCAAAAATTATCCACCATCCAATATAGCTAGTCTTTATTTAACGTAAAAGTAATTATAAAAGTATAGATGATGTCAAACGCTTATTTCTTAATGAGAAATTAAATTCTCTTATTATAAAGGTTATATTTTTCTTACGTCCCATAAAAAGCACCACGTTCACACTAACCTTTTAACTAACAGGAACAGATGGGTCTAACTGGATACAGGCGTGACAGAGCATTGTAGTAGAGCAAAAGAACATGTTGATTCTCATACCTCTGGCAGATGGGAACCAGTCAAAATTAGTTTTAGTCTAAAAATATTTTTCTACTTCTTGATAAAAAAGAAAAAAACACTTGAAACAATATGCTATTTTAAGCATGCCATGAGAGATCAGACGACAGTAGCTTTCAAAAAGTTGGTAGTGAAAACTAACATCAATTACACAGACTTACTGTATGTCATTTTTAAGCCTGTGGATAAATTATAAATTCCTGAAAACAGTAGCTTATAATGGAACTGCTGACACAACCTTAACTACAGCAGCAAATGCACTGCTATTATGAAGTTGTTATGGCAACCAGAATGATCAAGTTGGGAGATAAAGAGGAAGAGTGCATATAGGCAAAACCTGAAAATCTCTGGCACCACCTCCCACAAACTCTTCTAAAATTTGTGGTCAGTTATCACTCCTTACCTTTACAACACAAAATTTAACTGCAAAATATCCCTTTAAACACATGAGAGGGGCGACGTTCCACATTAGCGTAAAATCCAAGGCAAATTCAATACAAGGTCATAATCCATCTGGTGCATACACATATCAACAGTCTACAAAATTAGTCAATTGAAATATATCTGAACAGCATCTGCTGAGCATGTATTAATCAGGTATCACAAGTTAACAAAACACAAATATGAAAAACTCTTCAATCTTCGATACATTTTCTTAATTTGTTATCAACCTGAATCGTTCAGTAACAGCACCCTGCTGTAATTTGTTTAAATCTAATTAAAATCACATTCATAAAAACTGATCCATTAATTAAAAATATAATTGAATATTTGTGAAACAGTCATTACTTACCCTTCCTAATACTGTGTTAGACAAAAGTCAAAAGCTTTGGGTGTTTCTTATTTTAAAACAATGGGAGGGGAACAAGGAAGTTGCATTTTAATACACAAAAATGCACAAACTGTAGTTTACAAAAGATTTTCTTTAACTACTGTACTGCTACATTTCATCTTTCTCAAAAAGCATTTTATAGTTTAACTGGAAGTATTATTCTAATAAAATTTCATTGACTAAAATTCACAACAAATACTATTACCAACCAACAGTCCTAGAAATAATGCTAAAGCTTCATTATGTACATTTTTATTAAAGCATTCTGTCCAAATTCATCTACTAGCAACAATTCCAGTAGAAAAGTGGAAAATAAACTGTCTTTCTTCTCAAACGATTTCATATTCAAGCCACTTTGTCTCAAACTGCCACAACTAACATCCAGGAAACACAAAAGCCCTCAGATGTCTGACATGATAAGAGTTGTGCTAAGTACTTATACTCACTCATTTCCCAGCTAACAAAACCTTCTTTTCTTCTAAGCTATCTCGACCCATTTCTCTTTTGAGATTGTTGTTCTAAATCAGTTTTCAAACTACAGAAAATACCCATTATATGAGGAATAGCCTTATTTTAAGAAACGTGAAAGTATCTATTTTCAAGGAGAGCAAGTCGATATTCCTGTTAAATTCAAAACTATAATATTCATGTTGACGTGGTTTTAAGTTTAAGTCAAAAATTACTCAGTGTTGATCATCTGATTGACTGCAAAATTAAAAAAAAAATTAAACCCCCCCAAATTTGAAGACTGGGTTCATTTGTATAGATATTTATTGATTTTTTTTTTTTTAAGAAACATTGTGTATTCTATGTTGATCACTGAAAGTTAAAGTTTTGAAGATGAATTTAATTTAGCTGGAAGATAATCATATATTTCACTGACAAAATAGAATTACTTAATCTGCAATAACAAATAATTATTGACATGTGGTCACAACAAAACCCTTTCTTGTTCCCCTCATTCAAAAAAAAAGTGAAAAAATTAATAAGGCTGAAGAGTAAGTAGGAAAATACTTTTGTTCACAAAACCAAGTACTACTTGTAGGCAACAAAAGAAGTAGCAATATTGATTATATTTTCTTCAAAACATTAGCTCTTCAGCAATTTAAAAATTATGATAAACACACCGCTTTTCTCTGAAAAGCAACCGCTACAGTTATCAACTCCCTGGAAACAGGTAATCAAACAAAAGGTATATAATCAAAAGGTATAAAAGCTGAATGACAACATTCAGAAAAACAAAGGTAAAAATGGGATTTTCATGTGCATATGTGTTTGTTAGATAAATGATAATTACTTGATAAAATTCTAAAAAAGGTAAATGCTTAGAAGTGTTCTCTAACACTATGTCTTTTCATTTTTTTCAAATTTATTTGCAATACTAACATTAGTGGTTACCACACATATTTATAATTTGTAGAAACATTTCATGGAGATACGCCTTTAGTAATCATTCAGTTTTATTAGAAAGATGTTTTTCCCCTAATATATTTGACAAATTACTTTCATGCAGTAGGGGTATGGCCTTTTAGAATTGAAGAATCCATAATTATTAATCATGATGAATGTACTAATACAGACATTAGTATATGGTTTAATACTATTTGCAAATCTATCTTCTTTGATACTGTAAATATCAAACCTCACTGACACTGCAATGAAATTTCAATGAGCTTTCACCTCAAATGTTTATGCACTTAAAATGTAAAAGCTGACTTCCTTGCTCACCTCTTATGCAACTTTAAAAAGCAATATTCTTAAAATAAGTAAGAGCATTATTCACCCTAGATCTGATTTTTGGGTGCAGAGTTTGAATATATTGTTAAAGAAAACAATATAGTAGTTATTTTGAGGGTTCTGGCTATGATATGGACATGCATAACATCACTCAAAAAAAGGTAACAGAAACAGAAGCCCGTCCAAGAAGTACAGGACTTTTTCCTCAATACAAATTAACTTTTCTGTTATCAGAAAGCAATGAAAGAAACCAACATGTCTGTGAACCAAATGAAATGAAGCAGAGTGATGTAGCCAGTCCCCTGAGATTCCTTACCCCTCGTTTAGAAGTATGAGAATTTCATGCCAACTGACATTACTTATGGACATGGTATTCCTCATCATACTATTCCACGAGTGCAAGATAACCAAACACTGCAAGAATTAAACACATACTACAGTTCTGACTGTCACACAGTCAGCATCCAGTCATAAGACAGACTGTAGCCTCTATGGAGTATATAAATGTATATCCTTGAAGCTTTTCTACTTCAGACATACCAGTAAAATTCTCCACTGAAGATGTTATTTATCCCCTTTAGTTCTGCAGCTTAAACATAGAGCTTATTCCTGTTGTAGACTGACGAAACAAAAAAACGATTTTCAGAACCCCATTCTCTCTTTGTGCTATATTCAAAGTTGAAAGTTTTAACCAGCTTCACCTGTTTTATCTGAGTTTACTCTCATCTCCAGGGTTGAGACAGCAGAATACTAACATACAAATAGCTCAGCTTACCTAGTTCTGAAGAGGGAAAATAAATATACGTATGCACTCACACACATGCATGTACAAAAAAAGGCTCAATTACTTTTCAATTATATTGTGCTTGTGCTCAGGTGGCCGAGAAGCCCAACAGCATCCTAGCTTGTATCAAAAATGGTGTCAACAGCAGGAGGAGAGAAGTCATTTTCCCCCTGTACTCAGTGCTGCTGAAGCTGCACATCGAATACCATGTTCAGTTTTGGGCCCCTCACTACAAGACAGACATTGAGGTGCTGGAGCATGTGCAGAGGAGGGCAACGGAGCTGGTGAAGGGTCAGGAGCACAAGTCTTATGATGAGTGGCTGAAGGAATTGGGGTTGTTCTGTCTGGAGAAGAGGAGGCTGAGGGGAGACCTTAACACAGGCTACAGCTACATTAAAGTAGGTTGTAGAGAGGTGCGTGTTGGTCTCTTCTTCCAAGTGATAGGACAAGAGGAAATGGCCTCAAGTTGCACCAGGGGAGATTTAGATTGGACATTAGGAAAAATCTTTTACCAAAAGAGTGGTGAAGCATTGGAACAGGCTGCCCAGGGAAGTGATGGAATCTCCATCCCTGGAGGCGTTCAAAAACTGCATAGATGTGGCACTTCAGGACATGGTTTAGTAGGTATGGTGGCATTGGGTTGATGGTTGGACTTAATGATCTTGGAGGTCTTTTCCAACCATTGTGACTCAATGATTCTTTTGGGAATAATTATGGAATAGCTTATTTGAGTGCCCTGTTTTGGGACTTGCAAGCAGGAATCAGACTGAGAACTGGGAATACAAGCTGTATAAAATTAGCTTAATGCTACACATAGAAAGATGGTGCCTTGTCTGATATCAATTACTTAGAAGGGTGTCAAAAGAATCAGCACCTTTATGAAATATACTTTCAGTTCAGGTTAGGCCACAACTCCAGATATGCACTGTATGCTTTAGGACAGAACTGATGAGACAGAAAGTGTTAATATTATTTCAGAAAGTATGCCTCATTCCAGTACTTTCAGCATGGACTTTACATCATGTACCCACTGTATCCTTGGCAACTCAATTTCTTATCTAAAGAGACAAGATTGACAACTTAGATTTAAATTTGCAGCCATCGTGTGCTACTAGGCTTGGATTTGGTCTGGAGCTAGATAGGATGCAAGCTAGAGGTCAAAGGTATTGCAAAAGCTGTTTGATGTGATATAAAGGCTTAACTATGCTCATCATTACTAACTGGATAAACCAAAAAAAGCTTTATCCAGATGCCCTCTATCGTTTCATAACAAGGAAAATGAGAATAACTTTGCTGTTTCAATGAAACAAGTACAAACCTGTAGAAGTAGCCCTTCTACCACCATCTTTTTGGTGTGGTTCATGTTTCACACCAGTTCTAAAGTAAATAGTCTACTTTCTTTCTCTCACAATTCTCTCTTCTTTACCTTCAATGTACAAAAGGCAAATAAAGAAATAAGTTGATGGTAAACATTTTCTTGTCAGTAAATTAAAAAGAAAAGTTACAGTAAAGAAGGTTCCAAGGGGAAAAATATGAAACTATATTTTAAGTAAAAGTTCCAAATGTTGCATTTTTTTTCTTCCACAATCAGCATACATTGCTCCTAACAACATTGGTACATTGAATGAAAATTTTATCCATTATATTTTAGGACAGAGATATGAAGTGTTTACGCTACATTTAAGTGAGATTTCAATATATATTGTTTCCTACATATTAAGCTCAAGATGGCAGTTAATTAACATTAAATCAGAGAATTGAAATTTCTAAATTACTTAGAAGTGGATCTGTGGGTCAAAAAGCCTTTCTTTGATACAAAGAGTCTAGTGAGTGATCATCACCTTCATACACTTCCTTTAAAAATATTTTTTTAAAACATTAACCTTGGTTTCTTTTCAAAGGGGAAAACAGAAAAGAAACAAAAGACAAAAGCCCCACGAATGTGTAGGCTTATTCTGTACATTATCGTATAAATGAAAAACCACAAGACTACAGCCAGGTTCCCCAAATGAAATGATACATGAAGCAGAACACAAAATATGATTTTTTTAAAGCAAATCTTTTGGAACATCTTTTTGATAAAAAGCTAATTATGAATAGACCTTAAACTGAATAGAGCTTTTAACCCAATGCATGACATCTACCATGTCAAAACAATTCTGGTCCATTTTACCTGATTATATCCCAAACCAGCAGTTTTTTCCTGGATTCCTTTCTTGATGACAAGCTGTTCAAATACAGACCACCTATCAAACCCAGTATTATCATCTGCTGCTTTTTTCTTGTAGTAGACACTGCTGTCCATCAGAAGAAATAATTAATGGGTCCATTATGTATGAAAGCATCATCCTGTCAGTTCAGTGACTTGTTTGAATAGCTCCTATCTGCTGCTCATTGCTGCCATGCGTGCTCACTGTCCTGAGAGATGACAAAACACTACACCCTTTGGGATTTTTTTCCCCTCTGTTCTAAAGCAGCATTTCACATCTGTGCCTGACAGAAGCGTAAGGAGCTGAGAGAGGCAGACCTTCATCATTCTTCACAGAATAATGATGCATGGGTTAGAAGTTAAGACCTGATATCTACTGATCCTGCGTATTTCCCACAAAAATTTAAAACGTGGAGGCTACGAAAATGTGTAGAGAAATAACTTTTCAATGTTGGAATAGCTACAGATAACAGATGGAATTTACTGGATACAAAACCTTTAAATGATTTTTAAATGAGTGCTGAATACTTAACTGGGGTCAGTGCACTTGCTTTTTTTTTTTCCTTTTTGAGGTTGGCAGGGGAGATGCAAAGTTCACAGGTTTTCTGTTACCTGATTAGGGCAGAATAAACAAAAATGCTGAATGTGGAAAAAATCAGATATTGGAGATACCTGGAAATAAACTGGAAACAACCAATACCACAAGATGAAGCAGCAGTGAACAAGACGCTGTAGAAAGAGAAATCACAAGACAAGAGTGCACAATGCATTTGAAACAGAAAGAAAGCTTCCTGTCTGCTGAATGAGTCTCAGTATATTCTGACAGAGCACAGATAAAGCTTCAATCAAGTATCTCCTAGGTAAGTTATTTCATATACTGCTTTAATTGTTTATCACATCAATATATACTTTAATTCATAGACAATAACTCAATGAATTTAAATATCTTTATACTGATACTGAAGTTTAAATCCATCTATGAGAAACATTTCATGTTCTTAGATTTCCTATACTGCTCAAATAAAAGCTTTCTTTTGATATTAAGGTTAATCAAAGGAAAATGATTAAATGCTTTCTCTCTTTACTTATACTAAAGCAAAATATTTCCTAAGATTTAAATCCTTCAAAATATTTTAATACATATTTCCATGCATAGCTATTTAAGAAAACAGAAATTAATAAAAAGCCAAGCTTCTGTTATTACCAAAAAACGTTTACTCTACTTCATTATCTATGTAGTCTGGGTAAATCAAGCAACATTTTGCACCAAAGTAGTAAATATACAAGGATATATTTTATTAAAGGACAACGAATCTTTGTTTATATAAAAGGATATTAAAAAAGTTAGAAGTGTTGATTAGTTATTTATGAAAGGTAAACTACAGCACAGTAAGGCAACAGTACCATGTGAACTGTGTACAGTTTCAATACAAGACTGGACATCAGTGCCTCAGTAAAAGCCTTAAAAGTAAGGTGCAGGTCACCTCAGTTACTTCGCTCATTTGGAGCATTGAAATATCATGCAACACATTTTAGAATGAGATTCTAACATCTAACAGGACTTTACAAATAAACAGTATGTCTTAGTCAAAAAAAATACACTTACAAGTTATGGAGAAAGGTATCTGGGCTCACACACAAAAATCCACCACCCCTTGAAACTGAAAAAGCATCAGTAGTCCTATACTGTTTAATACATCATTTTATAGTATCACAATAGTCGATTTTGTATGTAATATTTGCCTTGAAAATCTATACCTGTGCTCCAACTGTCTTCTGCTGGTTTTATATACTTTTATCTATTTGCTAAGATGTAATATTTCTTCTTCCAGCATTGTTTTAAATCTTTCCTCTACTTCTCTTTGTACCACTTCCCCCATTTCTATTCAGTATGACTTTTTACTTATTGTATCCATCAATCCTTTCCATATTTATTTTTTATTCTTATACTTTGTTACATTACTAATAAACTCTCTTGCCTGATGCTGGCTAAAGACACGCAAATTTGCCTTTTGAACCCTTCCCTTATGTACAAAGGGTTTATGAATTCTACCAAGTGCCAAAAGACTGAACTTCCCTGCCAAACACCATGAGACTTAAAACCCAGAAGTTTATACTATGCTAAGCCTTGTTTCATATCAAAAGTCAACAGTATACTCCCAAAATAATGAGATTCCTACCAGGAAAGATACATGAAAGCTTCTGCAGGAGAGGAGTCATCTCATGCATATTACTGTAGAATACTTTATATATTTGAAATTCCTCCTACAAGATCCCACTTTTGACTGCCAAGATGGGGGGGAAAAATCCATTCCATATTCTCTAAACATTCATGCTTAAGTCTTCTGCTTAATATAGGTTAAAAAGTTTATATTATTCTAACCCTTTTCCACTTGCTATATTTGATGAGATCTTGATGGGAATTTTTGCTAGTGCACCTATCACTCAGCCATTTTGTCGGTGACAGGTTCCAACACTCTACATTTCCCCAATTTCAGTCCTTTTCTTTTATAAGTATCTTCAACTGCTCTCTTCACAACTGCTTTATCAAGTATATCTCAATCATTTTCTCGTATGTCTCACTTCACACACTGCATTGATCCAGTAAGAATTCTTCCTGCCTCCTCACTGCTCCTAAATAACACCCACTGACTTTGTCTCTCATGTAACATACCACGAAAAAAAATATCAGTTAAGAATTAGGTTCTGTATGATACAAAACAAAACAATATGGCTATAAGTTTCAATCACACCACTTCAAAAATTTCATAACTCGAACTGTGAAAGCCTACTACAAATCAATAATGCTTGTAACAAGCAGTAGACCTAATACAGCTTTTGATAACTAATTTCAGAAGATAGCTTCATATCTGTCGAATCTGGTTCAGAGCTGGAAGTAAAAGAGAGTAAAATAAGAATTGTAATTTATTTTTGAAAGTCCAGTTATTACTCTCACACTGGAAAAGCTTCCTTACCTTGGACATTGTGTGTGAGATTTTGCCTCCTCTTTTGTAAAAAGGTATTTTTTATCGTGGCTTAAAAAATAAACAAAAAACCCACTCAAAACCCCAAACATAACAGCCAGTCAACATGCTTATTCAAGAAAAATCAGGTTAATATTCAATGAAGCTCTCAAAAAGCTTACTCAAAACATGGTGTTTTAAAAACTTATAAACTAGAAGTTGCAATTAAGATTTAAGCTTTCTATGAAAATATGAGAGGTCTAAGAACAAGTGGAAAGCTTACTTATAGGAAGAAGAATTGGATACAATCCATTTTTTAGAAGACTGGATACAACTATGTAATATTTTTAAAGGAAAAAGTAGATCTTTTTTCTTTTTCATATGTATTCATTAATAATTTTTAATTTAAGTAACCAATATAGATGTTATTTTTAAGTGCATTATTGCTCTCACTGATCTTCAAAAAAATCCACATGTATTAAAATAAGTGAACAGTTCATTACCAAGTTCCAATACCTCCGTGCAACCAGAAATAAATCTAATCACAGAATGTTTTCCAAAATGTGTAATTATGTAAAATCACCTCACCTGAAAGCAGTGAGTCAATATTTATTTTCCACCTTTATCGTAATCAGTTGTTCAAGGATAACTAAGCATCTGACAAGGATATCTTCTCATTTCCTCTCTGCATTAAATTGCTCGTCTACGTGAAATGAGTAAATCACATCACAAAATAACTGCAGTCAATTTCCTGAAGAGAGTACATCTGCTGAGTAAACCATGGTACATACAATGGGACCCCTTCCCAACTAATTCAGCAGGTAACAAACTTAAAAGTGGAACAGCATGGTTTAATGAGCCTTTTAGAAAATATGTAAAGGAGACACAGACCAAAAGCCCAAACTGCCCCTTCTGGCAGTTGTCAGCTAAAAGAAAGCAACAAGAAGCAGCACAGACTTGTAGGTATACACATTCCTAAGCTTTTGGCTTGTCTTCTGTACTAACTTCCATGGCTACTGAAGACTATTATGGTACAGGTAAGACCTTTACACTTCCATCTTTTTGTTAAGAAATATAACTTATGTATCCTAACAGAAAGCAAGGACAGAAATCCAGAACTTCTGCTCTACAGTTAAGTCACTGGCCCAATATGTCCATTCCACCTTGTATTAGCTGAACACAAATTCACCACAGGCATTTGGAACTCTCTCAAGCCCCTTCATTAAATAATCCCCTGCCTCTGAAAGTTATTGTAATGAGCGAAAAAGCACTATAAAACACTTCAGGACCATCTATGTGTAAATACTTGCAAGTAATATTATGCAGTATTTCCAACTACAAGTAAAAAGGCATCTTCCAGAAAGTCAAATTGACCGATATTAGTTATAGTCATATCCTTCTGTTGTGGAATAAACAGGCAGAGCCAGGTTAGGCAAAACCAGTTTATAGCTACAGGGAAGAATGCACAGTGACAGACGTTCAGTCCTCTATTAATATGATCCCTGACGTAAAACAAATGCACAAGAGCTTATATATACTTATGTATGGCCGATACAAACTGCTTTGTGAAGGGGTCCAAAGCTGCAGCATCTGCATAGAAGGAAAGTTTTGTTACAGCAGATGTAACTGTGTGCTCCTGGTAACTGAAAATCTGCAGCCCTACAGCCTCGACTTACATCTGTTCAGCTCACCTCTCTCTTTTGCTTGCAATGCTGCTGGTCCTTGACCAACTTTTAGGTCCAGCAAGGCCTGTTTACGCATTTTAATTAAATAAATCCCGCATCAGTTTTTACATTCTTTTTTTCCCACGACTGATGTAAAGTATATGGGTTACATTTACCTATCTCATCCCATTTGATCACATTTTTTCAGTATTCAAGGCAGACACTCTTAGCTACTCTTCAATATTCCTTCAATTATGAGACACTAAAGATACTGCTTTGTATAGTCTGCCCTGCTGAATGTTATTAATGCTTTACAAGGACTTCAACTTGCTACCCTCCCCCATATATACTTGTATATCAAAGCCAATGATGCAGTCACTAAGCTTCCTAAAAATATTAAAATTACAGAAAAGTGAATTTTTTACAGGACCTCAATACCTTCCAACATTTTTTAGTTGGCACCATCTCAAAGTTTAAATATTAATATATCGATTCTGCAGGGAAGTAAGAAGCAAATCACTTGGTAAAGGTCACACCAGATCAAATCAGAGGCTCCACAAAACCCCAAATTCTGCACAACAGTGCCCAACAGCATAAGTCCCAGGAAAGCCTGCAAACAGGGCGTGCACAGCGAGACACTTGCTCAGAAATATTCTGTCAGCCTCTAGCTTTACGTAGTTCAGGGACTTCTTGAGTCACAGATGATGTCTTATCTATAAGATAATCTTCAAAGTATTTTTCCAGTTTTTTTCTGAACTTGCACAAAATTCAAGATCCTGTGACAAACTTCCATATTTAATTTATATCAAAAAATACCTTCTGTCTTTGTTTAAATTTGCTGCCAGCCAGCTTCATTCAATATTCCCTACTTCTTGCACTAGAAGAGACAATAATTATTTCTTATTCATCATATCCATCCTTCCCAAGATTTTACAGACAGCTACACCACCCAATCCTCATTCATCTATCTTTGAGGCTGAAGACCTCTACTCTACTCATACTATCCTCAGACATGCCTCATACGTAAATTCTTCCATACTGCTATTCATCTTGTGGCCCTTTGCTGTACCTTTTCAGTACTACCATTTCCTTAAATGATCTGGGAACTGAATCAAAAAAAGTTACATGGTATGCCTGTGTCACTGGTTTATACAGTGACTCTGTGATGTGTTTTCTGGTTTGTTCTCTGTTCTTTTGCTAATATCTAGGGTCCATTTGCTTTCAACTATTTCAAATGTCTTTAAACATGATAGTGGACCTACACACACCATTTACATCACTTAACCTTCATCCACACTGAGCTTAATCTGTCATATTTTTGGTTTTCCTGCAACTCTGCAGTCCTCGGGCTATATAACAGAATAAGAGGAGAACTAAGATCACACTTTTAACAGTGAAGGTAACAGCACATCAGATCAATCTGAGAGCCCAGTGGGACAACCTTCCAAGAGCTCTGAGGGATTCTCTGCCACTGAAATTGTTTAAATGAAGACTGACAATAGCTTTTGACAGTAAGAGACATGCCCTAATTCAACCGACAATTCATAACTTACTTTGTTATGACTCCTCATGCTAACCAGAAAAGTTCACCTTATTGCAAATGGTTTCTTTGGCTTTGTAACCCATGAATTTTAGTAGCTGTGATGCAGTTAGCCTTCCACTTACAATTACTTACCTGAGAGAATCTGGTTCACCGTTCTTCAAGTCAGCGGGGGATTTGAGTCAAGGAAAGAAACAACTGCAAGTCTTACTTCCTCTAATTTGCCCCTAACATTACTGAAACTGATTTTTTATTACATTTGCTATTGCAAAAGTTTTGTAAGTCAAAAAATGAAGGAACTATAATTCAAAGATGATTGTTGGTAGTATTTTACCTCTAACGTCTACAAGCAAATAATGGCAAATATTGTGTCACCTAACTATTAAAATTACTTACGGTTGCAAGGAGAGAAGGAAATGGAACCATTTCTATGTTTAGCAGTATCTGCAGACTCTAGAAAAAGTAGTTTTCTAAAACACCTATCCATACTCAATAGGCTGTTCAAGAGTTGTTTTACCTATTGTAATGTAAATTAGATAATCATCCCTAGCACCATTATGTGGATGTCATCTCTCCCTGACTGATATCGTAGGTGTACACTACCACCATCATCAAAATATACCTTGTCCGTGTTATAATCCCCCTGGATTACATCTTCAGTGCAGTTGTTCAATGCCTCAGTTTTCAAAAATGCATTACAGCAGCTTTTTATCATACAGTATAGCTTGCCCAGGGAGTTATTTTTGTTAAAGAACAAACACTTCAGTAGTCGTCTTTGAATGAAATAATTTCAGTTTACGATGAGTCTGGGGAATTGACAGACTTCAGGAATACACCTCAGATGATTTTATTCTTAAAAAAACCCCACTGTCTATAGCATTTACAACTAGTGAGATTTTTTTTTTAAATTAAAAATATTCTCGAGTATACTTCTTTTTAATTCATACTAAAATTCAGACCATTAAAAAAACTTTCCCTGTACTGGACAAGCTTGTAAATACAGGTCTGTAATTCATATTTCAATTTTGCTTCCCAAAGGTATTCCACCGTCCACTTCCTCAGTTTCCTATAATCACTGCAGTAGTAGGAAATCATAGTATGTTAAAATAATTCATAGTAGAAAGGTTTGTAAAAAGACAAACCCTAAGAACTATTACAGGACTCTACTATTAATAAACACCCAAAATAAAATTGTTAGAGTTCCAATGAACAGATACAGCTAAACTATTTTGAAGTACAGGCACTAAACACAAAAAATCACTATGGGATTTCTTGCTGGTTTTTTATTGGTTTGCTGTGGGTTTTTTTAACACAAAGATAACATGACACTTTGGAGACTTTAAAATGCTTTGTCTCTAGTTAAACGTTACTCTTCACAGAGATATTTATAAAGATCAATTTTCTTTGACAAGCTAAAGTGTGCTTGTAAATTATAGGTATGAGATTGTATGCTTTCAGATTATATTTCTACAAGTTAATTTAGTCATCTCATACTTGAGGCAATTTTGCTCCAAGTGACTAGATTGTTCTTCTAGGAGATTGCTACTCCTGCTTCCTTCTCTCCCTCCTCCTCTTTTTTCATATACAAACACAACTCAGAGAAATAAAGGGGTGTGTGTGATATAAAAATAAGAATAAGTGAACACTTAACAAGGCATGAAATTAACAACAGAAAAAAAGTAAAAGATGGGGCAGACAATCATGTGGAGTTACAGAATAGAAAATTCAAAGTAATAGAGACAGTATTCTTTTATTTGCATTGGAAAATTTATTTGCTGACAATATCCTAACTGCAAATGCATATTAAGGTAAATCAGAAGTAGGCATCTGGATTTAATCCAATTTAATTCAACACAAATGCACACTGCCACCAAAAAAGAAGCCCTGCCTTCTTCCCTTACTACTATTGATACCAACTCTAGCATTCCCTCTGATTCCCCTAGATCTTTTCATTCTCATCAGCTGTTTCATTTTGTGCTCCTGCCAACTCTTTTGCACCATTCATGCAGTGAAATCAGGCAACTAGATTTATATCTGGGGATGGGCCAAATCTATATCATATAACTGTCTTTCAAACTCATTTCTTCAGAAGAGAGGAAGTGATCTTAATTTATTACCAAGAGCAGAAGCAAAATATAAAGCAATTTCAAGTTCATTATCATTTAATTGATAAGAACCCCACAGCTACATAACAGAAAAACAAAACCAAACACTCCCTAAAGCAAGAGAAACAGACTTGCAAGAAATAAAACACAAACATACACTAGGTTCCTTCTAAGAATGTACAAAAGGAAGAGAAAAAGCAAAATAAATCAGAGTCACTTTCACCAGAATTCAGGTTATAGTGGTGACTGATATAATGACTAAAGCAACTCATAATTACATATACAATTGCTTAGAGACGAAAAATGTCATCAAATGAAACCAATTCACAAATGTGACTGGTAACAACTACAAACGTTTTTGTCTGGTATTTAATGTGTGGGAGCGGGGAAAGTCAATATAGGTCCACTTTTTGCAGCTGGAACAAGCACTGTTAGACAGCCCATTTGGGGGCAAATGGAAGTGTTTTGTTTCTTGAGGTAAGAATCAATTTCTCCACTTACACAGAAGCTATTTTTCCACCCACTCCCATCTAAGGAGTGGCACCACAAGATGAAAAGGAACACGCAAAAGCCTTCTGCTTACTCTGTTGTGCCAATGGCACCTGCTCCCTTTCAAACACAAATTAAACAAAGCACTAGTGAGTGCTGGAAAAAGTTCCCTGACAGTTTTGTCCTGAAAAGGACACCTGAAGCATGCAAATATACTGTAGTTTTCTTAAAAGGAAAAGCACACTTTTCAAGGTAAGATGATAAAAGGAAAGTGTACAAAAATTAACCATGTCCAAAACAGAAGAGAAAGAGTGAGTGAGTGACCAACAGAGAATGAATGTTCCAGGCCTCAAAAAAGACTTTTGGAAAAATTAACCAGCATCTATGACTTGCCCCCTATATACAACAGAAGGTGACAATCAATAACAAGGTTTGTTTATTTTTCCAGAGACATACCAAGTCTCTGAAGTAACATGCAGAGACTGTGTCAGTTGGCAGTGCTGAAAGGTCCCAGACTATAAGGACTTTCTCAAAGGATCCTATTTCCATTTTAGATTTTCTTTCAGGTTGATGGACAACTTATCTCCCAAAATGAAGCACAGAACGATGTGGCAAACCTGGATAATGAACAAAAGACAGTACTGATGTCTTTAGACTGACCTAATATTATTGGGTTGGGTAAACTGTCTCAATTCCCAGTGAGTCTTTTCCAAACTAACTTCTGCCCCCTCCTCCCTGGCCCCAGACACATCATGACAAAGCTCTGTGCAGACAGCAAGATAGTCAGGTGAAATGTAGGTACTGGCTTTCAGAGTGACAATGTGTTCTAATCAGTCAGAGAGGGTAGCAACATGCATTAAGAAATATATCTACATGAGAAACTCAAAACATCTCTTTTGAATGTTCTTTGGCTTTGAGGGCTGTTTGCCTCTTAAGTTAAGCATAACCTTTGTCTTGCTGGTATCACTCTTATTTCTGTGTCTAAGGATGTAAGTCAAGAAGTGGGTTAGCCCAAAGCAAATCTTATTTTATAAAAGCCAATCATCATTTCTCATCTGTCACGCTGAACTCTATCTTTTAACAACTTGAAAAACATAAAGTACACCTAGAGGAAAAAAATAACAAGAATTCATCAGTAAAGAAGCCAGGGCAAAACAGCTGTTTTCCATTATAACCACTTTAGTATACTTCCTTCGGCACCAGAAAGGTGATGATGAAGACTGCAAACAGTGTATGTACTCCCCAAAAAGTACAAACTGTACAGACCTTTTCTCTAGGACTATTACCCCTAGCACACATCATTTGCTCAGAAAAATCTAACCCAGTTTACCTCCTATTACCCCTGAACTGTCAATTTAAAATACTTAGCTTTCCAATACCCCCATTCTGCCAGCATTTGCCCAGCTGAAAGTTAACCAAGTGTCTCAAATGAAAATTTCTTTGCTATAAGTATTTGCGATTAAGGCTCCTAGCCTTTGTGTTACAAAAAATTTATGACACCAAAATCAGTAGAATGATATCATCCTATTAAAGCACTCCCATCTTGAATTAGTTCTTCTGCCTTGCCCCCTCTCATTTTGTAGCTAGCTGACACACACTTTTCAGTGACACATTTTCTGCATGTTGAAGCACACACTCAAGAAGAAAACACCATGTTATCACAAGCTGTTTTCAATCAAGAGCTTAAAAAGAAACAGAGAAAGATCAGTTTCACAATCCAAATTATCTGCAGCAGGTTTAGAAATACCATGCTTTATAAACCAAGATGATGAGTGTGTACTGTCAAAGGAAGGTCAGCTGATTCATATTCCAGTAAAGGTTTAAAATGAGTCAGAACAAAAAGAAACATAATTCCTCCTCACTCTCACCCTTATCCTGTCCTTTTTTATGAAGAGAGTTTCTAGTTCACAATTGTACACATGTAGAGGGTTTGGTTTGCAAGAAAGTACAACAGAAACAAAGAACTCCCTTGAGGGTTGAGCAAACAGTTAATACAATTCATGTTTTGAAATGCAGACTTTGGCAAGCCTTAATATGACTTTGCCGTTCTTCAAGAAAATAATCCAAATCTAGGCAAAAATAAGCCCTTTGGGAAATGAAACCAAATCTTTAAAGTGCTCAGAAAAGCCATCTTTCTACACAAAAGCCAGAAATGCCAAAGAGGCCACTACCAGGAGAGCTGAGAGTGCACAACAAGCAAAAGAACACAAAACAGATGAGGAGACAATATGTGATTCAGACAGGTACAAAAATACAGGGCAGAGGAAGGATCCCAAGAAAGTGTAGACTAGAAGTTGGATGTAGGAACCAGGAACTCTTGAGCAACAGGATGAGACCAGGGAAAGAACAACAGCAAAATGAACGGATTTGACTCAGAAAGCATTAAAAGAAGAGAAGGACAAGGAGAGCCCAAGCCATCAGTAGTAAACATGAAGAGGAATTTCAGGACCATATATGGGATAAAAAGGAAAAGAGAGGCTGCAACTGAGATCAAAGAAGAAAAAAGTACTCTGAATCCTTTAGAGCACTGAGTACTTTACAGCCTTTTTGTACCTCTCCCTGGAAACAAATTTCTGAGAACCTTGTTAGAAGACTAGGTCTGTCAGTCTCTTGCAATGGTCGTTCCCACACAGTCTGATCACAACACTGCTTTGAAGCATCGATCAATGAACAAGGAAACATTCTTATCACAGTTGCATTGTTTGTTTGTAAACTGGTATTAGGAATAAATTTATCCTTATGAGAAACGGAACAGTAACTGAAGCCTGGCTTCTCAAATTAAACCGATCTGCTACAATCTGATATTCATAGCATCCTTTCTAAAACCAAAAAAATTCTGGTCTTACAGAATTTTATAAAGTTTCTATTTCTACTTTTTATTTCTTTCCCTCAAGTAGCTGCTGAGAAACAGAAGTATTAAATTAAAACAAACACAGCTCCTCCAAACCAATTAACATCTTTTAATAGTACCATGGAAGTATAATAATATCTACTAACACCATTATTGGAAAAGAGCCACTACTTTACAGGCTAGCAAAAGAAAGTCCCTGCTCTAAAAAGCTTACAGTCTAATTCAGGTGATTTAGCAGGGCTTCAGAATCAGACATGTGAAAAGGAATTTGAAAGAAAAGACAAAAGTAAGACAACGATAATAAAGAAAATTGCAAAGTTCATAGAGTAAAAGAAAAATTCTAAGGAAGAGGGAAGGTAGAAAATCAGTAAAAGGAAGTGGAAATAGGAATGCAGTGGCAATAACATACTGAATTTTTAAAAAGACAACTGGAATACTCAAGGTACTGTCAGAGTAATTCATTTTTGGTTAGGGGATTTCACTGGCAAGGAAGTCAAAGATGATGACGTGGCAGAAACCACAATGACCAACATGAGGCCTAGTCAGACAGAACTGGTTTCAGGGGTATTATAAAAACAAAGGACATGATTAAACAAGAGAAACAGTGAACCGAGTGAGTAGACATTTTTTTTCTACCTCAAACCTAAAAATTCAAGTAGTGGATGTGACAACAGCAAGACAGGAATAAGGACAAATTGTTACATATTTTAAATTACTGTTTTGTGATTTCATAACCAAAATATACTTAAATATAGTTCAGCAGAAATACCATTGATGTACAATAGCAGCAAATGATTAAAGCCCAAAATTAGATAAGGATGTCGGTCAAAAAAATTTTTTAAATCCAGAAATTTTTTAAATCCAGAAACCTGGAACTTAACAAATAAATGACTGCAATCAAGGTGTGAAAAATTCAAAGAATGACAGAAAGCTCACCATACTGATTTAAATGAAATCAAAATTTACCTCCTTTAGTCTGTGAATCTTATTCTATTTAATTCTAAATCATAAAGCATACAAATCTCTGAAACAAAGAAACCTTTCAAACTTTTCTTTTATTACTTACCGTTAGTTTTGCAGTAGCATCACTGACACGTATAGGGTCACATAGTTCTAAGACATCAGTTAAATGTTAAAATGAAAGTAAGAAATGTTATCCTACATTTATATGCATTCAAGTCATGGAATTACATCATAATTCTATATTTCAATCCTACAGTTTTGCCTACATTTTAGATAAAACTGAGGAGGAAAAAAGGCACATGAAAGCATATATAATGAGAACAGATAACCTATTAAAGGAAAATACATTTATCAAGAAAATTTAATTAATACTTAAAATCCGGCACTTCCTATTTTTAATTCAGACCCATGCCCCCTCTCCAAAAGAAAAAAGGACAGCTTGTCTGATTAGAACAAAAAAAGATGAATTTCTGTAATGTTAGGAACAGTTCAGGAAGAAGCATTGAGCAGATGGAGAACCAGCCTCCACTGATGCCAAGTCCTGCAATTTTGCTGTAAATCTTTATTGTGGAAGGGGCTTTTTTTACTGTTTGTTTGGGAAAGTTACTTTGGCAAGGGAGGAGAAAGGGAAAGGAGGAAAGGATACATTTTGATTGATTTCAGATACATAAAAGAGCAGTATATCTCAGGTCTACCAACAAGTCCAGAGCTGCAGACTGTCCAGGATCTGTCACAACTAAAATCTTTGCAAGTGGATGTAAGACCACTTGGCAAAGAGCCTTCACAGATCAGAAATGTTATCCACCACACAACCATCAAACACTAAAGTTCTGATATGCTGGAACGGGGCTAGAAGGACAAGCAGAGTAGAGCATGTCAGGGAAGCTAGGAAAACTTTTATTGAATGAGGTAGCAAAACAAGGAGAACACGAGGAAAGATGCAAGTAAAGCACATGCCCTTAACTCTTTATTTCAGAAGCATGTATATTATGAATATTCAAGTGACCTATCACCAATCCTTAGTTGGAACAGTGTAATCTTTCAAGACCAGAAAACCTGGTACTAACACCATAAAACTGTTGATAAGTAACCAGTATCTCCATGTTCTATACAGAGTTCATGTCACCTGGTGAGCAGGGACATTAAGTTTTTCCATCTGTTGAATTTCTGATCGAATAAGAATCATGGACTCGTTTATGTTGGAAAGACCTTTAAGATCACTGAGTTTAACCAGGTGAAAGCACATCTGTTCCACATGCTGTCAATGAAGACATGCAAAAAAGAATTTAAAACTACTTTTCACTGTTTTTCACACATAGCAACAATGCCTTTGGAGCTAATAAACAACAAGCTATCATTAGTCTAGATAGCTCAATGGTAAAATAAACAGAGATGCAGAAACATGGTTCTATGGAGACATAAATAATTTCCCACGGCAGACACACAAAATGCAAAGTAGTAGAAGTTGACAATCAAATACCACTGGAAAGTGGGATCCTCTTGATACATACAGTAATGCCAATCAACAATGAGTTACGTAGCTCTCTAAAGAAAAATTATTTTCAGCTACTCTCTAGAATTTTTAAACTCAAAGAATTCTTCTATAGCATCCAAATCATTCCCTGCCACTACCATTCTTTTTGTTTGAGCAGCATGGGAAATAAGAAAACTCATTTACTCTTCACTCTACATTTTTTCTTTCAAAATCTCTAAGATAGAAAAGTTGAAGGAAAACCTATTTTTAACCCAAGCCTTGGTCAACAAATTTATCTGTTCAGCTTTTCCAAAACAGCCAGTGGTCTTCTGTATACTGCTAGTTATCATCTATGTATTGACCATGAAAATGACAAAAAATGCAACAGTATATTACAATAGATGCATCAAAATTAAACAGAGGCCCAGAAGCAACAGGTTAAAAACCCAAAAGAACAGGGTTTTAGGGAATGGATAACTGCTACCTTAGAATTCCTATACTTCCTATTCATTACTATTATGCTCCAGCAACTACTCCTTTGATTTTTATTCCACATTGCCTACTGTATTCAATTGCTAGGTACCTACAGAAATCACATGTATTCTTAAAATAGCAACAGCTTTCTGCCCGTTTTGTTTGAACTATAACAACACTTCTCTTCCTTGCCATTTAAGACCACCAGTATTATACATCCATGGCTAAAAGAAAAAAAAAAAATCATGTCCAAAATTATATTTTTTCATTTTGATAATCATAACAAACTGCAACTCAGCACGCTGTTATTGAGGCATAGTTGGCAGCTTTTTGCTGCTGTACTAGGAATGCCTATCACATTTAAAAGGAAAGTGATTAGGTTGCTGGACACATTTTGATCAGCTCTGTAAAGAGTTTCTGAAAGTATATTTTTAAACCTAAACATCTATGCACAGCCAAAACCCTAAATTTTGGGATACTTAAGACTCATCAGTCAAAAAACAAAGATAGGTCTTCAAACATGGCAAGGTTCTTCTAGCAGAGTTTATCCTATCACTTCCACTTCTCTTGTTCTTTCCGCTTCAACAGCATTTTTACTAAATTGATTCAAGACATATTCCCTGAAGACTTCAAAATATACAAATATAATAAGCCCTAACAAAGAAATTCTGTCATGTTAGTGACATCAGGTGTTATCAAAGCCATCTGGAAGTTCTTACTTAAGACTATTATCAGCTGCTTTTTAAACTATTCAGTCTGAAATTTTCCATGTCAGTTGTCTGCTTCAGGTAGCTTTTCCTCACCCTCCTCTCACCACCACCTTTTAAAAACAAAAAGTCAGAGAATGGCTGAAACATTTTTCTACCACAGAAAAACATGAAAAAAAAAGTCAAAAACTGTAACCATTTTCCTGCCCTGAATCAGTAACTTGAAATCAGGCTGGACAATGTTTTTTTTCTGTGAGCTACACTTTGCTCATTTTGTGAAAAATCTGATCTGATTTAGCGAAGCTACAAGATCCTAGAAATCAGAGTTCCCACTTATTATTTTTTTTTTGCAAGATCTATTGGAGTTTAACAACCACTCAAACAGTTCAACTTCAGTGACCTTGTTTATGCTAGCTCAATGTGCTAGACAACTGTATTAAGTTTCCTCTAACCTCTGGTTATGAGTGAAGAGCCATATTTTCAGTGTGAAAGAAGTCTGCATTTAACAGGCATTAGGTACAACCCCAAACAAAAAGTGTCATCTTGCATATTTCTGCAACATGTGCCAATGTCCCTACTGTAGTTGAAAACAATGGCCTGCCACTTCATATTGTTGGGTAACTGAATAGGATGTAAGGTGTACCAACAGAGTTTGTGGAAGGAAGATGGACAAAACAGCTTGCAGTGGAGATCAAACTGGATGGTTGAAAGAACAAAGTGGGAATGACTAAACAAGTAAAGAAACTAAGAAGAATGTAAGGAACAGATGTGGTAGGGGATAAGAGAAATACTAAACTAAATGAGCAATTCTAGGCAGAACAACTCAAAACTGGGGATCAACAGGACTGCATAGAGTGAGGGACAGAATGTAACTGACAGAGCTAGATTTTAGTGAATATATGTGAAAGGGAGCTTATTCACAACAAAAACTACTAGTAATCAGAAACAAGGAAGACTAACCAAAATCAACAGAAACAAGAGAGAGTGAGAAGAATTGGTAGGCAGGCAACGGCTGACAGCAGAGAGACAAGGTGCAGTCAGAGACAGTCTGAGTCCAGTCAGGTCTAAATACTTAATTGAAAAGACAGAATCAGAGCTGCACTTGAGATTGGCTTGAGGCAGAAACAAGCTGGACGTATAGACAAAAAACTAAAAAGTAAAAATACCGTATTTGCCTCTGCTGATGATAAAGAGATACAGTGTAAAAACCCCTAACTCTGTTACTTTCTTATTTCAAGCAAGGGTAATATTCATATACTAGATTTAAAAGCCTCAAGCCTGCTAATTATCAATGACACTGATACCAGAAAATATTAGTGATCTCATTTTGCTATTTTTTGTAGATTTTAACTAGGAAATTATATGTAGAAGCACATTTACAAAACATTAAACAAATATCAAGATGTGAATTTTAATTCCTTAGATGGAATTCCTCCATTTAGATTTGTCTAATAGCATTAATTCTGTCTTTATTGACATATTATTCCTAACTACTTTTTTCTACTCTATCTCATTCAATTAACAGGATATTTTCTGGGAACAAATCCAAGTTGTATCTTGAAGGATGGTGAACTCTGTAAGATCCTGTTTTCAGTATTACAGAACCTAAATGTTACATAGGAGAACAGGTTTTTAATCTGAGCTTTTGACAAAGGATTGTTAACTGGCTGCATTAACTAAATTGTGTGTATTAATAGTAAATTGCAAGACTAAGCTATTGCATTAATGAAAAATGACACTAACTCCATTCCCTCTCCAGTATACCCCTAACTGCTTGTTGCAATTGAAATGGATCGATTGTGCAACTTCAGAATGCTAAACAGCAATAGACTAATGGAAGTTAAACTTATCAAATAAAGCACACATGCAAGCTTCTTCTCAATCTACTAGAAATAAGATGACTGCAATCTCAGTTTTCACACATAAGCCAAAGAAACCATACAAAGAAAGTCCCTAACACATGCTGCTTTTTTTAATGTGACTCCAAGAAAACTGTGTTATTGTTGAGAAGCTGCATTTTTCTTCCTCTGAAAGGAAGTAGTTTATTTCACTGCTGTTTCTTATCAATTTTAATGTCAAGAGCAGTCACAATATATCCTAAATAAAGCTCTCTTTAAATGAAAGATTTAGAAATAACAACTAGTAAGAATACTACCAAGATTTTAATTTTAGGCATTAATAGAATCCATAGGGTAAAATAAATCTGTTGGCAATAACTGTACTTACCAAAAATAAAAATTAGTAGAAGTATATGATATTTCCTTATATTCTCAGTTCAAAAATACTATTCATCAGAACATTTTAAATATATTCTGAAGGCTAAGTATAATGTTAGATATAGTAAGGTTTGTTTTAAAAAGTTGAACCATGGCAATATGAATCTCAGGTCTCTTGATTTAAAAAGTTTTGAAATGTGATACCTGCTTTGCTCTCTAGCTTACTTTACCTAGACAGGTCTGAGGTCCATATCAGGCATCTTGACTCCACACTGTTTACCATGCAACATACCATTCAGAGAAATCAATACACATCTCATGATCCTATGATTAAAACTGGCAACTTGGGTCTAATTCTTCAACGTTCACACAATACTGAACTTCATAAATTTATTCTGACAAAGAAAGTAAGCTCTAGTCCTTGTTTCTTTACTGTAGATAATTTTACTATACTCCTCTGTAGCTGTAGCTGAAAAGTTTCAGCTGTAGCTGAAAAGTTCAATTATTTAAATTTGAGACTTCAGAGCTTCTAAGCTGCTCAAAAAAAACCCAACAACCAATAATACATTGTTAGCAGCTTTTTACTGGACAGTATTCCAACACAAGAGCACATCAAGAGTTCCTAAAATAATTGTAGTAAATTGGTTTTGGGGTAACTGCACATACTATTTATAAAGAGCTGAAAAAAATAGGATCTAATATAGCTTATCCCACCTCCTCCTTCTATTCCCTCCTTTAAAGAGGGGAAAACAACTTATCTTCATTTCTAAGGAGAGTAGCACTTGCTATTCATGCATACATCTGTTCAGTGCTGATTACAAATCTTTGTCAAAACAAACAACAGCAAGCAGCTGCTTGACTGCTTTGCTGTGTTTAGTCATACTAGCAATCTCCTTTGTTTTCCAGAAAGCAACCCAATGACCAAGATTGGCAAGAAATTAATTGTCAGCAAGAACAGGCTCAAAGGAACACTCAGACCCATACATAGTTTCACAAGAAGGTTATAAATGCAGCAGCCCTCTTTTACACTCCATCTGCCACAGCTCAGTGCAGTCTGTATGCTATTAAGCTGCTCCCACGGAGACTCTGAACACTAATAAGAAATGGCAGACATACTGACATTGACAGGAATAGTATTCTAAGGTTCAGTTTCGTCATCAAGGACAACAGCCAGAAAATTACTAACGTTTCAAAATGCAAAACTAAAAAACTATGTATAGAATAGAAAATGCTTACCTGCTGAGCTAAGCAAAACACTGAAGTCTGTTCCTCTCTGTGTTTCCCCACCTTCACTCTGTCCCTCTTTTTCTGTATCCTCATAGCGGCTCCAGTTGGAAACAATCTTTCTTCTTGAATAGCTTTTAAGTTCTTCCTTCTCTTCTTGCTCCAGTGATTCAGTGTCATCTTCCTCCTCTATCTGTGGCATTTAAATTGGTGGTTAATCCATTGCAACTCAACAGCGTTTTGTTCCATCTTTAAACAGTCATTCATAAACACAACTCCAACCACAGAATTAAAACCCAGAAAGACAAATCCACCTGGATTTCCAGCAAAATTTTAGATCAGGTGCTACCACGTTCCTGAACTGTAATTCATCAATAGCATAATTAAAAGCACCTAGTGAAGTTTCAGACCTTACAAGAGTCAAGCAGTGACACTGATGCAAGTTCCACTGGTTTCCTCCTATTCTGGAAGCTCATAATGAACAGTATTCTTCCTGAAACTCAGAGCAGATGTGGAACAAGGATCAGAACTAAGAATTTAATCCTACTATCTCTGTGCCAGTGTTACACTGTTACAAATAACTGAAAGAACCTATGTTTGTAGAGCAGAATATGAAAAAGACAGCATAACAAATACTGCAGAAAAAAATCCAGAACAGTGATCTATGTAAGAATTTCCATTACAACCAACTACATGGTCTTAACTCAAGTAATACGGAATAATTAATCAAATTAATTTCTTTCATGAAAGCCATTTTACAGAAATACACATGGAATAAATAGACTGCTGTCAGTCAATCTACTAGCTCAAACTCTTAAAAAACTCCAGGGTCAAAAGAACAACTCATTGCACAGTCAGCTTAAGATGCAAGTAAAATAGGCATTTGACGCAAGCACTCAAGTCACAGAAAACTCTCCCTTCCGTTGAATCTTCTATATCCTGAAAGTTCTCCTCTCCCAGAGCTTGGGGTTCAACTGGAAGAACTATTGGTTCATAAACAGAAAGATTTGCTTCCTGGAGGAAGGAGCACTAAAAAGGCAAAGTGGAGAACTGAGAGCAACCAGAAACATTCTGTATGTGATACTTTCTGCAGAGATCTGAAGAGATGAAGCAAGGGAGACAAGAAAGAAGAGATTCCCACTGTGTCTGCTCCCAGACATTCCTGCTGACCACTCCACTCTCTCTTATCTCATTTACTCCATCTCTCCTTTCACAAATCACAGTGTGCTGCTGCATTATGATTAAATTTCAGTGTCCCTATAATAAGTACAGTCTTTATGATCAGGGAAGCGAAATTCAAATTTATCAACAATGCTCTAAAGCGTAAAGCTATCTCCATCCAGTATAAAATAATAAAAAAAGCAAGCTACCCTTTGTTAAGTCATTATTAATCTGTAAGCCAAAACACCCTGATAGCTCACCATCAGACACTGGCTTTACAGAGGGCCTTGGCTTTGATAATTTAAACCAAATGTACTCCTGAAACAAATGCCAAGAGCAATTATTTATGTTTTTAAAAAGCCGTTGTAAGTGAAGAGCTGGAACATCTTGTGCAGAACGACTACCAAAACCTCTAGTAGTTACTGTGTTTCTAAAACAGTATCAGGGTTTTTTTTGAGAACATACTGTGGACTTACATACTGGTACAACCTTGCACAACCTGGTAAAAAAAAAATGCACAAAGCCACTATCAGGAACAAACCACCACCACTTTATTCACTTGTTTTATAATTGATGAGTTACTTTAATAGCTCAAGAATGGATATAGGGCAATGCAACACGTGTTTTAGATTGATTTTAGAAATCCATTGAGAAGAACTCTCTACAAAATTCCGTAGTTATGTTTTGGCTTAGCTAGACAAGGACAAACTATTTGAGATTTTCATGTTCCTTTTGTGTCTAATTACTCAACAGAAAAACCTTTATCAATGCCGAATAAATCACTGTTGCACACCAAATACTGTATTTACATGCAAGTACCTCATCATAAAAAGAAGACTGTCACAAAAAAAATAGGTAGCAGTTTGTGGATAGTGGAGCATTACTACTCCTTAATGACCAAAAGCAGCAGTGAAGCCTGTTTCATGGCTTTTACACAAACATCCACTAAAAGGCAAAGCATCTTCAAACATGACTGTGAGAGCGTAGATTCTCTCACGTTTGAGGTCTTAAAAATGACTGTCCAGCATATCATACAATTAGCAAAATCAGAACTAAAATGACTTCCCAAGAAAAATAATTCACTAACTTCATAAACAAGCTTTCAGCACTCTTTGAGAGATTTGGTTAGGAACAGGTTAGAGGAATGGCAAAATCATCAAATATCTTAAAAACATTAAAAGTTCTCATGATTATACAAATATATGCCTAGTTGTCAAAAGGCATTCTGTGCATTCTCAATGATTCTATGCAATTTATAAGTAAACTCTTTTCTTTCCATTCATCAGATACCTACACTAAAATGGCTGTTGTGCACAAACGGCTGTTTGCATGAGCACTGAGATGAGGTCTCAAGTCTGTATTACTGGGGACTGGTCCAGAGTTATAGTTTCCACAGAACAATGGCCAAATCCACGTATTTCAACTTATTTCTTTTCTGTTCTTCTCCTATAAATTGAATGATTTGTTATAACCCAGCAAACCTAGTGAAATTCAATGCCCAAAATAACTTGGAGATGATACAATTCACAAGTCAAAGCAAGAATGGTGCTACACAGGTAGATCTGTGATGTATTTTGCTTGTTTTTAACAAAAGACCAGAATCGCCTTAGGCAACTATGATATTATACAGAATTACTTACTATAGACCTGTTTAAAGGAGTCACTCCTTTCAGTTGTCAACATAAACAAAACAGGAGTATCACCTTCTAATTTTAACAAGCTTTCAATAAACTAATCTAGATTCAAATGTTTTCTCTTATACTGGACTTAACCCTTTTTCACATTCTGTTATTAGCTGTTATACAGCACACCTCAAGGAAATTTCATTTCTTAGAAGTAAAACTGTTAACTTGAACATTAAGAAACAAACCAAAAATTCTCAGGAGTGTCAATAGCAGCTATGCAGCCTGGTTCCCCAAGTTATGCCCTGAGGTTCACTTTCGAAATGAGCAAACTTCAAATACAAGCCTGCTTACATTTTCAATAAATATTTAACAGAAAAATTTATATTACACACTACCAAACTGCAAATAATCATATTTGAATATTCAACATTCAAAAAACCTAGATGTGTTTTCACCATTAAAATTATCAAATACATTAAAAAAACTCTGATCAGTGAAGCTTCATAAATTTGCTACTACCATCTCATGAGACAGTTACCTTCTAACGTAACCTTAGAAACACTCAAATCTTTGTTACATTCCTCTTAGTTGCCTATTCAGCTAGACTATATGCTGCTACCATTGTCATCATACCTTACTGAAAATGAATCTTAACCACTATAGAGCAAACACCTGTCCTATGTGTAATGAAATAAAATAACTTCCGTCTTGCTTCATCTTCAAATAACAAATAATACAATCTGAAACAAATTCTAGAAGCCAATTCAAATATAACCTTTAAAAGAGTATTGCTTTGGTAAGGAGAAACACTTACACCTTTAAACAGTACTGAACTTGTCCACACATTATTGCTTAGTGCTATAATGCAGCATGATACCACAGGAGGTATAAAATGTATCTGCTGTGCCTCCGTTTCAGATAGTATTATATACATTACGATTTGCATATTTCATTGAAATTTGAAAAGTGGGGAAAGTATGCAAAAGCCCAGTTGAACAAAACCAGGAAAGCTTCAGACTGCACTGCATATCAGCAGAATATAAAAATATACACAGCGTTCTGCCAAAATACTAACTTTATCCAGGTTGTTCAAACAAGGGAGAAAGAGCCAAGCTCCTTTGCAGAGAAGCTTAAACAATTTGGGACCTTCCACCAAGGAATGTATTTTCTTCCTTTACAAGAGCCTTTGACTCTGCTTTCCTTCTGAAGGAAAGCAAAATGCATAGCACACATGACCTAAGTCTACAGTCTCTACCACAGTACAAGGATACCCTGGTACACTCACCTTTATACACTAATTTTGCACAGAGTTGGGAATGGTATGGTATTGAGAAAAAGTAGGAAAGCAGGCTGTTTGACTTTTCTTACAGACGAGAACTTGTTGATGCACATGCTCAGGAATGAAGGTATCAAAATGAAGTAAACATTGTTCTGAACAGCCAATTTCCCTTGGGGTCATTCTTTTGCACTTCCCCGGAACCCAGAGTGGTTTGGATCAAACCAAGGCTGAAGCACACAGTGGAGAAAGTGCAACAGTCACCTCTTACATCCTGCTTCAACTACTCAACTGCTCTTCAGTGTAAGTGCAGTCATTCTCAGCCTGTTAAACATACACTTGCAAACACTCAAGAAGAACTGTTGAACTCACAGGGCTTTAAAAAAAATTAAGTGCGTTAAAAGTCAGAGCTTCCATCAAGACTTTCCAAAACTGTGCATTTATTACCCTTCAGAAAATGCAGTAGTTAAGGCTTACAGCCTCTTTCTGCTAAATTCTATTAAATCTGTAAGAAAAGTTTAAAACATTTAATTTTTGGCAGTACTTAGAATATTCCACAGTAACTGGCAGGAACATAGAAACAACATATGTTCAGCTTGCCTTTCTTTGGGCCAACTGCTTTTCACCATTACAAAGGTAGGTATCATGCATTATCAGATTTCCATTCTTATTCATTTTATAGTATTTCTCTCAGTTCTCTTCCTGAGAATGTGATTTTACAGGACATTTGAAAACATAGTTTGAGCCTTCTGTTAATCTATTAGAAAGAGCATAGCTATTTCTCTCCTTCACCTTCTTTCCAAATTTATACAATAACCTTTTCATTTTATCTTTAGAAACTCTTAACAATTACACTGATTAAGTGGCACTTTTTTCCTTTCTTACTGTAACTTCTGTATTACTGTTTCAAATGTTACACTTCTCAAAAATATACACATTTTCTTAATCTCTTCCATTCTTTCGTAGGGATATTTAGCTACAATCCTGCAGACTTCTTACATATTCACATTGAGTCCAAAATAAATAGTTGGCCACTGCCAGACATGTACACTTGCATGCTCATGGACAGTGATAATCACTGTCTACTCCCTGCATTTGATGCTCTCCCAACCAGCAACAGCACACAACAATTTCTGAGAAAATTTCTGTCTTGTTTTTGCCTTCCCTTCTTGGAAACTGCTATAAGGCTATGACCAAGTGTGAATCTTGGTCTCAGTCTCAATCCCAATTTGTCCTCTCATCAGGGGAAAGGGCTAGCAAGACAAAATGAAAATATCCTATGGGTTGAATTTGATCTAGACTTTCAGCTGCACCACAAATGGGCATATGTCTTTTCCTCATTTATATTTAAAACAGCAAGTTGTGTATGCAGAGACAATTTCTCCTCTCCTCTTCACCCCAATCTAAGCATCTGTTACAGTGAAATTCTCACAGACTGAACTTGTAAGTCACAGAGTCAAAAAACTATATATAATTAAGCAACAAAGTAGTTCACAAATGCTACATGTTAAGTTGTTTCACACAAAAAAAGTCTGTACAAAGAGGCATGTATGAGTGACAATAAGCAAGGTAGCTCGGCTGATATTAACTACACAGTGGCTTCTCCAATCAGTCACATGTAGAAATGTGAAAGATTTACAGTATAATAACCAACAAAAAAGTTGTTCTGATTTTCCACATTTACCTAATTACAACTCTTAGATATATGTCCCTCTTCTCTGTTTTGTAAGTAATTAGATCTTATGTTAATAAATCTCTAATGTTGGCAAAGGAATACATTATCTGATTTATTGTGGTGGAAATTTAATAGCTTCCCTAAAATACAATCTGTATAGGACATTAAAGAAAAACAGAATATATATTCAGAATTATGACAAGCAAAAGCAGAACTGCATTTTTAAATGGATTTCTTAGTCTAATGCTATTATTTTACAAAAGACAAAGCACTAGTACAATTTATCAATACTCATGCAAGTCTGTAGGTGTTTACAATCAAGATGTCCTTACTTACAAGAAATAATACAGACCATTGTCTTTATTTAGTTATCTGGACAGCTGAAATTCAATGACAGAATTTGAAATGCAATTCACAATGATACAGACAAACAGGAATTTAAGTTTTAAAATAATAATAATAAAAAAAATATCAGTAGTGAATTAACAACGTAAACAGGTCTGTCAGTGTATTATATACATACTCCACTATCTGGGAAAAGCCCATGAAACATATTAATGAAGAATATTAATGATAAAAGTCTGTACAGAGAAAAAGTAACAAGTTAGAACAATATAAACAGGTCATTATGAAGAGTGGAATACAATCCCCCAAACTATTCTTATTTAATACTCTTAACTCAGAAATAGAAAAGTAAATGGAAGAAAAGATTTGTTAGTTTCCCTGAAAAATAAGATGCCATAGCTTCTTTCACAGACAGAAAAATGTTTTGTAACTATACTCAGCAACACCTGCCAAGAACTGTGAGCTGATAGTTTATCTATATTGAATTGTTTTCAATAGACATCATATTCACAAGTCTGACCACAATAACAATTAAAAAGAAAATATAATACTCTTGTCCACCAAACTATTTTGCTTCGAAGTTCCTTCTTACTGTATCTACAAGAAGCAATTGATTAAAAATTTCAAATAAGGGTGCTTTTTCATTATTCTGTAACTCAAAAAAAACCCTCTAAAGTATTCTTTGCACTCAGTAAAGTGATAACATGATCGAGCACCAGGTGGCTACAAGTCATACTTCATCTTTCTCATAGATCATTATTAATATTCCCACAAGTTAGAGCCATAATTTGTGTGAATCTTATGCCTCACTGAACTGGAACAACAGCTTCTATGAGGAGCTAAGTCTTTTCCTTAGACTCACCGAGGCAGGGAAAAAATGAAAAAAAAGAAAAAAAAAGCACCCTACAGGCAAGCAGCTTGGTTATTTTGTTTTTAACTACTGATTTAAATGGTGAACTATCTTCCTCTTCAAAACACTAGAAAAGAATCCATAAATTCTGATGTTCCACTGCTATCTCAGAAATACCTCTGTAACCTGCTAGCACATGGTCCTTCAAATGGACAACTTAGAGGTAAAATGAACCAACCTCTACTACCACTGAAGTTCTGTACTGCAGCTTCTAAAGACCCAGTCTGAAACTGGTCACTCCTTGATGAAATAAACTTAATAATCATGCAGCGTACGTGCACAAGAAGAAAGTCTCAAAAACTCTATTCTAACATTAGAAGTAAATTTGGGAACTTGGTAAAGCCTGTCAAGTAAGTATTTATTTGAGAAACTGCGTATTTCAAGACTTCATTCATTAGATACAGCAATTTTCAAACTACAAAGTCACCAGCAAAAATGTAGCTCTACTCGTTTAGATTAAAACTCCAAGCTGAAGAAGATTTGATGGAGCATATTGCAAGAATGGTATCATTACAAACTCAGCACTAATTTTGCACTAATTGGGAAACTCAGTGGACAATCAACAAGCTGCATTAACAAAGTAATCTTTGGCCTCCCTTCCTCAAGGCTGAGCCATGCTGCGAGCAAAAAGCCTGTAGCAAGTTTGTCCAGCTGCTGCCTATAGATAAAGAGACTTCTCATTTTCTAAACTTTCCAAGACAATACATTTCCATCAACAGAAAATCAACTGTATTTTTCTTTAATTCAGTGGAAATGATTATATGAAAGTTCTTGGCAACTATGCAAATTCATCAAGCAATTTATACAAAATTGTCAGATGGACCCTCACAAAACCTGGCAGCTCTATTACTTTCAAAGTGACAGTACCTTCAGAAAGCTGAATGTTTTTCTTACAAACAATCAGTCAAAAATACGAGTGCAAAAATAAAATTGGAGTTTCTGTCTTGAAATAACAGGTTACAAGAAAACCTTACAAAGTAAGTATATTGCCACAAAGGTTAAAGCATTTTCAGTTAGATTATTGTTTGTTCATATGATAGGCTGTATTTGTCAAAGTCGGGGGGGGGTTATATTGCATACATATGGATCCACATATGTGAATGTTGTCATATTCTAGAACCAAACTATATTCAGTATTCTGGATAGGTTAAAGAATATTTCTACAGAAAGTGTTTTGTTCTTATCAAATCTGCCATTCCTAAACAGAAATATCCTGAGCTGCATTAGAGATTAACTGTATTCAGAAACGGATTCAATTCCTCTGTGTTAAAGCCTCAGTATTACAGACTAATCCAAGCAGAATGGAATTGCAAGGGGTCAATGTGTCCAACCACCTACTCAAAAAAAGGTCAAAACTAAAAACAGACCAAGTAGACTGGGGCTTTGTCCACTCAGGGCTTGTGAAAACCCCCAATAATATACCTAATTTCTAGTGTTTCATTCTATTGTTTTATTCTAGCACTTCTAAAATCACAAAAGCAGTTCTATTAACAGCTTTAACAATAACATAAAGAACACACATGAGGAGTTCTGTAACATCAAGGAACCAAAGCTTGAGGGTATTCATTCACCTCAACAGTTCAAGAACACTTTTTATAGGATATTGCTATTTTGCTAGTCTTTGTGAGTCAATGAGTATGAATGTATCTCTCGATAACATATTCTCTCTCAATAAACATATCTTTAATGAACTGGTATCTAGTGTAGAAGTACAAAGCTTTTCAACCATATCAACAATGAAGTAAAATGAATGGCAAATACTGTAAAAAGCTCACTGAAAGCAGCATCCATCTGCAGAAAAATTTGTCTTGATCCTAACTCACAAAGGTTATTTCATAAACTTAAGTCTGGAAAAAAAAAAGTAAAGTTTAGAGAACACCTCAGTTATACAGACAAGTCTTAACATTTATTTAACACCCCCTACATGCACACAGTTTTAGAACAAAACCAACACAAATCCAGCAACTCTCTACCAAGATCAAAACCAACATACTGAAGAAACTTCAGGGTTTCTCAAGCAAGGAAAGCTACGTGACAAAGTTTCTCAACAGATCAAACTTTAGCCACAATGGAAAAAAAAAAAGAATGAAAGAAAAAAACCCATGTTTCGAAAGATTTTACCTGTGCTATATTAAAAATTAAGAGATTTCTCCAAAACTTATGTTATATTTGAATTTAAAAGTAGGAAATAGGTATCTTGTTAAATTCAAAAATACATGACAATATTTAGTACCAAGTTAAATGTTTAAGGTTTTTTTAAATGCATCTATCTTGATAAAAATAAAGGAGTAAGACATTATTTTCATGTTTTGAAGTCCATAAAAAACCCCACTAGTGATATTGACCCAGACTGTTAGACTTTTTAATTAGCACAGCATTAAAAAAGAAAAAATTTTGCAAGACACCAAACAGAAAAGTATTCTTTGAAATGGTACATCTAAACTGCCAGAAAAACAATCAGTAGTTTTCTTCTTTTTCCTAGTGTTAATATTCTGCCAGCTTAAGTTCCTTATACCAGTTCACAGTAAATCAGACAAGCACAAATAATGGTTAGATAGGCTGGAAGTATGCCATGAAGCATCCCTCCTTCTATCTGGCAGCAGTTATTTGCTAGATTGGCTAAATGTGCTGGTAAGCCATACCCTTGGCTTCAATTTCATGCAATGTTAAACTTGCTTTTCTAAAGCAAATTTTGTTTTCCCTTTCCATTAAAGATGTGCAGATTTTCTATTACTATGCAGGTGCTCTTTGTCAAATTCCCAGATTTTTAAAAATAAAAAGAAACTTTGCTACAAATATTTACGTTGATTGGTAAAACTTTAAACGTGAAATTCAGAACATTTGTGACTGGTTTTACTCCCCTTTTTCAGTTACTGAGAGACATTATTTTAGAGGTTCGGTATACAAGTATTGATGTTTGATTCACAGTGGGAAGTTCTATCTTGAATTTAAATTGAAACATCCAACATCTGTCACTTTTTCAGATCAACTATCAATAATAACTGCAAACACAAAAATATTCATATAATGAAAATTAAAGCTGTAAAATGAGACACACTAATTTTAAACCCTAAAAAGTTATTAAATAAGAAATTCAGAAGGACAGCATTCTGCTTTCCTCCCCCCTTTCATTATGTCTGCAACACTGTCAGTAGCAGAGTCTTGAAGTTTTTCATCTTTCATTTCTAATATATTGCCACTCCCTAATTATAATTTCACATGCTACTGAAAAACCTCACATCTTTACTACTCTTCTATCACAAACTGGCAGATTCAGCCGTCATGCATTTTTAAAATTAAGTTGTATTATCGCACTTACAGCACAGCAATAAGACTTCAATTACAAATAGCCTCATTTGACAGTATTTTCAGAAGAAAGGGTGTCAAAAAAGGATATTTTTTAGGACCAATATACATTATGAACAATACTTGAATTAATGAACAATACTTTATACAAAAGATACTAAGGATAAAAAGCAGATTGCCTAACATGCAAACAAAATGCATAACTACAAAGCTGAATGCAAAACCAGTTATCAAGGAAAAAGAAAGCAGGATATGTAAAATGAATGACACTGATTAAAAATAGAATTGAGTCATACTAGACAAAATAATCATATATTACAGTTTAATATCCCAAGGTATTAAACAGCTCTTCTGAGAGTAATATCAAAATTAATTTCTTTCTTTAGACAGTGAAAAAAAACCCAGAAAAGACACACAGAGTACTAACTATCCACTTGGTAAACAGATAGCAAATCCCTTCTTCTTTCTTGCATTTTCAGTGACATGAGAAAACGTATGGACCAGTTAGTGAGAAAATCCAGGTTTCCTCCTTTCCGCTTTCATAGTCTTCAAATCACACAGTCAAGATAGTGATGCAAGGAAAGGGAAAATGAGCAAAAAATTAATTCATCAAGGATGTGCTTCCAAACTTAAGGACTCTAATCCTTGCCTCATAATCAAGGCAGGATTTCCTTGACAGTATAACCAAGCAGTGTAAAAAAGCAGCCACTCATACCCTTAATTATTAACCTCTTGGGTAAGTCAGCAGTCCCTTTCCTAGCACAAATTCAGAAAAAAAGAGGAACTCTGCTGGAGTTCCCTCAGGCACTGTGCAATGTGCTGTCCCACAATGCAGCAAATTACTGCCAAACATCTCATTTGTGGTGGGTTTGCCTCCAAGAAAGATAGGCTTGTGTTGAATCCACACGCACTGTGATTCAAAATATAGCTGTATGATGGATTATGCATCTCTATGACGCTCCTTCAAAACGAAAGAGAGCAACATACTACACCATCCCATCTTCAAGCTCTTTCAGCAGCATAGTTTCCAGAGCAGCACATCCTCTAACTGCTAATTTGAAAACTAATGATGATCACGTTTGGGTATTCTGCCTATATATTAAGACATCAACATAACATAGATTAAAAAAAAAGTGTAGAGATGTCACACTGTCCTCACTGAGGTAAATCAGAAACAGAATTTTATACCACAAATGTGTGGCATGCACTTGGCCTCAAAGCAGTCAACTGCTGTGGGCAACAGAAATATGAGAATTAATCAAAAATCTCTAACAACTAGATCACCACTGTACACTTTTCAAAGAAATGTAAAACATTCTTCAGCAGAAATAGTTGCTTATATTGAAATGACCTGACAATAGATGGGGACTGGGGCGTAAGAGAGGGGAGTGGCAAAACAAAGCATCTCAAAGAGATCATGTAAATATATACAATCCATGTTTATTCAGCTACTGCAGAACTACAGCATTTTATCTAGAAAGTGGAAATAAATTCAATTCCTTTCTCTGCACAAATGCATTTCAAATCGCATCTCCCACATCCCATGAGAATACAGTGACTCTGCAATCTCTGAAATAGGTGATCTATCCTGTTCTCAGCCAGATCTATTCTACTTTGTACAGCAACTGGACACTCCTGACAGGAGAACTCAAGAAGCTGGTGGCTTACATGCCCTGCAAATGCCCAACCACCACACATACACACAAGAAAAACATGAAAACTACAACACTTCATGTCATTCATTTTTTCATTCCTGCTCTATCTTTACAACAATATCATGTTTTTATATGAAGTACAAAGGTACTGAAAAAGGAACTGAGGGAAATTCAGTTCAAAACGTACTAAGACTAACAGGCCTGTAGTTACCAGGTTCATTCCTACTACTCTTCCTGAAGACTGGGATATTTGCCAGCTTCCAGTCAACTGGTACCTCTCCAGATTCCCAAGAGCATTGAAAAAACCATTGAGGTCTCATTATGACAGCAGTTGGCTCCTTAAGTACCCTCAGATGAATCTGACTTATAGGGATCCAGCTGGAGCAGCAAAACCCACACAAGTTCAGGGTTGGTTGGGAGTTAATCATTTGCACAGTCATATTTCTCTAGCCCAGGGCTCTGGGGGTGCCCAAGCCCATCATGGGTGTTGAAGACCGAGGCAAAGAAAGCATTAAACACCTCTGGTTTTTCTATACCCCTGTTTGCAAGGTGTCCATACTCATCAAGTTATGGGCCAATCTTATTTCTAGCCTGCCTTTTGCTATTAATGTATTTCAAAAAGCTCTTTTTATTGTCCTTCACAGTGCTGGCCAGCCTCAAGTCTAACTGAGCTTTAGCTGCATAAAATTCTACCCTATAGTGGCAATCAACATCTCCTTTCACATACTGGAAGCCTGCTATAAGGTCTCCCCTGAGCCTTCTCTTTTCCTGACTGAATCCTTCACTTCATTACTCATTGCAGACTGAAACCTTTTCATTGTGCACTGTGTATCTAAAACAGGACTCTGTGAGTCCACTGCCTGCCTTTTTTAAAAAAAAAACGCATCAGTACTAACGGCTCTGTAATCCTATGCACAAGCTGTTTCTAATGTAAACTTGAAGACACATAGACGATTTTGCTACATAGTTCGAGAAAGAGTTGAAAATAATACATTACTTCATTAAGATTTTTTTCTGAAAAACAACGCAAGGCAGCATTTTCAGTAGTTAACAAAGGATACAATAAGGCAACAAAATAAACAATTATTATTGATTTGCTTTGCTGTCCCATTGAAAATAATTAAACAACTTCTCATTACACTTCCTCCTTCAGGGTTTTACATAATTTTAATAAGATTTTCCCCCCCTTACAATTATTCAACAGAAAACAAGCATTTGTAAATGTCACTTAATTGTAATTCTTGGCAGTCAGTTTAGACAAGTCAGTACAGATATCTGCAAATCTCTTTGCTTTTATGTTTTACTTTTTTCCAGACTACATCTAATGAAATTCAAAGACAAAACAAAACTTGATATTTAATATTCTGTGCGTTGCACTTTATGACAACTATTAATAGTTTAGTATTGTCAAATACTAAATCTATTATTAAATATTAAATATTAGAAATATTAAATCTATTCTATCATTATAGTGGTACACATGACAGAGTAAGTTAAAAATTATTTGCTTCAAAAGTATTAATGGAGATGAGGTCATAAACATATGTTGGTATATTCATAATCTTCTCGTATTGGCGTATGCACCTAGTCATGAATTTGTAGTGAGCCTCCAAAGATTTTTAAGCATTGGCTCTCATTAACAGAAACAATTTACTTTCTTGTTGCTCACCTAGGCATCATTCCAGTAGAAGATCAAGTTTCTATTACAAACTGTTTTTTCAATTTGAGGGAAAAAGCAAATGCTTTTTTTTTTTTCATTTAGACTAAGGAAGGAAGAGTATCAAGACAGGTTCTTTCATGAAAAGCCAAAAAACATCCCTGCAAAGAGTAATCTTCTTCACTAGTTGGATCTACTGGTGACCTTTAGAGAGATCTACTAAAGCTAAGGAAAAGCAGAATTAGCAGAAAGGGCAGCTGAGAGAACAGGTAGCATGAAGAAAAAAGCTTTTGGTCTTTATTGTACAGGATGAGAATTTTTGAAAGAGGAATGATATCTTAAGACTGCTTCATAAATGTTGGATACTGGAACTCATCACTTTGGGTTAGCTGAAATTAGAATTAGTCAAAGAGACAAATCCTATTCTCAAACCTATTTTTTGCGTAACAGGAATGATGCTCTAGCTAAAGGAAAACGCTCTCATGAATCATACGAGACTTTTTTTTTTACATAAAATAGTTACTCCTCCGAAACTTGCAAATTATGATTCTATAAGCTGGTTTGCTAATTTTCACAGCAAAAATATATTTCTTTCCCTTTGATTTTTAAAACGTTCTAGGAGTAATTCTAACAGATCAGTCATATGACTACTGCCTGGTACAAACTAAAATCCTCTACAATACATAACTTGTATATAAAAAGTGTAACCAAAGCTTCTTCCCTGAAAAACAGTTGCAGAAAACCAACCTGAAATAGCAGAAGCAAAAATGTCTAGATCCTGGCAAGTTCTTATGTTCCAATCTATTTACAGCAGAAGGAACAATATGACTTCTGCCTTGATAGAACATCTGTAAAAAGCCTATCATTAAACAAGGCTTACATAATTATATACAAACAGATGTAAATCTATTAAGTGCTCATGAAAAACTCCACCATATATTGTATCTCCACATTTATTCTGCAACTATCAGCATCTTGAGAGGCTCAAGAAGCAGTATTGTTGTTTCACTTTTAAACCATCTTTATGAAATTGTTATATAACTACACCCCAGTGATATAGTACCACAGATAGTTTCAAATATCTGTCTTTGCATTCACTCAAAAAACTCCTTTGTTAGTTGTATATCAAATCTGAACGCAACTTACTGCAGACATTTTAGAGATCACCACTCAAACCTCAAAACACCCTTTCCTCATTCATCTCCCACTTTTTTTGAGAGAGAGCTGGAGTGAAAATCCTCTGAAAGATATTTTTCCAAAACGCCTTAAAGAATGTGCTTCCCTAAACCCAACATGTAACATGAGATGAAGTAGTGAAGAATCATCATTCAAGGTGTTCAGCACCCTCTTGCCATACTTAAAAAACCAAGATATTAAAATGTCATTTTATTTTGCCAGTGGTATAAAGTGTAATTCTAAAAAGTAAGAGCTACTGCACACTGATGCCCTGATCCTGCAGTTAACACTACTGTGATGCAGCTCTAAGAATCATTTATTACCTGCTGAAACTACAAACACATTCAAGTTAACAGCAAGGTAAAAAAAGACTGGGCTGTGCTTTTGGCATGCACCCAGGATTTTATGTGCACATCACATTTCTACCTGCCGTTTGCACTGGTTGCCAGCCCTGGGTGCATACAGAACACTAACTACAGGAGAACTTTGCATCCATTTTGCAGTGGTGAGCACTAGACAGTGCTCAACTGTCCGGAAAACTGGTGGACAACTTCAATTCTGGTTCCATCAAGACAGGAACCCTTTGAGTCCACCAGTGTAATACTCAAGTGTATCCCACAAGGCAAATTTGCACGAAAAAACCATTCTTGACAGTAACTCAAATTAAGTAGAGAGGCATGCCAAAAATACTGAAGAAACCAACTTGTCTCATTACCACAATTCATTTTTTAATTTTCCCTCTACAAATAAATTTTATTCTGAGACAATAATCTTCTAATATCTTTACTAGCAACTGGGATGGTATGGGATCATTTGAGCTTGTGTTGCTTCCACGGGCACGCCACCTACTGTTAGAAACCGAGGAATGTAATAAGCCAGTGAAGTGAGCAAAGCAGCATAACCAGAGTAATATAGCCTGAAACAGAATACAGAAAGGAGTCAAACAAACAAACAACAAAAAAAAAGAAAAATAAAACCACTAAATCCTGAACACTTAGTTTTTCAGGAAAAAGCTCAAGACCTCACAACATGCCAGTCACGAAGCAGTAGCACAGTAAAAGCTGTGGCCTAGAGTCATCACTCTATTCTCTACAAGACAGAGACCTTGGCTGTTCCAGAGTTAAAGACAGAGTCTGTACAGTCTGTAACTCGATGGTTACCCTCTGGGAAAGTGAAGCAAGAATAGAAACAGGACCTTGAGACAAGGTTCTCACATACTCCAGCAGATTAATGGGTTTTACCAGCGTGACAACCAGGGCAACGAAGATGGTGAAGGGGCTGGAGCACAAGCCCTATGAGGAGCGACTGAGGGAGTTGGGGCTGTTTAGTCTAAAGAAGAGGAGGTTCAGGGGAGATCTCATTGCTCTCTACAACTACCTAAAAGGAGGTTGTAGTCGGCCAGGGGTTGGTCTCTTCTCTCAGGTGACCAGTGACAGAACTAGAGGGCATGGACTCAAGCTTCGTCAGGGAAAGTTTAGGCTTGATGTGAGGAAAAAGTTCTTCACTGAAAGGGTGATCGGACATTGGAATGCGCTGCCCAGGGAGGTGGTGGAGTCGCTGATCCTGGAGGTGTTTAAGGGGAGATTGGATGAGGCACTGAGTGCCATGATTTAGATGATGGTTGGTGTTAGTGTTGGTGTTAGTGTTGGGTTCTGGGTTGGACTTGATGATCTCAGAGGTCCTTTCCAACCTTGTGATACTGTGATACTGTGACATATTAAGTCTACCTGCAGAATAGTTAAAACCTTATTAAAAAAAAAATGCAGAGGAATTGCATACATGAAAGAGACCAGCGGAAAATGGAACCTTCTAAGACTTACTGTAGAACACTGAATCACACAGACTTTAAATCCTTTGATTATAAAAACGGTAAGAAATATTTCTCTGTATTTGGTATAGGGCTCTAAATCACCACAGAATCACTAATCAACAATTTTTTGTTTCTTTAAAATCCAGTGAAACATACCAATAGCTACAAAAGGCTGTGCAGCACCATTAGACTGGCTGGAAACCCATAACAGTGCTCCTGAAACTACCCCTTTCATTTATGAGGAACGAAGAAGCAGTACGGTATGAAATAATTTTTAGTCAAATTTCATCACTTCTAAATAATTGTTTATTCTTCAGCATAAATACCTACTATCTCTCACTTGACATACCCATACAAAAACCAGTACGCTGTTGTCTGGGACCAACTACTCATACCAGTAGGACAAGCATTTTAGTTCAGAGTTACTAAGTATTCCCTTCCTACAAATGCCTTTCCTTCAGAGCTTGTGTTTGGAACAAACACCCGGAAGCAAGTCCTAATAAATCACAGGCATGTGTGATCTTCATCCATGCCGCCGTACGGTCAGAAAACACCATCCCGAGATGACAAAAAACATTCGCGCACACCCTCCCGCCCGCCCCGCACTCAGGACCGCGCTGCCGACCCCACCTACCGGTCACTGCCGGCACTGCCTCCTCTCCAGAGCGCACGGTAAGATCATAGAATGACCGGAGTTGGAAGGGACCCACAAGGATCATCGAGTCCAACTCCTGTCCCTTCGTAGGACAACCCCACCATTCTCACCATGTGTCTGAGGGCACTGTCCAAATGCTTCCTGAATATTGCCAGGCTTCGTGCCATGACTGCTTCCCTGGGGACCTGTTCTAGTCCTTCACCACCTTTTGGGTGAAGAACCTTTTCCTAACATCTAAATGAAATCTGCCCTGGCACATCTTTCTGTCATTCCCTCGAGTCCTGTGGTTGGTCATCAGAGAGAAGAGATCAGCATCTCCTCTTCCGCCTTCCTTTGTGAGGAAGCAGTACAGATGAATTCCTAAATCCATTAAGTTTAGTTCTTCCCTAAAATCTAGCATGTAGTTAAGTATGATGAGAAGTTCTTGGGAGAGCTTCTCCAGTATTCAAGGAGTACCATTGTACACTTCCTCTGAATAAAATCCACTCCATTGTACAGGATAATTAAATCTAAATAACGTAATGATTGAAAGTTGTGCTTAGTGCAATTAACAAAACATGGAGCTGATAAAGTTATTTGTTTAAACTAGCAAATTTTCGTCACAACCTCTTTGAGAGTTACCAATTCACTACTCCAGAGAGCTGAGGGGAAAAAAAAAGAGGAACACAATCATTTAAGTAGGTGAGGACAGAAATTCACAGCCATTCAAACTACACAAAACCCAAGCTCTTTCCAAGGAAGCTACCAAAACTACTCATGTCAGATAGGAAAGTTATGCAGCAACGATGCTGCATGTTCACCTGTGTGACAGGATACTTTCAGCATAAGAGTCTCAAGTTAAGTCATCAGGGAAGTTGGTAAAATACATAAAGGAATAACAATAAATATCACTAACCTATGCCACGTTAAACAATCAGGGATCATTACTAATCATTGCAGTCCCTAGCGCTGTGAAAAGCAGTTTTCTCTATTGTCTAGAAACTGAAAAGTATAAATTAACATTGGCTGGGTAGAAAGTGTTTATCTTTTTCAATTGCAAAGACAGCCTTGAAAAAATAAAAGGAAAAAAATAGGCCTGTGACACAGCTTCTCTACTGTAGGCTCAGTAACCTTCACCATACTCTTGAAACCTCTGACGACATTTTTCTGTGCTGACCTTCATATACTCCCTACATAAGGCATTACAGAACCTATCTACCCATTCAATCACAATGCCCAAATTAAACCTCCTCCATCAGTTTTCCTTTTTGGCCTGCCTAAAACGTATCTGTTTGCGGCAACCTTTCTACTTAATGGAACATTGCTTTCCAGGCTCCTCCAAAGAAGAGGGAAGAGGGAAGAGGGAAGAGGGAAGAGGGAAGAGGGAAGAGGGAAGAGGGAAGAGGGAAGAGGGAAGAGGGAAGAGGGAAGAGGGAAGAGGGAAGAGGGAAGAGGGAAGAGGGAAGAGGGAAGAGGGAAGAGGGAAGAGGGAAGAGGGAAGAGGGAGAAAAAAAAACAAAAAAAGAACCAAAAAAAAAAACAAAACAAGGGGGAAAGGGGGGAAGGAGTAAAAGAATAACTGGGTCTTTCAACCTCTCCTGCTAGGTCACATCTTATAGACTTCACATCTTTCATCTTTCTTCATTCCTTCCCTCTGAACGTTCCCCAGCTGTTTCAAATCTTACAGAAGTAGAACCAGTTCTTCTGCATGCTAATTGATCCTCTCTCATCCATTAAGCTGCCAGTTCCCTTCTATAAAATTGAAGTTTAACCTGTCATACACCTCTGCAGATTTTTCCTATGCAAATGTAGTTGTGTTACACTTAACCTTGAATTACACCTTATTGCAGGCTGCTTCTCCCATTTGTTGAGATTGTGTTCCATGCTTCACCTTCCTGCCTACCCTTTCAGTTTAGCACCGTCTGCAAATTTTAACACTGTATATTTTACATCTTCATCAGAATTAATAGAAACACTGAATATGAGAAGATACAGAATAAAGCTAAGTAGATACAGAATAAAGCCTCGCAGAATCCTATTTAACAAACACTAGTTTGACACCGAACCAACCCTAAAGAAGTCTCTAACCACTTGTTCACATACTTTAAGAGGCTTAATCTCAATCAATACACTCAAAATAAAATAACCCACACTTCATTCACGATCAGTTACTGACTATTCACACCTCAACTCAGTAAAAAAACTCCTGAGAAGGAAAGTTCTTCACTCCTCATTAGTAATTAAATACAACTAACAAGATGATGTACATTAATTTAAATAAGCTTTTTCCTAGTGCTTTTGAGAACATTAACAGAAATCATTGCTTTCAAGATTCAGAAATCTATTCTCCTATCTGCACAAGCTCTGTTTCAGTGCTTTAAAAGTAATCAAACGTATTTGCATTTGAAAAACCCAAGCTTTTGTTACCGTGTCTGTGAACAGACTGCAAAGGTTTAGCTCATACTAATTAGGAAAAATTAATCTGATGCTGGCAGCATTAGATGTTCTCTTAGATCAGCTCTACATGCACATGGACCACAAGAATGAAGATACAATAAACAGTAAATAAATGTGATGTCATCTTGAAACTAACTAAAATCAGTCTGTTAACCTTCATTCTTTAACAACAATGTTTACTGCAATCAATGTCCAAAGCCAGATAAGGAACATTGAAACAGATCTGCCAATTCCAACTGCACGGAAGAAACAGCATGCCATCACATGCACATTCAATGTATCCCTGAAAAGAAAATTTAAAGGATACTTTGTAAATTGCAAATGTTATAAAGATAAAAGACAATACCTTAAATCATCGACAAAAGGATATGTTCAAGGACCATCAAAATAAACCCCAGTATCATGTCTACCATCTCAGAAAGTTGTTTTTAACAGATTTCATAGAGAGAAGCCATTTAAAAATTTCGAGAGTACATAAAATTAATTCCAAGCAAATCAGAGGAGTTAGAACAAAAGTAACAGATAATATTGGGACAACGTTCAATCGGCCCTCTTACTTTTAACATTATAACTCCATATTATTTCTCTAAAAATGAATAATTGAAAATGTGTTCTATTTATTTAACATAGATGAGTTAAAGCATACAGAAACACCTGAAAACTATTCAAGATAACAGATCTACAAAAAAATCTGACATTTGGTAAAGCAGCTGGATATAATTTGACTCAGGTTCATTTTTGAAGGGAAGACACAAAATCTGCAGTAATCAAGTAAGTTAAATCAACACGCACACTAGTTACAAAACGACCTAACAAGTGCAAGACCCTTTTCTCCCTCCACAAGGAATACAGACACCTTTCCTCACAGTTTCTAAACCAATTCCATGTCTGAGAGAGGCAGCTTCTTATTTCAAGAACAGAGACGGGGAGTTCCTCAGAGAGCTGACAGAAATCGTGAAAGCTTTCATCTTTAGGACTTGGATCCACAGCTGGGTCTGCCACACAGGGTATGATTAAGTCAATTATTTATAAACAAACAGCACCCTGATCTCTTTTACATTAGCACCCAGCAGAGGAGGGGAGAACTGATTCAACAAATACTGGGTCTTGATGGGTTTTGCAAGTAGCACAGCTGATCATTCGTTACTAAAAACAAAGAATTACAGTACACTTACAGTAGTGTAAAACATGTAAAGTGGTGTCCAGCCTTCACTGGCCCACAAAAGCCTGAGAACCAGATATGCTACTGCTATGTTTTCTTCTCCCTGTTGTAGGGGTCAGAAATAACATTATTCTGTAGCTTCAACCACAAGGTCAGGAACCATTAAATAAAAACATACAAAACAAAAAATTTGAAGATGAATAGTGTTTTTAAATGAATGCAATTGACTAAGAAATATTGCTGCCAAATATTATGCAATTTAATGCTAATTTCTACTTCACTGTAAGAATTGTTAACTATTTCCAAGAGTTTTTAACAAAGTTTGGTTTTATCAAAACTGTTATTACACTTTACTGAATCCACTCACCTATGATTTTACTTGTTCTGTCCATAGCAGGCCAAATAAATCCAAATCTGATTACTTTAATACAATTTCATGTAGATTTTGTCATAAAGCTTTTCACAATTGAAGATACAATAAAGAAGAAACTTCTCAGGCAACCAATAAAGCTGCAGCAGTAAAAAATTACTTCAGTAATCCAACTTATGAGCAATAGTTTTATAAACTAATGTGGTATAAACAAATAAAATACTAAATTTAGCATAGCTTTAAGACTATAGAAGAACCCAGACTTAAAATTATTTTCAGGAAATAATACCAGATCACCTAAATCCTGATTATGCAACGCTAGAATGATGCCAATCTGGTGGGAAAGCTCCTCCAAAATGCCAAGTTGATACCAATAGCATGGAAATGCAGAATGTAACTCTCCACAATTTTTACCCTAGAAAGCAAAAGGGCTTGAATTGTCCGTGAAAATCCTATATATTACAAAATTACAGGGTTCTTAGCATCCCTTTTCCAGGGAATTTCAAGGCCCATTTGAAGAAAAGAAAGCACATTTTCAGAGAAGACTCCAGCTTCTCAGCACACAGTAAGGAAAACAATGTGATAAGACCACTCACATTCCCCACATTATTACCCAGCTCTCCAGTTTTGCAATTTACACATAACCACTTGAAAAAATCTGACCCCTGTTGCTGAAAGACACAGGAGTCTCTGCTCACACAAACTTCCTTCTGTGGGCCAAGCACCCTCTCACTAAGCTGGTGCACCTGTGTACAAGAAGTCACTTTGCTGAACAGAGAGAACAGTAAGGAGAACCGGGAATAACAGAGTGTAATTTCCTGCCAAGGAAGAGCTGATTCTATTTCAGAAACAAGGTTTAGCACACATCAAACAGAGTACAAGGGAGCTTGTCTGACCATGCAGATGGAAGAAAGAAGAGGAAGAGGCCCTCCTTGTTTTGAAGTTGTAAATTATGAGACTGGCTCAGAAGTAACACTAGACAGCAGCAGCTGCAGACTGACACAACTGTTGATGCTATGGCTGGATTGCTGGAAGTCAGTTCTTTCCAAGCTGCTAAACACAAGATATGTAGCAGGTGTGCTAAGAGACTATACAGTGCTTAATATTAAAAGCCTCTAGTGCAAGAAGGGTATTATGCTTAAACACTCTTTAGTAGCCTTCTGGGAAAATCTTAGCTGTTGCTTCACTTTTAAAGACCCCAACCCACATTGCCTTGGCCAAACATAAACAAAGTCACTGCACTAGACTAAGGTGAAGAGCATATCAAAACTAATAACACAGCAATTAGGCAAAACATACTGTAAGATGTCCCAAAAGAAAAATTTTTAACTGCTTCCTAAAATACTTCCAATAACAATCCAGAAAAAATGCATATATGTAACATGACTCCCTTCTTGACTGCACCTTTTAAGTTATTAAGTGGGTCCTGATGGGTCAACAGTACCAGAGAGAGCACAGATATAAATGTATTTCAACTTAGTAAGAAATGGTTGAATGACTTCTGTCCAGGACAGAAGTTTCCTCAGCTAATACAGGTGCTGAATTTTCCTCGTATGTCTCTGTGGCTATGAGAGAGCACTTGTTTCACATCTGGAGTCCAAACCTGTCTGCACACACCAGTACTTGTATTGCTTACATGTGAAATTACCAACCAGCATTCTAGGTAGGTAATAGTACCAATCCAGCTGCATCTTCTATCTCACAAAACACGAGTGTTAAAATGTATCTGTAATGACAAGAGGGATGAATATTTTACAGTTTTTAAAGCCACCAGCAAGCATGGGAGTTCTAATACAGATAAAACACTGGCTGGGTCCAATTGAAGCCATGGCAACATAAAAGTCAAAGCAAATCTAATCAATGTGATGCTGAAAACAGGGTAGCAGCTGGTCTATCTACATTAGGACTCCCTTTGCTGCCAACATGCATTAGTATTAGGTCATCATTGTAATCTTTTGGTCAATCCAGGGACAACCATGATTTCTATGTTGCAACAATACTAACAGAAGCAAGACAATCTGTATGTAGTGCTGTCCAAGCATTTATGAATGGAAACTGTTTTTAAAAGCACAGTGTTTATCTCATAACATGGTGGGTTGTAGAAAGCATTTCAGCATCTCCACTGGAAACTGAGGATGTAGTAGTAGTACATCTACATGTGTCTGTGCTACTTGTGATCTGCCAAAACACTTTATATTTGGTCAGAGCACAACTACCAACTTGCATTAGTGACAAACGTGTGTTCCAGTGAATCACAGATGCAAATTCTGTACTATGAGCTATGTGACCATGTTTTCATTGCTAATACCACAGGCTGGACAAGACACGTGCTCATTTCAACTTCTCAGCAACTGTGGAAAAAAACATTCAGCAATTCTTCACCACTATTTGCAAAAATAGAGATGTATTTTTCAGGTGCATTTTTCAAACGAGACTTGTATTTATCAGCACAAAATTATAAACGTGTTCCGGCCAGAAAATCATATCTACGGCTTCCACTGGAACACGCAGGCGCTGAGTGCTACTGTTTCAGGGCAGGAACGGGAGGAAGATGAGGAACGGGGCTGGTGCCGAGCTGACCCAGGAGATCCCCCCGCCCCACGCCCCTTCCCTAGCACCTCAGACTCCCGGTAGAGGGCGCACGGTGCAGCGGCTCCCTTAGCTTCGCCTCGGGAAGGGGAGGAGCAGGAGAGGGGAGGGAAGGGTTGTGCCCCCACTCCAACGGCCCGGCCCCGCCCCGCCCCGCGCCGCGGAGGGCGGACTCTGCCCTGCCTCCTTACCCGCCGGTGGTGGTGGGCGGCGGGAGGCGCTGTCCCGCGTCCTCGCGGCTCTCGCCTGTCCCGGCCTCCGCCATGCCCGTGGGGGCCACCTCTCCCCCGGCCCCCGCCTCCTCCGCGGCCGTGCCAGTGGCCGCCGCTGCCTTCGGCCGCCGCCTCAGCCGGCCTCTCCGCGCCGACGGGTCGGCGCCGGCCGTGCCTGCCGCCTTCCCTGCGGGGCCGGCTGCTGCCCTTCGCAGGCTGCATGGCCGGCCTGTGCCTTTTCCCCGGGTCGGCTCTGCCTCGGCGGTCCCCGCCTACTCCCGTAAAGGGGCCGCCCGCGAAGGGTGAGAGAGGGAAATGGCGGCGGCGGCGGCCTCAGCAGCTCCCCCTGCCTACGGCGCAACCCGCATCAGCAGCGCCGCGGCCGCAGGCCCGGCCTCCTCGCAGAGGGACCCGCGCCTGGCAGGCGGCGCCGGAGGCACCAGGCGCGTGCACTGTGCGCATCCCAACGGGCAAGGGGCGAAACCCGGCTCTCCACGTGCACATAAAAATGCGTTTAGGGGTTAGAGAGGAACATTCTTAGCTAAAGCTATACGAATCGTAGAATCGTTTAGGTTGGAAAAGGCCTTTAACATCATGGAGTCCAGCCCTTAACTAACGCTGCCACGTCCACCACTAAACCATGTCTGTAACCACTGCATCAGCACGTCTTTTAAATAGGGATGGTGACTAAACCATGTCCATGGGCAGCCTGTTCCAGTGCTTGACAGCCTTTTCAGTGAAGTTATTTTCCTAACATCCAATCTAAACCTTTCCTGGCATGACTTGAGACCATTTTCTCTCTTCTTATCACTTGTTATTTGGGAGAAGAGACCAACAGCCACCTCACTACAACCTCCTTTAAGGTAGCTGCAGAGAGCTACAGTCGCTTCCAGGCTAAACAATCCCTGTACAGCCACTCCTCATAGATTTATGCTCCAGGCCCTTCACCAGCTTTGTTGTCCTTCTCTGGACACCCTCCAGCACCTCAATGTCCTTCTTGTAGTGAGGGGCCCAAAACTAAACACAGGATTCGAGGTGCGGCATCACCAGTGCTGAGTACAGGGACGTGATCACTTCCCTAGTCCTACTGGCCGTGCTGTTTCTGATACAAGCCAGGATGCTGTTGGTCTTCTTGGCCACCTGGGCGCACTGCTGGCTCATGGTCAGCAGGCTGTCGACTGTAGCAAGTGAGGGGAAGAAGCGACCAACTCCTGGCTGACAGGGTATTGCACACAAGCTTGCACTACTTGAATTGGGTGAGGTGACTGCAGCCTTTTGAGGAATGTCATGCTCTGAGGACGAAGAACAGGGAGACAGGAGCAGCTTTGTGCCATAGAGCTAATGCTGGTTTGTCCTGCTCTGCTTGAACTAGGTGGGCATCCATGCTCTCCTCAGGCAAGTTCCACAGTTCCCTAGCAGTAAGCTTGCCCAATTACTCTTGAGCACACAGACTGTCATTTGACATTGCACATTAAATCATAAATCTGGCTTTGAAGGATTTTCAAACCAAACAGCCCTTACAGCCAAATGTGACAAAAACTCCCTTACTGTGAATTCATGGGATGTAGTGTCTCTGCCCTGCTAGCTGTGGTAAGGACTGCTTAGTTTTGGGGCATAGCATACAGCAAATCAGTAATTTAGTTTAGCATGACTCCAGTGCAACACAAATAAATCAAGTAACAGGGAGCAGCACTGGCAAACACACTGCCAAGACATCCAAATCATTTCTTGTGCATTCAGCACAAGTCTGGCAGACCCGTGCTGAGCTAGAGTTAATAAAACCTGTCAAACCCAAGCTGTGCCTGCATCTGTTGTGCAATTAATCTGTGACATGAACAATCTGCCTGCAGATAACTGTAAGCTGGACTATACGTACACATTTAACAACTCATATTAATTAATACTTACAGCTAGATTGAAAAATGTCATTAGTATTTGGCAACAATTAGCAAATATCATTACAACGCACAAGCATGAAGTTCGTGCATCAGTAATTATGAGACAGAGAGCAAAGTCATGATACTGTACATGTGCATTTTGATTTTTTAGTTTAATTTTGATCTCCCTATTATTATCATCTCTTATGATAGACAATTAATATAAATTACGTTACCATAACACACAGAAGTTCCACTCACAGGCACATTGCCTTGGAAAATATGCAAATAGAGAACAAAAGGTAACACCACGAAGTGTTCACAGATCTATGAGACAAAAGATGATAGAGTATCAAGAGATGACAAGAATGGTCAACATGCCAAGAACAGATCTTTGAATACTAGCAGCTTTGCTACTGTTAGTTTTTATAGGTATCACAGTAAATCAGCTCATTAGGGAGGGAATTCTGTGTGATGATAATGAGAGTGCTTTTTATTTAGAAATTAATAATAATTAGTAATAGTCTCTATACCATATTACCAGTGTTTCTCCCACCCGTGTCAGCTGAAACCAAGAACAATTGTGTCAGGACAACAATTTCTGCTTCTTCTGTTTCTCTGAAGTCTGTAAACCACAGAACTTAGCTTCAGCAGTCTTTCCTCTTTTCTCAGGGACATGGTTTAGTGAGTGGACAGGTACAGTTGAACTCAGTGAACTCAAAGGTCTTTTCCAAACAGTTGATTCCACGATTCTATTATTTTCTCCTAAATCATAATGTTAGGGAGTGTAAGTAACCTAAGAGGGGGGGGCAACTTGCTCCCTATGGGAAAAGACAAATCATTGCAGGCCACAGCGCCTAGGCAATTTCTAGTCTCCTCACTTCTGAGAAGTGTCATCTTCTGACAAAAAAGGCAAAAAGTTCAAACCATCTCTTATAATCATCTTAAGTAGCTTTTCAACCGCAGGTATTAGACAACTGTAGAACTTGGTAGAGGTTTATCTATGTGCCTGGTATTCATACCTGGTGTCTTTTTAAGATGGTCTCTAGCTTTTGCTGAAATCTTGAAACTTACTTACAAGAAAATCATGAGCCCTGGCAGTGTTTCAGGTATGTTAACTGTCAAGGCTTGGAGCGCAGCCCTCTTCTAGGAGTCCTCTTTGCTATGTTAGAGTTTAGCTGGCTGAGTCCAAGGTCAGCTGTTCTGCTGATAAGACCTGTTGTGAAAAAAGCTATAAGCAAGGATTGCTTCTCCCCTTGGGAACTGCTTTTAAGCTGAGGCTGTACCACTGGCCCTCACCTGTGCTACATCGCATCTCAGACCTCCTGGCTGGGCTTCCTGACTAGGACCTGCCTCATCATTATGGACTTCCTGTGTGATCACTGAACTGTATCTGACCCTGTTCACTGTCTGTGGCCCTGATCTTGAACCAAACATGCTGCTGCACAGCCTGCTTCTTGGTGAGGTCTCTGCTCCCACCTGTATTGGTATCGTGCTCCACCTATGGCTCACATACATTTACAGAACAGCCAGCCCTCACTGCCCCTGAAATTGCCACACTAAACCCATTATGGCAGTGCCGCTCTTAAAAAACTAATCACATGGAGCTGTTGATGTGCAGAAAACTTTGCTGACTGTCCATAAAAAAAGAACCATAAGCCATATGAGGCAGCAGAGACACAGATTCATCTCTCTCCAGCTTAGCAGCCATGCAGTTACTCCACACACCTTAGTTTCACATTAAATGAATTCCTGCACTTCAAGGCTCTCTAAAGAGCTAGTGCGCCCAGCCATCAGGACAGCTCTGTCTTGAGGGTTTCTTTGCAAAATGCAGAACCAGAATGAAATTTCTTTTCTTGCATGGGGCTTGTTAGGACTACTGTGGCACATTAGCTATTCTTGGCTGCTAGACTGACTCTGAAGGCCGTAGAGAGCCAAGTGTACAGATGGTCAACACACATACATTGCGATTATTACTAGGCTGCAAGGCCTATACATGAGCTAAAATCATGTTAAGTTCAGTATACATTGTGTATAAACAGAATATAGATGCACAAACATCTAAATATAAGACAGGAAATGACAGACGCATGGATGTAGAAGGACCATTTTGGGTAGTATGATAGGAAACTAACTATTATAAAATTTCATCACAACAGGAGATAATTGTTAGGGAGGGTTTGAAGTAGAAAGATGATGCACTTCTGTGGATATTGAAAAGATCTGAGACAAAAGTGAAGGAAACAATGAAAACAAATTAGAGGACAATGAAAGCAAATAAGATGCTTTTCTGAAAACTCAACAAGAGGCTATTGCTATATGCAGCTGATAAGAGACAGAATCCAGCTACTTGGTACAAAAGATAGATGATAATGTGAGAAAGGGATAGGCTATAGTTAATAGAAGAGACTTCCCACGACCAGAGAAAATAATGTTCTGAGAGTTAGGATGAAAGACGAGGACGCCGAGAAGCGATGTGGGTGGATAGACAGGCCATGTAATAGAGAATCCTAGAGGCTTAGAATTGGCCTTCAACTGGTGATTTATGAACCTGTGTCTGCTTTGAAAAAAAATAATGTCTCACTGGTTTTATACTGGCTAGAGACCCAATAAGCAAACTGTTAATAATTTATCTTTCATTTCTGACTTAAAAAAATAACTACTATTCAACTATTCCAAAATTACAGAGATTAAGCATCAAACAAGTCACTAGCATCATCTGATGTGATAGAATGACTCAAAAAAACAGCAAAAGAAAGAACCAAATTGCCTGATTCAGGCACACATTCAGTGGATCAACAAAGCAGTGAAGAATGTAGTAAGGGATGAAAATCAGAGGCACATATGCATTACTAGAGTGACAGTGGTGCCATTTCCAACTTTTGCTGCTTATACAAGTAATTAATTTTTTTGTTGCATTGCCACTGTGGTCATCTATTGCTGTTTCTTCTTCAGTTTGCTCCTTTCTATCCTCAGCACTACCGTTCACTCACCCAAACTACCCAAACTGCACTTCTGTGCTTCGCCCAATTGGTCTCCTCTTTCCCAATAGAGAAAAGTCTTTCCCGCTTAACTTATTTTTCGCAGAAACGTCTTCTTGGCCTTGCTGTCCTCCTTAACTGAAAGATTTCCCCTCAGTTGTCCCAAGCATTTCTAATTGTTTTCTGCTGCCACCATGTCAGTGTGGTTCCTGACTCCTCATGCATCCTCGGTTTCCTCTTACTCTTTCTGTTGTTTGTGACTTCTCCAAATTTTCCAGAGATAATTTCTGAAATCTTGATGTGTCTTTTACATAGTACTATAGGAAACAACACAGTGACTCACTGTCTTATTGCACTGCAAAATTTTAAATTTCTGTCTTGAAGAATATGTAGAATGTCTCCTAAGGTATTCAAAATATGAGAAGTGGTGTGATTGACTGTCTTAAGAAACAATGGTGGTTTTGACTGCATTTAGAAGTGTCATAAGATGTACATTGGTGTGTTTTAGTTATGTTCATAATGGTAAAGCAATAATTTAGATGTAAAAAGGGCACAAATAATTTGATAGGTTGTTTTACAAGTGTTTTATGTTAACTCTAATGGAATTCTGTGCTATTTAATGAGCTGCTTTCTTTTTCTGTTTTTTCTCTTTGATCTTTACAGCTGTCTCCAAAAGAATGTTTTCAAGTACAGAAAGCAGTGTACAATAGGGCTAAGATTCTGATGACAATACACCAATCACAAGAATGGAAGTAAATTTATTCAGCAATTCTACTTTTGTAAACAGTTCATCCATCAACCACAAGCAGTTAGAAGGGCATAGCCTCTGGGAAGTCATTACTATTGCTACCGTGACTGCAATTGTAAGCTTAATAACCATAGTGGGAAATATTCTTGTAATGATATCCTTCAAGGTTAACAGTCAGCTGAAAACTGTCAACAATTATTATTTGCTCAGCCTCGCCTGTGCAGACCTCATCATTGGAATATTTTCTATGAACCTTTATACGTCCTATATACTTATAGGCCATTGGTCCCTTGGAAGCCTTGCCTGTGACCTATGGCTAGCTCTGGACTATGTAGCTAGCAATGCTTCAGTAATGAATCTCCTAGTCATCAGTTTTGACAGGTATTTTTCCATCACAAGGCCTTTAACTTACAGGGCCAAACGCACACCCAAAAGAGCTGGCATCATGATTGGTCTGGCTTGGCTGATTTCCTTTGTCTTATGGGCACCCATCATCTTGTGCTGGCAGTATTTTGTGGGTGAAAGAACGGTACCACCTGAAGAGTGTCAAATACAGTTTTTATATGAGCCCATTATCACCTTTGGTACTGCAATTGCTGCTTTTTACATTCCAGTGTCCGTGATGACCATTCTGTATTGCCGCATCTATAAAGAGACACAGAAACGTACCAAGGATCTTGCTGAACTGCAGGGTTTGGAGTCTGTGGCAGAGTTTGAGATGATAAAGCCTCAGAAAGCTCTCCTGAAGTCTTGCTTCAGTTGCAAGCAACAAAAGTTAGTCAAAAGAGAGAGGTGTCAGGCTTCTTGGTCTTCATCTAGTCGAAGTACTTCAGCTACAGTGAAAGCCTCTCAAGTGGTGAGTACTTGTAACGACTGGGGTAAGGCTGACCAGTTAACCACCTGCAGCAGCTATGCATCTTCAGAAGAGGAGGATAAACTTGCTGCTGATTCAGTTTTCCAAGTAACTTACAAAAGCCCATCTAAAGGTAATGCAGAAGAGTTTAATGAGAGCATGGATATTGTTGTCAAAGACCAGCCTGAAGAAAATTATTTTGAGAATCAGAAATACTTCTTGTCACCTGCCAAAGGCCATGTACAAAAAAGTAAAAAATGTGTGGCCTATAAATTCCGTTTGGTGATTAAGGCTGATGGTACCCAGGAAGCCAACAATGGCTGCCGTAAAGTAAAAATAACTCCTTGTTCTGCTGCTCTGTCAAAGGATCCTTCCATTAAAAGCATGGATCCAAATATAAATAACCAAATCACCAAAAGGAAACGAATGGTTCTTATAAAGGAACGCAAAGCAGCACAGACTTTAAGTGCCATTCTTTTGGCTTTTATCATCACGTGGACTCCGTATAATATCATGGTTTTGATCTCCACATTCTGCTCTGACTGCATTCCTCTGACACTGTGGCACCTTGGATATTGGTTATGTTATGTGAACAGCACTGTTAACCCAATGTGTTATGCTCTCTGTAACAAAACTTTCAGGAAAACTTTTAAGATGCTGCTTCTCTGCCAGTGGAAAAAGAAGAAAGTGGAAGAGAAATTATACTGGCAGGGAAATACCAGACTTCCATAATTGCTCTTCTGTGAGGGATAAGGGGAAGATAGATGTTGATGTAACCTAGTAAATTGACTGTAATTCTGTATTTTCAAAGCTGGTGCTTTATATGTCTAGGGGTTAAAAAAAAATCTGCAGAAAAGTAAAATTTTGCATGAAAGTAGTGTGCTTGGGATAAAGAAGTCAATGGCTGCTGTGAGCAATACAGAGTGGTTTTGATTATGCGGTATGTCTGTATTAAAGTTATTATGTTTGGGATCTTCTGTCCTTTCTTTCAGCCTGAGAATACGTAAACTATCATAGAATCATAGAATAGTTTGGATTGGAAGGGACCATGAAGGTCATCCAGTCCAGCCCCCCTGCAGTGAGCAGGGACATTTTCAACTAGATTAGGTTGCTCAGAGCTCCACCCAACAAGACCTTGAATGTTTCAACGGATGGGGCAGCTGCCACTTCTCTGGGCAACCTGTGCCTGTGTTTCGCCACCCTCAGTGAAAAAAATTTCTTCCTAATATCTAGTCTAAACTTATCCTCTTTTAATTCAAAAGAATTACCCCTTGTCCTATTGATACAGACCCTGCTAAAAAGTTTTCCCCCGTCTTTCTTACAAGCCCACTTTAAGTATTGAAAGGCTGCTATAAGGTCTCCTTGGAGTCTTCTCTTCTCCAAACTGAACAACCCCAACTCTCTTAGCCTCTCTTCACGGGGGAGGTGTTCCAAGACTTTTATCGTTTTAGTGGCCTGCCTCTGGACCCGCTCAAACAGGTCTGTGTTTTTCCTGTGCTGAGAGCTCCAGAGCTGGATGCGGTATTCCAGGTGTGGGCAGGATCACCTACCTCCCTTGACCTGCTGGCAGCATTTCTTTTGGTGCATTCCAGGATACAGTTGTTGGCCTTCTGAGCTGCAAGTGCAAATTGCCAACTCATGTCCAGCATCTCACCCACCAGGACCCCCAGGTCCTTCTTCACAGGGCTGCTCTCAATCTCTTCACCCACTAGCCTGTATCGATACTGAGGGTTTTCCCAGCCCAGGTGCCAGACCTCGTGCTTTGCTTCATTGAACCTCATGAGGTTTTCACAGTCCCAGTTCTCCAGCTTGTCATGGTCCCTCTGGATGGCATCCCATCCCTCAGGGTTGTCAACCTTACCACTCGGGTTGGTGTCATCCACAAACTAGCTGAGGGTACACTCGATCTCATCATCGATGTCGTTGATGAAGATACTAAACACTGGTCCCAGAACAGACCCCTGAGGGACATCACTCATCACTGATCTCCATCTAGACATTGAGCTGTTGACCCCTACACTTTGGGTGCAACCATCTGACCAATTTGTTATCCACTGAATAGTCCATATATCAAATTCATATCTCCGCAATTTAGAGAGAAGAATGTTGTGGGGCAGCGTGTCAAAGGCCTTAGAGAAGTCCAGATAGATGACATCTGTGGATCTTCCCTTGTCCATTGATGTAGTCAATAATTATAAACTATTAGAAATCAGGGTGTGGTGGTCATCCAGTCATCAGGTCAAGTCATCCAGTCTGTCTTCCTGTAGTACAGAACTGTTTCTTCCTATAGTTCCATTCTAGTGTATTTTCATTTAGTTTTCAATGTACCAAGCAATGGAGCTTATACTGCTTCTGTTTTGACACTTTTGCACCTGCTATTGGAATGAAATGGACTGTTTAAAGGGGGGAATGCTATCATCCCTAATACTAAATGGTTAGGGAGATACAAATGAACACACATGTTATAGGAGAATGTAATACTGAGAAAACCCCTCTGATGGCTGTAGCTTCTGGGACTGTACAATGAGCTGAGACTCTGACCACTAGCTGAGGCTTGCTGGGCTTGTGGAGAGGACACTTTTGTGTCAGGGTTGAACTGCATATGCCTGTCTCATGTCTGTGTTAGATTGGCAGGAGTCCTGCAGCACTGACCAAGTGACTGCATAAGCAAGGGGCTGCCGACAGCAGAAACCCATTGCAACAGAGCTGCTGACCTGGCTCCTTGTGGTGGGAACAAACATGAAGTCTCAGAAAAGACCACTGGAAAACAAAGTTGATGGTGACAAGAGTCAGAAAGTCCAAAAGTAAACAAAGGTTTATGAATAAATGAGAAAGATCTCCATGTACACAAAGTTCTGATTCAGTTCTAGCCTTTCTATCAAAATTCAGGGTGACATACTCCGGAATATTAGTTTGGGCCAATCTTCATAATATATCTACTGTATGTTTTAGTGGGACATTGTAGTGGTGACATGAGCCAGTTACGTATTTCAGGGATTGTATTAGTCATCCTGAATGTACCATTGCTTTCAGTGAAATTGTTCCTATAATTTATTAGATTATCATACCATCAAAATATTTCCCTATCACAGTATCACAGTATCACAGTATCACAGTATCACAGTATGACAAGGTTGGAAAGGACCTCTGAGATCATCAAGTCCAACCTATAACCCAACACTATCACCAACCATCATCTAAACCATGGCACTCAGTGCCACATCCAATCTCCCCTTAAACACCTCCAGGGTCGGCGACTCCACCACCTCCCTGGGCAACGCATTCCAATGGCCAATCACCCTTTCAGTAAAGAACTTCTTCCTCACATCAAGCCTAAACTTTCCCTGACGTAGCTTGAGTCCATGCCCTCTAGTTCTGTCACTGGTCACCTGAGAGAAGAGACCAACCCCTGACCGACTACAACCTCCTTTCAGGTAGCTGTAGAGAGCAATGAGGTCTCCCTATAGATAAATAATTCCTCCATATCAGCAACCCCTGTGCAAGTAATTATTTTTTTTTGTTCCCAATATCCAGAGGGGAAAATTGTGTCAGTGAAAGATTAGCAGTTTAGTAATGTAAAAATATGTTCTCTTAAGTCACATGATTTATTTTGTAACAAATTGTACTGTGCCTATTATTTTTTGTGCATTAGCATATGATTGCTTATTAAATGAAAGTATGGGCCTTTATAAAGACCCTCTTATCAACTTTCTTCTGTCACTATCCAGAACTTTTCCTGTATACAGTAACCATCTGCAAATTGGTTATTATAGGAGATGCATTTTTTAATACATTGGATTAAACATTCAGTAAACTGTGCTTGATTTTTAACAAAAGAATGCATCCATCTGCAGCATAAGCTGTAGTTAAAGGAAACATTTACGAGGTCCTAACTGTTCCTGCTAGCTGCAGTATTGTTGCTAAAGTAAAGCATTAGCTTCTATTAAATGGGATATTTTTTTTGTTGGTTTTGGCTTCTGTTGAATGATAGTGTTCTGTAAAAATTTATGGCTCTGTGTGCAGTAAATGTATTAGAATACACAGTGATGGATGCAACAATGTTGGTTCAATGTAATTGTGAAATATGTGCTGAAACTGTGCTGCTAGTATTTCACCATGTGAGATGTTATGTGGCCAAATATGGGTACATTGTAAATACGCAGAATTACATAGAGGTGTGTGTTGCTTTATTGTTATGTAGGATATTTATTCCTTAAAAAATCAAAAACCACAAAAGGAAAAATGCGATCTTTATCAGTGTATCAGTTAGTACTTAATTATATTTTATTTTCATATTACATTTTATACTTTTAAAAAGTGTTGTGGTACTTTTACAGTGTAGAACAATCTTGTTATCTGTATTTCTGTCAGTACTTTTTACTGATCCTATGATTGATTGTGGTCAATATTGGAATATCGAATTTTCCCACAAACTGGGAGTATCAGTTTTGTCTCTCCCTTTTCATACATACCAGCCTCCCTATATATTCCAGGTCCCCATAAATTATCAAGTATCATTCATTTTCTGTAAATATAACTTATGGTTGTAGACAAATACTTGGAGGAGTTTCCAGAATTTTTACATGAGTATAGAACACCTAGTTACAGTTGCGCACTTTCTGTGACTAAACACAGAGTGAAGAGCTTTGCAAAGAATGGAAAGTCAAGATAGAACATAAATGCAGGGGTTTCCTTTACAAAAACATCCTGTTGAGTTGAGGAAGGGTGAAATCAAAAGGATTATAGAACTATACTTTAAGAACCTGTAAAATATGATAAAGCGTATTTTACCATTAATTATATAGTTCAGTTGCTAACCATGCTTATCCTACTCAACTATGCATGTCAATTAGTAACTGCTATTAACTGTTGAAAGTTATTTTTGTTCCTCGTCTCTGTTGTACCCATAATGAGACCTCAACTAGGATATATGGACTTGAGGCATCTAGATCTACAGACAATGATGCTTTTCAAGGCAAAATCCTTAATTGCACTTCTTTATCACCCTTTAGATACTGTTTCGGATTTAGAGCTGAGTTTCATGAAATCTCCTCGTCGCTAATTTAATTATGCTGATCATTTTACCTCCCACAAAGGGCTTTTCTCAGAAGCCTGTCAGGCACAATTTGCCCTTAGTGAAACCATGTTGGTTGTCATCAATCACCTCCTTATTTTTTATGTTTCCAGGAGCATCTGCTCCATGATCTTGCCGGGCGTAGAGGTGAGACTGTCTGGCCTGCAGTATGTAGTCATCCCAAATCTGCATTGCTGCCTTTTACACTCACTAAGAAGTTTTCTTCCACATACAGTTGACAGCTGAGTGTCATAAAAACTTAAAATTTGATCATTTTAAAAAAAGGCAAATTCTTAGCATCGTGTTGTAAAACTAGAGTTAATCTGTGACTGTTAGTGGTTTCAGAAGTGGATGGTGTTGGAATTGTTCTTTTCCATCTTGGTAATTGTATTTCTTCATGTTTAATAGGCACTGCTGGGCTATGTATCAGATTAGGAAAGAAAAGAGGAGTAGACAGAATAGAAACACCCATGTTTCAGACTGTGATTTGCTGATTCAGTGTTGATGGCCAGGCGCTTTCAGCATTGTTCTGCGTATCTGGTGATTAAGGTTCAGTGATGGAGAAAAAAGATCTATTCAGTTAAGACAGCCTTTTGCTAAGGAATTATGAAGTTGAATTTAGTACACTTTTTAAGGCTCTATATCCTTCTCTTTAAATGCTCTAGAAAGAATTGCTGTTGAGTGTATTGGAATATTCTTTCTTATTTTCATCCACTACTTAGTCCTAAATTCATCTCCAGGAGATATTTCCATCCACCTTTGTTTAAAAGTGTGGAATGTACCTCAGTCCCTGGGTTTCATTAAATGTCTTTATTTGCATTGCATTAATATTTCTGTTTTGGTTTTGCATAGACATTTGTTGTTATGAGTTGTTATTACATCTAATCCCATACTGGAAATTAGTGTAAGGTTTGTAGGGCTCCAGTTAATATTAAAGAGTACCTCTGAAACTGGGCAACTGGATTGGGTTTGCTAGTGCCAGAGTCATTCTTACAGCTGATTTGTGCAGTCCTTTCTGCCACAACCCCCCAAAAGAGGCCAAGGGTGATCTACAGAGCAGGTTTCTTGCCTTTGAGGACCAGATGCAGCCTGCTGGCTTTCAGTTGTGTGCCTCCATACCAAGATTATTCAATGCACATTTTTGGAAGATGTGTGAGAGTTTAGTTATATGTCCAGGAATTTGAATAAAAGCTATGGAGGCTGGCAGCATTTGGAAGCTGTGGAAAACTGGCAGGACTTGGGTGGCTTTCTGGTATCCTCATTACAACTTCAGAGGTGTCCTGACAGAATTACAGCAGAATCTACATGAAATACACTCAATGACATAAACACAATTCAGCTACTGTTCATTTCTTCTCCTATCACAATTCTATCTTTGAACACAATTTCGGGGTAAAAAAAATCAGGTTCTGCAAAATAGACATATATGCTATATTTGCTTCACCCACATAACATATCTGTATCTCTTTCTGAAAATATTGTCATGCATTGTAACAAATAAAAATTGCTTTTTTGGCTTTTCCACTTCCCAATTAATTTATCTTCTTAAGTAATCCTGGTGGTCTTGATCTTCTCAAAACACAATACAATGTATTTTCTGTGAAGTTCGTGCAAATTATGAGATTCCATTTTTAAATTAAAAAGCAGGAGTTTGCTAGCATCTGATGATTCAGTTTCTGTACTTGAAATATCTAAGAAAACATACAAGATATTCTAGTTATTATCCTGACATTTTGTAAAATGCAACCATGAAAACTCTTAAGTTGCCATTCATCTAGAAATGTGTAAAAAAAGCTGTAAAAGAAAACAAGGTCTTCAAGGTTGTCAAAACTGATTTTTTATTTATTATTTTAAAAGATTAATTTATCATAAAATTTGAAGATTCTTTCTTTATTTTAAAATCAGAAAAAATGTCATTGTTTAAGGAATGTCAAGGTTGAGTGCCAAAACATTTGAAGCTCGCAAATGAAATACCAACACTCTTTTCTCACAGGTGTGTTAAAAAAAGAGAAAGCTGAAGCACGTCATGGAACAGAGAGAAGCAACACACAAAACATGGTAAACAAAGTGGAGGAATATTCGGGAAAAAAGCAGAGCAATAAGTAAACAATTGCTAAATAAATTTGATCTTTTAAAAGTTGCTTTCATTGGGGGAAAATTCAGAGTAGCTGTAAGATTTGGTTTAGTAGCTTTAAATGGGAAAGCTGATGCTCCCATTAGCTCTGGGTGCTCTAAAACAAAGGAAGAATAGCCTATGCTGAATACCTCATTGAGTATGGGATCACTAAAAGAAGCAATATAAAGAAGAAACAATGGAGGGGAAAAGAAGCCATGGGAGATGAGGCTAATTCCAGTTTTATACATTAAAATACTTTTTCACTAAATGTAAAAAAGAAAGGCAGAAAGGCCTAATCCTGCCCTATGGTACACAATATTCTCCAATATGCATTTTGTAAATGTAGACACTTCACTGGAAATTTCCTTCCTGCGTGATATGTGAAGATGTGCAATTATAGGAGATCAACCATGAACATTCGGACTGGAGCAAAACCTCCTGAAATGCATGTGTATTCATGTATATCTTGTACAAGAATCATATCCTGGATTTCATACCTGCCTCGTCTTATGGCTAGAATACTATAAAATATACTGTTTAAATCTTCTGGTAGAGGCCTCAATTCCTGACAGGGACTTCTCATTTATGTGATTGGCAGATGTCTGTGTCATGGTCCAGTACTGGACCATATGCTATCATTTGCCTTGCAAAGGCTCAAATTAAATATTCAGTCATGATTACTTAGTGTGATCATTCAGTCAGTGCAAGTTCACGTCAGTCACTGGACAAAGAATCCATGTTCCTTTCAAAGTACACACGGCTTATCTACAGTTCAACTTTCTGACATGGACAGGACTTGGTTGGGTATGACAGGCTGTGGTCACTGGGTTTGATCATCATCCATGCAAACTTGCAAAGGCGTTGCTTGTTGCAGTCCTTTTGCCAGTATATTACGTTCCTACGGTTTAGATTTGCTCCAGCACATGCGTCATACCACCAGCCTCCCCCAGGAACACCATTGTGTTCCAGTTTAGCACAATTCTGAAAGTAATTGTCGTTGTCTCTGTCCTTGGTGGTGAACTTCTGGTTGTCATGGAGATAAGCTTCTGTGTCCAGGGTGAGAGCATCGGTGGCGTTGCCTTTGTATAGACCAACCCTGATACGGTATTGAGACTCTTCATCTTCAATAACGAATGGTTCATACTGTCCCCATTTGATTTCAGCATTTAGGTTTACAAGTTTAATTCCAAGTATATATTTCATGAAGCTGCTAGTTAACTGATGCATATATTCATTACCTAACCAGTGGTTGTCATGAACGGAGCCAAATCCATATTTGTAATCCTGCCAGGTCCTATCAAAGTCAACTGTACTATTGGCTGTAATGTGCTGGATTACTGTCCAGCCACCGTCCTGCATATTACAAGAGACGACAATTGGGTCCTTCTTTGGTTGGATGATGTAAAGACCATCTCTAGAATTTCCTCTGGAGTGCTGAAAAATCTCAAAACAATCCCTTGGATAGTCTGAGGAAAAAAAAAGTAAATTTCTTTTGAAATAGTAAATTTTAGATATTGGACTCTGTCCTTTAGAGGAAGTGAAGGATTGCCTTCTGACTGGAAGCTAACTCTGACTTCATCACAGCTCCTGGGTACCTACTTAGCTGACAGAGGAAGATTTTGGGCAGAACATGCAGGAAATGTTCAGAAATTCAAAAAAGGGTTTGTTAGGCTGTCATACAACGGAAGTGTGATTTTAAATTTATGACAGAAATATGGTTGAAAAGCCAAGAATTATGTGCAGACCATTCCTTTCCCTCCTGTGTTCTTCCAATTTGAGTAGTCAGCAAGTTTGAAATACACTGTACCATGTGTTGGACCATTGTATTTAATTACTAGAACTAGCCTTATCCTCCATAAATAGATCTAATTTATCTTTAATCAAATTATACATTAGGCATCAGTAACATCCTTGCATTGAATTCCAGTAAGTATGCCGTGAATTCATTGATAAAGGGGAGATATTAAAGCACATTTCTTGATAATACAAAACTCATAAACATCTGAGGATTTTCTTAGGAACAGTTCTTGTCACTCAAACTCCAGGCTGAATCTTACCACTGAATTGCAGGTAGGACTACAGTGCTGTGCGTACTGAACACCAATATCAGGAAACTAGGTGAAAGAGCTTTTCTGCTTTATCACTTACCCAATAGACTCAAAGGGTGATAAAAATGGCATTCAAGGCTTGAGATGACACTCTATTGGGCTGAAATATATATACTGTGTTTTTTAAATGTGATTTACTGATAAGGTAACTTCTTGCTGTAGTGTAATATAGTATCAAGCATCTCTGAAGCTAAGGCAGAATGCTCTTTTTACAACTGATTGTGAGACTTCTGAGAGCCAGAATATAATTTATTTAAATATTCATTAAAGTATGTATGAATTAATATCTAGAGAATTACTTTTGTAGAGAAGGATGTTGTTCAATGTCTGTTCCATTACTCAGAAACGTGTTTATGAATTGAAATCCCTTCTCCATAGAGCTGAAAGGCATGTCATTATGTCATTATACTATGGAATATTTGTAATTTATATTTAATAAAAACTTGATAATTTTAACATCTCTATGAGGAGAATTAACTACAGATTACCTGTGCTGTAAGATGACAGTTCTTCAAACCTATGAAATTCTGTATTCTGTCCTGACAATATCTAATAGGAATTTAGATACTGTATTTAGAATTTTGTTTTTTCATCCAGGAGACTGAGATAATTCAGGAGAACTATGGTAGGATGTCCTAATTTTTTTCAAAAAATTTCAAAACAACAATTAAGGAAAACATTTCCAAATATAAAAAGTTATAATAAAAGCTAATAACAAAACCTTTTCTCTGTGCAAATCACTGACAAGAGACCTCCTGCTAATCTTTCTACTGAACACATTGTTTTTGTTTCCCTGAACAGAATAACAGAGTCTGCAGAGTCAATCTCATTGTATGGTCTTGTGACCAACAAATCAAAAGGTACACAGAACATTTTGGGTGCGGGGGGTAGGGGTGGGGAGGTGGGGAATAGCCCTCAACTTTTTGGAAAGAGAAAGGGACCATGGATGACTATTTTATCCGCTACTGGTCCTGTAGAGCGTTATATCACGCTGTCTTCTTCACAGAATTATTACATTTCTTCTCTTCCAACTGGTAAGTATTTTAGACTTCAATAACTGTCATTGCTTTCAAAACTACCCATCTGGTTCCCAGTCTAATTTTATTACTGTCCACAGTCCGTCTTTTTCTTTCTCTTGTCATATTGTCCTTTAGTTAAATAATGCTTCTTCCTGGGTAATAAATCCCAATGTACCATGAGAACAACTGTATTTTTAATCAGAATTTTTTTGGTTAGGGCAAATTCTGCTTGGATAAATAAGTTCTTTTATTATTTACTCTAAGATAAATCTGTTTCTTAATTGTCTAAGTAGCTTTTCTGCATCTCTTCACTGCAAATTATCTCCTAGAGTGCAGGTAAAATTTGCACACAGTATTGCAAATGGCCTTATATAGTGCCACTGATTCTTCCCAAGTCTTATTAAAAATATCTGTTGATATGTTCTAGGATTGTATTTGTATTGCTTATTTTCCTTTAATCAAGAGTTTGGTCTTTGGATGTGTGTAACTGGTAAGGTACTCACCTTGCAGTAAAACCTAGAAATCTGTGCTTTATTTTCATCACAGTGGTATTACTTGAGAACATCTGACTTCTTTTTTCCTGTGTAATATTCTGATTCTTTGTATTTGCCTTTCTTTACTTCATTTTATCAGTAAGTTTTATCAGCCTATTCTTATTTTTGCATCAGTATACTTAACAAGAATACTGAAAAGATCACTGCTAAGCAAATACTTCCAGTCTCCCCTTGAATTTATGGTTTACTTTTCTACCTAAGTCATTGTAACTTTCTTTTCAATCTCTACTGAAATTATAAAGTAACCCTACCTTCTCTGACTGAATATTGTATGAAGTATTGTATCATAGGCTTTGTAGAAGTCCAGACAGACTAAACCTATTAAATAGTATTATTCATAATATCAGTATTGTGTTAAATATAGTCTTTTATATTTGATATTCAGAAGTTTATTGGTACTTCTAAGCCACTCAGGACAGATTTACATGAGTATATAAGCTTTCCAAGGTCTTTATTTTGTGCCTTTAATTGCCTAATAGAATATACAGCCATGAATAGGATCTTCCAAATCTTAATACTATCTGCATGACATTATTAAATATCCTGAAATAGTCTATATGATTCTGTACAGCAGTTGTTGGAATATTCGCCAGGTAGACATAGCCTGACTCCAAACCTGATCCCATGATTTTATAGAATGATTAAGTGATTTATATAGTGATGTCCAAGCCTGTGAAATAGTGACACTTGTGTTTGCCCTTCTCAGCGAATATTATTCATGCAAAATGGAACAACTTCTATAGACAGATAATGAGAAAATCACTTAGGCTGATTGATACAGGATTTACTTGAAAAATGAATTTTATAAACTCTCAAGTGCCATCCGTCAGAGGAGGAAAACGAATTCATGGCAGGACATGTTCATATGGCAAAGTATTTTTGCAGGGCTAACTTCCAAATACATTGGCTGAAAGTGTTACAAAAAAGCAATAAAGTAAAACACAGCATGCACCCAATCACTCTCTTCATGAGTACCTTTTTCATTGATGTTACTCACTCTCTCATAGCCTCTCTGGGGGAGAAGGTGGGCATTAGCCAAGACCACCGCCTCGTTGGTGCTCACTGACAGAGTGCAATGAGAGAGCAAATACAGAATAAATACTGCTGAGCTCATAAACAGCATCTTCCTTCCAGTCAGTCCTCCTGTAGCAATACAGAACTGTAACACAGGCTGGAATTGAAAATGGGAAGATTTATCACTTTTAGTATGAAAGTCCTGAAGGAGAGACATACTGAAATACATAGCTTCAACACAGTGAGCCTCTGCCATAACTGGCTTTTCCCATTTTTCAAGGACCTCTCCTCTTCTCAATGTCTCACAACATATTTCTGGCTGGTCATTTCTCTGACACAGAGCACTGTACTGCAACACTTAGAACATCGCTCACCTCTGTCACCTTGTGCCATGCTGTACAATGAAACATAATGTAATTGTGTGTGTGACAAAAAGCCATAGAAAATGGTGTAATGATGAAAGAAACAGCACATCTCATATATATCAGAATTGAATTTAGCTTATTCCAGAGTCCAAACTGTAGTAAAGTAAAAGCACCAGGGGTCAAACTGGCAGGAACAGCAACACTGGCTCTGCTGACTGTCTGTAGTTCAAACAGTATTAAAAGACATTGCATTCTGAGTGCTGGGAATATTTCCATGCACTGGAGAACTCACTTCAGCACATCTGGACTACATTTGTTATCAATTTCCATCTACAGCTTTAAAGTAATATGTCACAGTTTAAAATCAGATTTTTGAAGAAAAGCGCTCAAATAAACAAAGCAAAAAGAACTTTTCAGCTTCTTCAAAACACAAAAGGGTTCCATATATTGAATCAGAACAGTTTTCAGCCTCACTTTCTCCTTGTTTTGGGGCTACACATCTAGTAATCGTTCATCCAACGCAGCAAAAAGGCTTAGGCTATTATTGGACTAAATTCTGGGGTCCTCACTTAGGCAAATTCCAGCTTGACTGAACAGGAATTTCTATATCAAGGACAGCTTAGAATGAATCAGGGTAACTAATGTTTCCTATAATCTCAAAGGATGAATTCACTTAAGACTCCAGCCAAACTCTTTTCATTTTTCTAGTTGTGGGGTTTTTTTGCATTTTTTTTTAAGGGACTGAGCTCCCCACAGTGGTTTTGATGAAGGCAGAAAATAGATCTTGCAAGCAGCTCTTTGGTCAGAGATTATTTCCTGCCAGTGTCAGCACAGAGGTACAGAGGCTAGTACCCTTCTCCATAATGATTTATGTCACAACAAAGCCACATTCCCTATAAAATTAATGAAAAATTATTCAGCACAATTTTTAAAAAATGTCCAAGATAAGTAATTGTAATAAAGTTCAGGTTTGAGAGTTACTTTTTATACCTACCATATAGAAACACAGCAAAACAGTATTTTCTACTCTACCTAAAACTATTTGTTAATAATTTAATTATTCTGAGTTACTATTAACATACAATTTACTATTTTACAAAAGCTGTTCATTTAACATTGGGATCATAACAAACTGGAAATTTTCATTCCATGATATTGGGCACAGGGTTTCTCATAACACACTAAAGTTCTGCTGTGCCTGCATTTCCCACTGTCATGTACCCTTTTTCCTGAAATCTTCTATTATTGTTGCTATTACTAATTATTATATTATAAATGACTTAAAATCAAAACCTAACACACAAACATTACTGAACGTCAGGATCTGGAGCTATTTTATCTGTTTTGGCTTTCTTTTAGCATTTTTGAGTGAGTCAGTATTTTTTCTTCCCTCATATTTACTCATTGAAATGTTTTACAGATCCATTTAACTCCAGAATAGAACTTGGTATTATAAATTATTAAGAAAGCAACTGAGGAAAACGGTACTAGGCAGGCACCTTACCTCTTTCAAGTGAAGCTTGGCAAAGAAAAACACACGCAAATGAATGATCTCTTTCGCTACAGTTGTACTTTGCCTGCTACTTAAGTCCAGGTGAATAAATCAGCTCCAACACACTATCTCAAATGCAGCAAAATTGTGTGCTTACTCTGGTGGACTTTGATCTGCCATATTACACTTGCAAGTAAGTATGTATGAATAATAAAATACAAAGGTCTTCCATAAGGATTAAAACAACATTGATTAATAAATGTACACAGTGATGGAGGACCATGAAGAGGTTTTAGTTCAGAAAATTACTTATGTTGCTTAAATACACAGTGGCAGATGCTCAAATTTACTATATCATTTTGCGTAGGTTAATTAACTAGATGCTGAACTGCTATTCATATTTAAAATTACAGAGGCATCTTTATTTTTAAGTATTGGGAAAAAAACAACTGTAAACCTTGTTGTTAGTTCATGTTTTAATGTGAATTAATTAGAAGCAGTGTCTCAGAGATAAAAATGGAAAAAGCAAAAGCAGAACAGGATGGTCAACAGTTTTCTATTTTAGTTTATTTGGATTAACAAGAGTTAATTAATATAAATTCAGGTCAAAACTGTAATGAATTAGGTGAATTAATTGTTGCTATGTATCTGAAAGGGGTACTGTCCATTTGCATGGCTTATGGAGTTCAACAAGGCCAACTGCAAGGTCCTACACATGGGTTGGAGCAACCCCCAGTATCAATACAGAATGGGGGATGATGTGATTGAGAGCAGCCCTGCAGAGAAGGACTTGGGGGTGCTGATTGATGAGAAGCTCAACATGAACTGGTAATGTGCGCTCGCAGCCCAGAAGGCCAGCTGTGTCCTGGGCTCCATCAAAAGAAGTGTAGCCAGCAGGTGATTCTCCCCCACTACTCTGCTCTTGTGAGAGTCGTCGTTTCCCCCCCCCCCGCCCCGAATATTGTGTTATGTCCAGTTCTGGAATCCCCAGCATAGGAAGGATATAGAACTGTTTGGAATGGGTCCAAAGGAGAGCTATGAAGATGATCAAAGGGCTGGAACACCTCTTCTATGAGGACAGGCTGAGATAGTTGGTGTTGTTCAGCCTGGAGAAGAGAAGGCTTTGGGGAGACCACATAGAGGCCTTCCGGTACCTAACGGGGGCCTACGAAAAAGCTGGGGAGGGGTTTTTACAAGTGGCAGGGGTTGGAACTGGATGAGCTTTAAGACTCCTTCCAACCCAAACCATTCTGTGATTCTATGATTATGTCTAATATAGCATTTACTCTTTTCCAGATAAGCCAGTACATAAGTTTTTGTGCTCCTTAATCCAGCATGCAACACACTTTGATACGAGTCCATCCCTGCAACATGCCACAATTAAAACTGATGGAGCATTTAAGTCCTCTGCAAGCTCTGCCTGAGGATTTGTACTATGCGTAATTTTTGTTCTTCAATAATTTTTCCTCAGTGAAATGACAACGTGAGGATTTGTATTTCATGCACAATTAAATAGTCATAATGAATGCTTTAGGGAGGATTTGCTTGTAACATTAAAACTCAGTGATATTTCTCTTCATTTTTAAAGTACAAGCAATGTTTTATTATATGTAAGAATGGCCACAGGAAATCAGAACAGTTTCTTTTCCCTGACACTGATCAGTAGCAGAGCTACAGGGAAAAGTTTACAATTACATTCTCTCTCTGGCTAGCATTATGCAGCTGAGGGAATTTCTGATATCTGTATGTTTGACATATCTAATTTCTCATTAGTACCAAGCTTTATAAACATTGGCTAAGGCATGAAAGTACTACCATTGTAGCTTATGAAACAATAAAAGTGGTTTGGACACGTACAGCTCTCTAGACCAGGGCTGTCAAACTCGTCGTCCGCAGGCCGAGTCCGGCCCTCCACCTTGTTTTATCCAGCCCAGCACCTTGTTTCTGCCTGGCAGCAGCCCCGAGCTCCTTGCCCCTACACTCCTGCCAGCGCTGGTCACGTGTGCAGCGAGTGACGCGCGTTAGGCTGCAGGGGCAGGAGAATGGTGGGGGTCATGAGTTTGAAACCCCTGATCTAGAAAATAATATTGACTTTAGTGGTATTTATTAATAGGTCTCATTTCACCCTGATATAAATTGGGGTACATCTTTGCTTTGTGCATTTGATTCCTACATTTTCTATCACTATTTATCTGCTCCCCCATCTTTCCATTTTTCTTTACTTTCTTGCTGTTTTCTTCTCTTTGTTGATTTCTAAACTTTCGTATGAGCTGGCAGAGCAGAAGTGAAGTGGGAAGCATTTAATTAGAAAAGAGAAGGAGGGGCATTCACTCCTCATTCACTCGTGCTCAGAAAGGCATCTATTTCTGCAGATGAAGACTTTTTAAAACAACAAAAATCATTTCGTATATCTGCTCTTGATCAAGTATTTTGAAATTTTTGCAATGATCTTAAGGTAGGACAACTTTACATTGGTATGGTTTGTTGTGTACAGATTTCAAAATAATGCATTACTATATAGACTGATTTTTAGCCATATTAATTAAGATAGTTAACTTCTCAACCCCATGACTGCATATTCCTTCACCACAATATGCTGAAGTTGTAATTATCCCTCTGTGTCTGCTTGGCTTTTACTGGCAAGCATTCATTTGATTTTTTTCGAATGCAGCCTCTCCTATGTGGAAAGTCTCTTTATGAGTTCTCTCATGGCATACCCTTGCAAAGGAAGAAATTGACTGAGACTGATCAACTTACTATTTCATTCAACTCTGAAGTTAGTTGCAAAGACAACCTGGTTACTGTATTGCAACTTATCAGACTTTATGTGTAAGAAAGATGAAAAATATCAGTATATATCTAAGTCATGTAATAAAGGCATCAGTTCTAGCAAGGGCAAATAACAGTCTGGATAATGATGCCAGTAAGCGCCAGTAAATATTACAGAATCATAGAACCATTTAGATTGGAAAAGACCTTTAAGATCATAGAGTCCAATCCTTAACCTAACACCACCAAGTACACCACTAAACAACGTCTGTAACCACTGCATCAGCGTGTCTTTTAAATAGGGATGGTGACTTGACCACTTTCCTGGGCAGCCTATTCCAGTGCTTGACAATCCTTTCAGTGAAGAATTTTTTCCTAATATCCAATCTAAATCTCCCCTGGTGCAACTTGAGGCCATTTCCTCTTGTCCTATTGGTTGTTACTTGGGAAAAGAGACCAATACCCACCTCACTACAGCCTCCATCCATGTAGTTGTAGAAAGTTATAAGGTATTCCCTCAGCCTCCTTGTCTCCTGACTAAACAACTCCAGTTCTCTCAACCACTCCTCATAAGAATTGTACTCCAGACCCTTCACCAGCTACACTGCCCTTCTCTGGACACACTCCAGCATCTCAATGTCTTTCTTGTAGCGAGGGGCAGAGAACTGAATACGGGATTCACTGGTGCTGAGTTCAGGAAGATGATCACTTCGCTCCTCCTGCTTGCCACACCATTTCTGATACAAGACAGGATGCTGTTGGTCTTCTTGGCCACCTGGGCACACTGCTGACTAATATTCAGCAGGCTGTCAACCAACACTTTCAGGTCCTTTTCTGCCAGGCAGCTTTCCAGCCACTCTTCCTCAGGCCTGTAGCATTGCATGGAGTTGTTGTGGCCCAGTTGCAGGACCCATCTTTTCAGCCTTGTTGAAACCCATACAGTTGCCCTTGGCCCACCAATCCTGCCAGTCCAAATCCCCCTGTAGATCCTTCCTTCCCTCAAGTAGATCAACACTCCTGCCCAACTTGCTGTTTTCTGCAAACTTACTAAGGGCATACTTGATCCCCTCATCCACATCTTTGATATAGATGTCAAATAGAACTCATGATCGGCCTCCAACAGGATTTAACTCCATTCACCACAACTCTCTGGGCCTGGCCATCCAGGGAGTTTTTTACCCAGTGAAAGAGTATGTCCGTCCAAGCCATGAGCAGCCAGTTTTTCCAGGAGAATTCTGTGAGAAACGGGTAGCCAAAGTTTTACTAAAGTCTAGGTAGGCAACATCCACAGCCTTTCCCACATTCACTAAGCCAGTCACCTTGTCATAGAAGAAGATCAGGTTAGTCAGGCAGGACTGGGCCTAATCACCTGGTTATCCCGTAAATGCCGTGTGATGATCTGCTCCATAATCCTCCCTGGACTGAGCTCAAGCTAACAAGCCTGTAGTTCCCTGGATCCTCCTGTCAGCCCATCTCATCAATTGACATCACATTTGCTGACCTCCAGTTAATTGGGATCTCCCTAGCTAGCAAGACTGTTGATGAATGACGGAAAGCAGCTTACTGAGCACTTCTGCCAGCTTCCTCAGTATTGTCAGGTGTATCCCATATGGCTCCAACTTAGACTTGGGTGTGTGTAAGTTGTGTAGCACGTTGCTAACCATTTCCCCTTGGACTATCGGGACTTCATTCTGCTCCCCATTCATGTCTTCCAGCTCAGAGGGCTGGGTACCCAGAGAACAGCTGGTCCAGCTATCAAAGATTGAAGCGAAGAAGACATTAAGTACGTCAGCTTTTTCCTCACCCTTTGTCACTATGTTTCCCTCTGCATTCAATAAAGGCTGGAGATTCTCCTTAGCCATCCTGTTGCTGCTAATATATTTATAGAAACATTTTTTATTTTCTTTTACAGCAGTATCCAAATTAAGGCAAATTGAGTTGGGCTTTGGCCCTTCTAATTTTCTCCCTGTATAACCTCATAACATCCTCATAGTCCTCCTGAGTTGCCTGCCCCTTCTTCCAAAGGTAATAATCTCTCTTTTTTTCCTGAGTTCCAGCCAAAGCTCTCTGCTTGGCCAGGTCAGTCTTCTTCCTCACCAGCTTATCTTTTGGCACATGGGGATGGCCTGCTCTTTCACCTTTAAGATTTCGTTCTTGAAGAACGTCCAGCCTTCCTGGACTCCCTTCAGGGTTGCCTCCCAAGGGACTCTTGTCAACCAGTCTCCTAAACAGGCCAAGCTCTGCCCTCTGGAAGTCCAAGATGGCAGTTCTGCTGACCCCTCCTCCTCAATTCTCCAAGAACTGAAAACATTTCATGGTTGCTATGCCCAAGACATCCTCCCTCATTATGGGAAAGGCTTTGACACAGACAAGCAACCTGCATACCCAGGATCTTCAAAAGGCTTAAGACAGCTCAATGACTTTGTATTGTTGGCAGAAACGTACAAATGCTAACTTTCACAGAATAATCTTGTTCAGTATACTAAGGAACTCAAGAGATAAAGTTCTAAAACACATAAAACATATTAAAAAAGGGTTCACCAAGTATCTTTCCTTCTTTCAGAAAGTACCTAGCGCATGTGATTGCTTTGGAAAAAACAAACAGCAAACCAAGGCTGACTTTGAACTGCTTTGCAACTTTGGCTAAATTAACTTCAGAATCTTCATATAATATCTTCATATAAAAATGTTCAGAACAGTTTTCACTTGTTCTTGAACTTCTTGGCTGGGAATGGCACATGGAGAGTGTGTTTTGTTTGACAACACGGAAAGCAGTTATTATCTGCTGAAACACAATGCACATAAGACTATTTTCAATACAGCTTCTAAATATCTTCTTACGCATTCATTATTTGTGAGACTGTTTCTCCTGAAGAAAGGCAAAAAAACATACTAATAGCCCAAAAGCGCTGGTTCAAGAGCTCTTTAAAAATTTGAAATGAAGTTGTGCAAATGATTGCAACAAAAGGACAAATTCATAAGAGTGACTATATAGGAATAACACAATAACAGACCAGGATAAAATTAGAGGTTAAGCTTAAAAAGGTTCCCATTAACAACGGACATAAACAGACAAATATTCAGTAAATGCATTGGAAATAAAAAAAAAGTCAAATGAGGGAGAAGGGGAAACGGCACAGATGTTATGCCTTTTTTTTTGTTGCAGACTTCGTAAACAGTGATCAGATACATAATGACGATAACAAGACAATAACAATTCCATAGAAAGTTTCACATATTCCTACACTCCTGTTACAAGCATCCCATGATAACCTTTAAAAAATTCCAAAGTTCCCTTCCCCTTGCATCCCACAGCATGTCCCCTGTAGGAAATACTTCACTCTGCAAGGAGTTCTGGGAGAGTTTCTTAGGATTTCACATCCAAGACGAGAGTCTAAATATTCTCCAGGCAAGTATGTGTCTTCCAGTTTTCACTGATCAGGTTAACTAGGGTTCTGCTGCCTGTCACTATTCATCTGAACCTCACCAGGCTCTTATGTTTTCCATGACTAATCAAATAGTCTAACAATAACATAGTGCAATGACCACAATCGGTGATTGGGAAGTTCAAATTGGACAACTGGGAAAGCTCTTTCACCAGGAGTAGCACAGCATGGGAACAGCTTTCTCAGACGAACTGTGAAACCTCCATGCTTGGAGGTTTATCATACTGGCTAGCATGACTGAACTGAACGAGTGCTGGTGATAATCCTGCTCAAAGTGAGGTTGACTAGAGAATAACAAAACAACCAATGCTTCCATCATCATCTATCTGGACTTCAGAGGTAATATAAGTGTTTAGCATTTCAGGTTTGATCCAGATTTAGCATATTGCAAAATATAACTCAAATTCATAGCCACATCTTAAACACTACCAGTCAGCTTTCAGTATAATTTCTACTAGAAAACAGACATTTAGTAAAACCAGTAAGATGAAAATATTTTCCATCTAAATGCACCAGCTTTACCTCAAATATCTGATCAAAAACACATAGCAAAAAATATCTGGTAAGCACCTGGACAAATATGTGATTCAACAACCTTAGCTGATTATCAGTCTAACGATTTTTAACACGCAATGTGTAGACCTTTGATTTGAATCAAATAGCTATAGAGTTTAGTTTAAAACACTGTAGCCTAACCTTGTAATATAGGAGTATAAAAATGATTTTATCATCTGGATAAGAAGCAGCTGGGAGCATTGCCATGGCAACCATCTCATTTCTAAAGAGAGATTCTGTGACATCTGTTGCTCTCTAGCAACCTCAAAGCTGAAGTAGCATTGCTAAAAAAATTTTAAAAAGCAAGAAAAGAGAGGGGCTTCTCATATACAGCAATGTACCATCACAAGAAATGCTTGGAAGGATGATAAAAAGAACACTTCAGAACATAAGACAGGCTTTAAATACATTAAATTTTCAGTTTGATGATGAGCCCGGGGGAAAAAAAAAATCCAAACCCAAAACACATATATTCGGCCACCTAACGTGTATCTGTGCAGCTGACTGCGGAATCAGTTTCTCCTGGAAATTATGGTTATCACAGATCTCATTCTCTCATATCAACTACATAACTTAGTTTCCTGATCCTGCTGTTGTTTAAGAAAAATGGATAGCAACGTGAATAATACACGGGGGTGGATAGGGTGGGAGCAGAAAAATTTCTACCAAAACAAGACATTTTACCACCCACAGTTGTCCCCAGGAGAGAGGTTGAGATCACATCATAAGAATTAGTCAGATTGCTCAATGAGTACTGAAGGGTTTTAAGGAAGTGTAGTGTTAAAAACCAATAGCCTAAGAAGCGATACAGACTAGAAAACCTGTAATACCTCTTTAACACAGTAATTCTGAAACTTAACCTATGGAATCTAGAATTAAGGGATGTTCATGCAGAGATCTCAGGGTTATGGTTTAAAATCTCATTTAATTACCTTTGCTTCCATTTTGTTAGCTTAATGATCTTTCCTGACTACTGCATTTTAGGCTAGTTATTTCATACTAGGGCCATAAGATGATGGTCACTCAGAAGAGACTATCAGGAAGTGCTACAGCAGTGCAAGGCCATATACATGCAGAAAGTACATTCCTACAGTGTAGGCTAGGAATTCAAATTATCTGCAACCTGCAGCCATTGTGTGGTATAGCCATATTGCTGTATTCAACAGCTGAAACCAATACCCCTCGCACTGACTGCAGAAAGAATACTAAACTTTGCTTCAAAAGTAACAGTGTACAGCAGAGCAGGGTCTTCAGATGCTTTTACATGTTTTTCCACATGTATCAATATAACCTGGCTGCAGTGGTTATTTTGGTCCTTATTTTGTTCATAAAGAAGCTAACTGAAGCAAATAAGCACTGCTAAAACCAGCAAACAGCAGCTTCCATTTCATGGTTTGGACTTCTGCTGATAAACAGTATTAATATTCTCAGTAACACCCATGGTTATTGCAGAACACCTGCTTATTCAAATTCCTAACTTGGAACATAAAAAAATTACTAGGCAGTAAAAGTATGTAAACACAAACCATATATAAAGTATTAAAAATACATGAAGAAAGAGTAAGTAATGTGAGGACCACTTAAATAAGAAGAAAAACCAACAGTGCTTAAAGCAAGTTAGAAATTTAAGTCTTTATAGCCATAATCGCTTCTTACAAAGAAGCACATCAGAGAAAGTAGGAGTTCATCTAGTTAAAAAAGGCTATCAAATTTGAACAACGTACAAAAGATGAAAAAAGACTAACAACATACTGCAGGGCTATAAAGGCACGTAATGAGCCTCAGAGGGCAAGTTTAGTCCATCTTATATATAACGTGCACAAACAGCTCAATGCATGAAGGAGAGCATGCAGATATTTTGTAATACGTTTTTATTGAAAAAGGCAGAATTCTTCAAGTGTGTTTCTTTGCTACGTGATACTGGGGAAGTGGGCTGAAAGCAGCAGGTGACTTTCAGTGTTGGGTACTGGGATTTAAGTTGACATTTTTCATAAGGAGCTACCCAGGCCCTCTGGATGCCGCCTTTTTTTTTTTTTCCAAAGGAAAAACTGTAAAGAGTGTATTTTGTTAAACTCTTGTATTTTCAATGAACTGTGGCTGTGTCTGTACAATCTTTAGTTTAAGTGTACCTGTTCCAGGGTACACTTGAAGGGTTTGGAAAAAATTCTACAATAAAATAACCTTCAAATATATTAAAAGACAGCACAGCAATTTGATCAGATCTTTCCATGACAAATGACCTCTCCCCCATTAGCTAGCTACCTGGTGACAGAAATAATTGCTTGCTACCACTGAAACACTTGAAAGCACAAGTGATGCATACAATTATTCTGCCAGCACCAGCTGAATAGATTTTGCCACTGTGATTTCTACAAGACTCTTGTAGTCTTCATAAAAACAAAGGGTCAAGCAGAAGTGGAAAAAACTCTGCATAAATACCATGTGAACAGAACTAGCAGGAAAACAAGCCAAAACAAAAGAAGGACTATAAATACTACAATTCAAATCCAAAAAATGAGAGGATTACAAGATAAGCTTTCTCAAGGTGTCTCTACCAACTGTCTATAGGTTCACATGCCTAACGTGAGGGACCCTTACAAAGAGGTAGAAGTATGATTTTTATGAAAGGACCACTTGAAGCCTTTAATAGGATATACAGTAAGAACATCATGTTTTACTATTCATCACTTCTGATAAATATCATGATGGATGCTGAACATATTCCACTACAAGCCTGCCTTTTAGTAACTACTCCACCTCTCATCTAAGCTCCACCTCTTTTTAAGAGATAATGTTTACCACTGCAAAAATACAAGCTGTTTAAGGAGGCTTAATCTTGATCTCCAATTTCTTTAGGTACTCTTTCCCCTCAGAGCTCTCTACCAGTCAAGAAATTAAATCTTTATTAATACAGCTTATACATTTCCCACATGCCAAGCTGAAGCAATATGAACCACATCTATGGACGGTTGAGAAAATGAACTGGTAGAAGAAACACTCCTCACTCCCCCAAATTAGGTTTTTATTCTGCTCTTATCCCAGAAATGGGAAGTATTACTCTGAGGATATTACTGCATTCTCCACGCATCTGCATAGCAAATTGCAGCCCTGTGCCCTGCACACGAGACTATAAGCTCGGGTGTCTTTTTTGCCATTCTGAAATGCAAAGGGAAATGGCACAGCTGTGTGTACCAGACAGCAAGTGTGTACCAGATACTTAAAGAATTCAGAGAGCTTCTAAGAATACTGTAGTATTTCAAATAGAAAATATTGCTTTAAAAACATTTTTACTTTTTTCGTTCTTTTTTTTAAATTAGTTTCACCACATTTATGTTACTTTTTGATGTTTGCATTCAGCTTTAAAGAATTAGTTCAAAATCCAGTGTTGGCCAAAAAAAATGACCTGAAAGATCTTCTTTCTGTTGTATATGCACTACCATTTGCCCTTGACTGAACGACTGAATTTTTATTCCTATCAGCCATGCAGAACCAAATACGTAACAAAAATGAGCTCAACGGTAATCTGGTTTTGTGCATCATCAATAAAAGAGCAAAGTTCCACTTGCACAGAAAATTATATTGCCATTAAACCTCCAAAACCTTACTGGAAACAAAGCATTACACAAGGGTCACTAACAGCGTAATTTGAAGGAATAACCTTGTAATTTCAAAAATAGACAGGTTTTCATGAAGAATCAGTATTTATTATGACAGAGGATTCATAATCTTTTATGGATTTTTTACAACAGAAATAAAAATAATCAACCTACTTGTGATCTCAAGAAGCTTTCACTGGCTTCCCTTGAAAACAGATTAAAACTCAATACTCTTCCCACAGACAATTTTGTGACTAAAAGCTCCCTAAATGTTGTATTATTTTATGGTCTGAATCATCAGATTTTACACACTGTATCAAGTTCAAAATAGTCATTAAGATATAAGATCTTGTCTTTACAGACACTGAAATGATGAAAGCATATTTTTGAAATGCTATTTTTTTTATATTGATATTGCTTGCTTTTTGGCACTCTAACTGTAATAATACGTTTTGTATTTAGTCAGTCCATTGGCAGATTATCACACAGAGCAAAGCCTACATTAATAGTGGAAGAAAGGTGGGGAATTTACACCATTTAGGCAGGAGCCTTAAATTTTTATGTAGCGACTGAGGAAAAGACTGATAAGCTTGATCTCTTGGATGGTACAGCAATCTTACCCAGCTGGAAAGAAACACAGGATCACTGCTTTTTCTTCACCCACGTGGGTAATAAGCAAATATACAGGTCTGTGCTCTCGTAAAAGCTGTGACTACAGTTATGACTTACAGACATATATGAATCATGGAGTGGCCAGGCATCCTCATTTGCTTCTGATTATATGATTATATAATCATATATTTGTCCATATACACTAGCTCTACTGTCAATGTTACAATTGCCTAGAAGAGAATGTCTATAGATACAGAATATCACATTTTTCATCTACATTTAAAAGTCTTTTTTTGCAACTCTTAATATTTGGGTCAAATCTGCCATGACAGCAAAATTTAAAATTTCTTCAGTCTTCTTCAGGTCCTTAACTTTACTGTGGGAGGCTTGCTCTGATTTTTTCTCCTTTCAATAATCCGTAATTTCAAGTATCTTTCTAAATAGAACACTGTCAGAGAATGTCTCTGGACATGGGAATCTGCTGATTCATGCCTTGTGCAAAAGGTGTCGATAACACTTTCGGATATGCGAAATAACAACTCTGCCTCCACTCCCAATAATTCCTGAATATGGATGGGTAGTTAGCATGAGCATGAAACTCCTGAGAAACAGATCTATGCACTCTGTTTTGGAGAGCACAGCATGCACAGAAGTCCCCGGCAAGCTGAGCTCCATGCCAGTTACCTCTTCAGTAGGGGGTAACTGCCTTTGGAGACACGCATCTTCCCAGTGGCCTGTGCACCACAGGTGCATCTCATGTTTTTCCTGCCCAAGAATGTGTAAAGTGCATATGTACTTTTTTCACCTTTCAACATACTTTCTTCAGTAAATGTTTTTTTTCCACTGATTTGATGTTCAGAATGGTAACTTCTTTCTGTATTCCTTAGCCCATCAACAGTAGATGTAAACACTTCTGTTCTCCTTCAGTTCATTAAATAAGCATAATATACAACCATATATATCTCCATACTTCATTCTGACACATCAGAATGAAAAACATCTATTGCCACTAAGGATTTACTATTATTTATATTTCATATTGGTTATGTTCCTAAAAGAAATAAGTTTCAAATGAAACAAAAAATCATAGGAACACAAATTCACTATCTACTAACTAAAAATAGCAGAAGGATTAAGATAGACATGATGTCTTAAAAATGAAAGTGAAATCCTTTTAGTACCTTAAGGTACTGTTATCACTGTTAGCCTGAAAAAATAAGGTTCTTTTTATCAAACTGTAAACCAAGCTTTGCTCTCTTTGAGCTACTGGTCACAAACAAACGTTATGCAATTAAAGGTCCATTAACACCCAAGTGGAGACGTTTAAATGGATCTTAGTAATTTAATACACTTTTCACTAAACTGGAAAAGAGTATGTACTTAAATTGGCTAGATACCACTGGAAATCTTGACGTGTAGTTTCTGTAAAGGGTTGCTTTAATAAATATGTATGAACAACTACATATAAATGTTCAATAAAGGTGTTCTTTAAGAAGATTACTTACTGGATATTTTCAGTAAGATTATAGGCATACTATTTGAGTACCCAGTATTCATTATTAATATCCTTATTTTTGTTAGAAAAGCTTTTCATACACAAGAAACTGAAACAAATCATACAGTATTTGCATAGAGCCCAAGGGTTGCATCAGAACCCAAAGCACTTGACTCTAGAGTTTAAGTCCTCTTCACAAACCAAATCTTAACAACAAGCTAGCCTTCCTCTTTGAAGCAATACATACCCCATTCAGAGAGCCATTATCATTCCCACTTCAACAAAATGATACAGAGCACCAACAGTTTGTTTAAAACAGGGAGATATCTATACATTAAATTTCTTCTTTATATGTGAAGAATGGAAGCAACTTTGATGAAGGAATCGATAATATCAATTTAATGCTCTGAACACCCTCCAACTAATTTTACTGAAGTCTATTTCAACTATATGTCTCTTCTCCCTTCCACATAGCCTGTCACAAACTCAAAGTTGTCAACTCATTCAGGATGTGGCTAAATGACCTCTTAGGCTACAAATCCTTACAATGCAGTGAGCTGATTGTATTACTCACACTCACTGCAAGAAACAGGGAAGAGTTCCTGCTTCTGACTACATGCCTCTGGTACTTACTTTCTGCTGACTCCGGTATTTCTTTGATCCTTCTGTGAGCTGATTTAACTTTCTAAAATGTAACAGAAATACAGCAGAAAGGTGGACAATTTTCTCTTGTTAAACCAATGAATGGCAAAGCCTGAGAAGTACCAGAACTTGTAGGCAGAAGTCAACAGGATAACTCAGTCCAAGCAGATTCTGTCCATTTTTAATTTCTGTTCTGAGGTATCAGCTGCTTCAGCTTACTTCTCAAGCAGCCTCCCTAAAAGGCAGCTGTTTTTTGGGGGAAAACAGAGACAGATCTAACCCAGAGGAAAGATTACTAAAAATCTGTAAGTAAGGACAAAGAAATACAGCTGAACTATAGCAAACGTTTCCCTTCTGCAGGAAGACAACTTTTGTTATACTTGTTAACTGCAATAGGAAAGCTATCAAATAAGCTTTGCCTAGTGGCATTTATGATAGACCAAGACAACTTTTAAGTCTGGCTAGAACCATTTTACTCACTTGACACACACAGATTCCAGCTCTAAATGGAATTCTTGAAACAAACAAATAAATAAATAAATTTAATCAAACAAATCAAAACCAACAACTTCCCCCCCCAAGTTGATACCATGGCAACTAGCATTAATTCAGCATCAGACCAATACACTTGTACAAATCACTTTATTGGACTTATCAGGTATCTGAAAAGGAGAGGAATAACATACATGACTGAGGGAGTACCATTAGGCAGCAAGATTTTGGGGCTTGGATTGTTCAGATAACACGTTTTTAGGGGTGGGGCAGAGTTTCCTGTTGAGGAAGGCAGGAGTGTGGTACAGTGCATCTGAACCTGATGCACAAAGAAATGGCCTGAAATATCTGTTCTAAGAGAAAGAGAAGTGTTGATATTTCAGATGCTCCTTCCAAAGCTTTATTAGGATCCTTACAATTCTTTCCATGGCCTGAAATCTCCATTCTTCCTTAACATTTTGTACATCATATAATTTATAGTAATTCTCTACAGAACAATATAGTTAATTCATTATCATCAATAACTTTATACAGATACAGTATTGAAACCATGTCATCTTTTGCTTACTGTCAAGTACAAAACAGCTTATATAGACTAAAAAAAGCTACACATCACAGTTGTAGCATACTGTATTTTGTGTCTGATTTAAAGTTTACAGTAGTGGCTTTTTGATCTTTCAAGACAAATAAATTTGATACCACTTAAGAAACAGTTGTGCAAATTCAGGTTCAGGAGGAAGACTTAACTACCTCCTTTTTCCAGAACTATTTTTCCCTGCTTTACTGCTGCTACTACCAGACTTGCTGGAAGATTTTGAAGAGAAAAGTCTTGTCATGAATTCAGAGACATCTGGCAGCTCATGGTTGGAATTCAGCATGTTCATTGACTGTTCCATTTCCTGTATGGAAGATTAGATAATATTAATAGCTTGTAAGAAATCTGGCTGCTTCTAAGGCATCAAGCTGAAAGATTGTATCAGGAAGAAGTCAAATTTTCCCAAATATTTTTTTAATATTTGTAGTCCTCCAGGGTACATATTACTACATATTTTTATGCAACCACAGCCAAACACCCAGCTACACACAGAAACATAAAACCCCAAAACTAAAAGCACTAGTGTATGGAAAAAGGTAACCATGTCTTAAGCAGTCTTACAGGGCAACCACTTGATTAAAAAAAAATTCTAAAAGGAAAAAATTCCATTCATTATTTTCAGCATTACTTTCCTCCATTTTAAAATTTAAGCTTTTTTAGATTTTCAGATCTGCGTTCTCATACATTTCACATACTTTTGTTTTAAAATTAGTACTATGCTAAATCTAAAAAAATTTTGAAGCTGTTTGAAGGGATTAGATATTTTTATTGCCCTACTTCATAACATGAAGCTATTAGTGTACAGTAGCTAAGTTTTCTTTTTTTCATGAAAGGAAGGTTTTTAATACAAAACCATACACCTGGGTGAGCTTAATGTAACTTCTAAAGTTCAGCATACTGGATCTATGAGACAAATTAGTACAATTTAAACCAACCAAACAAACCCTGAAGTACTTTCTTAACAGATACAACAGCTGAACTGCACATCCGCAATGTGGTAATGCTTATAGTCACTGCCAATTTAATGTGGAATTGTCACCTTGCTCTTCCAGTTACCATTCAGAATAGTACAGCTTTAACTGTTTCCAAGGTACAAATGAAGCAAAAGCTGTTATGGTAGACTTTGTTACTCTTGCATCTGTACTACATCTGTATTTAACACCTCTACAACAATTACAGTTATTAAACCATTAACGTTCCATATAAACTGGTACTGTGTTAATTCCGTAAGAAAAAAGTTAGATAACTTGAAAAACGTAATAAAAAGCTCCATACCCTCCACAAACAAACTGAAGTTGAACACAACTTTAAAAATTTACTACATGTCATCTAGAGACTGCTATTACAACTGAGTCCTTAAAAACTACCTTCTCCTATTCTTTAAAGATAATTTAAATTACGAACAAGATGCCTTCAGCTTTCTCCTTAAATCATATCAGTCAGCTAATACCTAAATCATCAGAAGTTATAATGGTTTACCTTCAGAACAGCCTGTCTGTAAGCACTGTAAGATCAGCAAAAAATGGAAGGAATAAGTAATTTTTTTAAAAATTCAACTTCCAAAGTTCAGTTTGATTTGAAGAACATGCCACAGATATCTAGCATATATTCATATCATGTTTTTAATCAAAGTTAAAGGCAAAAGAGCAACATGTAGCTTTGATATGCTTTTGGTAGCTATTACTTTTTTTTTTTAAAAAAAAAGCCTCAGACACCTATAAAGTACTACTGAAGACAGTGGTCATTTAGAGGAAAAGGAGCTTAAATTAACCAAACCCTCAAAAAGCAGCCACCCAAGACAGACAAGAAATACTTCTAAAAATAAGAATAGATTTAGCAGACACCTTGAATCTCCACTTTGTCCTAGCCTTCTGCTATTCGTCATTTCGCATGATGGGAGGACAATAAATCAGATAATTTAATGACTACATTAAGACTCCATATCATATACACAACTGCACATCTGGATTTAAGTCTTGTAAACTATGTGGTTTAGGTTGATGGATAAGAGAACCCCACATCATACTCTTCTCAACACTTAAGTTACCTCTAAAAATGAAGCATTAGGTTTAAACACAGTACAGAAATACAGTGGAATTTTACAGAAAAAATAGCCCTTGAGCAATTATATTTATCGCTCTGAAGAAATTGTGAAAAACACTACTCATACAGTGATATTTTCAAAGCTGTGCCAAACAATCTGATTCTGTGTGGTGCTGTTTAACAGCAAATTAGTGAGTTAAGAATTCACTGTTGGAACAGTAACACTGTATCAACTGAATAAATGATGCTCATTAAGATTTCTTTAAAAGTCCTTTTTTATTACTTTTCTGTACCTTAAAATGGCATTATCTTTGTTCTCTATGTCTGCATCAATTGAACATACTCACCCGTCTCATATCAGGATCACTGGTGTTGACAACTTTAGGCAAAAGCACAAATATCAGTAATGGAAGAACCATCATCATCACCTACACAGAAAAGAGCAAATATTTTTTCAACTTATTTGTTGCTCCAGACGTTTTCAGACATGCTGACATAAAGCTTTTAGCTAAAGAGTCAAATTCTAGAACTACTGCATTCTGAGTCAGTAACCAGTAACAGCGATCCACTTGTCAGGAAAGAACCTTGATAAGGAAGGATTATGTTTTAAATAACAGATTTCAAAGTTGGGCCATTAAAGTGAATGCTTATTATCTCCTTCAACTGTTATAATTACAATCTTGCAACATGTTAATCTTCACACTACCAGAACAACATCATGTTGTCAAAGGAACCAGACTATGGGCTATTTTCAAAGGACATGTATTAGCAGAATGGGTACATAAGGAAGGATAGGTCACAGAAAATCTTTCTATTTGCAAACAAGCTAAAAAAAAAAAAACGAAAAAACCCAATAGTCTCAGAAGAGCAATGTGTTCACAACTTTTCTCAATTATTTTATTCGTGGTACTCTGAAGAACAGCTATATTTGGATCCTTAGCATACTTCTAACCTCTGTGTGTTGCTTGTACGTACCATTGGGTTCATGAGGAAATCTGTCCATCCCCAAGATTCTCTCTTTATGAAGTATGAAGGAGGTCCAGAAGACTTCATCTGGAGTGGGTATGGCAGTCTGACAACTTCAGAGGTTTTGATGTAATTCACATATCTTGCTCTAACGAGCAAAATGTAAATAATAATATAAATACATTTGTAAACAAAAAAAAATATTTAATAATATTCCCAACAAATTTTTAATAATAGACTATGAACAAAACTATCTGCTAGGCAGTGTCAGTTAGACTTCACTTTTCAGAAGCGTATTTCTCTCAGCAGTATACTTTAGGGAATCAAATTATGCTTTACCTTTTTTCCAGGCTACTTATTATATTAAGCAGGCTGAAAAACTCGATATGGAAAACAGACCTGCAGATCAGAAACATCAGAACCATTTGTTCACATGTGACTTCTGCAAAACACTTTTTCTCATCTTGGTAAGGAGCAAAAAAAGCTATGTTTAAACAGGACACACAGCTTTTAACAATGTAGTGCAGCTCAAATACAGTTTGCTCAGAGCAACAATTATTAATATACAAAGTTAATACTACTTTTTCCCCAAGTGCATTACTGGGCATTTATCAATACTGGATCTCAGTCTTTATTACCTTCTAATGCCTTTCCATGCTTCTTCACTAGTATTCTTCACTTGTGCCTAGTAGAAAGTCACTTGATACTATCATTTAACTTTGTCATTCCACTCATTTTTCATGATTTACTAGTATTTATTAATAATTTCCTGCCTTATGCGGGATGACTCCAAGGATGACTTCTGCCCATACAAATCATTTATTCCTTCTGAATTTTTCACCAAATATTCTTCTACAGAACATCTTTCCCTCCTACATGAAGATACATATTTTCTTCGAAAGCTTTTGAAATTTTCAAATAGATCCTGTCAAACATATCCAATATCCTTATGCGGTTTCCTCTTTCTAAGAATTCCAGTATTTTTTTTAAGGCAGAACTTCCCTTAGAAAAGCCTAGTTGACATTTTCCCTGTGTATCACATTTTTAATGCATGTCCCAACTATATTCCCCATTAAAATTTCCACCTGTTTGACTGGGAGATGTGTCGAGCCTCCAGGTACTCTGCTCTGCAGACATATCCCATCAATTTACTTAACATAAAATTTGTTACCTCTAGTCATCAGATACCAAACCAGTGCTAAGCGAGAGGTTATACACACTATTGTGTCTATTTCACTGAGTTCCTTGCATATTCATTAAATACTGTTGCCAATGAGACACTGCCTAACAAAGTATAAAAATTTCATGAAGTTGCACAATTATTGCTATAAATGGACTGTTTGCACTGTTTTCAACTTGAGATTTCAATTTTTAACCTCCCCTAAAAATACTGCTGCAGTGTTTATATTGATGTTTGTATTCTTAAAATGTAACAGCATTTTCATAAGACAAACTTGCAGATACTAGATATGTGCTTGCACAAAGAAAAATGAACTACAAAGACGTATATTTAAACAAAAATCACCTTATTAGATGGGGTAATGATTTTTCTGAACTAGTGAATAGTGTGCAGTTACAGATGTGAAGAATAACTTACCTGGCTGTAATGTTAAAAGAAAGTTAATGATACTACAGAAATACTGCAGGCTGGCAACTACTAGCACTTGCCAGTAACTGTAAGGACTATGTTATGGAGGTGTAACAGAAATATTTTAGAATTTAGAATTAGAATAAATTAAGAATTTCATTGTGCCAAGTCTTGACAGAAGAGTTACCAATAAAGAAAGGAAAAAAGGAAGAAGGAAAAAGAAAGGAATTGGCAAAAGATAAAGCAGTTAACTGACTTAGGCCTAGATTTTATTTCAGGATAGCTGCATAAGAAAATAACAAAAGTAAACAAATAGGAGGACTCTTTATTATCCATTTCCTCTTATTTAAGGCCATAAATATGAAAGGAAGAAAGAAACCAGACTTCAGATTTTAAGAAATGTGGTCTTAGAAGTGATGTTAAAAGAAGCTGAAACATAAGGTCCGAAGTGGAGCATCAGATCTACAGCACTGTCTACATTACGACTCATACTGTGCAGTCAGGCACACTTAACAGATCATTACAGAGCAAATCAGGAAAGGCTCACCTCATTTTGCCTTTTGAAGTTATGTCAACTCTCACAGGTTCAAATTTATGAGCAGGGGATATAACTTCCACTACATAAGATCCTGAAGGTACATCATGAACCACAAAACTTCCATCTGTCCTGAAAAAACAGTAAGTTCCACTACATTTCAGTACACTCCAGTACACAGAGGGTGTTTTATTTTTTTAAAAAGAAGCTGTTAATAGTATAATTTTATACTATAAATCTTACTATAACAACAATGAACAAAAGGAAAATTTAAATCGCTCAGCACTTGTAACACCAAGCCCCTTACAGTCATCAATGGGAGACACAACAGTAGCACAAAGATTTTCTCATGCCCTCAAGCTAGTGTCTTACTTAGGCTATTAAATTATTCCTCCAGCAAGATTTAAAACGGTTAGATTCCATGTATTCAAATAATGGCAGAATTGCCTTGTATCTTCCTTCCTTCTTCCAAAATACATACAATAAAGTATACTTTGCTGCAGTACTTCTGGAAGCAAAAAACCCCAAAAATTGACATCCTACGTAGTGTGGGTAGGTATCATAGATGACTTACAACACACAAAAACTGCAGTTTGTTCCTTTAGTGTAAAATACAAGTTCTTACTTTTAATTGCTCCCTTTAGGACTAGTCCATGCTGGAAAGCTATCACAATAATACAGAAACTAAGAGCTCTGAACTTATAAACAGAAGGGATTTTTAGACAGACTGCTTTTAAAGGATGAAACTTCATTATTCAGTAAAAACAGTAGTAAGAGGATACTTGAGAGCTTCAGCACCATTTGCCATTAAATTAAAGTACATAATCTTGTAGTTAGATTCCTACAGGCTTCCAGAAGTTACTAGGAAGAAAAACTTAAAAGCGTTCTCTATCCTTTTAAAAATAATATAAAAGATATCACTTCTAAAAGTAAGACTCAAAGTTAAAACAAAAGAAGTTGTTCAATGGGGGGAAAAAAATAATAAAACCTGATCATTACAAACTTCCATCAGGAAAACAAATATATGAACCCTCTTAAAAGTGAACCCTCAAAAAGAATTTTGTCCTTACGTCCTTCACACAAGTTTTCTCTCTCAAAGAGGTACTCTGCTTAAGGATCTTCCCACCACAAAGACAGAAGCATAGAAATGTTACTGTGTCAGTCGGTTTCACTAATACTTCATGTGATTATCTGAATCCCTAAGGATGCTTACACTATCTTACATTGCAAGAGCTATAAAAAAAGTTTGCCTAGGAATTTCCTTTTAATTTTTCATTCTTTGCAGTATTATTTTGACAAAATTAGATTATGTTTTTTTCCTAAAGATTTATTTATGTGACAAAGCAAATTCCCCTTTCATATACTGGTATCCAATATTGTCTTTTTAGAAGAAAAAAAAATATTTTTTATTACAGTGCGGAAACTAATCAGATTTATAAAAATGCTTGTACAAGAGAATCACTCTTGAAATATCTGAATAGCAACTTTACTATGTCAAATAATTGTTTTCCTCCTTTTCGTAACTGGAGTGACATTCATGTAATATATAATCAAAGCCTGCCTGAGAGATGGTGACAAACATATCTTATGATATACCAAAACCAATTACATCTGCCACTGAAAGTGAAGGATCTTTCTATTCAGCCTGAAATACCATTGCTATTTAAGAAAACTGTTCTTTCTACAACACTGTTCCTACTAAAAGTATACTGCCATCTAGTACTGTGCTCATTACAAACGACAGAAAAAAAACCCCAACTAACATTAAAGTGCTTTTGCTAAAACATACCATGCTTATGGTACTGCCACATCTACAAATATGTTTATCAAACAGAATAACTTATATAGTATTAATTGCCTGGCTTTAAGTTATATCAATATGATTAATGTTATCAACAGAGCTTGATATCTAGGTTACACTGTCCTAAATAGCCAAGACTATTTCCTCATATTTCAGACAACTCCAGTTCCAAGTAAGCACTTGGGAACTTACAAACTCCATGGTATTTATTAAATCAGCTCCTACATACAAAACCAGGCTCCCGTAACTTGGTTGGACTGGTTATCAGGTGTTACACTGATGAGACTCTTTCAGTTTCGCAAAGTAAAATTTCTTGTGTTAACCTATTGACAGTTCCCAGAGTCAAAGTTCAGTTTAAATTTTAGAATTGGCTTCAACTCTTCCAACTATGAGTTTAGTTCAATTTTTAATTGTGAGGACATTTGCTATGTCTTAATATCTCTAGGTCCTTTGATGGTCTGAATATACCCACTACTGCCTGAGACTGAACAAGTTAATGTGACGCTTTTCAGCTTCCAAATGCATTTGCACGGTCTTGTATGAAGGAATAAAGCCATATCCCTTGAAACAGCTTTCACTGGTACAGTGAAAAAATTTTTCCCGTGCACAGTAACAGATAACCAAAACTTTCCCCCACATTCTCCAGAATGAGTAAATTCTTGGCTGAGCAGAGGGTCTTAAAAATGAAGTGACAGCATTTGCACCCACAAAAGCTGACAACACTATTCCAGAATTTCACAGAATCGCTTAGTTGGAAAAGACCTTTGAGATCACCAAGTCCAACTGCACCTGTCCTCTAACCACATCTCTGAGCACTTCATCTACTCATCTTTTAAACACTTCCAGGGATGGTGACTCAACCACTTCCCTGGGCAGCCGTTCCAGTGCCTGACAACCCTTTCGGTTAAGAAATTTTTCCTGATGTCTAGTCTGAACCTCCTCTGATGCAACTTGAGGCTATTTCCTGTCGTAATGCAAACGCGTTTCTTTTTCACTTAACTAAAACCCAGTTCCACTTTTTGATCACTAAAAAAGCCTTTGTCACCGACGTGGTGACGGCTGCAGGAGGCTGAGAACGACACCTCAGCACTGCGGGTTCCCACTGCAGGCCGGGCCCTTCCAACGCCTGAGGCGGCGAGGTGTGCGCGCGCCAGTGAGACCGAGTCCGGACGCGAGGCGCTCGTCTTCGGGGCGGCGCTGTGCGCCCATACCCTGGACGGGGACGCTGACCCGCGGGGAGCTCCCGACCGCCATCTCAGGGGCCGCCTCCGCCGCGGGGAGGCTCAGCGGGGCGAGACCTGCGGGCGCCACGGGCTGACAGCGGCCCAAGCGCTACGAGGCGCGCCTCCTCCCCGCAGAGGCCCACCCGCTTTCCCCACCGCTCACTTGAGGAAGCCGATGTGCTCCTCCCCGTCCACCAGCACCCGCGCCCCCGCGATCCAGTCCTGCGGTTTCACCCCGGGCACCACGGCCCGGCCCTCGATCTTAAACCGCTCCCCGGGGCCCGCACCGCCCGGCGGCTCCGCTGCCCCCACTGCCTCCGAACCACGAGCAGCATCGGGTAGCGGCAAGGCCAAAAGCCAGAGCAGCACCAGCGCCGCAGCCCCGCTACGCGCCGCCATAGCCTCCTTCGCGGCACGGGGCGGGGAAGCCACCCCCGCGCGTGCGCTGAGCACGAGCCGCTGCGGCCCAGAGCGCAGCGCGTGCGCCCGGAGGTCCCGTACAGGAGTTCCTATGCGCGCGCACCAGGCAGACGGGCTGCTCGACAGGCAGAGCTCGGGTGCCGCGCGCATGCGCGGCCGGGAGGGCGGTGCGCGGCCGGTGGCGGCCGGCGCTCTGGCCAATAGGAGTGAGGGGGGGGGGGGGTCGGCCGTGACGTGCGGCGAGGTGAAAGTGCCGCGGCGTTTCTCTCCGCGTGAGGCGCTGCGGGGCGCGAACGCTGTAGGAGGAGGGGAAGGGAGTCGATCACCGGCTGGGCAAGGCAGGCTGTAGCTGCGCCCGGCGTGATTTCGGGGCCGGGCCGCTTCCGCATCAAAGCGCGCAGGCCGCGGGGGCACCCGCCACTCGCTAGAGGCAGTGTAGATGCTCCAGGGCTGGCTGGCTGCGCCCTTCTTTGTGGTCTTGGGCCCTAAAAGCAGCACAGCTGCTAACGGTGTTCTGCAGGGCTTGCTCTGATTCTGTGGCGCGGGTAATTTATAATCTGGGTAATCTGCCCTCTTACACAGTTGTTGCCGCACCTCGCTTATTTCTGGATGGGAAATGGAGTGGGTGTTGAAAGGGCAAGGGAGGCTCCATTGTTTCTCAGTTTGTGAGTAAAAACAAAGGATAAGATAATTGACTGCTTAAAATGTGAAGGGACACAAGTGCAAACCTGGTGAATGTAAATAAATATGTAAAAGTAGATGCATCTTCTGAATTAAGACACTTCAGTTATAAGTTAAATCTTAATATGCAAAGAAAAATAAGTTTTTCTAGAAAAAAGCTTACACAAAATTAATTACTAAATCAAGGCCTAAAATGTCTTTTTAAGCAATGATTTGTAGCACTGCAGTTTGCTTCTGATGAGTAACTAGAACATGTTGACAGTACAATAGTATGAAAAGTTGTTACTTAGTAGGCATGGATTTATAGACGCCAGGAGAGCTGCAGTACCTTCCATACCTCCATTTTCACTTTATGCGGTATGGCCTATTAAGTCACATGTACTCACTGTGACATTGTGGCTACACCTGCCTCTTTTTAACTCTGTTATTTATGTCAGTTAATTCTAAGTAATGTCTTTAATGTGTTCGGTTATTAAGCATGATTATGTTCAAAGATGATGAACTTTGTTACCAGCTGATACTTAATAAAAAAACTATATTACACTAGCCAAGATTTTGAAACTGTATGTCACCCCATGTGGGTGCGATAATGTGAATTATTTCTCTGGTAGTATTTTGAGATGTCTCTACGTTGGACACAACCAGGAAGACATATGATTGATGAGGTTCTTCTATCACATAAACTCGCAAAACCAAGAAACGCCAGCAGTTTTGGTGGTGGAAAACTTAAGGATGCTAGAACTGCAGAGTGTTAGAAATGAGCTTCTCTGAATTGATTAACTTTGCGCATCACTTTTTTCAGTTTTTGTTAACAAAGCAGGTGCTTAGCAATAGAATCACTAAATAGCAGGATTTATGTTAAAGCCAGAGACACAAGGCTATTTCCAGTGTAACACGACAGAAGGATAGTGACATACCATGTTACTAGTGTTCATATGCAGTTAGTGTAAAGATGCTCCTATTTTTTAAGTATCTTCAAGGAACTGTATTAGGATGCTATCAGACCAATAAATGGCCATGCCCTCCAGTTGTAAGGATTTTTTCAACCAAAAAACTTAGATACTACAGCTAGTTTAAATGTTTAAAGCCTAATTTGTTCTTTAATCCAAAACACTTCTCTCTCTATTGCTAACAAACTGGCAAGTTATTTAAGCAGCCTCTTGGCTAGAATCCCATCCTCATGTAGAAATCCCGACTGTGGGTGTAGCTTTCATTGCAGAAGCATATCTATATATATGTGAAGTTTCCAGTATCTGTATTTGCATACAGCTGTTTTAATGTTAGGTAAACAGTCCCTTCTCCTCTTGCTGTGTAACTTCTTTATATATTAATAGCTCTATTTCGTGCAAATGGATAAATCGGTTACCATATTATTTTTAGTGCACACAACTGAGAAAACAATTAATTTGATTACTGTCTTTTCCATTAAGATTAGCTATAAGAGCATCTCATTTGAGTGGATTGCACAATGCTATTGGTGAATTTTGATATCATGCTGTGGGTGTTTGCCTTCCAGGTAAAAAGAATGAAGCCCAAACCAAGAGTAGTACAAATGGAAACAAAGAAATAAAACCATCCAGGTATAAATTTATCAAAACATAACCAACTACTCATTTTCTTAGTACATTGTCCCAATTCAATTGGGAAGGTTTCAATATGATCCCCTAGAATGAGATTAAGACACAAATAAGGTCAAATGCATCAAAAGTCTGCTTTATTTTCAAAGGTAATGGTGATAGGGATAGGATAGAGTGGAATAAAGGTAGAGATCAAGCAAGCATTTGGGATAGAATCGCAAGGGTAGTCACCAGCATGGCATCCCGAGGGTCCGAGTCTCGTGTCAGTAGTGGGTGATCACACTGGGGCTTGCCCAACAGTTCCTTTTACAACCCTTCTTGGGCAGTCATGACGATGGCATGTACTTTACATGTCCACGCACCTATACATGTGCACACACCACACACACCTCCAGTTCGCTCTTCATGCCCAACAGCATTTCTGCAGGGTGTTTTCTCGTGGTTTGGTAGTTTGCAATCTTCTGTGTTGCAGCAGCTAGCAAACTTTGAGACAAAAGATGTCCCAGTTCAGCCCCTCACATATATCATCTAGGATATATTTTTTTTCTGGAAGGAATTTTACTATTGGCAAAGTTGAGTCTGCAGCTTGATGTCAAGTGAATCCCTTATTAGAGAAGACAGATAAAACT